>JAWHQI010000290.1:0-1200000 GCA_033032865.1 Dactylorhiza incarnata
TATGTTATTATGCGGTGATCAAACAAGTGCAAACTCACCCACTACGACTCTATGCGCATAGACTTTAGTTCCCTCTTTTTGGAGCGAGCTAGACTCCTCAGGATACTCCCGTAGTGGCAAACGGAAGCGGTGGGGTTGGCCTCGCCCACCTCTAGGTTGGTATATGCACTACCCGACCTAGACCTATCGTACGCCTCCACAAAACCCGCAGAGCGTCTGCGTACTCTTACTGACTGGACCGCCAGACTTTTATGGCTAAGTGTAAATACCACACTTGCCGAGCCCAAGTGTTAACGTCGGTGCAACGACTGCCAACACGAAGGACCCACCACCTTATGCACATGCAAATTATCTTCCAACAATACCGAGCTACAAGCTCCCCGGGCTAACCCGCCCGTCACCAATAAATATCTCAGAAACAAAAGATCACCGGACTAAACCGGCTAGACTTCCAATAAGCACACTCTCAGAGTGACTTTCCTGCCTTAGAAACTCAGGTGCCTAAAGATGCTAACAAGAAAAGACGATCTTTCGTCAATTCCCGGACGACCTAGCCGAGGGTGGCACCCCACCACCCTAAGGACTTACCAAACCCCAACTTCTCTAGAGACCCATACATAATACAAGGCTACCACCCATCCTTCATCACTTCAGACCCTAGACAACCAGATTGACCTCTAACCCCAAAGTTGTCAAATTGCTAAACGCAGGACCACCCTTAACGTTTTGATGCTCATGAAGAGAGGTACACTAAATATCCAACTTCTTGACCCAAGGGATTTACTGGGGACCCATACTACCTACCTCAGATCAAATCTAGGGTTTCATAATTTCCCATTAATAATTGTATTTTAAATAATTTTCCAAATGGCCATATTACTAAGGTTTGAACTACAAGTATATTTTTCTGACCTCCAATGCCCACTTCCAATTTATTCATAAATCAAGGGTACCTAATAAACAGTAGATATAAAGTTTTAGGGAAAACCAGCAAGATTTATTATTTTTAGAAATTCCAAAACACAATTATTTCCAATAATTTCCAAAGGAGGTACCCTCATATGAACTCCAATCCTTGTGCAAATTAACACAGTGGTGCTTATTAATAAATATTTAATCCTACAAAGTTTGACCATGCTATTCAGAGGTTATGTTTGTAATTCCATCCAAGGATATATTTGCAATTTATTTCAAAATGAACTAGAGGTACCAAAAATATTGATCTATAAATTATGAGAAAATTACAGAGGTTATATATTGTTATGGAAAGACATCCAGCAAAGTTACATGCAATTACAGTAATTTATCATCACAAATTTAACCAACCCAAAAATTGCCAACAATGAGGAATATTACAATTTGGACCTCCAAGGGTTAACTCATGATCTAACCAATTCTTCCAGAGATATATGACATAAAAACCATGATTATGACAGAAGATGGTAAATTGATAAATACTATTTCTCCCTAAAACCTCAAACCCTAAATAATTACAAATCTACCCTAGGGTTTATTACTTATGATTGGCAACTCCAAATCCCTCCAAACTCCTACAGTAGCATTCTCTGGTCACTAAGGCCATCTACCCAAAATTTCAAGTCAAGCCACTGAGGTTTGACCCCTCTTCCTTTATTAACCTCTAATTGCACCCCATTAGGGTTTAGCCTAGGGTTAGGGTCTAACCTTCTCCAACAGCTCTAGTAGGAACTCCAGAGATTCATAACCTCAAAAACAAGTGGGTGACAGAAGATGGTGATTCCCTAAGTGCTATTTCTTCCTAGATCTCCAAATTCCAATTATTTACAAATCTACCCAAGGATTTATTACCTAGGTTAGACAACTCCAAACCTCTTCAAATTCACAAGGGAGTCTTCTCTGGTCACTATGACCTACCCACCAAAACTTTAGGTCAAACCACTAGGGTTTGACCCTACTCCCTTCATTGACCTCTATTTGCACCCCATTGGGGTTTATCCTAGGGTTAGGGTCTAGGCATCTCCAAATCCACTCAAAGCTACTCCTTGAGGTGTCTCATACCTCCCAAGGCAGTGACCAAGGTCACCCCATCAATCAGTGGGAGGAAACCCCTCCACACCCCAAAGTTCTCTTATGTTTACTTTTGCCCCAAACATCACTTTTAGGCCAACTATCTCAAGGGGACTCCCTACCTTGCCCATACCCATACCACTCACTATACTGACCATAGGTCAGTGGAAGAACACCTAAGATCCTACCAATAATTGGTGAGGGGTGGAATTCCAATGGGTACCTATTTGGGGTGCAAATAGCAATTTAGCCCCTTTTTGATTTACTAGGGCAAAACTCCTCCAATGGCCACCAAACTTGGACCATAGGTTGGCATGGGGGGAGGGTGAGGTGAACCCCAAATATGGAGCCAAAAGACCTTGTGGAAAGGTGGGGGCACTCACCCAAAGTTTTGCCCAAACCTAGGGAGCCTAAGGCCATTTTGGGGGAATACCCTACCAAAACAACTCCATAAATCATGATATTTTAACCAGGGCCTATACATACCCCTTAGGACCACCCATCCAAGTTTGGAAGGGTTTTGAGGTGTTTAGGACACCTAATTAGGTTAAACTAGGATTATTGGTCTTTCCCAAAAATTAAGAAGAAAACTTCTCCAATCCTTGTGATCTTTGGACATAACCTAAGTATGCACAAGACTAGACTACACCCCAAAAATCAAGTCATTTGAAGTTCTATAATGGGGTGGGCATCAAAAATGAGTTCTGATTAGCCCTAAAGACAGCCTCCACTAGAATGAGTGCTGAGCCCTAACCAGGACTCCAAATTGAGTGATTTCAATTTTGTATGAAACTAGACCCAAAGGGCTACATTTTCTATGTTGACCACTTTTTATGATTCGGCCTCTAACTAGTTTTCCCAGATTTAAATAGGAGCTGCATTTTAATCAAAAGAATAAGCAAAATCCTTAAGGGAGCGCACGAATCCTAAAGCGGATCGGAAGGCGCCTGGTCATCGTCCCCAGGAAATCAACGGCAGAGATTCACCGCGCCTGGGCCGCCTTAGTGAGTGATTTCCCGGCCACCTGAGCGCCGCCCCGGCCGACCAACGCCACCACCACCTCCGTTGAGGGTGGGGGCCGGCGATGAGCGGTGTTTGATCGGCCGGAGGTGGCCGGAATCATGATCTGTAGGAGGATACCCAACCCGATCAACGGGAGGATTGGCCGACTCGATTCACGGCCGATTGACCACGATTCGAGCCGCCGTCGATTTGGATCTAACCCTTAGAGTTCAGGGAGGAGAACGGGACCTGCTGGAGGGCTTGCCGTCGAGTCAACCTTGAGTACACCATGGGAGCTGCCGCCGGTTGTGAAGCCATGCCGATTCCCTCCTACAGTGCACGAAATCTCCAGGTAAGATAGGGGTTTCTCTCCTCTCAGGTCTCTGAAGGTGAAGGGGGGTTCAATTGGGGGTGGTGATGGCTTTAAGCTCCATGGCCATTAATGGCTTCTTCGGTTTCTTCCATGGCCGGCCCCTCTCCATCTCCCCTGCCTTAATTCCCTTGTGTAACTGATGGAAACTCCTCCCAGCTGGCTGAGGAGTTGAATGGAGGCATCAATTGGGGGAGCCAAGAGGTAAAACCTCTTAATGGCCATGAATGGCCTCTTCTCTCTCCTCCAAAAATGGTGAAACCCCCATTTTCTCTCTCCTAACCACCATGGTCGGTTTCTACCCTCTCTCCTGAGCTTAATGAGGGCCCACATGGGCTGGTTGACCACCCAATTGAGTTAGCCCAAAGAGATTGGGTTAGGTTTGAGCATTTTGACCTAAATTGGGCAATTTTGACTTTTGGCCAAATTGGTCAATTTGGGGAACCCTAGGATGGGGCTTTTGGGTTCAATAGGTTCTAAATTAGGTTTAGGAACTAATGGTGGAGTCAATTTGGTCAATTGGTTCTTGGTTGACCCAATCTAAGGTGATTTGACCAAAATAGGCTAATTTGACTTTGGTCAAATTGAGCCCTAGGGTTGACTTGGTCATGGGGCTTTTTGGTCCACTAGCTCCCCTATGACATGATAGCCCTAGGGGTGAGGTCAATTTAATGTGGTGAAGGTCAATTGGGGTACTTTGAGAAGAAAGGTCATTTTGACCTAAAAAGGGCATTTTGGTCAATTTGCACCCCTGTGGGTCCCATGATGGGGCTTTTGGGTCCATTAGGTCTATAATGGTATTATAATCCTAGGAGTGTGATCAATTTGACATGGTGGGGGTTGATTGGCTCTAAATGGGCTACTTTGACCAATTTGAGGGTGTATGTTGACTTTGGTCAAATTGGTCTCTTAGGTTGACTTCAATGGGCCCTTGGTGCCCTAAGGGGACCCCTAAAGGGTTAGGGACACTAAGGTGGGGTCCAAGGGTTAAGTTGAAGCACTAGATTCCAATCCCAAGCTTGGAAGATGGGAATTGCTATTTGCAGACCAAGGTGGCTCCTTCCTCCTTTCCTAAGTTCTCAAGGTCAAAAGGCTCTTCCTATGGTTTTGTCATGGCTTAGTCATGACAAAACCAACTTAGGGGTCTAGCAGTTTGGGGGATGTTACAAATCCCAATACATAAAAAAAAAATTTCGTCCCCGAAATTCAAACAAGCCTATGGGGGTTTCTACTAGAGGAAAAACTGTAACATCCCAGAAAAGTAAGTTGTACCTGTCGTAAAAAGCTGCGGATATTTTTGCTGCATCAAGTCCAGTGGCTCCCAAGTATGTTCTTCCTGTCCATGATTCCTCCACAGGACCTTGACCAGTGGGACCTTCTTGCGCCGCAAGACTCGTAGCTCTGTGTCGTCTATCCGAACCGGCTCCAAGTGAATCGATCGATCTGTAGCTACTGGCCCCTCAGAAGTAGACACCTGCTGCTCAGGCCGAAGTAAAGCCTTCCTAAGTGAAGAGACGTGGAATACGTCATGCAGTCCCTCCAAATCCGGCGGTAGCTCCAGTCTGTAAGCCAAGGGGCCGATCCGCTCCAGGATCCTATAGGGTCCCATAAACCTTGGACTGAGCTTCTTCCGGCCGCGAACCCTCGAGACTCCATGCATCGGACGTATCTTCGAGAAAACCCGGTCTCCCACCTGGAACTCTACCATACGATGACGCGCATCGTAATACTTGGCCTGCCTGCTCTGGGCCTCCAGCATCCTATCTCGAATCAACCTCACCTGGGCCTCCGTGTCCTCCACGAACTCTGAGCCAAGAGCCTTGGGGTCCTCATCCTGAATCCAAGATAACGGTGTCCTGCACCTCCGTCCATATAATGCCTCGTAAGGTGCTCTGCCTATGCTAGCCTGGTGACTGTTGTTATAAGAGAACTCGACCAACGGCAACAGTCTCTCCCAAGGCTCCCCACGGTCTAGAATGCAAAGACGCAAAAGATCCTCCAAGGTCCGATTGGTGCGCTCCGTTTGCCCGTCTGTCTGGGGGTGAAAAGCTGTACTGAAGGTCAACCGGGTGCCTAGATAGGCCTGCACCGCTCTCCACTCCCTTGACGTAAAACGTCCATCTCGGTCGGAAACTATCGTCCTTGGCACACCATGATAACGGACAAACTGCTCCACAAACTTTCGAACCAAGACTCTGACTGAATCATCCTTCCTGATCGGAATGAATCTAGCCACCTTCGTCAGCCTGTCGACGATCACCCAAATCGAGTCATTCCCCGTACGGGATTGGGGGAGACCATGAATAAAATCCATCGCTATATCGTCGAACTTCCACTCCGGCACTGGGAGTGGCTGCAATAATCCTGCGGGGTTCCGACACTCCGCCTTCACAAGCTGGCAGGTCTCGCAGTGGGTCACAAAATAAATAATATCCCTCTTCATACCCGGCCAGTACATGGTCCTCTTCAGATCTGCCGTCATCTTGGTAATACCCGGGTGCACTGAATACTTACTGCAGTGAGCCTCTGCCATAATATCTTCCCGGATCTGATCTCCTGCCGGCACATACACCCGACCCCTAAAACTCAACAGGCCGTCCTTCATCGAATAATCTCCAGCTGAGCCTTCCTCCAAGGCTCTGAATATCGGCTCCAGCTTGGCATCCTGCCTCTGCCCTTCCCTGATGCGGTCTCGAATGTCATATGTGGCACCAATCGCCGCTAGGTACTCCTTGTACAGCTCCGGATCATCTTCCGATACCAGGGAGATCTGCATATCTTCGAACATTTGCACCAACTCCATGGCCATCAGCTTAGGCTCTGCTCCTGATGTGGTAGCTCTCCTACTCAGAGCGTCTGCTACTACATTTGCCTTCCCTGGATGGTAATGCATCGTATACTGGTAATCTGATAAGAACTCCACCCATCGCCTTTGTCGGATATTCAACTCCTTCTGCGTATCTACATACTTCAGATTTTTGTGATCTGAGAATATGTCGCAGTGGACACCATAGAGGTAGTGTCGCCAGATCTTAAGAGCGAATACGACTGCTCCCATCTCCAAATCATGCACTGGGTAGTTCCGCTCGTGGTCCTTCAACTGGCGGGAGGCATAAGCTATCACATGCCTGTTCTGCATCAGAACGGCACCCATCCCCTGATAAGATGCATCCGTATACACTTGAAATCCTTCCTTCCCCGACGGAAGGGCAAGGATGGGAGCTGAAGTGAGCCGACCCTTCAGCTCCTGGAAAGCTGTCTCGCACTGCGGCGTCCAAGAAAATACAGCATCCTTTCTTGTCAGAGCGGTAAGCGGGAGGGCTATCTGAGAGAATCCCTGAACGAACTTCCGGTAGTAGCCGGCAAGTCCCAAGAAACTTCTTACGTCGGTGGCCGTCTTCAGCGGCGGCCAGTCCCGTACTGCCTGAACCTTTGCTGGATCTACTGCCAAGCCTGCTCCACTGATGATGTGGCCCAGGAAGGCCACCTCCTTCAGCCAGAACTGGCATTTACTGAACTTAGCATATAACCGATGCTCCCGCAGCTTCCCCAAGGTTAGTGCCAAATGCTGCGCATGCTCCTCCTCCGTCCTCGAGTAGATGAGGATGTCGTCGATGAACACTATGACAAAGATGTCGAGGTAAGGCTCAAACACCCGATTCATCAAGCTCATAAATGCTGAAGGTGCATTTGTGAGCCCGAACGGCATCACCGTGAACTCGTACAATCCATACCGGCTGCTGAAAGCCGTCTTCGGGATGTCCTCCTCTTGGATCCTTAGCTGATAATATCCCGATCTTAAGTCCAGCTTCGAGAAGCAGTGGGCTCCCTCTAGCTGGTCAAAGAGCTCGTCTATCCTTGGCAGAGGGTACGTGTTCCACACCGTCAGCCTATTCAGAGCTCTGTAATCGATGCACAGACGGAGCGTCCCATCCTTCTTCTTCACAAATAACACCGGAGCTCCCCAAGGTGAGGAACTCGGCCTAACGAACCCGGCTTCCACCAGCTCCTGCAGCTGGCTCCGAAACTCTACCAACTCCTTCGGGGCCATCCGATAAGGAGCTTTGGACACCGGCTTGGCCCCTGGCACCAGCTGAATCTGAAAATCCTTCTCGCGGTGCGGTGGTAGCCCAGGAAGCTTCTCCGGAAAGACATCCGCAAAATCTCGAACTACCGGGATACTAGGCACTGAGTCCTTGACTTCAGTCGCCTCGAAGAGCACCTGGTAAACCTCGTCTCCCTGCAGGTGGGCCTTGACGGCCTGAATGGACGATAAAAAGAGACGAGAGGTAAGTTGAGTACCTTCGAATGCCACAACCCCGTCTTTATGCTCTAGCACGATCCGCCTTGCCGGGCAGTCAATCCTTGCCCGGTTCTCATACAACCAACTCATGCCCAGGATCAGGTCGTAATCCCTCATCTTCAGAACAGTTGCCGGGACTTCGAACAGTCTTCCCCCAATCTCCAGACTTATTAGGCATGCTAAATTTGTTAAGACCTCTGATCCGTCCGGAAATCTCACTCTCCTATAGTCGCTTTTGAGGTGCTTGACTTGGTCTAGGTCTTCGATAAACTTGGCCGAGACGAACGAGTGCGAGGCACCCGTATCGAACAAGGCAAAAGCAGGTTTGCCGAAAATGGAAACTAAACCTGAAGGGTTTGACGATTGGTTCAAAGCTAAGGTAAAGCTGAAACTTTCAAAACATTAACTATTTAAAATAAAAGCGACCAGTACCTGCGATGACCCTCGCCGGGTCCCGGGGCCTGGCCAAGTCTAAGGCATAAGCCTGCTCTCTGTAGTGCCTCCGATCGTCACCCTGAAATCCACGGCCTCGACCACGTCCTCGGCCCCCGGGATGCTGACCCCGAGGTGCTGCCTGAGGTGCTGGAAGAGCATTCCTCTGGGGGCAGTTCCTCTTGATGTGGCCGACCTGATGGCAGTGGTAGCATTCCGGAGGTTGCCCACCTCCTCCAATCCTTGGCATTTCCCTCCTCTGCAGAGGCTGAGGAGTCAAAACTACCGGCTCCCTTTGTTCCTGCCTCTCCCCCTGACGGGGTCGGACCTCCGTCCTTCCTTCTCCAGCATCTCGGCCTCTCGGCTGATCTCTTCTGCCACTTCTCCCCTGATCCTCCATGGGTCTCTTCCTTCCACGAACAACTTGCTGGTCTCCCTCCAGCTTCTTTGCCATTTCCAAAATCTTTGTCATGCTGCCATCGGAGACGAAAAGGAGGGCCTGCCTCAACTCATCACGGAGGCCCTTATAGAACCTCTTAGCATATCCTGCATCATCCAGCTGGTAAGATACCGCAAACCGGGACAGGTGAGTGAACTCCTGATGGTACTCCAACACTGATCTATTCCCCTGTCGCAACTGCAGAAATCTATCTTCCAAGTCGTCTCTTGCCGACTGCGGCACAAAATGCTCCAACAACGCCGTTTTGAAATCATCCCAAGCAACATCCGCTGCCTCCAATCCCGGATACGCTGTAGCCAGGAACCTCTTCCACCACCTCTTAGCATGGGATTCCAGGCATGAAACCACCAGTGGCACCTCCATCTCCACCGGGCACTGGATTCCTGACAGCATCTCTTGCATTATGTCCACCCACTCTTCAGCTCTTACAGCCGTCTCCGTCCCAATATAAGCTGGCGGGGAGAGTCCCCGGAAGATGCTCAGCCAGTTGGCCCCAGGGTTTTGCTGAGGAGCCGGTGCCTGCTGTGCTCTGAATGTCTCTAAAATGGCAGTCAGAGTCTGCTCCAATTCCGTTTGCTGGAACGGGGTAGGAGCCGGTGGTGGTGGAACGACGTTCGGAGTCGGCGGGACTCCATGCTGCGGTGAAGGTTCCGTTGCCGGCTACACAAGAAAGATTGCACTTATAAGGGACTTAGCTAAAGGGAAGAAACATTTCAGTTATAAGTGGACTTTTACATGTGATTTCCCTTATGGGCACACCATTGCTTCCGCTGCTAGTTTGTCCGCAAACTAAGCTCGCGCGGGGTGGCCCAGGGTTTGTGGACTTCTTTTCCTTGGATCGATGTTTGCTCTGATACCACTTGTAAGACCCCCTTTTTTTTTTGCAAAAACCACCGGGTCTTAGGCCCAGAACCGCCGTTTTGTGGTGACACCTTCGCTCGGGAAGGTCGTCACTACAAAACGCCGATCCTGCCGGCCAAATCGATCACAAGAAAAGTAAGCTAACATGAATAAAGCAAGCAAAACATGTCCACATCACATATATAAATAAATCATCAAAAGATGTCCACAACCATAACTGAAAGAACGGAAAATAAGATAACTAGGGCCTTGCCCAATACATCAAAGCCTCACTACATGGATCACTCGCGGAAGTAAAATAACTAAATCAACACTCACGGATCCTGTCATCTGAGCTCCTGAGCTAGACTGCCCCGCCTCCATTTGCACCGGCCTCTGGTGCTGCTCCGTCGCCGCGGTCTCCTAAAATGATAAGGTCCACCGACCGTCAGTCATAAAGACTCAGCCAATTCCCCACCCCTCCCCCCAGGGCTCCTAGGCACCGGATGGAAAGGAGGAAGCGGAGGACAAACAAGGGGTAGAAACAAATGCAGGTGACAAGGTGATATCTACTCTACACAGGTGATATATATATATATAAATGAAACAAAATAGAAACAGCAGGGTAAAGTAAAGGGAAAACAGTAAAGTGCAAAAGTAGAGGCAAGTAAGTGTTATAAAATAAACCATTGATTTATAGGAATGCCCATACAAACCTATAGACCAAGGGGTCGTTTAGCAAGGCCTATCGTATAAAAAGTCCCATACCAATTTATACGATAGGTGTCAGGGGTTGAATGCAATGATTATGCTATGTCATGCAAGTATGTTATTATGCGGTGATCAAACAAGTGCAACTCACCCACTACGACTCTATGCGCATAGACCTTTAGTTCCCTCTTTTTGGAGCGAGCTAGACTCCTCAGGATACTCCCGTAGTGGCAAACGGAAGCGGTGGGTTGGGCCTCGCCCACCTCTAGGTTGGTATATGCACTACCCGACCTAGACCTATCGTACGCCTCCACAAAACCCGCAGAGCGTCTGCGTACTCTTACTGACTGGACCGCCAGACTTTTATGGCTAAGTGTAAATACCACACTTGCCGAGCCCAAGTGTTAACGTCGGTGCAACGACTGCCAACACGAAGGACCCACCACCTTATGCACATGCAAATTATCTTCCAACAATACCGAGCTACAAGCTCCCCGGGCTAACCCGCCCGTCACCAATAAATATCTCAGAAACAAAAGATCACCGGACTAAACCGGCTAGACTTCCATAAGCACACTCTCAGAGTGACTTTCCTGCCTTAGAAACTCAGGTGCTAAAAGATGCTAACAAGAAAAGACGATCTTTCGTCAATTCCCGGACGACCTAGCCGAGGGTGGCACCCCACCACCCTAAGACTTACCAAACCCCAACTTCTCTAGAGACCCATACATAATACAAGGCTACCACCCATCCTTCATCACTTCAGACCCTAGACAACCAGATTGACCTCTAACCCCAAAGTTGTCAAATTGCTAAACGCAGACCACCCTTAACGTTTTGATGCTCATGAAGAGAGGTACACTAAATATCCAACTTCTTGACCCAAGGGATTTACTGGGGACCCATACTACCTACCTCAGATCAAATCTAGGGTTTCATAATTTCCCATTAATAATTGTATTTTAAATAATTTTCCAAATGGCCATATTACTAAGGTTTGAACTACAAGTATATTTTTCTGACCTCCAATGCCCACTCCAATTTATTCATAAATCAAGGGTACCTAATAAACAGTAGATATAAAGTTTTAGGGAAAACCAGCAAGATTTATTATTTTTAGAAATTCCAAAACACAATTATTTCCAATAATTTCCAAAGGAGGTACCCTCATATGAACTCCAATCCTTGTGCAAATTAACACAGTGGTGCTTATTAATAAAATATTTAATCCTACAAAGTTTGACCATGCTATTCAGAGGTTATGTTTGTAATTCCATCCAAGGATATATTTGCAATTTATTTCAAAATGAACTAGAGGTACCAAAAATATTGATCTATAAATTATGAGAAAATTACAGAGGTTATATATTGTTATGAAAAGACATCCAGCAAAGTTACATGCAATTACAGTAATTTATCATCACAAATTTAACCAACCCAAAAATTGCCAACAATGAGGAATATTACAATTTGGACCTCCAAGGGTTAACTCATGATCTAACCAATTCTTCCAGAGATATATGACATAAAAACCATGATTATGACAGAAGATGGTAAATTGATAAATACTATTTCTCCCTAAAACCTCAAACCCTAAATAATTACAAATCTACCCTAGGGTTTATTACTTATGATTGGCAACTCCAAATCCCTCCAAACTCCTACAGTAGCATTCTCTGGTCACTAAGGCCATCTACCCAAAATTTCAAGTCAAGCCACTGAGGTTTGACCCCTCTTCCTTTATTAACCTCTAATTGCACCCCATTAGGGTTTAGCCTAGGGTTAGGGTCTAACCTTCTCCAACAGCTCTAGTAGGAACTCCAGAGATTCATAACCTCAAAAACAAGTGGGTGACAGAAGATGGTGATTCCCTAAGTGCTATTTCTTCCTAGATCTCCAAATTCCAATTATTTACAAATCTACCCAAGGATTTATTACCTAGGTTAGACAACTCCAAACCTCTTCAAATTCACAAGGGAGTCTTCTCTGGTCACTATGACCTACCCACCAAAACTTTAGGTCAAACCACTAGGGTTTGACCCTACTCCCTTCATTGACCTCTATTTGCACCCCATTGGGGTTTATCCTAGGGTTAGGGTCTAGGCATCTCCAAATCCACTCAAAGCTACTCCTTGAGGTGTCTCATACCTCCCAAGGCAGTGACCAAGGTCACCCCATCAATCAGTGGGAGGAAACCCCTCCACACCCCAAAGTTCTCTTATGTTTACTTTTGCCCCAAACATCACTTTTAGGCCAACTATTCTCAAGGGGACTCCCTACCTTGCCCATACCCATACCACTCACTATACTGACCATAGGTCAGTGGAAGACCACCTAAGATCCTACCAATAATTGGTGAGGGGTGGAATTCCAATGGGTACCTATTTGGGGTGCAAATAGCAATTTAGCCCCTTTTTGATTTACTAGGGCAAAACTCCTCCAATGGCCACCAAACTTGGACCATAGGTTGGCATGGGGGAGGGTGAGGTGAACCCCAAATATGGAGCCAAAAGACCTTGTGGAAAGGTGGGGGCACTCACCCAAAGTTTTGCCCAAACCTAGGGAGCCTAAGGCCATTTTGGGGGAATACCCTACCAAAACAACTCCATAAATCATGATATTTTAACCAGGGCCTATACATACCCCTTAGGACCACCCATCCAAGTTTGGAAGGGTTTTGAGGTGTTTAGGACACCTAATTAGGTTAAACTAGGATTATTGGTCTTTCCCAAAAATTAAGAAGAAAACTTCTCCAATCCTTGTGATCTTTGGACATAACCTAAGTATGCACAAGACTAGACTACACCCCAAAAATCAAGTCATTTGAAGTTCTATAATGGGGTGGGCATCAAAAATGAGTTCTGATTAGCCCTAAAGACAGCCTCCACTAGAATGAGTGCTGAGCCCTAACCAGGACTCCAAATTGAGTGATTTCAATTTTGTATGAAACTAGACCCAAAGGGCTACATTTTCTATGTTGACCACTTTTTATGATTCGGCCTCTAACTAGTTTTCCCAGATTTAAATAGGAGCTGCATTTTAATCAAAAGAATAAGCAAAATCCTTAAGGGAGCGCACGAATCCTAAAGCGGATCGGAAGGCGCCTGGTCATCGTCCCCAGGAAATCAACGGCAGAGATTCACCGCGCCTGGGCCGCCTTAGTGAGTGATTTCCCGGCCACCTGAGCGCCGCCCCGGCCGACCAACGCCACCACCACCTCCGTTGAGGTGGGGGCCGGCGATGAGCGGTGTTTGATCGGCCGGAGGTGGCCGGAATCATGATCTGTAGGAGGATACCCAACCCGATCAACGGGAGGATTGGCCGACTCGATTCACGGCCGATTGACCACGATTCGAGCCGCCGTCGATTTGGATCTAACCCTTAGAGTTCAGGGAGGAGAACGGGACCTGCTGGAGGGCTTGCCGTCGAGTCAACCTTGAGTACACCATGGGAGCTGCCGCCGGTTGTGAAGCCATGCCGATTCCCTCCTACAGTGCACGAAATCTCCAGGTAAGATAGGGGTTTCTCTCCTCTCAGGTCTCTGAAGGTGAAGGGGGGTTCAATTGGGGGTGGTGATGGCTTTAAGCTCCATGGCCATTAATGGCTTCTTCGGTTTCTTCCATGGCCGGCCCCTCTCCATCTCCCCTGCCTTAATTCCCTTGTGTAACTGATGGAAACTCCTCCCAGCTGGCTGAGGAGTTGAATGGAGGCATCAATTGGGGGAGCCAAGAGGTAAAACCTCTTAATGGCCATGAATGGCCTCTTCTCTCTCCTCCAAAAATGGTGAAACCCCCATTTTCTCTCTCCTAACCACCATGGTCGGTTTCTACCCTCTCTCCTGAGCTTAATGAGGGCCCACATGGGCTGGTTGACCACCCAATTGAGTTAGCCCAAAGAGATTGGGTTAGGTTTGAGCATTTTGACCTAAATTGGGCAATTTTGACTTTTGGCCAAATTGGTCAATTTGGGGAACCCTAGGATGGGGCTTTTGGGTTCAATAGGTTCTAAATTAGGTTTAGGAACTAATGGTGGAGTCAATTTGGTCAATTGGTTCTTGGTTGACCCAATCTAAGGTGATTTGACCAAAATAGGCTAATTTGACTTTGGTCAAATTGAGCCCTAGGGTTGACTTGGTCATGGGGCTTTTTGGTCCACTAGCTCCCCTATGACATGATAGCCCTAGGGGTGAGGTCAATTTAATGTGGTGAAGGTCAATTGGGGTACTTTGAGAAGAAAGGTCATTTTGACCTAAAAAGGGCATTTTGGTCAATTTGCACCCCTGGGGGTCCCATGATGGGGCTTTTGGGTCCATTAGGTCTATAATGGTATTATAATCCTAGGAGTGTGATCAATTTGACATGGTGGGGGTTGATTGGCTCTAAATGGGCTACTTTGACCAATTTGAGGGTGTATGTTGACTTTGGTCAAATTGGTCTCTTAGGTTGACTTCAATGGGCCCTTGGTGCCCTAAGGGGACCCCTAAAGGGTTAGGGACACTAAGGTGGGGTCCAAGGGTTAAGTTGAAGCACTAGATTCCAATCCCAAGCTTGGAAGATGGGAATTGCTATTTGCAGACCAAGGTGGCTCCTTCCTCCTTTCCTAAGTTCTCAAGGTCAAAAGGCTCTTCCTATGGTTTTGTCATGGCTTAGTCATGACAAAACCAACTTAGGGGTCTAGCAGTTTGGGGGATGTTACAAATCCCAATACATAAAAAAAAAAATTTCGTCCCCGAAATTCAAACAAGCCTATGGGGGTTTCTACTAGAGGAAAAACTGTAACATCCCAGAAAAGTAAGTTGTACCTGTCGTAAAAAGCTGCGGATATTTTTGCTGCATCAAGTCCAGTGGCTCCCAAGTATGTTCTTCCTGTCCATGATTCCTCCACAGGACCTTGACCAGTGGGACCTTCTTGCGCCGCAAGACTCGTAGCTCTGTGTCGTCTATCCGAACCGGCTCCAAGTGAATCGATCGATCTGTAGCTACTGGCCCCTCAGAAGTAGACACCTGCTGCTCAGGCCGAAGTAAAGCCTTCCTAAGTGAAGAGACGTGGAATACGTCATGCAGTCCCTCCAAATCCGGCGGTAGCTCCAGTCTGTAAGCCAAGGGGCCGATCCGCTCCAGGATCCTATAGGGTCCCATAAACCTTGGACTGAGCTTCTTCCGGCCGCGAACCCTCGAGACTCCATGCATCGGACGTATCTTCAAGAAAACCCGGTCTCCCACCTGGAACTCTACCATACGATGACGCGCATCGTAATACTTGGCCTGCCTGCTCTGGGCCTCCAGCATCCTATCTCGAATCAACCTCACCTGGGCCTCCGTGTCCTCCACGAACTCTGAGCCAAGAGCCTTGGGGTCCTCATCCTGAATCCAAGATAACGGTGTCCTGCACCTCCGTCCATATAATGCCTCGTAAGGTGCTCTGCCTATGCTAGCCTGGTGACTGTTGTTATAAGAGAACTCGACCAACGGCAACAGTCTCTCCCAAGGCTCCCCACGGTCTAGAATGCAAAGACGCAAAAGATCCTCCAAGGTCCGATTGGTGCGCTCCGTTTGCCCGTCTGTCTGGGGGTGAAAAGCTGTACTGAAGGTCAACCGGGTGCCTAGATAGGCCTGCACCGCTCTCCACTCCCTTGACGTAAAACGTCCATCTCGGTCGGAAACTATCGTCCTTGGCACACCATGATAACGGACAAACTGCTCCACAAACTTTCGAACCAAGACTCTGACTGAATCATCCTTCCTGATCGGAATGAATCTAGCCACCTTCGTCAGCCTGTCGACGATCACCCAAATCGAGTCATTCCCCGTACGGGATTGGGGGAGACCATGAATAAAATCCATCGCTATATCGTCGAACTTCCACTCCGGCACTGGGAGTGGCTGCAATAATCCTGCGGGGTTCCGACACTCCGCCTTCACAAGCTGGCAGGTCTCGCAGTGGGTCACAAAATAAATAATATCCCTCTTCATACCCGGCCAGTACATGGTCCTCTTCAGATCTGCCGTCATCTTGGTAATACCCGGGTGCACTGAATACTTACTGCAGTGAGCCTCTGCCATAATATCTTCCCGGATCTGATCTCCTGCCGGCACATACACCCGACCCCTAAAACTCAACAGGCCGTCCTTCATCGAATAATCTCCAGCTGAGCCTTCCTCCAAGGCTCTGAATATCGGCTCCAGCTTGGCATCCTGCCTCTGCCCTTCCCTGATGCGGTCTCGAATGTCATATGTGGCACCAATCGCCGCTAGGTACTCCTTGTACAGCTCCGGATCATCTTCCGATACCAGGGAGATCTGCATATCTTCGAACATTTGCACCAACTCCATGGCCATCAGCTTAGGCTCTGCTCCTGATGTGGTAGCTCTCCTACTCAGAGCGTCTGCTACTACATTTGCCTTCCCTGGATGGTAATGCATCGTATACTGGTAATCTGATAAGAACTCCACCCATCGCCTTTGTCGGATATTCAACTCCTTCTGCGTATCTACATACTTCAGATTTTTGTGATCTGAGAATATGTCGCAGTGGACACCATAGAGGTAGTGTCGCCAGATCTTAAGAGCGAATACGACTGCTCCCATCTCCAAATCATGCACTGGGTAGTTCCGCTCGTGGTCCTTCAACTGGCGGGAGGCATAAGCTATCACATGCCTGTTCTGCATCAGAACGGCACCCATCCCCTGATAAGATGCATCCGTATACACTTGAAATCCTTCCTTCCCCGACGGAAGGGCAAGGATGGGAGCTGAAGTGAGCCGACCCTTCAGCTCCTGGAAAGCTGTCTCGCACTGCGGCGTCCAAGAAAATACAGCATCCTTTCTTGTCAGAGCGGTAAGCGGGAGGGCTATCTGAGAGAATCCCTGAACGAACTTCCGGTAGTAGCCGGCAAGTCCCAAGAAACTTCTTACGTCGGTGGCCGTCTTCAGCGGCGGCCAGTCCCGTACTGCCTGAACCTTTGCTGGATCTACTGCCAAGCCTGCTCCACTGATGATGTGGCCCAGGAAGGCCACCTCCTTCAGCCAGAACTGGCATTTACTGAACTTAGCATATAACCGATGCTCCCGCAGCTTCCCCAAGGTTAGTGCCAAATGCTGCGCATGCTCCTCCTCCGTCCTCGAGTAGATGAGGATGTCGTCGATGAACACTATGACAAAGATGTCGAGGTAAGGCTCAAACACCCGATTCATCAAGCTCATAAATGCTGAAGGTGCATTTGTGAGCCCGAACGGCATCACCGTGAACTCGTACAATCCATACCGGCTGCTGAAAGCCGTCTTCGGGATGTCCTCCTCTTGGATCCTTAGCTGATAATATCCCGATCTTAAGTCCAGCTTCGAGAAGCAGTGGGCTCCCTCTAGCTGGTCAAAGAGCTCGTCTATCCTTGGCAGAGGGTACGTGTTCCGCACCGTCAGCCTATTCAGAGCTCTGTAATCGATGCACAGACGGAGCGTCCCATCCTTCTTCTTCACAAATAACACCGGAGCTCCCCAAGGTGAGGAACTCGGCCTAACGAACCCGGCTTCCACCAGCTCCTGCAGCTGGCTCCGAAACTCTACCAACTCCTTCGGGGCCATCCGATAAGGAGCTTTGGACACCGGCTTGGCCCCTGGCACCAGCTGAATCTGAAAATCCTTCTCGCGGTGCGGTGGTAGCCCAGGAAGCTTCTCCGGAAAGACATCCGCAAAATCTCGAACTACCGGGATACTAGGCACTGAGTCCTTGACTTCAGTCGCCTCGAAGAGCACCTGGTAAACCTCGTCTCCCTGCAGGTGGGCCTTGACGGCCTGAATGGACGATAAAAAGAGACGAGAGGTAAGTTGAGTACCTTCGAATGCCACAACCCCGTCTTTATGCTCTAGCACGATCCGCCTTGCCGGGCAGTCAATCCTTGCCCGGTTCTCATACAACCAACTCATGCCCAGGATCAGGTCGTAATCCCTCATCTTCAGAACAGTTGCCGGGACTTCGAACAGTCTTCCCCCAATCTCCAGACTTATTAGGCATGCTAAATTTGTTAAGACCTCTGATCCGTCCGGAAATCTCACTCTCCTATAGTCGCTTTTGAGGTGCTTGACTTGGTCTAGGTCTTCGATAAACTTGGCCGAGACGAACGAGTGCGAGGCACCCGTATCGAACAAGGCAAAAGCAGGTTTGCCGAAAATGGAAACTAAACCTGAAGGGTTTGACGATTGGTTCAAAGCTAAGGTAAAGCTGAAACTTTCAAAACATTAACTATTTAAAATAAAAGCGACCAGTACCTGCGATGACCCTCGCCGGGTCCCGGGGCCTGGCCAAGTCTAAGGCATAAGCCTGCTCTCTGTAGTGCCTCCGATCGTCACCCTGAAATCCACGGCCTCGACCACGTCCTCGGCCCCCGGGATGCTGACCCCGAGGTGCTGCCTGAGGTGCTGGAAGAGCATTCCTCTGGGGGCAGTTCCTCTTGATGTGGCTGACCTGATGGCAGTGGTAGCATTCCGGAGGTTGCCCACCTCCTCCAATCCTTGGCATTTCCCTCCTCTGCAGAGGCTGAGGAGTCAAAACTACCGGCTCCCTTTGTTCCTGCCTCTCCCCCTGACGGGGTCGGACCTCCGTCCTTCCTTCTCCAGCATCTCGGCCTCTCGGCTGATCTCTTCTGCCACTTCTCCCCTGATCCTCCATGGGTCTCTTCCTTCCACGAACAACTTGCTGGTCTCCCTCCAGCTTCTTTGCCATTTCCAAAATCTTTGTCATGCTGCCATCGGAGACGAAAAGGAGGGCCTGCCTCAACTCATCACGGAGGCCCTTATAGAACCTCTTAGCATATCCTGCATCATCCAGCTGGTAAGATACCGCAAACCGGGACAGGTGAGTGAACTCCTGATGGTACTCCAACACTGATCTATTCCCCTGTCGCAACTGCAGAAATCTATCTTCCAAGTCGTCTCTTGCCGACTGCGGCACAAAATGCTCCAACAACGCCGTTTTGAAATCATCCCAAGCAACATCCGCTGCCTCCAATCCCGGATACGCTGTAGCCAGGAACCTCTTCCACCACCTCTTAGCATGGGATTCCAGGCATGAAACCACCAGTGGCACCTCCATCTCCACCGGGCACTGGATTCCTGACAGCATCTCTTGCATTATGTCCACCCACTCTTCAGTTCTTACAGCCGTCTCCGTCCCAATATAAGCTGGCGGGGAGAGTCCCCGGAAGATGCTCAGCCAGTTGGCCCCAGGGTTTTGCTGAGGAGCCGGTGCCTGCTGTGCTCTGAATGTCTCTAAAATGGCAGTCAGAGTCTGCTCCAATTCCGTTTGCTGGAACGGGGTAGGAGCCGGTGGTGGTGGAACGACGTTCGGAGTCGGCGGGACTCCATGCTGCGGTGAAGGTTCCGTTGCCGGCTACACAAGAAAGATTGCACTTATAAGGGACTTAGCTAAAGGGAAGAAACATTTCAGTTATAAGTGGACTTTTACATGTGATTTCCCTTATGGGCACACCATTGCTTCCGCTGCTAGTTTGTCCGCAAACTAAGCTCGCGCGGGGTGGCCCAGGGTTTGTGGACTTCTTTTCCTTGGATCGATGTTTGCTCTGATACCACTTGTAAGACCCCCTTTTTTTTTTTGCAAAAACCACCGGGTCTTAGGCCCAGAACCGCCGTTTTGTGGTGACACCTTCGCTCGGGAAGGTCGTCACTACAAAATGCCGATCCTGCCGGCCAAATCGATCACAAGAAAAGTAAGCTAACATGAATAAAGCAAGCAAAACATGTCCACATCACATATATAAATAAATCATCAAAAGATGTCCACAACCATAACTGAAAGAACGGAAAATAAGATAACTAGGGCCTTGCCCAATACATCAAAGCCTCACTACATGGATCACTCGCGGAAGTAAAATAACTAAATCAACACTCACGGATCCTGTCATCTGAGCTCCTGAGCTAGACTGCCCCGCCTCCATTTGCACCGGCCTCTGGTGCTGCTCCGTCGCCGCGGTCTCCTAAAATGATAAGGTCCACCGACCGTCAGTCATAAAGACTCAGCCAATTCCCCACCCCTCCCCCCAGGGCTCCTAGGCACCGGATGGAAAGGAGGAAGCGGAGGACAAACAAGGGGTAGAAACAAATGCAGGTGACAAGGTGATATCTACTCTACACAGGTGATATATATATATAAATGAAACAAAATAGAAACAGCAGGGTAAAGTAAAGGGAAAACAGTAAAGTGCAAAAGTAGAGGCAAGTAAGTGTTATAAAATAAACCATTGATTTATAGGAATGCCCATACAAACCTATAGACCAAGGGGTCGTTTAGCAAGGCCTATCGTATAAAAAGTCCCATACCAATTTATACGATAGGTGTCAGGGGTTGAATGCAATGATTATGCTATGTCATGCAAGTATGTTATTATGCGGTGATCAAACAAGTGCAACTCACCCACTACGACTCTATGCGCATAGACCTTTAGTTCCCTCTTTTTGGAGCGAGCTAGACTCCTCAGGATACTCCCGTAGTGGCAAACGGAAGCGGTGGGTTGGGCCTCGCCCACCTCTAGGTTGGTATATGCACTACCCGACCTAGACCTATCGTACGCCTCCACAAAACCCGCAGAGCGTCTGCGTACTCTTACTGACTGGACCGCCAGACTTTTATGGCTAAGTGTAAATACCACACTTGCCGAGCCCAAGTGTTAACGTCGGTGCAACGACTGCCAACACGAAGGACCCACCACCTTATGCACATGCAAATTATCTTCCAACAATACCGAGCTACAAGCTCCCCGGGCTAACCCGCCCGTCACCAATAAATATCTCAGAAACAAAAGATCACCGGACTAAACCGGCTAGACTTCCATAAGCACACTCTCAGAGTGACTTTCCTGCCTTAGAAACTCAGGTGCTAAAAGATGCTAACAAGAAAAGACGATCTTTCGTCAATTCCCGGACGACCTAGCCGAGGGTGGCACCCCACCACCCTAAGACTTACCAAACCCCAACTTCTCTAGAGACCCATACATAATACAAGGCTACCACCCATCCTTCATCACTTCAGACCCTAGACAACCAGATTGACCTCTAACCCCAAAGTTGTCAAATTGCTAAACGCAGACCACCCTTAACGTTTTGATGCTCATGAAGAGAGGTACACTAAATATCCAACTTCTTGACCCAAGGGATTTACTGGGGACCCATACTACCTACCTCAGATCAAATCTAGGGTTTCATAATTTCCCATTAATAATTGTATTTTAAATAATTTTCCAAATGGCCATATTACTAAGGTTTGAACTACAAGTATATTTTTCTGACCTCCAATGCCCACTCCAATTTATTCATAAATCAAGGGTACCTAATAAACAGTAGATATAAAGTTTTAGGGAAAACCAGCAAGATTTATTATTTTTAGAAATTCCAAAACACAATTATTTCCAATAATTTCCAAAGGAGGTACCCTCATATGAACTCCAATCCTTGTGCAAATTAACACAGTGGTGCTTATTAATAAAATATTTAATCCTACAAAGTTTGACCATGCTATTCAGAGGTTATGTTTGTAATTCCATCCAAGGATATATTTGCAATTTATTTCAAAATGAACTAGAGGTACCAAAAATATTGATCTATAAATTATGAGAAAATTACAGAGGTTATATATTGTTATGGAAAGACATCCAGCAAAGTTACATGCAATTACAGTAATTTATCATCACAAATTTAACCAACCCAAAAATTGCCAACAATGAGGAATATTACAATTTGGACCTCCAAGGGTTAACTCATGATCTAACCAATTCTTCCAGAGATATATGACATAAAAACCATGATTATGACAGAAGATGGTAAATTGATAAATACTATTTCTCCCTAAAACCTCAAACCCTAAATAATTACAAATCTACCCTAGGGTTTATTACTTATGATTGGCAACTCCAAATCCCTCCAAACTCCTACAGTAGCATTCTCTGGTCACTAAGGCCATCTACCCAAAATTTCAAGTCAAGCCACTGAGGTTTGACCCCTCTTCCTTTATTAACCTCTAATTGCACCCCATTAGGGTTTAGCCTAGGGTTAGGGTCTAACCTTCTCCAACAGCTCTAGTAGGAACTCCAGAGATTCATAACCTCAAAAACAAGTGGGTGACAGAAGATGGTGATTCCCTAAGTGCTATTTCTTCCTAGATCTCCAAATTCCAATTATTTACAAATCTACCCAAGGATTTATTACCTAGGTTAGACAACTCCAAACCTCTTCAAATTCACAAGGGAGTCTTCTCTGGTCACTATGACCTACCCACCAAAACTTTAGGTCAAACCACTAGGGTTTGACCCTACTCCCTTCATTGACCTCTATTTGCACCCCATTGGGGTTTATCCTAGGGTTAGGGTCTAGGCATCTCCAAATCCACTCAAAGCTACTCCTTGAGGTGTCTCATACCTCCCAAGGCAGTGACCAAGGTCACCCCATCAATCAGTGGGAGGAAACCCCTCCACACCCCAAAGTTCTCTTATGTTTACTTTTGCCCCAAACATCACTTTTAGGCCAACTATTCTCAAGGGGACTCCCTACCTTGCCCATACCCATACCACTCACTATACTGACCATAGGTCAGTGGAAGACCACCTAAGATCCTACCAATAATTGGTGAGGGGTGGAATTCCAATGGGTACCTATTTGGGGTGCAAATAGCAATTTAGCCCCTTTTTGATTTACTAGGGCAAAACTCCTCCAATGGCCACCAAACTTGGACCATAGGTTGGCATGGGGGAGGGTGAGGTGCACCCCAAATATGGAGCCAAAATACTTTGTGGAAAGGTGGGGGCACTCACCCAAAGTTTTGCCCAAACCTAGGGAGCCTAAGGCCATTTTGGGGGAATACCCTACCAAAACAACTCCATAAATCATGATATTTTAACCAGGGCCTATACATACCCCTTAGGACCACCCATCCAAGTTTGGAAGGGTTTTGAGGTGTTTAGGACACCTAATTAGGTTAAACTAGGATTATTGGTCTTTCCCAAAAATTAAGAAGAAAACTTCTCCAATCCTTGTGATCTTTGGACATAACCTAAGTATGCACAAGACTAGACTACACCCCAAAAATCAAGTCATTTGAAGTTCTATAATGGGGTGGGCATCAAAAATGAGTTCTGATTAGCCCTAAAGACAGCCTCCACTAGAATGAGTGCTGAGCCCTAACCAGGACTCCAAATTGAGTGATTTCAATTTTGTATGAAACTAGACCCAAAGGGCTACATTTTCTATGTTGACCACTTTTTATGATTCGGCCTCTAACTAGTTTTCCCAGATTTAAATAGGAGCTGCATTTTAATCAAAAGAATAAGCAAAATCCTTAAGGGAGCGCACGAATCCTAAAGCGGATCGGAAGGCGCCTGGTCATCGTCCCCAGGAAATCAACGGCAGAGATTCACCGCGCCTGGGCCGCCTTAGTGAGTGATTTCCCGGCCACCTGAGCGCCGCCCCGGCCGACCAACGCCACCACCACCTCCGTTGAGGTGGGGGCCGGCGATGAGCGGTGTTTGATCGGCCGGAGGTGGCCGGAATCATGATCTGTAGGAGGATACCCAACCCGATCAACGGGAGGATTGGCCGACTCGATTCACGGCCGATTGACCACGATTCGAGCCGCCGTCGATTTGGATCTAACCCTTAGAGTTCAGGGAGGAGAACGGGACCTGCTGGAGGGCTTGCCGTCGAGTCAACCTTGAGTACACCATGGGAGCTGCCGCCGGTTGTGAAGCCATGCCGATTCCCTCCTACAGTGCACGAAATCTCCAGGTAAGATAGGGGTTTCTCTCCTCTCAGGTCTCTGAAGGTGAAGGGGGGTTCAATTGGGGGTGGTGATGGCTTTAAGCTCCATGGCCATTAATGGCTTCTTCGGTTTCTTCCATGGCCGGCCCCTCTCCATCTCCCCTGCCTTAATTCCCTTGTGTAACTGATGGAAACTCCTCCCAGCTGGCTGAGGAGTTGAATGGAGGCATCAATTGGGGGAGCCAAGAGGTAAAACCTCTTAATGGCCATGAATGGCCTCTTCTCTCTCCTCCAAAAATGGTGAAACCCCCATTTTCTCTCTCCTAACCACCATGGTCGGTTTCTACCCTCTCTCCTGAGCTTAATGAGGGCCCACATGGGCTGGTTGACCACCCAATTGAGTTAGCCCAAAGAGATTGGGTTAGGTTTGAGCATTTTGACCTAAATTGGGCAATTTTGACTTTTGGCCAAATTGGTCAATTTGGGGAACCCTAGGATGGGGATTTTGGGTTCAATAGGTTCTAAATTAGGTTTAGGAACTAATGGTGGAGTCAATTTGGTCAATTGGTTCTTGGTTGACCCAATCTAAGGTGATTTGACCAAAATAGGCTAATTTGACTTTGGTCAAATTGAGCCCTAGGGTTGACTTGGTCATGGGGCTTTTTGGTCCACTAGCTCCCCTATGACATGATAGCCCTAGGGGTGAGGTCAATTTAATGTGGTGAAGGTCAATTGGGGTACTTTGAGAAGAAAGGTCATTTTGACCTAAAAAGGGCATTTTGGTCAATTTGCACCCCTGGGGGTCCCATGATGGGGCTTTTGGGTCCATTAGGTCTATAATGGTATTATAAACCTAGGAGTGTGATCAATTTGACATGGTGGGGGTTGATTGGCTCTAAATGGGCTACTTTGACCAATTTGAGGGTGTATGTTGACTTTGGTCAAATTGGTCTCTTAGGTTGACTTCAATGGGCCCTTGGTGCCCTAAGGGGACCCCTAAAGGGTTAGGGACACTAAGGTGGGGTCCAAGGGTTAAGTTGAAGCACTAGATTCCAATCCCAAGCTTGGAAGATGGGAATTGCTATTTGCAGACCAAGGTGGCTCCTTCCTCCTTTCCTAAGTTCTCAAGGTCAAAAGGCTCTTCCTATGGTTTTGTCATGGCTTAGTCATGACAAAACCAACTTAGGGGTCTAGCAGTTTGGGGGATGTTACACCCTGGGCTAAGTCTGAGCTAACTCAAACCCTAATTGGTTGGTGGTGGGCTTGACCATGTCTAGGTCAACCCCATTGTGGTCTTTAAGGTGCACTTGGGCCACTATTAGGGTTAATGCGTAGCTTATATCACCCCTTAGGGGTTGAGTCTATTGTTGGTGCTATCATTATTCTTGAGTTATTTAAGGCAACATCCAAACTCAACAAGGGTCTGTCTGGAAGTCGTAGTTCATTGAGTGTTATCGTCGGGTAGTAGTGACTATCACTGGCTATAGACTATAAAGTTGGCCTTCAACTCATCATTTAAACTTGATACTTACTTTGGCTTCTAAAGCTTGTCATAAGAAATGCCTGAACCTACACACTATGAAAATGATTGCAAATATTGATCAAATACATACAAAGATTTATTATTATCAAACCAAGGGTGAGTAGAATAGGATGTGCCAACCTATGATCCAACAAACTCTCCCTTTTGATATTAATAAATCCTTGAAATTGAAAAATAAAGAATGGAGTAAGGCAAGTGTTCACAGTGTTGTGCATATGATAATCATGATGAAACTGGCCAGACACATATGAAAATCATTTTAGCATAACTGGTACAAGAGTAATCAAACTCCCCCTAAATGACTGCACCCCATAAATTTGTGATTTCCCCCTAAATATGAAATTTCCCAATCATTCATATTATTTCTCCCTTTATTATTAACAAAAACATGTGTCATGTTAGCTCTCCCTCTGTTGACCAAAAAGAAATAATTAAGATATTGCAAAAGAAAATGAGATACATAATAATCACAAATACTAAAGGGAATAATAAAGGAGTAAAAGGATAATCGTTAAAGGCCTAAATTACATATAGATAATTTTGAGAAGCATGGTAGACACAAAGATGATCATGACAAAATACATAAAGATTAGCGTGAAAAATATAATGATACAAAGATAATCGTGAAAAATAGCAAATAAAGTAAGAAAATAATAATTATGAACTACATATAGTGAAGTCCAAAAAGCATAGTCATGATGGAACATTTAGTAAATCAGGATAGGCATAAGGAATCATGAAATAGAATCATTAAGCTCATATGTAAAGTGTTCAGTTTCATGAAATGAAAGTAATAATATTAAGGTTAGAGCTTAACATTTCATGAACTATAATAATTAACATTAGAGTTAGAGCTTTAAGTTTCATGATACTACTTTTTAGTTTTTAAGTTTTATAATAAACAATAAACAATAAACAATATAATGTATGTAAATCAAGAGATAGAGACTACAATGTTACAAGCTTTGAACGATAAACATAGAGACAGTGTAGTGATCATGGCAAGTAATGTAGAACCTTACATACAATATAAGAAATATTCAATAATGCTTATAGTCCAATACTTATATGTGAAAGGTTTACAAGAAACAACAAAGTGTGCATGGGTGCAAAACATCAAGATTGATACGTCATTGCATAATCAATAATACACATCAACATGCAATGAATTGTACACTAACAAAATAATCATGCAAAGTAAAATCATTCTTACAACTTCAATATACATATAAGTACCAATACCAAGGTGATTCATACACAATGCTTATTAAGGCTTATTAGAGATGCAAAGTAGTGCTTGGTGGATGAAAACATATAAAAAATAGAGTTTAACATTCTAAAGTGATCTAGGATACCAAAGAAAAGTGAGTGTAGTCATTAAGATTATGATTGCACAAGATCAATAAAATTCAAACCAAGGTGCCCGGCCTTATGGTGCTTATGAATACTTATACGGAGGAGGAGTATTACTTGGCGGGTTATCCTTATCATGGTTCATTATTCAAAATTTTATATGAGATGAATAAAGGCCCCAAATTAATGAAAAAATTCCAGATAGCTAGACAAGTACACTTTCACTTGTATACAAATATGCAAAAAAATAAACTACACTTCTCTTAGTGTTTGGTGTAGGAATATTCTTGGATTGCATGAAGGCAACTCGACATAGTGTTCAATGATTTATCCATATATAGTTAATTATGTTGTGACAGAAAAACTATATATGCATGTAAATAAGATTATTATCAAGATTAGTAGCAATAATAATGAGTGATATGCTTGATCTAAATATTGTTTCAAATATATTCTCACATGTACATAGAGACATGCATAAACATCATGTCACAACTTCCGACATTATACGATCAAGTTTCATAATAGATTTACTAGCATGATATGTAACTGCAATGAAAGATAAGTTTAAGCAATACAAATTAAACATTATAGTGAATCTGAAGAGTAAATATGCATCATGCTATTAATTTGTGTTTTAGCATAGTAGTCTTTATTGAATTTGGATTTTAAAAAAAAAAGAGGAAAAAAACAATGAATAAACTTATTTTTGGTATTTTAAATTATCTGATTTTGTGTGTTAAAATAATGAAAATCAAAATATTGAAAAATAAGAAAACAATAAAAAATGAAATAACAAAGACATCTACAGAATTGAGTTAAAGACCCAAACAGTAGAGAGTTATTGTAGCAGGTGTACAATGTACAAAAGTTGTAAGCATACATAAATTTAAATATACTACTGCCGATACATTCAATCGTCGGGCGGTAGCTCACAGAGAGTGAAAATTAAGAATAGATTAAATATTTTAATTGACTTGACACATAATGTACAACAATACTAATTGTAACTTAAGATAAAAATGTTGTAATGATGTAATCAAGTGCAGTGATAAGTATGATCTCATTTAAAACAAACTTATTTAGGCAGTGTTGGTTTTCAAAAATAAAAATCTATTTGTAGTTTTTTATTTATCAACATCAAATATGAAAACCAAAGTGTGGTAATCAAAGATTAACATTAACCATGAAATGCATTTGAAAAAAAAATCAAAGACAATATTTTCGAGTTGTCTAGTAATAAAAAATAAATAAGCAAAATAAATATTATGGTGTTTTTCATAATCTTGAAATCTTAAAAAGAAAAGAAGCAAACAAATATAAAATGTTACATGAAAGACAAATTTCCTAACTCCAATAAGAAAGAGTGCCAACATAGGAGATAAGTGAATGCATAATAAGATAATCATGCATATGAGAGAATCTCCATATTATTAATCAAAATACATGAAATGAATATATTTTTAACAATAGTTTTGTTGGGAAAAACACCCTCTGGATTTATCTTACAAATTATGTACAAGTGATTTCATCATCTAGGATTCATTACCTGTATAACCCATAATTCGTCGAGACCCTGGTGGGTAGGGAAGGTGACCGTGACTAACAAATCAGCCTATTGGAGGCATCTGAAGCCACCGAAAGTAAAAGCAGGACCCGGGGAGGAGAAAAGGAGTAGTTGGGTGAGTGGGAGAAGCTCCCCCACTCATCCCCTCCTTGCGGCGAGTGGGGGAAGCCCCCCACTCACCCCTCCTTGCGGGTGAGTGGGGGAAGCCCCCCACTCTCCCCTCCTTGCGGGCGAGTGGGGGTTGCGCCCCCCCCCACGTCTCTCCTAGCAGACAAGTGGGGGCAGTGCCCCCCACTCACCCCTCCTTGCGGGCGAGTGGGGGCAGCCCCCACTCGCCCCTCCTTGCGGGCGAGTGGGGGCAGCCCCCACTCGCCCCTCCTTGCGGGCGAGTGGGGGCAGCCCCCACTCGCCCCTCCTTGCGGGCGAGTGGGGGTTTCCCCCCACTCTCCCCTCATTGCAGGCGAGTGGGGGCATCCCCCCCACTCACCCCTCCTTGCGGGCGAGTGGGGGCAGCCCCCACTCGCCCCTCCTTGCGGGCGAGTGGGGGTAGCCCCCCACTCTCCCCTCATTGCGGGCGAGTGGGGGCAGCCCCCTACTTGCCCCTCCTTGCAGGCGAGTGGGGGTAGCCCCCCCCCACTCGCCCCTCCTTGCGGGCAAGTGGGGGAAGCCCCTCCACTCGCCCCCTCCCCCTCCTGCGGGTAAGTGGATGTGGCATATCCACTCCCTGGTCTCGAGGGGTGTGAGTAGTGTTCTCAAGTGGCTATCCGAAGCCCATTTTTAAGAAGTCTATAAATAGACCCCCATGGGCACCTTGGGAGGGACACCTCTAGTCTTCTTCTCTCCCTCTTGTGTGACTTGTGAGCAAGCACTCCAACCCTCTGTCAGCTACGTTTGGCATTGAGGTGTTCCTTAGTGCCCTCCAGGGCGCCCAGGCTCAACATTGGCTTGGGAGGGGAAGCTCTCTTTGATCTTCTGGGTTTGTGTTGGGACCCCTCGCTGCAGCTCAAGGGGTCTGTTCAGGTCTTCAGGTCTTCGTAGGTGCAAGGTCCTTCGGCTCATAGCGATCGGTCACGTATTCTAGCTCGGGTGAAGTAAGGGTTAGCTGCATACCCGTTGCGAACATCGAAGCCGGTTCTCTGGTTTTAACATTCTGGTGTGGTGAACGTGGAAGCAGCTTAGTTCGAAAAAATTTGAGCAAGTCCCATGACTGGAAGTGATGGGCTGGAGAACTCGCCCCTACCAGCGAGTACGTGAAGAAGAGTGACTTTGAAGAGTTCAAGAAGTTGATCCTGAAACTATTACGGGTCATACTCCCCCTCTAGGTGAGTGCTCGACACCACTAGCACCAGTGCTCACCTCGCCGTCTCTGATAGAGATAGAGCAAACACGTGGGCAAGGGAAGGGTCCAGCCTCAGAGGAAGGCTTGAGCCTCCAAGCGTGAATGCTCTTCAATAGCTCGCTTGGGATCATTTCCCCCGGTAAGGAGGTAGGGAGAATGCCTCCGACTCGCCAGGGAGGATGGGAGAGTCCTTTCTGCGAGCTGATTACCTTAACTCCCATTCCGGACGGGTTCAGAGAACTTGTCATGTCTTACTACACTGGCAAGGATGACGCTCTCCAGCATCTCCGGTGGTTTGAAGACGTCGTCTTGGTCAGGAAGATGATGTATGCCTCTAAGTGTAAACCCTTCGCCATCAGTTTCAATGGAAAGGCAAGGAACTGGTTCCACCAGCTCCCATCAGGTACTATCTACAACTTTGAGGACCTTCGCCGAAGCTTCTTGCTGAGGTTCTCTACCTAGAAGAAGAGGAAGAAGGGGGCGAAGGCCATGTTCTTGATTCGACAAAAGCAGGGGGAGACGCGGGAGAGCTACATGGATCAGTTTCAGGAACAAGTCATCCACCTCTAGATTGACCAGAGAAGCAGGAGGGACTAGGAGAAAGAAAAGGAATAAGAAGGCAGAGAAAGTGGAGGAGGCGATGGAAGAGATGGTCGATATGCATGTGGCAGGTAGGTGCAAGAAGGCACATTGTAATAGATATGTAACCTACCCATGATGAATGAAAAGGGTTTAGAGTCAACACCTTAGGTAAGACCCCGACTAGAGACCGTTGACCGGGCTTAGTGATGCTGGCAGCTGGGAGGCTCATCTGGTCGGCTCGATGCAGTCAAGGATTCAAGAGGAGAAACCGATCTGGGGATGTGTTGAGTTCCCCCACCTCCAGGTGAGCTGAGCTCCCAGGAAGCGTTGAAGTTCTCCACCTCCAGTTGGTCTGGGGATGTGTTTAGTTCCTCCGCCTCTAGGTGAGCTGAGCTCCCAGGAAGTGTTGAAGTTCTCCACCTCCAGTTGGTCTGGGGATGTGTTGAGTTCCTCTGCCTCCAGGTGAGCTGAGCTTCCAGGAAGTGTTGAAGTTCTCCCCCTCTAATTGGTCTGGGGATGTGTTGAGTTCCTCCGCCTCCAGGTGAGCTGAGCTCCCAGGAAGTGTTGAATTTCTCCACCTCCAGTTGGTCTGGGGATGTGTTGAGTTCCTCTGCCTCTAAGTGAGCTGAGTTCACGGGAGATGTTGAAGTCATCCACTCCAGTTAGATCAAGCTTTTAAGAGGTGTTGAGTTCCCTTCATCTCAGGTTGAGTTCAGCTCAACTAGAGGTGTTGAGTTCCCTCCATCTCAGGTTGAGTTCAACTCAACTAGAGGTGTTGAGTTCCCTCCATCTCAGGTTGAGTTCGACTCGACTAGAGGTGTTGAGTTCCCCTCCATATCAGGTTGAGTTCATCTCGACTAGAGGTGTTGAGTTCCCTCTATCTCAAGTTGAGTTTGGCTAGACTAGAGGTGTTGAGTTCCCTCCATCTCAGGTTGAGTTTGGCTCGACTAGAGGTGTTTAGTTCCCTCCATCTCAGGTTGAGTTCGACTCGACTAGAGGTTTTGAGTTCCCCTCCATCTCAAGCTGAGTTCGGCTCAACTAGAGGTGTTGAGTTCCCTCCATTTCATGTTGAGTTCGGCTCGACTAGAGGTGTTGATTTCCATCCATCTCAGGCTGAGTTCGACTCGACTAGAGGTGTTGATTTCCCTCCATCTCAAGTTGTGTTCGCCTCGACTAGAGGTTTTGAGTTCTCCTCCATATCAGGTTGAGTTTAGCTCGACTAGAGGTGTTGAGTTCCCTCCATCTCAGGTTGAGTTCGGCTCGACTAGAGGTGTTGAGTTCCCTCCATCTTAGGTTGAGTTTGGCTCGACTAGAGGTGTTGAGTTCCCTCCATATCAGGTTGAGTTCGGCTTGAATAGAGGTGTTGAGTTCCCTCCATCTCAGGTTGAGTTCGACTCGACTAGAGGTGTTGAGTTCCCCTCCATCTCAGGTTGAGTTCAGCTCGACTAGAGGTGTTGAGTTCCTTCCATCTTAGGTTGAGTTTGACTCGACTAATGGTGTTGGGTTCCCTCCATCTCAGGTTGAGTTTGACTCGACTAGAGGTGTTGAGTTTCCCTCCATCTCAAGTTGAGTTTGGCTCAACTAGAGGTGTTGAGTTCCCTCCATCTCAGGTTGAGTTCGGCTCAACTAGAGGTGTTGAGTTCCCCTCTATCTCAGGTTGAGTTCATCTCGACTAGAGGTGTTGAGTTCCCTCTATCTCAAGTTGAGTTTGGCTCGACTAGAGGTGTTGAGTTCCCTCCATCTCAGGTTGAGTTTGGCTCGACTAGAGGTGTTTAGTTCCCTCCATCTCAGGTTGAGTTCGACTCGACTAGAGGTTTTGAGTTCCCCTCCATCTCAAGCTGAGTTTGGCTCAACTAGAGGTGTTGAGTTCCCTCCATTTCATGTTGAGTTCGGCTCGACTAGAGGTGTTGAGTTCCATCCATCTCAGGTTGAGTTCGGCTCGACTAGAGGTGTTGATTTCCCTCCATCTCAGGTTGTGTTCGCCTCGACTAGAGGTGTTGAGTTCCCCTCCATATCAGGTTGAGTTTGGCTCGACTAGAGGTGTTGAGTTCCCTCCATCTCAGGTTGAGTTCGGCTCGACTAGAGGTGTTGAGTTCACTCCATCTCAGGTTGAGTTCAGCTAGACTAGAGGTGTTGAGTTCCCTCCATCTCAGGTTGAGTTCGGCTCGACTAGAGGTGTTGAGTTCCCTCCATCTTAGGTTGAGTTCGACTCGACTAGAGGTGTTGAGTTTTCCTCCACCTCTGGTTGAGCTCGGCTCAACTAGAGGTGTTGAGGTTCGCCTTCCATCTCTAGTTGAGCGCGCCTCAACTAGAGGTGTCGAGTCTTCCTCCACCTCGGGTCAAGTTCAGCTTGACTAGAGGTGTTGAGCTTTCTCCACCTCCTGCTGAGCTCGGTTCATGGGAGGGTTAGTAAGTGAAGGAAGGTTTGTCTCTCTTACATTCAGTTCAGATTAAACCGTCTTTAAATAGTTCGACCATTGCGTTTTTTGCCAGTCTCTCTGAACCACGGGTGATCCATTGTTTCTCCGGGCTCGTGTTTAACCCGAAAAAAGCGGGGATTGTGTATAACCCATAATTCGTCGAGACCCTGGTGGGTATGGAAGGTGACTGTGACTAATAAATCGGCCTATTGGAGGCATCTAAAGCCACCCAAGGCAAAAGGAGGACCCGGGGGAGGAGAAAAAGAGTGTTGGGAATATTGCCCTCAATATTCCTTTGATTTGAAGAGGCATCACTCACAATGCTAAGTACAAGATGTATTTGATAAAACCTCATTTTAGTAAGATGTTCAGGCTCAGCTAACTCAAGAGAAAGGGCCAATCATGCCCTTAGATAAGGAGAAATCATCTCCTAAGAGATGAAGATTTGTCTCAGCTGAACCACTGAGACAAGATCAGGAGCCGCTAAGAAGGCATCTGGGCAAGCTGAGCTGCAGATAGAAGAAACCGCTGAGACGACTGTCTGTCTCAGCGGATCCGCTGAGACGGGAAAGAAGCAGCAGATATCCGCTGAGATTTGGCGTGTTCGTCGAACGCAGAACTCAGTTCGTCGAACGCTGAGACGAGACAGAAGCAAACGTTGAGATTTGGCATGTTCGTCGAACGCAAAACTCAACTCTGAGATGAGACAGAAGCAAACGATTAGACTCGATGTGTTCGTCGAACGCAGAACTCAGTTCGTCGAATGCTGAGACGAGACAGAAGCAAACGCTGAGACTCGGCGTGTTCGTCGAACACAGAGACAGGACAGAAGCAAGCGCGGAGACCTGGCGTGTTCGTCGAACACATAACTCAGTTCATCAAATGCTGAGACGAGACAGAAGCAAACGCTGAGACCTGGCGTGTTCGTCGATCGCAGAACTCAGGTTGTCGAACGCAGAGACGAGACAGAAGCAAGCGTTGAGACTTGGCGTGTTCGTCGAACGAAAAATGAAGTTCGTCAAACGCGGAATGCTGTTCATCGAACGCAGAAACTTCTCTGCAGAACGACGAAATCCACTGAGAAGAGGAAGCCATCTCAGGCCAACCGCTGAGACAGTTCAAACGAGACATGGCGGGTTCTGCCCTTGGCGCAAGTTGCAGAAAAGCATTGTGGGGACCACCAGTGTCTCCCATATCGGTCAGAAGGATGGCTGAGAGCCGTTGAAGATCGGGGATGTATAAAAGGGATAAATTAGGGCTGAGAAAGCACTTCTGCTATCAATCTTTCTCTCGAGCACGAAAAGAAGCAGAAGCAAACTGTTCCATTGTCGGCAGCCAAGAACTGTGCTAACACAAGGCTGCAAGAAAGAGATAGCTCATTTTGATTCATCTCAAGATAAAGAAAATAGATCCAGTCCTTCATCTGAAGTGCTGATCAAGTAGAATCAAGATTGGAGTTGTACCACTCCTCCCTGATTCAAGTCTGCAACAGCAGCTGAAAAGAAGAAGAAGAACATGCTTGATCTTTTCTTCCTTCATACTGTAAACCTCATTATATTATCTGTAGGAGCCTTTGGGTTCTGAGTTTGTAGGGTCATTTGACCTGAGATTGTAGGACCAGCAGGTGGTCTGAGTTGTAGGAGGTGGATTCCTCTGAGGTAGGATCTGTGTGATCTGAGGTAGGACTAGGAGGTGGTCTGAGCTGTAGGAGGTGGATTCCTCTGAGGTAGGATCTGTGAGATCTGAGGTAGGGCTGCTGTGCCTGAGGTAGGGTTTGGGAAAATCTGAGAGATCCTGAGGGATCTGTGTTGTAAGCTCTTGGAACTGAGTTTGGAGGAGTTGGCCCTGTCTAACACATTGTTAGAAGGGTGAAGGGGGAAAGTGGACTACCTATAGACACACTGTCTTGGGGAACCACTATAAACACTTGTGTGTTTTCTGGGTGTGCTTGTTTACTTGCTTAGAATAATTTTAACTATCCATATCAAACAAGTAAAAATCAAAAGACCTATTCACCCCCCCCCCCCCCCTCTAGGTGAATTAGATCATATACCTATATAATCTTTCAAGGAGTATTAGGGCGAGTGGGGGAAGCTCCCCCCACTCACCCCCTCCTTGTGGCGAGTGAGGGCAACCCCCCACTCGCCCCTCCTTGCGGGCGAGTGTGGCATATCCACTCCTTGGTCTCGAGGGTGCGAGTAGTATTCTCAAGTGGCTATCCGCAGCCCATTTTAAAGAAGTCTATAAATAGACCCCCATGGGCACCTTGGGATGGACACCTCTAGTCTTCTTCTCTCCCTCGTTTATGACTTGTGAGCAAGCACTCCTACCCTCTGTCAGCTGAGGTTGGCGTTGAGGTGTTCCTTAGTGCTCTCTAGGGTGCCCAGGCTCAGCATTGGCTTGGGAGGGGAAGCTCTCTTTGATCTTCTAGGTTTGTGGTGGGACCTCCTCGTTGTAGCTCAAGGGGTCTGTTCAGGTCTTCAGGTTTTCGTAGGTGCAAGTTCCTTCGGCTCTTAGTGATCGGTCACGTGTTCTAGCTCGGGTGAAGTAAGGGTTAACGGCATACCCGTTGCGAACGTCGAAGACGGTTCTCTGATTTCAACATTACCCATCCTATATAGAGAGGGTAATTTGGTCATTAGATGTCCTAGGATGTCACACTCTCATTAAGGTGTCAAAGACCAATAAAAAAGAGTACAAATTCAGTTGAGTTAAATCTGCGTCGAATAGAAGTCGACGCAGCTTCGACTCAAGTCGAAGTAACTTTGAATAGAAGTAAGGATAAATCTGACTGGAAGTCGATGTATCAATCGAAGTCGACGCAACATCGAAATGTACTCGTCGTAGAAGGTAGAGCCAATCAAAGCAACATTGAAGTCGTCGCAACTTAGAGTTACATTCGATGCAGAAGGAAAAACTCAGAGTCTAGGCTTTCATCTCGACGGATACGTCGATAAGTATTCGACGCAACATTGACATCAGAGTTCATTTCTAAGCTGAGGAGGATTTTGAAGCAGCTTCTATTAGAACTCAGAGGTGCGTCGATAAGAAGGCAAATGTATTCGCCGCTACGTCGAATACAGACACATAATTAGAATACATTCTGTATTCTTTTCTACAGCCGATTCAGAAGTCATAAATGGAAATGATTTGAATTCTAACGGGTCATTCATAACCAAGAATGGAAAGAAGGACTCCAGAGACACAATAAAGACATTCTTGGAAGTTATTCAAAAGGGGATTGACGGTCTGCCAACTGAAATAGAAAGGGAATATTATTATCCCTTGGACAGTCCTATCAGGGATACAACGGAAGAGGAAAGTAATTCAAATGTTATTCAACAGAAGAATAAGGATACCAAGAAAGATTGAGAATATGAATTCTTCTATCATTTTGTCTTCTTCTTCCTGAAGCTTTCTTTTAGACAGCACTATAGGACAGAATTCTATACAAGAAAATACACAGAAGGCTTCTTCCTCTTCGTCTCTCTCTGAAAGAAGCATACTGACATACAGAGACCATCATTAGGATCAGAGCTATCATAATCCTTACATCTCTCTCTCTCAAGCAAGGATTCATCTACTGACCAGAGATAAATAAACACTAAGTGCCTAAATCCTCAGTGACTGCTGCAGGAGGATTCAACAAGAAGAATCATCTTCATTTTTCTTCTTCTCCTTTACTCTCTCTTTCTCCATTGTAATCTGAGTAAAGAGTCCTTAGAATCCCTATCCAAACGATTCAGTGGTTCAAGATCTCCTTATCAAAAGATCTAGCTTGGTTCTAAGAGTCTCCTTAACAGAAGACTCAGACTTTGGTTCTAAGAGTCTCCTTATCAAAAGACTCAATGGTTCTAAGAGTCTCCTTATCAAAAGACTCAGTGGTTCTAAGAGTCTCTTTATCAAAAGACCCAGGCACTGGATAATATATTCCTACTAAGGTGGTAGAAGAGTAGAGTATCCATATTTTGGGGAACCACTATAGATCTTGTCTCATATGTGTTGTGATAACTTTTTGTATTGTCCCTTCATTATTTCTGCATTTATGCGCTTACTTTATTCTGGTTGGATTTCTGAATGCATAGTTAGTAGAATCATTTTATTGTTCTGCACATTTTAAGTGAAAAGTTTTACAAAATCCATTCACCCCCCTCTAGAGAATACTCAGAGGACTCACTGTGTACTTTCAATTGGTATCAGAGCTAGGTTGGTATTAAAGAGGTTAACACCTTGATCAAGAGATCCTCTCACTGAAATTTTTATATTTTAATTTTTTTCTTCAGAAAATGAGTTCTAAGGACTATGCATCCACAAGACCACCAATGTGTAATCTGAATAAGTTTACACTCTGGAAGGCCAAAATAAAACTTTATATGAACTCTATTAATGAAGAAATTTTTTATGTTATTGTTTCATGTCCTCCAGTCTCATTCAGGAAAGATTCAAGTGGGACTATGACACAAGAACTTGTCCCTAGAGCAGAATGGACTGGTGCTGAGAAGAAGTTGAAGGCATGTGATGCCAAGGCCATGAACATTTTTGTATCAACTATGTCAGATGATATATTCTAGAAAGTGGCTGACTACCAATCAGCAAAGGAGATTTGGGAGTCACTATCCAGATTGGTAGAAGGTAGTTCAGATGAAAGAAAGGATAAGAAGTCCCTTCTCATATCCCAATATAAGAACTTTCAAAAGAAGACTGAAGAATATGTTGCTAAGATGTATGAGAGATTCAACATCATAATAAATGAGCTTAAGAGACTGGATAAGGAAATCTCTCTAACTGAAATCAATGATAAGCTTCTCATGTGCTTTCCAAGCACTTGGGACTCAAGGATCTGGGCCATTAGAGAGTCCAGATGCCATAGAGAAATCTCCATCGATGTTTTGCTAGGCAAGCTCAAGTCCTATTAGCTACTACTAAAGAGCAGAGCTGAGACAGAAGCAAAGGAGAAAGCCTCAATCCCAAAGGAGATGACTATAACTATGAAGGCTGCTGAAGGAGTGCATTCCACTTCTGAAGAAGAGATGTTAAATCTCCTGGCCAGAAGATTCAGAAGATTGGTCAAATCTGAGGACTCTAGAAGGAAGGAAAGGAGCTCAAGTAAACCTAGGTTTGACAAGACTCCAAAGTAGCTTTGCATGTAGAAAACCAGGACACATTGCTCCTGAATGTCCTGAAGAACAAAAGGACAGAAGCATCAGCAAGAAGGATCATAAGAAGAGGTCTTTCAGAAAGAAGGATAAGAATAAGGGGAAAATGTTTCATAGCTGAAACCTAGAGTGACTTGACTCAGAATCTGAGTGAAGTTTCTCTTCATCTGACAGTGATGAAGAATGTACTACTGAAGAAGCCTGTCTGATGGCTTTAGAAGACTCAACTGAAGAAGATCGGGTATCTCTATTTGATGAATTTGATTTCTCTTCAGAAGACTTTTATTTTAAGGAATTTTGTCAAGATTATCTTAATCTTCAAAAAGAAATAGAAGCAGTTAGGTAAGAATTAGAAGAGCTTAAGAAAGACAATATGTATTCTGTTAATTATGACTTAAGAAATCTGATATATAGGAAAGATACGGAAATAAATACGCTAACTAATGAAAATTCAAACTTAAAAGAAGAGCTTACAAAGACAAAATCCTTTGAGGACTCACTCAATGGGAGGAGTCAAAAGCTTTTGAAGACTCACTCAATGGGAGGAGTTAAAAGCTCAAGGATATTATCACAACACGCATTTTCTCAGCAATTAGGAATATCAGAGTGAGAGAAAATATGTGTCATGATGCCACGTCATGCAGGAGACAACTGCAGATGCTCAGGCGAGAACCTACCTCTTATTTATTACAAAACAGGTTTACATGATGATTCATTTCTTGAAATCAGTTATTAGGTTTGAGGTAAGAAATGTGTCTCTAAGTTCGTGGATCAACTAGTCCACAGAAGAAAGTATATATGTAATTGCAGTGGAAAAAATACCTAATTTAGTTCAAATAAGGTCCTACATGCACGTGATGTCTGGACATAAAGGAAATGATATGCACATATCTAGATTTAGCTTGGGTATCAAGATACTTGTACGTGACTTTAAATATAAAGGTTTGGCCTATAAAAGATGCAATGAGAATGGAAGAAAATCATTTTATAACTATAATGCACATAGACATAAATCATTCCCAGAGAGCATGACACACGAGATCGAAAAGTAGTGGCAATAACTAGCAAGTAAGCTATAATATAACAAAAGAGGCACAATGGGCGTCGACAACCTGACACCAACTCATTGGCTTCAAACTAGCATGTCTGAACACAAGACGAAGTCTAACTACCACTACCTCGCAGCAGTGAGGTAAGACAGCAACTACAACTCCCAAGATCTCTGAACTACACCTTTAACCGCTACGGCTCTGAACCTGAGGCATTCAATAAAATAAGAACGCCTTAGCAAGGAAAGTACAAGCGACAGAAAACATATAAATCCTGCGAAACAAGGTAATAATAAGGCATAAGGGGTACCAACCCATGCCAAACTTACAGAAGAAAAGAAACTCCAAAGCATAGAGCTAAACAACACACCGAGTGCACCAACATCTTTTAGAAATACAAGCAAAGTTCATTTATCTTGATAATTCTATTTATGAGACTGATCAGCTCAAATTAAACAGGTGGCGGTCCTTTTTCCTCTGCCTACCCCAAAACAAAAACTGGGTGGTGGTCCTTTATCCACTGCCACCCAAACACGGCCCACAGGACCATAGTCCAAGCCTGTTGTTCATGCCCCTTAAAATTGCCACCGTGCAAGGCTTAGATAATTCCCCACTGCCCCCAAACACGGCCCACAGGACCACAGGCCAAGCCTGCTGTTCATGTCCCTTGTAATGGCCACCGTGCAAGGCTAAATGCAATAGTCCTCATTAATTAATTTTAGCTACCACACGAGACTTAGCCCGAGGGACAATGCCAGAAAATTCTAAGGATAAGGTCACAAATAAAGAAAAACACCGCCCAAGACACTTTATAAGAGCCCAGGGATTTCATGAGAAACAAACACAGATTTCTAGAGAAACAGACACAGATTTCATGAGAAATACAGGGATTTCATGAGAAATAGAAATAGATTTCATGAGAAATAGAAACAGAATTCATGAGAAATACAGGGATTTCTAGAGAAATAGAAACAGATTTCATGAGAAATACAGGGATTTCTAGAGAAATGAAAGAATAGTCTGCAGGGATTTCTCGAGAAATGTAGGGATTTCTAGAGAAATGAAAGAACAGTTTGCATGGATTTCTCGAGAAATGCAGACTTCTAGAGAAATGAAAGAACAGTCTGCAGGGATTTCTCGATAAATGCAGGGATTTCTAAAGAAATGAAAGAACAGTCTCCAGGGATTTCTCGAGAAATGTAGGGATTTCTAGAGAAATGAAAGAATAGTATGCAGGGATTTCTCGAAAAATGCAGGGATTTCTAGAGAAATGAAAGAACAGTCTGCAGGGATTTCTCGAGAAATGCAAGAACAGTATGCAGGAATTTCTCGAGAAATGTAGGGATTTCTAAAGAAATGAAAGAAAAGCCTGCAGGGATTTCTCGTGAAATGCAGGGATTTCTCGAGAAATGCAGGGATTTCTAGAGAAATGAAAGAAAAGTCTGCACGGATTTCTCGAGAAATGCAAGAACAGTCTGCATGGATTTCTCGATAAATGCAGGGATTTCTAGAGAAATGAAAGAAAATACTAGGCAGCAGCCAGATTCTTCTAGATGGTAACTTTAGACATTGAGGGTAAGATCAAGAGAGTTCAAGAGTTTTACTAGCCAGGTAAATCACTCCAAAATCAAAAGCTAAACGGTGTGATAAGAACTCAAGCAAGAAAATAACACTTCAACAACAAAAGAGGAGGAGAAACTGCCACTTGCCTTAAACCTTCCGAACTCGAATTTCTCCGCTCTAAAAATTATGGATCGGCCAAGAACTCACCCGAGCACAAAAAACTGAAACTTTTCGGGCCAAAAAGAGGAGTTAGGTCACTACCTTGACTCCAAAAATCCCAAGAAACGGGAAAATCTTACCACTAGAACGAAGATCTCGCCGAGAGCTTTCCGAAACTACTCTTCCTTCATGATTCTGTCTACTACAGCTCTCAAATCGCCGGCCGGAAGAAGTTCCCGTCACGCCTCTCCCGCTCTCGCACGAAAACTTGAGCGGCTCTTTGGAGAAGAAGAAGAATAGGGTTCTTTGGAAATTTTGGTATTTATATAAAACCCTAATTCTTTGTTTAAATAAATTAATAATTCTCTCATTCTATTTAAACTACGAGGGCGACTAAATCACCTCGAATTTTCACAAAATTCGCACCTAAACTAAATATATGCGCTACGAATCCAACGGCGAAGTCAGAATTTAATTCTTCGAGCCAAACTCAAGATCAAAATTCCCGAAGCTGAAATCTCAATAACTACTCAAAATATTCCCGAATTTCCCCTTAACTCGAAATGTCGCAAAATCTCGCACGCGCGATCTAAATTAAATACATTAACTAAGTTAAGTCTCAAAACTAATCCCGACGAGTTGACGTAACGCCCTTATGCTAAAATTACGTCACAGCGGGCACGCAAATAATTAACAAAAAACCAGGGGCGTTACAATCACCCCTCCTAAAAGGAAGTTTCGTCCTGAAACTTGAAATCCAATGATCACGAAAGATACAGAAAATCCAAAGATTACCAGACGGAAGATTTTCCTGAAATCTAGGATAAGAGACCAGGATGAGTCTCTCTCATGACAGACTCCAGCTCCCAAGTTGCGCTCTCGACGTCCTGATTTCTCCTGAGTCTCCAAAATTCGGATAGGCTCTTCAACATAGGAAAGATTGGGCTGCAATATGGGCACTGAATCGAGAATAAGCCGGTCACTATGAATACACTTCCTCAGCTGGCTCACATGAAACACATCGTGAACATCTGGAAAAGAAGCAGGCAACTCTAGTCTATAAGCTGACACTCTGATGCGCTCAACAACTTGGAAAGGTCCCACATACCGGGGATCCAACTTGTGGTTCCTTCCAAATCACTTAACGCCCGGCATTGGAGAAACTTTCAAGAACACCAAGTCCCCAACAACGAACTCCAGATCCACCCTTCTCTGATTAACATACTTCTCATACCGCTCCTGAGCAATGTGAAGCTTCTCGTGGATATGAGTCACGACAATGTTCATCTCTTCCAAAGCTTCTGGGCCTAGCAACGTACTCTCACCAACCTCGGCCCAAAATAAGGGAGTTCGACAATGCCTCCCATACAGAGCCTCAAAGGGGGCCATTTGCAAGCTTTCCTGATAACTGTTATTATAAGCAAATTCCATCAGTCCAAGACGCTTATCCCAAGCTCCACCATGATCTAAAATATAGCACCTGATCATATCATCCAAAATTTGATTCACTCTCTCCTCTGACAATTGGTCTGAGGGTGGTAAGCGGTAGAGTATCTAAGGTCAGTGCCCAAAGCTCCCTGCAAACTCCGCCAGAAATGAGACATATACCTGGAATCCCGATCCGACACAATGCTCACGGGCACACCATGCAATCTGATGACTTCATCAAAATAAAGTTCTGCTATTTTCTCCATAGAATAGCCGGTCTTAAAAGGCACAAAGTGAGCACACTTTGTTAATCTGTCAACTATGACCCATACTGAATCATGCCCTCCGGGGGATCTCTGTAAACCGGTAATGAAGTCCATTGAAATACTCTCCCACTTCCATCTTGGAATCTCCAAAGGGTTCAATTTACCTCCAGGCCTCTTATGATCTGCCTTAACACGCTGGCAAGTGAAACATTCAGAAACAAATTTAGCTATATCATTCTCCATACCTGACCACCAAATGATATGCTTCCGGCATTTATACATCTTCGTGGAACCAGGATGATATGAAACACTAGAGTCATGCGCTTCACTACAAATCTTTGCTCAAATATCCTCCAACGCGGGAATACAATACCTACCTCGATACTTCAAAGTATCTTTATCATTAATTGAAAAGTCTGGTAATTCCCCTTTCTCAGTCCTATTCCGGAGATGCTGCAAGTCAGGTTTTTCCTTCTGATGCAGTCTTGTAAGGGTAATCCAAGAAGGCTCTTCCGCTTCTAAACTAGAAGGTGCGGTACTGCTACCGATTAAGATATCCATCAACATAAACTCCTCCACTAAGGACTGCACCGAAAGGTTGAAGACATGCACGGTCTTTCTACTCAGGGCATCGACCACCACATTAGCCTTACCCAGATGATAGAGGATGTCAACTTTATAATCCGCAACATACTCCAACCATCTACGCTGGCGCAAATTCAGTTCTTTCTGGGTGAAGACATACTTTAGACTCTTGTGATCCGTAAAAATCTTGCATGACACTCCATAAAGAAGGTGTCTCCAAAGCTTTAGGGCATAAATCACTGCTGCAAATTCTAAGTCATGTGTAGGGTAGTTCCTTTCATGAACTTTCAGTTGTCTAGACCCATAAGCGATCACCTTTCCTTCTTGCTTCAAAACACACCCCAGTCCAATGTGGGATGCGTCTACATAAACTGCATACTCTACTCCCTTGTTCAGTAAGTCCAAGACAGGAGCACTGCACAAACGCCCTTTTAATTCCTGGAAGGCTTCGTCACAGGAATCACTCCAAACAAAAGCTGCATTCTTCTGGGTAAGCTTAGTTAGAGGTGCTGATAGCACTGAGAATCCTTGAACAAACCTCCTGTAGTAACCTGCCAACCCTAAGAAACTCCTTATCTCCTTAGGCGTTGTAGGCGTCTTCCAATCCAACACGATAGAAATCTTTGCTGTGTCTACAGTAATTCCATCCTTGTTCACTACATGACCCAGAAAGGACACCTGAGGAAGCCAGAACTCACACTTACTCAGCTTTGCATACAACTTGTGTTCTCTAAGAGTAGACAATACTAAGCGCAAATGCGTAGCATGCTCCTCAGCACTTCTGGAATACTCTAACACATCGTCGATGAAAACTACAACAAAATGATCCAAAAAATCTTTGAACACTCGGTTCATCATGTCCATAAACGCAGATGGTGCATTTGTCAAACCAAATGACATTACCAAAAATTCAAAATGTCCATAGCGGGAACGAAAGGTAGTCCGAGGGACGTCCGACTCACAGATCCTCAACTGATGGTAGCTTGATCGAAGATCAATCTTTGAAAACACCGAACTACCACGCAACTGATCAAACAAATCATCGATTCGCGGCAATGGATATCTGTTCTTGATGGTTACCTTATTCAACTCCCTATAGTCTATGCACAACCTCATAGAACCATCTTTCTTTTTCACGAACAACACTGGAGCACCCCAGGACGAAGAACTTGGCCTAATAAATCCACATTGCAATAATTCATCTAATTAGGTCCGCAACTCTTCTAGCTCACGCGGGGCCATACGGTACGGTGCCTTCGCGATAGGACGAGTACCAGGCTCGAGATCAATAACGAACTCTACGTCTCTATTAGGTGGAAGACCAGGAAGATTAACAGGGAAGACATCAGGAAACTCTCACACCACAAGAACATCCTCGATACACGACAAACCACTAACAGTCTCTAACAGAGAAACAAGGTAAGCGAAGCAACCAGAATTTAACAGTTTCCGAGCACATACCGCAGAAATTATTGGGGAACTCTGGCACGGAGATCCAAAAATGCTCATGGGATGACCATTGTCCATCAAAAAGTCCAGATGCTTTTCCTTGCATCAGATGATAGTATCATAACTGGACAACCAGTCCATACCCAATATCACGTCAAAGTCTTCTAGGTCCAGCACCTTGAGATCAGCAAACGCCAAGAAATCTCCTAAGAGTACGGGGCATCTCTGGATGCGCTGGTTCGAGGACACCAAATCGCCGGAAGTAAACTTAACGAGGAACGAATCTTTGCCCAACTCAGGGGTCAAGCGATGACGCTCAACAAAAGTCCTAGACACAAATGAATGGGTAGCACCAGAATCGAATAGATCACGTGCCCAATGACTCTTTACCTTAAATCTCCCTATAAGTGCAAAAAGAAACTAGTCTAACGCAATGAAACTAAAACCAAAACTTAATAGATGGCTTGAAGTCTAACCTGAGATCACTTGGGTCGAGGACTGCGCTTGCTCCTTGGTTAACATGTTCAGCTTTCCTCTCCCTTTGTCTTGGGCGGCGGCAAGGCTCGAAGTGGAACTAGCTACAACGGGGGTTGGAATCACGGGCATTGAAACTTCATGTGCCCTTTCTGTCCGCACCGGAAGTAGACTTTCTCCTTGGTCCAACACTGGGCCGCATCATGCCCCTTCTGCTTGCATATCAGGCAAAGCACCTCTGCTTTCAGAGCACTCTGGATTGCCAGCACTCGTTGCTGCTTCTGAACTCCCTTTCTCTTGAAACATTTCTCAAATGGATGGCCAGGGAGGCCACAGAAACTGCATGCCTCTCCGCTTCCTTTCTTCAGGGCAGTGCCAGGTGCACCAGAACTCCCTTCTTTTCCAGCCTTCCTCTTTCCCTTCTTCGTTACCGACCCTCGGTTTTTGGCATTATCAATTGCCTCAACCTTCAGTGCTGCCTCTACTACCTCGGCGTACTTCTCTGACCTATACGTGCTGGCCAGCTGCTGGATGTCACTGCGGAGACCACCCAGAAACCTCTTCACACTTCCTTCTTTCGAGACTACCAGGGCCGGTGCATACCTGCTCAGCTTGCAAAACTCAATTTCATACTCACTCACCGAGAGTTGCCTCTGCTTCAGATGCAGGAAGTCATTCATTAACTGGTCTCGTTCCACCGATGGCAGGAACTTCCTTATAAACATCCCTTTGAAGGCTTCTCACATACATCCTCTGGTAGCCTTCCTTCTCCCTCAACCACTAGCTTTTTGCGAGACCCTTTAGCTGGTACGCGACGACCATCACCTTCTGGTCCACGGTGATCCCTGAATATGAGAACATCTCCTCAATGGTTATAAGCCAATCATCCAAGGCCACGAAGTCAGCTCATCCGTCATACGATGGAGGTCCCAACCTCTGAAAGTGTGAAATGAAGTTCAGTTCCGGTGGTATTGCTACTGGGGGCACCAGGGGAGCAGGAGGGGTGGGTAAAGTCTGTCCTACTATGGGGGCCTGCATTGCGGTTTGCTGCCTTGCACTAGCAGACAACAACACCTCCACTTGTGACTATATCGCAACCATTTACCTCGTCGGAGCCTCATTGCTCTGGCGCAGACTCTCGATCAAGGCTTCACTCTGCGCTCCGGACGACTCACCCTCCGACTGAGGAGTCGATCTAGTCGCGATTCGCTTAGGCACCATTTCTGCTAATACGCATAAACCTCTAATCAAAACTTAACCTTACAGTAGAACTACTCTACTTGGTTCAGAACATACATGTACAGATACTTACCATTGCTACCACCTTGCTCTGGGATTTTTATGATGCTATGCTAAATCTTGGGATGATACTACATCATCCCTCTTGACTCATGTGCAAAGTTCATGAATGCATGAATTTTCTTGTGTTCGCTTTGAAATCATGGGTGTTTGTGTGTCATCATATAAATCTTTAGCTTGGCACGGGTGCTTTATGCGATGTTATGATGTGCATGTTGAGATATGCATTCTAAGAAAAGCCTTAATGCACGTTATGAGCGGCATACGCATGAAATATTATGCACCCCATAATATATAATATCGCATGCAACGAAGAATAAAAATCGAGCTAATGGACATCCATGGGACTGGTGATATGCATCACATACTACATAACGGTCGCATGTTGTCTCCTATGAGGATCCATATACAAACACATATTATGCATCGTATACTACATAATATGCCTTGTATACTTCTTATCATGCTTATGAGTGTAGTGTTCATGCTTCAGCCAAGACGTACAGATGACACTTCGGTGTGTGTATGCAATGAGGCGAGACGACTATCACTATATCAAAAAAATAGTCGTTCGACCAACTTGTCAAACGGACCTGCCTCTGATACCAACTGTCATAACCCGCATTTTCTCAGCAATTGGGAATATCAGAGTGAGAGAAAATACGCATGCCACATCATGCAGGAGACAACTGCAGACGCTCAAGCGGGAACCTACCTCTTATTTATTACAAAACAGGTTTACATGATGATTCATTTCTTGAAATCAGTTATTAGGTTTGAGGTAAAAACTGTGTCTCTCAGTTCGTGGATCAACTAGTCCACAGAAGAAAGTATATATGTAATTGCAGCAGAAAAGTACCTAATTTTGTTCAAATAAGGTCCTACATGCACTTGATGTCTGGACATAAAGAAAATGATATGCACATATCTGGATTTAGCTTGGGTATGAAGATACTTGTACGTGACTTTAAATATAAAGGTTTGGCCTATAAAAGATGCAATGAGAATGGAAGAAAATCATTTTATAACTATAATGCACCTAGGCATAAATCATTCCCAGAGAGCAAGACACACAAGATCGAAAAGCAGTGGCAATAACTAGCAAGTAAGCTACAATGTAACAAAAGAGGCACAATGGGCGTCGACAACCTGACACCAACCCATTGGCTTCAAAATAGCATGTCTGAACACAAGAAGAAGTCTAACTACCACTACCTCGCAGCAGCGGGGTAAGACAGCAACTAAAACTCCCAAGATCTCTGAACTACACCTTTAACCGCTACGGCTCTGAACTTGAGGCATTCAATAAAACAAGAACGCCTCAACAAGGAAAGTACAAGCGGCAGAAAACATATAAATCCCGCGAAATAAGGTAATAATAAGGCATAAGGGGTACCAACCCATGCCAAACTTACAGAAGAAAAGAAGCTCCAAAGCATAGAGCTAAACAACACACCGAGTGCACCAACACCTTTTAGAAATACAAGCAAAGTTCATTTATCTTGTTAATTCTATTTATGAGACTGATCAGCTCAAATTAAACGGGTGGCGGTCCTGTATCCTCTGCCTACCCAAAAACCAAAACCGGGTGGTGGTCCTCTATCCACAGCCACCCAAACACGGTCCACAGGACCACATGCCAAGCCTGCTGTTCATGCCACTTAAAATGGCCACCGTGCAAGGCTTAGATAATTCTCCACTGCCCCCCAAACACGGCCCATAGGACCACATGCCAAGCCTGCTGTTCATGTCCCTTGCAATGGCCGTCGTGCAAGGCTAAAGGCAATAGTCCTCATTAATTAATTTTAGCTACCACAAGAGACTTAGCCCAAGGGACAATGCCAGAAAATTCTAAGGATAAGGTCACAAATAAAGAAAAACACCGCCCAAGACACTTCATATGAGCCCAGTTATTTCATGAGAAATAAACAAAGATTTCTAGAGAAATAGACACAGATTTCATGAGAAATACAAGGATTTCATGAGAAATAGAAACAGATTTCATGAGAAATAGAAACAGATTTCATGAGAAATACAAGGCTTTCTAGAGAAATAGAAACAGATTTCATGAGAAATAGAAACAGATTTCATGAGAAATAGAAATAGATTTCATGAGAAATACAAAAAATTTTAGAGAAATGGAAACGGATTTCATGAGAAATAAAAACAGATTTCATGAGAAATAGAAACAGATTTCATGAGAAATACAGGGATTTCTAAAGAAATGAAAGAACAGACTGCAGGGATTTCTCGAGAAATGCAGGGATTTCTAGAGAAATGAAAGAATAGTCTGTAGGGATTTCTCGAGAAATGCAGGGATTTCTAGAGAAATGAAAGAACAGTCTGCAGGGATTTCTCAAGAAAAGTAGGGATCTAGAGAAATGAAAGAACGGTTTTGCAGAGATTTCTCAAGAAATGCAGGGATTTCTAGAGAAATGAAAGAACAGTCTGCAGGGATTTCTCGAGAAATGCAGGGATTTCTAGAGAAATGAAAGAACAGTCTGCAGGGATTTCTCGAGAAATGCAAGAACAGTCTGCAGGGATTTCTCGAGAAATGCAGGGATTTCTAGAGAAATGAAAGAAAAGTCTGCAGGGATTTCTCGAGAAATGCAGGGATTTCTAGAGAAATGAAAGAACAGTCTGCAGGGATTTATCAAGAAATGCAAGAACAGTCTGCAGGGATTTCTCGAGAAATGCAGGGATTTCTAGAGAAATGAAAGAAAATACTAGGCAGCAGCCAGATTCTTCTAGATGGGAACTTTAGACATTGAGGGTAAGATCAAGAGAGTTCAAGAGTTTTACTAGCCAGGTAAAGCACTCCAAAATCAAGAGCTAAACGGTGTGATAAGAACTCAAGCAAGAAAACAACACTTCAACAACAAAAGAGGAGGAGAAACTGCCACTTGCCTTAAACCTTCAGAACTCAAATTTCTCCGCTCCAAAAGCTATGGATCGGCCAAGAACTCACCCGAGCACAAAACCTTGAAACTTTCTGGGCCAAAAAGAGGTGTTAGGTCACTACCTTGACTCCAAAAATCCCAAGAAACGGGAAAATCTTACCACTAGAACGAAGATCTCGCCGAGAGCTTTCCGAAACAACTCTCCGTTGGCGATTCCGTCTACTACAGCTCTCGAATCGCCGGCCGGAAGAAGTTCCCGTCACGCCTCTCCCGCACGAAAACTTGAGCGGCTCTTTGGAGAAGAAGAATAATATGGTTCTTTGGAAATTTTAGTATTTATATAAAACCCTAATTCTTTGTTTAAATAAATTAATAATTCTCCCATTCTATTTAAACTACGTGGGCGACTAAATCACCTCGGATTTTTTCGAAATTCGCCCCTAAACCGAAAATCTGCGCTACGAATCCAATGGCGAAGTCAGAATTCAATTCCGACGAGCCAAACTCGAGATCAAAATTCCCAAAACTGAAATCTCAATAACTACTCAAAATATTCCAGAATTTTCCCCTAACTCGAAATGTCGCGAAATCGCGCACGCGCGACCTAAATTAAATATATTAACTAATTTAAGGCTCAGAACTAATCCCGACGAGTTGACGTAATGCCCTTATGCCAAAATTACATCACAGCGGGCACGCAAATAATTAATGAAAAACTAGGGGCGTTATAGGTATTACACAGAATTTTTCCATGAGAGTTAAGCACCTGGGTTTAGGAGCAGATCCATCTACCAGCACAGTAATCCCTAGCAAACCATCCTAGAAAAATCTAGTTATAGTTGTTAGACCTAGTGACTATCAAATAAATGAGAACAGTCCAATGTTTAAAAAATAAGACAATAATCATCCTGATAAACTCACCATATTTAATAAAGTGAATCCTAATAATGAGAAGAGAACTCTTAGCAAGAACAATTCAAATAAATTAATAAACGAAAATCAAAAGGCTAAAACTCATTAGACATTATTCTTTCAAGATGCATTCTATGCAAACTTTAAATATCATGATGTCTTCTATGCAAACTTTAAATATCATGATAATAAATATTGGTCTGATAGACCTATTTTAAACGAAAACCAAAAGAAAATCATTAGACATTCTACATATCTACTATATCAAGATGCATTTTATGCAAACTTTAAATATCATGATAATAAATATTGGTCTGATAGACCTATTTTCTGTCATCCAAAAGGGTATCATGAAAGATCACTCTATTCTTTCATAACACTATATAATGGTAAAAGCAAAGGTCCTAAGGTAACTTGGGTTCCCTTTAATGTTTGAATTACATGTGCAGAAAAACTTAGGGTCCCTTCCTCAGAGATAATATATAGAAAGGGAAAAAACTAACTCCTCAACATGGAACTTCAAATAGTCAAAGGGAGTGACCTCTTCTCTATGAACTCTTGATGTTGCATTCTAATTCATACATATAATCTTATAAATGTTAATTTCAATAAACATTATTGCCGGGAAAAACAACAGAAATTTCCAAAAGAAATACAACTGTAAATTCAGAGTTGAGTCGAATAGAATTCGACGCACCATTTAGTTCTACTCGATGCCCGCTCCGAGAGCCACCTGGGATAGATAATTTGAATAGCATTCAACACAACGTCGAATACATATTGACGCATGCGTCGATTTAATAGTGCCTGTATGAATTCGAAGTCACGTCGAGTACCAATCGATGCAACGCCGACATGCCAAGCGCGCACATGTTTGCTTCTAGAAGCTACTTTGATACGTTTTGGCGTGCTAAACCTATTTCCATTCGACGTTGCTTCGATTAAAACCCTAAGCTACGATAAATTGTCTTCTTTTAAGCAACTCAGACGTTAGATTAACTTACGCTTTCGAATTTTCTCTCACTCACTCTCTTGCTCTTTTGCATTCTTGCTCTTGCGTCCTTCTCTCTTTCTTGTCTTATTTCTTCAAGTACTACATCAAGAATCAATGGCCCCTCCCAAAGTGTGTTGTAAGAACCCTATTACTGATTTGGGCTAGGATCACTATCTGTTTATTAGGATCAAGTTGACCCCAATGTATTGTCTATGGGACAAGAGTTTAGGCTGTTAGAACTTAAGAAAAGATAAGTTCTCTGCGTTCGACGAACTCCATCCTGCGTTCGACGAACGGCTTACATTTTGCGTTCGATGAACGACTTACATTATGCGTTCGACGAACGGCTTACATTCTGCGTTCGACGAACGGCTTACATTCTGCGTTCGACGAACGACTTACATTCTGCGTTCGACAAACGGCTTACATTCTGCGCTCGACGAACGGCTTGCTTCAATCTCAGCGGCTCAGCGGTCGACGAAATTATCCAGTCTCAGTGGTCGACGAAATTGTCCAGTCTCAGCGGTTACGATTTTACTCAGTTCAGCGGTCGACGAATTTTCCAACTCATTCTGTGTTCGACGAACTCCTCTCAGCGTTCGACGAACTCAGCTCTGTGATCGAAGAATAAGTATCAGATGTTCAGATCGACAAAAGTTCTTCTCAGCTCAACTAATTCAATTCTTCCAGCCAGATTCAATTGAGATCGACGAACTCAACATTGTGTTCGACGAAATTTGTTGAGATCGACGGAAATTTTCCAGCAGATTTATTTCAGAAGATCAGTTATATTATTCTCTTCAGTTTGACGAACTTCATTCTGAGTTCGACGAACTCAGCTCTGCGCTCGACGAAATTTGTGTTCAGTTCAGAATTTCAGACAGATCAGTTATAATATTCTCTGAACACAGATCTTTCAGCAATGGCTCTATTATTCAAGTTAAGTAAGAGATTTATTCCTTCCTTATTATATTCCCTTCCTTTCTCTTCCTGAGAAAATAGCGGTTGGCTTATATTGGAAAATGGTATCATATTAAAAAGGAAAAGGAATTAAAGGCTTGCTTGCAGTTTCAAGGAAATATTAAATACAGATTATTTTATTCCTTATTCTGTTGATTTGAATTTCAAATCAGAGTTATATTGTAAAAGAAAAAGGAAGAAAGAAGACAACGACAATTACAGGAACTTAATAACAGAAAGTTTTCGACAGAGAAGAATACCATTCTTCAAAAGGTTACAGGAAGAAAAAGAAAAACAAAAGTTTTGCACATCATCTTCATCTTCTTCCTCAAAGCAGCACATCACATTCTCTGAGAACAACATCAACACCTCTTCTCAGTTTCTGCTGCAAGATCAGATCTTCAAAGAGCAACAATAATTTGAGGAACTTATTCTCTCAGATTCATCGGCTACAGGAAGATCAGTATATTCAAGAGAAAGCTCCAGCCATCTACTGTCAAACATTTTATATCAGACAGGGGGAGCTTTACAACAACATTCCACTAGAGTCTTCTCTCAGAATATTGATAGAGAAGAACTTCATAACCCTTCTTTACCTCATCTTGTACATGGCTTTAACTCCCTTCAAAAGTTAACTCATTGGTGGCAGGGCACCTGAACAAAAACCTGTAGTTGGGTTAGAGCCCTGATCAAAAGCTCACTTGGTGTGTGGACACCTGATCAAAAACCCCTTGATGATAGGGCACATGATCAAAAACCTAGTGGAATCCTACCAAGTGTGGTAGAAGAGTAGACATACCCAGGTTTATTGGGGAACTACTATAAAAATTCGTGTGTCCTCTGTGTTGAGATTATTTTCTGTGTTGTGCTGTGTGCTTTTTCTTTATTTTGTTTTATAACTCACTCTGCAATACACATATAAGTATCACTATTTTAATTCCACTATAAAATTAAGTGAAAAGTTTTTAATACTCTATTCACCCCCCCCCCCCCCCCCCCGCCCTCCCCCTTTAGAGTATATCTAAGATCTAACCTCCACTTTCAATTGGTATCAGAGGTAGGTTGATTCTTTACAGGCTAACACCTGAATCAAAAGATCAATTAGATCTTAAGTTTTTCTAGAGTTTTATTTTTCTTAAGAACTCATGACACAAAACAAAGAATATTCAAGCACAAAATCTCTTATGTGCAATCTAAATAAGTTTGCACTATGGAAGGCAAGGATTAGATTATACATGAATTCTATTGACGAAGAAATTTTTAATGTTATTTTGATAGGACCTCCTGCTCCTACAGCAACAACAAGTGTTGAAACCACAACTAACAACAATGTTGTTCCACCACCTGAGTGGACAGAGGCTCAGAAGAAGCAGAGAAGTGCAGATGCCAAAGCTATGAACATTTTGGCACAAACAATGTCTGACGACATATTCCAAAAAGTTGTGGAATGCACTTCTTCAAGGGAGATCTGGATCTCACTCAACAATATGGTTGAAGGATCAACAGATTAAAGAAAGGACAGAAGATCTCACCTTATCTCTCAATATGAGAACTTCAAGAACAGAGAAAATGAAAGTGTAGCTGATATGTACAACAGGCTCAGCCTCATAATCAATGAGCTGGAGACCTTGGACAAAGTGATCTCCATCACTGAGATTAATGATAAGATCCTAATGTGCTTTCCCAGCACATGGGACTCTAGGAGCTGGCTAATCAAGGAAGCCAGAAGCCTTATTGAGATCTCCACTGAGACCTTGTTAGGCAAACTCAAATCCTATGAGCAGCTTATCAAATCCAGAGAAGCTGAACAATCCACCTCATCTCCAGCATCCAAGAAGGAGAAAAGTATAGCTTTCCAAGCTATTGAAGAAGAAGAAAAAGCTCCAGGAGATATGGAGTTCATGAGCTTACTAGCCAAGAGATTCTATAAGATGGCTAGAAAAGACTTCAGAAAGAAGGACTCCAGATCAAGAGAAAAGCCAAGGTATGATAAATCAAATTCTAAAGAAATAATTTGCTTTGGCTGCAGGAAACCTGGACACATTCTGCCAGAGTGTCCAGAGAATCAGAAGAAGGAAAAGAAAAAGGACAAAGAAGAAAGAAGGCACTCCAGCAAGTCTTCCTCCCACAAACGCAAACACAAGGGAAGAGGATTTGTAGCTGAAACATAGAGTGACACAGAATCAGATTCTTCATCCAGTTCATCTGAAGATGAAGAAAAATCAAATGAGAATGGCCAATGCTTGATGGCTGTCAATAACTCAAGCAGTGAGTCAGAACTTGCATCTTCATCCAGCTCTTCTGATGATGAAGATAATGAAGAAGAAAAGAACTTCTACATGATGGCTATCAATGCCTCGGGACAAAATTCATAAGAATCAGAATCAGAAGCTGATAATGATGCTGATCAGGTAATATCTAACTTTGATTTTAATTTAATTGAATTCAAAGATGAATTCAAAGTTCTTTGCTTAGAACCAAATCTGAGAAAGAGATAATCTCTCTCAGAAATCAGTTGGCTGAAATGAACCAATTTAGTGAAGAAAATGCTAATCTTAAGAAAAATTTGGCTTCCTCCAGAGAACATATTATTCTCATTGAGAACAAACTATCAGAGGCTAAGAAATTTGAAGAATCCCTAAATGGGAGAAGTATCAAACTAATGGACATCACAAGCACAGTGAATGCCAGACTCAATGGCAAGCTGGGCTTAGGTGCATCATCAAGTGAGCCACCTCTTATTAAGAAGAACATACTTTCTACACCAATAAAATTCATTTATGCCAAGAGCAAAGAGGTTGCAGATGTTAATAAAAACATTTCAGGCAAGGCTGTTAAGAATAAAGGAATTCAGCAGAATTCGTCAAACGGAGCTCGACGAAATCAATACATTTCGTCGAACGGAGATCGACAAACTCTGAAGCCAGAATTTCAGTATATTCATTATTCGAACGGCGCTCGATGAAAGCAGTTCACATCGTCAAACGGCGATCGACGAACTCAGCCCAGTTCGTCGAACGGAAAATATACAGAAAATCTACATAATTTTTATTCTTCACATACTTTCAATCCTTTCACTGAATGGATAATTCCTCCAAGGAGATATCATCCACAAGGTTATAAGGATCAGCCTGAGATGTCTTTTATTTCAGAGTTTTGTGGAAAGACAAAAGGACCCAAGGTAGTCTGGGTCAAGAACAACTAGAATGTTTTCTATTTTGCAGGTACACAGCTATCCAAGAAAGAATGAACAATGGTATTTGGATAGTGGCTGTTCAAAACACATGACAGGAAATAAGGCCAACCTGAGCAACTACAAGGCAAAGCTTGGACCCAAGGTGATCTTTGGAGACTCCAACTATGGACAAACCAAAGGATATGGGAAGATCAAAGTTGGAGCAGCTATCTTCAAGGAGGTAGCTTATGTCAAGGGTCTCAAGCACAACCTCATCAGCATAAGCCAGTTATGTGATGAAGGTTATCAGGTAACCTTTAACCATTCATTATGTCTTATTACCAATAATAAAAACATTAATGTGTTATCTGGTATTAGACATGGAAATATTTACTTAGTCAATTTTGACTCTGCCAATTCTGATATTTTCTTATTCAATTCTATAAGTAAAACAAATGAATTATGGCATAAAAGGCTTGGACATATTAACCTTAGAACTATATCTAAGCTTTCTAAGGACAATCTTGTTAGAGGACTGCCTTCTAGTTCATACAAGAAGGAAGGACTCTGTAGGGCTTGTCAATTAGGTAAGCAAACTAGAAGTAGTTTTAAATCTTTATCCAAGAGTGATTCACCTAGGACTTTGTATTTACTGCATTTGGACCTTTTTGGACCTACTACAATACAAAGTCTAGGAGGGAAGCATTACTCTCTAGTTCTTGTAGATGACATCTCAAGATTCACTTGGGTGTTCTTTCTTAGGAACAAGTCTGACACCTTCAGTGTTCTGACAGACTTTCTCAGGTCCATCAAGATTGAGTACTCTACTCTAGTTGCATTGATCAGAAGTGATCATGGCACTGAGTTTGAATCTCTTCTAATGAGATAATTCTGTGGACAAGAAGGGATCAGGCAATGTTTCTCTGCTCCTAGAACTCCTCAACAAAATGGGGTAGCTGGAAGGAAAAATAGAACCCTAATTGAATCAGGAACTACATTGCTTGCTGATGCAAACTTGCCACTCTCTTTTTGGGCAGAGGCAGTGAACACAACAAATTATGTGTTGAACAGAAGCTTGATACATAAACTTAAGTGAAAAACTCCCTATGAATTACTTAAGAATAAAAGGCCTAAGGTTAACTATTTTAAGATATTTGGCTGTAAATGCAATGTGCATAACAGTGACAAGAAGTATCTAAGGAAGTTTGAAGCAAAATCTGTTGAAGGCATATTCCTTGGATATTCACTTTTTAGTAAGGCATACAGAGTTTACAACAAATCTACTCTTAAGATAGAAGAGTCCATGCATGTATCTTTTGATAAGACTAACATATTAATTGAGGAGAGGAACACCACCTCTACCAAAAATACTTTGCAGGTACCAGCTCTATGTGAAGAGCTCAATGGATTGAATCTACAAAAAGAAGAATCACTACTTCCATCAACTCAAAATCTTGAAGATAGTGAAGAAGAGGATCATCCAGATCTTGCTGACAGTTCAAATCAAGTGACAGCTGAACAAATTCCCCAAGTGGATATCATTGCTGAACCAACTCCAATTGTTGATCACATCACAGTTAGAGATCATCCAATATCCCAAATCATTGGAGATATTTCAGCAGGTGTTCAAACAAGGCATCAACTACACCAAAATCAGATGCACACTTGTTTCCTATCCCAGATTGAACCTCAATCCATAAAAGATGCAGAACAAGATCCAAATTGGATTCTTGCAATGAAAGAGGAGCTCAATCAATTTGAAAGGAACAAGTTTTGGGATTTGGTTCCAAGACCAAAAGGCCATCCAGTTATTGGCACCAAGTGGGTCTTCAGGAATAAGCTAGATGATCAAGGCAACATAGTCAGAAACAAAGCAAGATTGGTAGCCCAAGGATATTCACAGGAAGAAGGAATTGACTAGGATCAGACCTTTGCTCCTATTGCAAGACTTGAAGCTATAAGGATCTTTCTGGCCTTTGCTGCATTCAAGAAATTTAAGGTATATCAGATGGATGTGAATAGTGCATTTCTTAATGGAGACATAAAAGAAGAAGTCTATGTGGAACAACCACCAGGTTTCATCTCTCCATCTCACTCCTCCTATGTATTTAAGCTTAATAAAGCTCTCTATGGTCTCAAGCAAGCTCCCAAAGCATGGTATGAGACCTTAACTAATTTTCTTTTGGAGAACAATTTCTGCAGAGGCATAGTTGATAAAACCCTATTTTTCAGGATACATAAAAATCAAATTCTACTAGTTCAAATATGTGTATATGATATTATTTTTGGCTCTACTGATTCAAATTTATGCAAAAGGTTCTCTAATCTAATGCAATCTAAATTTGAAATGAGTAGTATGGGTGAGTTATCATACTTCCTTGGTCTTCAAGTGAAGCAAACTCCAAATGGCATATTCATATCACAATCCAGGTATGTTAAGGAATTAGTGAAAAGGTTTGGTATGTCTGATGCTTCCACCATGAAAACACCCATGCCCTCAAATGTTGTTTTTGACACTGATGAATCAGGGAAACCTGTTGATCAGAAAGTATATAGAGCAATTGTTGTCTCACTACTTTATTTAACAGCAAGTAGACCTGATATAATGTTTGCTACCTGTATTTGTGCTAGGTTCCAAGTTAACCCCAAAGAATCTCACCTTATTTTATTAAAAAAGAATTTTGAGATATATAAAGGGTTGTCCTAATCTAGGACTCTGGTATCCAACAGCATCAGAATTTGAATTAACTGGATTCTCTGATTCTGATTATGCTGGATGCAGAGTAGACAGGAAAAGCACATCAGAAACTTCCAGTTTCTTGGTGATAGGCTTGTGTCTTGGTTTTGTAAGAAACAAACATCTGTGTCAACATCAACAGCTGAAGCTGAATACATAGCTGCAAGCAGTTGCTGCTCACAGATATTGTGGATACAAAATTAGCTCCTAGACTATGGTGTCAATCTAAATAATTCAATTGTATTTTGTGACAATACTAGTGCAATATCTATAACACAAAATCCAGTTCTCCATAGTAGGACTAAACACATAGAAATTAGGCACCACTTTATCAGAGATAATGTGGATAAAAATAAAATTTGCCTACAATTCATTTCTACTGACTTACAAAGAGCTGATATTTTCACCAAGCCATTGGATGAAAAGAAGCATATCTTCTTTATAAATCAGCTAGGAATGATAGATGGAGATTCAATCTGATAAAAATTAAATTTTCTACTTATCCCATCTCTTCATCGAACTGAGATCGACGAAATCTAGTTTTTCGTCGAACGGAGATCGACGAAGTCATCTAGATCGTCAAACTGAGATCGACGAAAACTTATTTTTCGTCGAACCCAGTTTTGATTAAGCTTTTGTTTCTGTATCTTTCTTTATAATCAAATCTTTTTCATTTCTTTTTTAACTGAATGCCTACAGAAATTGCTTCTCTTTCCAGTTCCTTTGCACTTGATCTCCATTTTCTTTTGCAGGAACAATAGCAATATTTCTTCAAAAGATTGCATCCTTCCCTACCTCCATCAAATGTCCCTTCTTCTAGGGGCCTAGCTTCAGGGCTTCCTGAAACTAGGTAGGGGGAGAAGTTCTATGAAGAAGCTCTATATGATGCAGTTTTTGCTCAGGGGGAGATGTTCTATGAACTAGGCAGGGGGAGAAAGCTGAAGAAGCTCCTTTTTATCAGGGGGAGATGTTTTGAAGAAACTCCTTTATGATAGGGGGGTTGTTTTATCAAGAGGAAATGTTGTATGAAGAAGCATGTTTTCAGTTCTTGATAAAGCCCACAGCAATTTGCAGTTTTACTTTTGTTTCAGAAATTCAGTTATGACAGATATCAAATTCAGATTATAAAGCTGCAGTTCAGATCAACAAATTCAGAAAGCTGAAAAATAGCAGATATAGCTCAGATATCAAATTCAGATATAGCAGATACAATTCAGACCAATCAATTCAGAAAGCTGAAGGCAATGTCAGAATTCAGAGAAAATCAAAGGTTCTATTTATTTGTTTTTATTTGTTTTATTTTCAATGTAAATTTCAGAACTCAGAGTATCATATTTTATATCTGAGGAAATATTTAAAATCTATCAGATATACATGCTCTGTTGTTTTGTTATTTGTTTTATTATGCAAATTTTGTCAAATAGTGTCCTAACCCAAATCGGGGGAGATTGTTGGAACAACCATATTACTGATTTGGGCTAGGATCACTATCTGTTTATTAGGATCAAGTTGACCCCAATGTATAGTCTATGGGTCAAAAGTTTAGCTGTTAGAACTTAAGAAAAGATAAGTTCTCTGCATTCGACGAACTCCATCTTGCGTTCGACGAACGGCTTGCTCTCTGCGTTCTATGAACGACTTACATTCTGCGTTCAACGAACGGCTTACATTATGCGTTCGACGAACGGCTTACATTCTGCGTTCGACGAACGGCTTACATTCTGCGTTCGACGAATGGCTTACATTCTGCATTCGATAAACGGCTTACATTCTGCGCTTGATGAACGGCTTGCTTCAATCTTAGTGGCTCAGCGGTCGACGAAATTGTACAGTCTCAGCGGTCGACGAAATTGTCCAGTCTCAGCGGTCGACGATTTTACTCAATTCAGCGGTCGACGAATTTGCCAACTCATTCTGCGTTCGACGAACTCCTCTCAGCGTTTGAAGAATAAGTATCAGATGTTCAGATCGACGAAAGTTTTTCTCAGCTCAACTAATTCAATTCTTCCAGCCAGATTCAGTTGAGATCGATGAACTCAACATTTTGTTCGACGAAATTTGTTGAGATCGACGAAAATTTTCTTCAGCATATTTATTTCAGAAGATCAGTTATATTATTCTCTTCAGTTCGACGAACTTCATTCTGAGTTCGACGAACTCAGCTCTGCGCTCGACGAAATTTGTGTTCAGTTCAGAATTTCAGACAGATAAGTTATAATATTCTTTGAACACAGATCTTTCAACAATGGCTCTACTATTCAAGTTAAGTAAGAGATTTATTCCTTCCTTATTATATTCCTTTCCTTTCTCTTCCTGAGAAAATAGTCGTTGGCTTATATTGGAAAAGGATATCATATTAAAAAGGAAAAGAAATTAAAGGCTTGCTTGCAGTTTCAAGGAAATATTAAATGCAGATTATTTTATTCCTTATTCTGTTGATTTTGAATTTCAAATCAGAGATATATTGTAAAAGAAAAAGGACGAAAGAAGACAACAGCAATTACATGAACTTAATAACAGAAAGTTTTCGACAGAGAAGAATACCATTCTTCAGAAGGTTACAAGAAGAAAAAGAAGAACAAAAGTTTTGCAGATCATCTTCATATTCTTCCTCAAAGCAGCACATCACATTCTCTGAGAACAACATCAACACCTCCTCTAGTTTCTGATGCAAGATCAGATCTTCAAAGAGCAACAATAATCTGAGGAACTTATTCTCTCAGATTCATCAGCTATATAGGAAGATCAGTACATTCAAGAGAAAGCTCCAGTCATCTACTGTCAAACATTTTATATCAGACAAGGGGAGTTTTACAACAACATTCCACTAGAGTCTTCTCTCAGAATATTGACAGAGAAGAACTTCATAACCCTTCTTTACCTCATCATGTACAGGGTTATAACTCCTTTCAAAAGTTAACCCATTGGTGGCAGGGAACCTGAACAAAAACCTGTAGTTGGGTTAGAGCACCTGATCAAAAGCTCACTTGGTGTGTGGACACCTGATCAAAAACCCCTTGGTGATAGGGCACCTGATCAAAAACCTAGTGGAATCCTACCAAGTGTGGTAGAAGAATAGACGTACCCAGGTTTATTGGGGAACTACTATAAAAATCCTTGTGTCCTCTGTGTTGTGATTATTTTCTGTGCTGTGTTGTGTGCTTTTTCCTTATTTTGTTTTATAACTCACTCTGCAATACATATATAAGTATCACTATTTTAATTCCGCTATAAAATTAAGTGAAAAGTTTTTAATACTCTATTCACCCCCCCCCCCCCCCCCCCCCTCTAGAGTATATCTAAGATCTAACCTCCAATTTCAAAGTGAACTCCGGATTCGATGTGGATATCAAATCATTCAATGTTGCCTCTGAAAATTTCAAGGCAATTCTAGGGCTATTCCAAACCGCGGGGTTGACAAAGCTAATTTCGACAAAATGCAAAGTATATGATGCCGAATTAATAGAACTAAAGGACAACATCCATATTGGAGATGATGAATCTCTTCATGGAAGAATTTCAGGAAATGACATTGATATCAGAGAGGAGATGTTGAGTCTCACCTTTGATCTACTAGAATGTGATGATTCCTATGAACTAACGGCGACAGAGACTCAGCAGGCACTACAGACAATGAAGTTCAACAAAGAAAAGGCCATCAACCTTAAGAAGAACGACTTCTCCGAAGAATATAGGTTTTTGGCAGACATAGTATGAAAAGTTCTACTATGTAAAATTTTTGCTCATGATGCTATTCCTAAACAACAACTGCAAATAATGAGAGTTTTAGTTTTGAATAAGAGAATACATTGGGGAGGTGTCTTCTCAAACTGATAGGTCACAAGTATGCTCATGAGAAAAATGCATACATGGGAATCATGAGCCAAGTCATGTTTCATTACCACCCATTGGTGTGCAGATCAAAAGAAGTGCTCATTCCTCATGGAAAAAGAATTAACATAGACATCTTCTCAAAATGGACTAAGAAAATTCTGAAGCCTGGTCAAGCTCCACCCTCTCTCCCTCCATCTCCAGCTCCTCAAGACCATTACATTCATCACAGGTGATGCTCCAGCTCAAGATCCTGCAACAGTTCTACCAGACACAATATCAGAACTTGCAGCAATGACCTTCCGGTACTAGAAAAATGACTTTTAGCCACACTTTTTTTGCCACGGATAAAAAATCGTGGCTAATAGTTAAGTATTAGCCACGACCCCCTAATTCGTGGCTAATAAGCAAGTATTAGCCACGGATGTCAAAATCGTGGCAAAAAAGAACACATTAGCCACGGTTTATCGAATTCGTGGCTAAAAAACACTATTAGCCACGGTTTCCTAATTCGTGGCTAATATTTTAGCCACAATTCTTAATTCGTGGTAAATAAATAAGTATTAGCCACGGTTTTTTGCCGTGGCAAAAAATTAGTATGAGATAATTAACAAAAAAATAGTTTTTTAATTTATTCATAGCATATGCATAAATATATTAATATTAATTTAGACATTAATTCTCAAATACTTAATAAATTTGTGTCACATGCCATTCAATCATGTATATACTATACATCACGTGCTATGAGGAGATCAACAACACTCAATCTAAGAGCAGAACTATTATCGAATAATTATGAATCTATAATATTGATGAAGCTATAATATTGATGATAGCTAGCAACGATCTCAATCATCGTGACCTTTATACGAATAATTATGATGAATGTGTTCACTATGAATATGATCGATGCAATCAAATTGTAATCATACGTAACTTCTAGCATCTGCACATCAGGTAGCTAATATTTGCCTTGTAGTTCAATAATCTCATCAAATTGTTATCTGCGATCATACCAAGATATTTTTTTCATATGGAGAATATGGTTACATCAATGAGGCGTGGCGGAGCTCCTCCCCTTTTCAGTTTCCCCCTTTCTTCGTCAGCAGTGCTGACTAGCTGGTGAGGCGTGTGCGCTTACTCAGCTTTCTGAGCGACAATGATATAGTCTTCTTCCTGCAGGTAAAGTTAGTACAGAGAAAAAAAGAGCGGCGGCGCACCGTCGACTTAGATGGAGAGATGGTAGGAGGGGAATTTAGGGAAATACATTACTTCATACATCATACATGCATCTGCTTGTCCGGCAGTCCAAAACATAAGGGAAGTGGGGCAGTTGCGGCGGTTGTGGCGTCAAACTTAACCACTCCCGCCTGGTTTAACGTCTCCTACTTAATCCCAAATACATACATTCAAATTCAAACAACATATAACGGTAAGTTTAAAATTAACAGGCGTATCAATACTCCCTCCTTAAAAGGATCCTTGACCTCAAGGATCAAAATCAGGAAAGATTGATTTGATGTGGAGGTAGTCCTCCCATGTGGCCTCCTCCGCTGGAATGTTGGCCCACTGAATCAAGACCTGTGCCACGGGTACTCCATTCTGGGGAATGAGCCTCCTCTCAATGATCTTCTCTGGAATCTTCAACTTGTAGCCCTTTGTAGTGAGAAATTCTGGAAGTGTGGTGGTGGTAGGGGCTGCTCCAATGTGCTGCTTTAGCTGGGAGATGTGGAAGGATGAATGAATTCTTGATGTGGGTGGTAGTGCCAATCGGTAGGCCACTGGGCTAAGCTTTTTGATGATCTGAAAAGGACCAAAAAAGCGTGGGGATAATTTGGTATAGCTGCCTTGCTGTATGCTGGTCTGTTTGTAGGGTAATAGGCGTATATAGACCCATTCTCCTTCTTCGAACTCCTTCTCCTTCCTCTTTCTGTCAGCTAGCTGCTTCATGCGGTTTTGTGCTTTGTACAGGTTTGCCTCCAGTATGTTGATGATCTTTTCCTTGTCCTGAAGAGTAGTATTGACTGTTCATTCCTTGTCGTGGTGGGTATGTAGGGAATATGTAAGGGGGGAGGTGTGCCATATACCACTTCAAATGGGGTCATTTGTGTTGAAGTATGGTATGAAGTGTTATTCCAGTATTCAGCTAGAGGTAGGCAAAGATACCATGACTTGGGTTTAGTGAAGCAGACACATCTGAGGTAGTTTTCTAAGCACCTATTTACCACCTCCGTTTGCCCATCGGATTGAGGGTGGTAGGCCGTGGAGGTTTGGATGTTTACTCCTAGTAGCTTGAACAGCTCTGTCCAGAAATCACTTATGAACACCACATCTCGGTATAAGATTATTAAGTTTGGCTTGCCATGGGGTTTGAACACTTCATTCATGAACGTTTGGGCCACGGTGCTAGCTGTATAGGGGTGCTTGAGTGCAATAAAATGGGCATATTTTCTTAACCTATCCACCACAACCCAGATTACCTCATATCCCTTGGATGATGGCAGCCCTTCGATAAAGTCCATGGATAAGTCCCTCCAAATCTGATCTGGAATTGGTAGGGGTTGTAACAGTCCCAGTGGCTTCTCATTGGGGCTTTTGTATTGTTGGCAAATGGCACAATGCTTGATATATTGGTATACATATTCTTTCATCTTTTTCCAATAAAAGTTCTGTTTGAGCTTGTGTAATGTGACAAAGACCCCTGAGTGGCCCCCAATGCTTGAATCATGAAAAATATGGCATAAGAGCTTTCTGACTTCTTCCTCCTTCCCAACCACAATCTTCTCTTTTCTCCTTAACCACCCATCCACCACCTGGAAGTGGGGTTTAATGTCAGGATTGGCTTCCTTTTCGTTTATGAGTTGTTGTATCCTGTCATCCTTTAGCTGAGCAGCCTTCAACCTCTGCTCTAGATCAGTGACTCCTGTGAGCAATGTATGCAGGGACCCTTCCTCCTTTTCCTCTTTTCTGGATAGAGCATCTGCTGTTACATTTTCTACTCCCTTTTTGTACTTGATGGAGTAATCATACCCCAAAAGTTTGGCCATGAATTTCTGTTGTAGGGGGGTGGTTAATTGTTGCTCCATCAGGTATTTTAAACTTTGGTGGTCAGTGTGTATTTTGAAATGGGTACCAATTAGGTAGTGGCGCCATTTCTGAACAGCCAACACTACGGCTAGTAATTCTTTCTCATAAACTGATAAGGTTGGGTGCTTCTTGCCTAAGCACTTACTAAAGAAACATATGGGGTGGCCCTCCTGGAGTAACACTACCCCAATGCCCTGGTTAGATGCATCTGTTTCAAGAACAAATTTCTTTTTGAAGTCAGGCATTGCTAGTACAGGGGGAGTGGTAATGGATGACTTGGGAGCTTTAAATGCCATTACTGCTTCATCACTCCAGTGATATGGTTTCTTTGCAACAAGTTTGTGAGGGGTCTTGCTATGCATCCATATCCCTTGATGAATCTTCTATAATAGCCGGTAAGCCCCAGAAATCCTCTTAATTGCCTTTGGGAGGTTGATGGGGGCCAATTCTTCATATCTTCTAATTTCCTTGGGTTAGCTGCCACTCCCTGAGCTGAGATTATATGCCCTAGATATTCTATTTGGGCAACACCAAATTGACATTTGCTTCTTTTGACATACAACTTTTCTTTGGTTAAGATTTGAAAAGTTTGTTCCAAATGTTTGAGATGTTCTTCCCAATTCATGATATACACTAAGCTGTCATCAAAAACACTAGTATAAATTTTCTTAGGTGATTGTGGAATACCCGGTTCATTAGGCTTTGGAAAGTTAAGGGGGCGTTGGTGAGCCCAAAGGGCATAACCAAGAATTCATAGTGTCCTTCATGAGATCTGAATGCTATTTTTTCAATGTCCTGAGGTGCCATCCTTGATGATATCCAGCCCTTAGATCTAATTTGGAGTAAACTGTGGACCCCTGCAGTTCATCTAGTAGTTCTTCAATGACAGGTATAGGGAAATTATCTTTGATGGTGTTGTCGTTGAGGCGCCTATAATCAATACACGTCCTCCATGAACCATCCCTCTTCTTCACTAGCACAATTGGTGATGAAAAAATGCTTTTGCTATGTCTGATGGTGCCTTCCTCTAGCATCTCCATTATGAGCCTCTCGATTTCTGTCTTTTGCACATAAGGATAACGATAAGGTCTGGTGTTGGAGTATACAGCTGGATCTTTCAAAATAATTCGATGATCATGGGCCCGGGGGGGGGGGGGGGGGGGGGGGGGGAGGAAGGACATGGGGTGCTTCAAAAATATGATGATATTTGTTTAGCAAGGTGGTCAATCTTGCATTAGTTTTCCCCTTGTCATTGAGCAGTGCTGGGTTTGTCCCTTCCTGCGACTGAGGCTGAATCCAACACACACTTAACATAGTGCATTGGGCTGGTTTATGTATTAACTTGGACATCCTCTTCTTGTTAATGAATGTAGTACCCACATTCTTACTCCCTTGAAGTGATACTTTCTTACCCTCCCCCATTGAAAGTCCATATGTAAATTCAAGAAATCCCAGTTAATTGTCCCCAATGTGATTAACCATTGCACCCCTAATACTATATCACAACCCCCAAGAGGCAGCATCAACATATCTGCTTCAAAGGTGAGACCATGCATGGTCCATTGAAATTTGGGACATAATTTAGTGCTGGTAATTCGATTCCCATCAGCTACTGCTACCTTGAAGGTTGGTATGGTTATGGTGGGGCATTGTAAGGAAATGGCTACCTCTTCATCAATGAAATTATGCGTGCTACCTGTATCAATGAGAATGAAGATTTGGTGTCCCTTGTATGAGTCGGTGACCCTCATAGTGTGGAAATCTATGATGCATGTAAGAGCATGCATAGACACTTGGGGAGTAATGAGGGGTTCCTGGCTGGGCATATGCTCTTCATGTTGTTCCACTTCTTCTGTCTCCCCTGCTTCTTCTTCTTCTTCTTCTGATGCTGCCACCTCCAATACATAGAGCTGCGTGGTATTTCCGCATTTATGCCCCTTAAAATACTTCTGGTCACACCAGAAACAGAGTCCCTTCTGTCGTTTCTCATCCATCTCCTTGGGTGTGAGACGTTTGGTAGTTTTGAATGACATAGGCCTGCTGGGATTGGCGGCAGGCATCCGAAAGGGTTTTCTATTGCCTTCCAGGAAGGAGCTAGTATGATGTGCCCCCTGATGATGAGAGCTCTTAGGCAGATCCATTGTGACTTGTTGCTCTTGGATACGCGCTAGCGCATAAGCTTTCTGAAGGGAGGATGGATAGAACATCCTCACAGGCAGCGAGATGTTCATGCGTAATCCGGCAAGAAATAAACTTATGGCATATTCTTCTGTGAGGATTAATTTGTTACGCAGGGCTTCGAATTCTTCCAAATATTGCTGCACTGATGTCGTCTGCTTCAGTTCCTTGATCTCACTCATGGGATCGTCAAAGATTGTAGGGGCAAACCTTTGATGAATGGCTACTGAGAACTCCTCCCAATGCAAATCAGACCCGGCCAGCCTGGATTTGGCAAATATCTGATACCAAGCTAGTGCCTTATCTTCTAGTCATGACAACCACCTTCACTTTCATACTCTCTGGCATGCCATCCACTTGGAAGAATTGTTCGCTGCAAAAAATCCAATCTCTGACAGCATCGCCGGCAAATCGAGGGAACACCAGGTAGGTACTGCGAGTTGGTAAAGCATAATTGGCGGAGGACTGCGCCTCCTGAACCCTGGTAGAAGGCTCAGCGGTTGCTTGAGCCCTGAAATGGCCGGCTGTCAATGTTAAAAACATTTGTTTTAGTTCATCCATGGCGGTCGACTATCGATTTTCCATTTCTTGCAGCGCTGGTTTCCAATTTCCCTCACCAAGTTGTTGCATTTTATCTTTCAAGGCGTCCACCTCCTTGCGGAGGTCATTCTGCCGCGTGTGGTGGTCTCCCATGGAAATTGCCACGGCCCGGAAAGTGCTCTGATACCACTGATACAGTCTTCTTCCTGCGGGTAAAGTTAGTACAGAGAAAAAAAGAGCGGCGGCGCACCGTCGACTCATATGGAGAGATTGTAGGATGGGAGTTTAGGGAAATACATTACTTCATACATCATACATGCATCTGCCTGTCCGACAGTCCAAAACATAAGGGAAGTGGGGCAGTTGCGGCGGTTGTGGCCTAAAACTTAACCACTACCGCCTGGTTTAACGTCTCCCGCTTAATCCCAAATAGATACATTCAAATTCAAACAACATATAACAGTAAGTTTAAAATTAACATGAGTATCAGACAATTTGAGAGGTGCGGAGGCGGCGGAGCTTGAGTCTTGAGAGCAGGTATGTCTTCCTCTCCCATTCCGTGCGTTTTCCCTTTTTCATTTCCATTTTGATTTCTAGCTCTTTCGATTTTGATTTCATTCATGTTTTGTAATGCTTACAACAACAACAGAACCCATATAGTCCCCAATCATTGGGGGTATGGGCGGGGGAAGATTGGAAATAGGCCTAACCTTTGGCCCTATGCCCAAAGTGGCTTCTCTCAGAGGAGAAAGACCGAACCTTTGACAATAGATGCACAAAGTGGCTGCTCACAGATTACCACTGAAATAGTGGCCCCCTATACCGTCACGTTTGCTGCGGAATCATGCCCTCAAATCAAAGCCAAGGACATCAGAGAGGGCAGACTCAAGAATCCATTTTGATTTATGTGCACATAACCATGCTTCCTTCATTCAGCATCCAGAGCATTGGTCTTGCACAATAATGTTTTGTAATGCTTATGCAAAAAAATTTGTGCTCTCCTTCTGAAACATTATGGATATTATTCCCAGATGATTGCATTCATTTGAGACCTAACTTATAAACACCTTTGAGGAAGATCTGCAACAAACCTAATTTTAATCTTGGATTGAACTAGGGTTACTACCATTAGATTTTGTTAAATATCTGGAAGTATTTACAGGGACGCAATATTCATGGTTTATATCCTTGAAAAGGGATTTACGACATGCATACATGTGAAGATTCCTCTCCACCACTACTCTACACCATTTTCCACTTTTTGATGTTAATTCTTCTCTGAAGCACCTAAGTTCATTTTGTAGATGATAACTTTTCTTGAACAAAGCTTTATATAACTTTTTTCTAAAACTATGTTATCCTCCACCCTCAATTTTATCTTCTCGGCAACAACAATCCTCATCCGTCTCCACCATTGCCTCCATTGTAAGTTTTTTTTCTCTTTTTTTTCTCGATTTTGTGATGGTAAAATGGGGAAATTAGTTAGGTCAAAATGCATTTTCTTGTTTATGGATTTGTGACTTGAGTCATTGCTTTGTACGTTCCCATGGATGTGTTTAGGTTCCAGTCACTGAAGATGGTCAACTACTGATGTGTTATTTCACTTAGATCTAACAGAGCAGTAGTCCCAATAAACTCTCCTATAATTTATAGATCTTGATTTCAAATTCTAGGTTGATGTAGCTCAATAATGCTTTAAATTGATAGATCTAGATGTCAACTTCTAAGTTGATGCTGCTTGATTGGTAAGGTTGGTTGTTTTTTCTAATGCAGGGGAGCTTTAAAAAAATGCATCAGTTTACTCTTCTTGACATAGGCATTTCATCAGGGCCGACCAACAGTTCTGGAGACATAAAGGTTGGCCCCATCCTTTGCTATCTTCCTCTTTTTTAACAAATTAAATAGTTCTATTTTCATCTATTTTCATTTTTTGACAAATGCACATATGTTCTAATAAAAAACTACAAACTGTTGTTCTAATAAAAAAAACTACAAATTGTATGTTCTAATAACAATAATATTTTTGTTCTAATTTTTCAAGTTCAGTCATATAAGAATTGCTTAGCATATAAATTATGTGAAGTTATAATATCAATGATTAATTTCAATATTTTTTTAAATTGCAGGTAACAAGATAAGAAGGACTTATCGTTGGTTTTACGGCACTTCTCCGGCTACATATTGTGGCCTAGTTTTCACTCTCTTCATCTCTATCTCCTTTTACATTCCTGAATTCTAGGTGTGCTTTAAGGTATTAGTCAATTAGTGGCTAAGCGAAGCACGGTAGACTCTGTGATTGATGTTTGTAGGGGTGCTCCGTAGTATTGGCTGGTAGAGGGTCAAGCGGAGCAAATAGATATTTATTTACTTTGCGTGTACTTTTTCATGTTTTACTGATTTCTATTTTAAAATCTCCCCCCCCCCCCCCCCCCCCCCCCTTAAATCACTTATTATGAGCTTCTATGTAGGTTACTCGAGCATATAACATGGATAAAAGTTGGATTGATTTGCAAAATAGAGCTTCAGATGAATATATTAAGGGTGATGACAAGTTTTTGGACTATGCTTATCAAAACAAGTCAAGTGATTTTGAGACTAGGATTTACTGTCCTTGCAAGAAATATACCAATAATTATCCTGTAGAGAGAATTGTTGCACATGAGCATATAATTATTCATGGATTTCTAAAAAAGTACAAGACATGGAGTTTTCATGGGGAGTCATGTCATTCACAAAATTATAGTGGAGATTGCTCAATTAATCATCATTTAAATTTGAGTGATGATATGATTGGAATGATACATGAGGCAGCTGGCATTCCTGTAATTGATGCTAGCTTGCATGAAGATCCACATACATCAAATAATCCAATAGATGATTTCACAGAAGGGGATGTCAAATTTTGAAAACTTGTTGAAGATGCAGAGTGTCCATTGTACCCTGATTGTGCTAAATATACATCACTGTCTTGTATGGTTAGGTTACTACTGTAACATCCCCCAAACTGCTAGACCCCTAAGATGGTTTTGTCATGACTGGGTCACAACAAAACCATAGGAAGAACCTTTTTGAGCCTAAGAGCTTAGGAAAGGAGGAGGAAGCCACCTTGGTCTGCAAATAGCAATTCCCATCTTCCAAGCTTGGGATTGGAATTTAGGGCTTTAACCTAACCCTTGGACCCCACCATAGTGTCCCTAACCCTTTAGAGGTCCCCTTAGGGCACCTTGGGCCCATTGAAGTCAACCTAAGAGGCCAATTTGACCAAAGTCAACATAAACCCTCAAATTGGTCAAAGTAGCCCATTTAGAGCCAATCAACCCTCACCATGTCAAATTGATCACACTCCTAGGTTTATGATACCATTATAGACCTAATGGACCCAAAAGCCCCATCATGGGACCCCCAGGGGTGCAAATTGACCAAAATGCCCTTTTTAGGTCAAAATGACCTTTCTTCTCAAAGTACCCCAATTGACCTTCACCACATTAAATTGACCTCACCCATAGGGCTATCATGTGGTGGTGGAACGAAGTTTGGAGTTGGGGCAGGTGGTGGTGGAACGACGTTTGGAGTCGGCGGGACTCCATGCTGCGGTGAAGGTTCCGTTGCCGGCTACACAAGAAAGATTGCACTTATAAGGGACTTAGCTAAAGGGAAGAAACATTTCAGTTATAAGTGGACTTTTACATGTGATTTCCCTTATGGGCACACCATTGCTTCCGCTGCTAGTTTGTCCGCAAACTAAGCTCGCGCGGGGTGGCCCAGGGTTTGTGGACTTCTTTTCCTTGGATCGATGTTTGCTCTGATACCACTTGTAAGACCCTATTTTTTTTGCAAAAACCATCGGGTCTTAGGCCCAGAACCGCCGTTTTGTGGTGACACCTTCGCTCGGGAAGGTCGTCACTACAAAACGCCGATCCTGCCGGCCAAATCGATCACAAGAAAAGTAAGCTATCATGAATAAAGCAAGCAAAACATGTCCACATCACATATATAAATAAATCATCAAAAGATGTCCACAACCATAACTGAAAGAACGGAAAACAAGACAACTAGGGCCTTGCCCAATACATCAAAGCCTCACTACATGGATCACAAGTGGTATCAGAGGCAAACATCGATCCAAGGAAAAGAAGTCCACAAACCCTGGGCCACCCCGCGCGAGCTTAGTTTGCGGACAAACTAGCAGCGGAAGCAATGGTGTACCCATAAGGGAAATCACATGTAAAAGTCCACTTATAACTGAAATGTTTCTTCCCTTTAGCTAAGTCCCTTATAAGTGCAATCTTTCTTGTGTAGCCGGCAACGGAACCTTCACCGCAGCATGGAGTCCCGCCGACTCCAAACGTCGTTCCACCACCACCGGCTCCGACTCCGTTCCAGCAGACGGAGTTGGGGCAGACTCTGACTGCCATCTTGGAGACATTCAGAGCACAGCAGGCACCGGCTCCTCAGCAAAACCCTGGGGCCAACTGGCTGAGCATCTTCCGGGGACTCTCCCCGCCAGCTTATATTGGGACGGAGACGGCTGTAAGAACTGAAGAGTGGGTGGACATAATGCAAGAGATGCTGTCAGGAATCCAGTGCCCGGTGGAGATGGAGGTGCCACTGGTGGTTTCATGCCTGGAATCCCATGCTAAGAGGTGGTGGAAGAGGTTCCTGGCTACAGCGTATCCGGGATTGGAGGCAGCGGATGTTGCTTGGGATGATTTCAAAACGGCGTTGTTGGAGCATTTTGTGCCGCAGTCGGCAAGAGACGACTTGGAAGATAGATTTCTGCAGTTGCGACAGGGGAATAGATCAGTGTTGGAGTACCATCAGGAGTTCACTCACCTGTCCCGGTTTGCGGTATCTTACCAGCTGGATGATGCAGGATATGCTAAGAGGTTCTATAAGGGCCTCCGTGATGAGTTGAGGCAGGCCCTCCTTTTCGTCTCCGATGGCAGCATGACAAAGATTTTGGAAATGGCAAAGAAGCTGGAGGGAGACCAGCAAGTTGTTCGTGGAAGGAAGAGACCCATGGAGGATCACGGGAGAAGTGGCAGAAGAGATCAGCCGAGAGGCCGAGATGCTGGAGAAGGAAGGACGGAGGTCCGACCCCGTCAGGGGGAGAGGCAGGAACAAAGGGAGCCGGTAGTTTTGACTCCTCAGCCTCTGCAGATGAGGGAAATGCCAAGGATTGGAGGAGGTGGGCAACCTCCGGAATGCTACCACTGCCATCAGGTCGGCCACATCAAGAGGAACTGCCCCCAGAGGAATGCTCTTCCAGCACCTCAGGCAGCACCTCGGGGTCAGCATCCCGGGGGCCGAGGACGTGGTCGAGGCCGTGGATTTCAGGGTGACGATCGGAGGCACTACAGAGAGCAGGCTTATGCCTTAGATTTGGCCAGGCCCCGGGACCCGGCGAGGGTCATCGCAGGTACTGGTCGCTTTTATTTTAAATAATTAATGTTTTGAAAGTTTCAGCTTTACCTTAGCTTTGAACCAATCGTCAAACCCTTCAGGTTTAGTTTCCATTTTCGGCAAACCTGCTTTTGCCTTGTTCGATACGGGTGCCTCGCACTCGTTCGTCTCGGCCAAGTTTATCGAAGACCTAGACCAAGTCAAGCACCTCAAAAGCGACTATAGGAGAGTGAGATTTCCGGACGGATCAGAGGTCTTAACAAATTTAGCATGCCTAATAAGTCTGGAGATTGGGGGAAGACTGTTCGAAGTCCCGGCAACTGTTCTGAAGATGAGGGATTACGACCTGATCCTGGGCATGAGTTGGTTGTATGAGAACCGGGCAAGGATTGACTGCCCGGCAAGGCGGATCGTGCTAGAACATAAAGACGGGGTTGTGGCATTCGAAGGTACTCAACTTACCTCTCGTCTCTTTTTATCGTCCATTCAGGCTGTCAAGGCCCACCTGCAGGGAGACGAGGTTTACCAGGTGCTCTTCGAGGCGACTGAAGTCAAGGACTCAGTGCCTAGTATCCCGGTAGTTCGAGATTTTGCGGATGTCTTTCCGGAGAAGCTTCCTGGGCTACCACCGCACCGCGAGAAGGATTTTCAGATTCAGCTGGTGCCAGGGGCCAAGCCGGTGTCCAAAGCTCCTTATCGGATGGCCCCGAAGGAGTTGGTAGAGTTTCGGAGCCAGCTGCAGGAGCTGGTGGAAGCCGGGTTCGTTAGGCCGAGTTCCTCACCTTGGGGAGCTCCGGTGTTATTTGTGAAGAAGAAGGATGGGACGCTCCGACTGTGCATCGATTACAGAGCTCTGAATAGGCTGACGGTGCGGAACACGTACCCTCTGCCAAGGATAGACGAGCTCTTTGACCAGCTAGAGGGAGCCCACTGCTTCTCGAAGCTGGATTTGAGATCGGGATATTATCAGCTAAGGATCCAAGAGGAGGACATCCCGAAGACGGCTTTCAGCAGCCGGTATGGATTGTACGAGTTCACGGTGATGCCGTTCGGGCTCACAAATGCACCTTCAGCATTTATGAGCTTGATGAATCGGGTATTTGAGCCTTACCTCGACATCTTTGTCATAGTGTTCATCGACGACATCCTCATCTACTCGAGGACGGAGGAGGAGCATGCGCAGCATTTGGCACTAACCTTGGGGAAGCTGCGGGAGCATCGGTTATATGCTAAGTTCAGTAAATGCCAGTTCTGGTTGAAGGAGGTGGCCTTCCTGGGCCACATCATCAGTGGAGCAGGCTTGGCAGTAGATCCAGCAAAGGTTCAGGCAGTACGGGACTGGCCGCCGCTGAAGACGGCCACCGACGTAAGAAGTTTCTTGGGACTTGCCGGCTACTACCGGAAGTTCGTTCAGGGATTCTCTCAGATAGCCCTCCCGCTTACCGCTCTGACAAGAAAGGATGCTGTATTTTCTTGGACGCCGCAATGCGAGACAGCTTTCCAGGAGCTGAAGGGTCGGCTCACTTCAGCTCCCATCCTTGCCCTTCCGTCGGGGAAGGAAGGATTTCAAGTGTATACGGATGCATCTTATCAGGGGATGGGTGCCGTTTTGATGCAGAACGGGCATGTGATAGCTTATGCCTCCCGCCAGTTGAAGGACCACGAGCGGAACTACCCAGTGCATGATTTGGAGATGGGAGCAGTCGTATTCGCTCTTAAGATCTGGCGACACTACCTCTATGGTGTCCACTGCGACATATTCTCAGATCACAAAAATCTGAAGTATGTAGATACGCAGAAGGAGTTGAATATCCGACAAAGGCGATGGGTGGAGTTCTTATCAGATTACCAGTATACGATGCATTACCACCCAGGGAAGGCAAATGTAGTAGCAGACGCTCTGAGCAGGAGAGCTACCACATCAGGAGCAGAGCCTAAGCTGATGGCCATGGAGTTGGTGCGAATGTTCGAAGATATGCAGATCTCCCTGGTATCGGAAGATGATCCGGAGCTGTACAAGGAGTACCTAGCGGCGATTGGTGCCACATATGACATTCGAGACCGCATCAGGGAAGGGCAGAGGCAGGATGCCAAGCTGGAGCCGATATTCAGAGCCTTGGAGGAAGGCTCAGCTGGAGATTATTCGATGAAGGACGGCCTGTTGAGTTTTAGAGGTCGGGTGTATGTGCCGGCAGGAGATCAGATCCGGGAAGATATTATGGCAGAGGCTCACTGCAGTAAGTATTCAGTGCACCCGGGCATTACCAAGATGACGGCAGATCTGAAGAAGACCATGTACTGGCCGGGTATGAAGAGGGATATCATTTATTTTGTGACCCACTGCGAGACCTGCCAGCTTGTGAAGGCGGAGTGTCGGAACCCCGCAGGATTATTGCAGCCACTCCCAGTGCCGGAGTGGAAGTTCGACGATATAGCGATGGATTTTATTCATGGTCTTCCCCGATCTCGTACGGGGAATGACTCGATTTGGGTGATTGTCGACAGGCTGACGAAGGTGGCTAGATTCATTCCGATCAGGAAGGATGATTCAGTCAGAGTTTTGGTTCGAAAGTTTGTGGAGCAGTTTATCCGTTATCATGGTGTGCCAAGGACGATAGTTTCCGACCGAGATGGAAGTTTTACGTCAAGGGAGTGGAGAGCGGTGCAGGCCTATCTAGGCACCCGGTTGACCTTCAGTACAGCTTTTCACCCCCAGACAGATGGGCAAACGGAGCGCACCAATCGGACCTTGGAGGATCTTTTGCGTCTTTGCATTCTGGACCGTGGGGAGCCTTGGGAGAGACTGTTGCCATTGGTCGAGTTCTCTTATAACAACAGTCACCAGGCTAGCATAGGCAGAGCACCTTACGAGGCATTATATGGACGGAGGTGCAGGACACCGTTATCTTGGATTCAGGATGAGGACCCCAAGGCTCTTGGCTCAGAGTTCGTGGAGGACACGGAGGCCCAGGTGAGGTTGATTCGAGATAGGATGCTGGAGGCCCAGAGCAGGCAGGCCAAGTATTACGATGCTCGTCATCGTATGGTGGAGTTCCAGGTGGGAGACCGGGTTTTCTTGAAGATACGTCCGATGCATGGAGTCTCGAGGGTTCGCGGCCGGAAGAAGCTCAGTCCAAGGTTTATGGGACCCTATAGGATCCTGGAGCGGATCGGCCCCTTGGCTTACAGACTGGAGCTACCGCCGGATTTGGAGGGACTGCATGACGTATTCCACGTCTCTTCACTTAGGAAGGCTTTACTTCGGCCTGAGCAGCAGGTGTCTACTTCTGAGGGGCCAGTAGCTACAGATCGATCGATTCACTTGGAGCCGGTTCGGATAGACGACACAGAGCTACGAGTCTTGCGGCGCAAGAAGGTTCCACTGGTCAAGGTCCTGTGGAGGAATCATGGACAGGAAGAACATACTTGGGAGCCACTGGACTTGATGCAGCAAAAATATCCGCAGCTTTTTACGACAGGTACAACTTACTTTTCTGGGATGTTACAGTTTTTCCTCTAGTAGAAACCCCATAGGCTTGTCTGAATTTCGGGGACGAAATTTTTATTTTTATGTATTGGGATTTGTAACATCCCCCAAACTGCTAGACCCCTAAGATGGTTTTGTCATGACTGGGTCACAACAAAACCATAGGAAGAACCTTTTTGAGCCTAAGAGCTTAGGAAAGGAGGAGGAAGCCACCTTGGTCTGCAAATAGCAATTCCCATCTTCCAAGCTTGGGATTGGAATTTAGGGCTTCAACCTAACCCTTGGACCCCACCATAGTGTCCCTAACCCTTTAGAGGTCCCCTTAGGGCACCTTGGGCCCATTGAAGTCAACCTAAGAGGCCAATTTGACCAAAGTCAACATAAACCCTCAAATTGGTCAAAGTAGCCCATTTAGGGCCAATCAACCCTCACCATGTCAAATTGATCACACTCCTAGGTTTATGATACCATTATAGACCTAATGGACCCAAAAGCCCCATCATGGGACCCCCAGGGGTGCAAATTGACCAAAATGCCCTTTTTAGGTCAAAATGACCTTTCTTCTCAAAGTACCCCAATTGACCTTCACCACATTAAATTGACCTCACCCATAGGGCTATCATGTCATAGGGGAGCTAGTGGACCAAAAAGCCCCATGACCAAGTCAACCCTAGGGCTCAATTTGACCAAAGTCAAAATTAGCCTATTTTGGTCAAATCACCCTAGATTGGGTCAACCAAGAACCATATGACCAAATTGACTCCACCATTAGTTCCTAAACTTAATTTAGAACCTATTGAACCCAAAAGCCCCATCCTAGGGTTCCCCAATTGACCAATTTGGCCAAAAGTCAAAATTGCCCAATTTAGGTCAAAATGCTCAAACCTAACCCAATCTCTTTGGGCTAGCTCAATTGGATGGTCAACCAGCCCATGTGGACCCTCATTAAACTCAGGAGAGAGGGTAGAAACCGACCATGGTGGTTAGGAGAGAGAAAATGGGGGTTTCACCATTTTTGGAAGAGAGAGAAGAGGCCATTCATGGCCATTAAGAGGTTTTACCTCTTGGTTCCCCCAATTGATGCCTCCATTCAACTCCTCAGCCGATTAGGAGGAGTTTCCATCAGTTACAAAGGGGGATTAAGGCAGGGAGAGGAAGAGGGGGTCGGTCCTTGATGTAACCGAAGGGGGGCTTTAATGGCAATGATGTTTAAAGCCATCACCACCCCCAATCGAACCCCCCTTCACCTTCAGAGACCTGAGAGGAGAGAAACCCCTATCTTACCTGGAGATTTCGTGCACTGTAGGAGGGAATTGGCATGGCTTCTCAACCGGCGGCAGCTCCCATGGTGTACTCAAGGCTGACTCGACGGCAAGCCCTCCAGCAGGTCCCGTTCTCCTCCCTGAACTCTAAGGGTTAGATCCAAATCGACGGCGGCTCGATCCGTGGCCAATTGGCCGGGAATCAAGCCGGCCTTGCCCCCCGTTGATCGGGTTGGGCTTCCTCTCCCAGATCACGATTCCGGCCACCTCCGGCCGATCAAACACCGCTCATCGCCGGCCCCCACCTCAACGGAGGTGGTGGTGGCGTTGGTCGGCCGGGGCGGCGCTCAGGTGGCCGGGAAATCATCGCTCAAGGTGGCCCAGGCGCGGTTAATCTCAGCCGCTGACTCATTGGGGACGATGACCCAGCGCCCTCCGATCTGCTTTAGGATTCGTGCTAATTTAATTCAATCCTTATTAAATCTGTGATTAAAATGCAGCCCCTATTTAAATCTGGGAAAAATAGTTAGAGGCCGAATCATGAAAAGTGGTCAACATAGAAAATGTAGCCCTTTGGGTCTAGTTTCATACAAAATTGAAATCACTCAATTTGGAGTCCTGGTTAGGGCTCAGCACTCATTCTAGTGGAGGCTGTCTTTAGGGCTAATCAGAACTCATTTTTGATGCCCACCCCATTATATAACTCCAAATGACTTTATTTTTGGGGTGTAGTCTAGTCTTGTGCATACCTAGCTCATGTCCAAAGATCACAAGGATTGGTGAAGTTTTCTTCTTAATTTTTGGGAAAGACCAATAATCCTAGTTTAACCTAATTAGGTGTCCTAAACACCTCAAAACCCTTCCAAACTTGGATGGGTGGTCCTAAGGGGTATGTATAGGCCCTGGTTAAAATATCATGATTTATGGAGTTGTTTTGGTAGGGCATTCCACCAAAATAGCCTTAGGCTCCCTAGGTTTGGGCAAAACTTTGGGTGAGTGCCCCCACCTTTCCACAAGGTCTTTTGGCTCCATATTTGGGGTGCACCTCACCCTCCCCCATGCCAACCTATGGTCCAAGTTTGGTGGCCATTGGAGGAGTTTTGCCCTAGTAAATCAAAAAGGGGCTAAATTGCTATTTGCACCCCAAATAGGTACCCATTGGAATTCCACCCCTCACCAATTATTGGTAGGATCTTAGGTGGTCTTCCACTGACCTATGGTCAGTATAGTGAGTGGTATGGGTATGGGCAAGGTAGGGAGACCTTTGAGTCTAGTTTCTCTTAAAGGTTATGTTTAGGGCAAAAGTAAACATAAGAGAACTTTGGAGTGTGGAGGGGTTTCCTCCCACTGATTGATGGGGTGACCTAGGTCACTGCCTTGGGAGGTATGAGACACCTCAAAGAGTAGCTTTGAGTGGATTTGGAGATGCCTAGACCCTAACCCTAGGATAAACCCTTAAGGGGTGCAAATAGGGGTCAATGAAGGGAGTAGGGTCAAACCCTAGTGGTTTGACCTAAAGTTTTGGTGGGTAGGTCATAGTGACCAGAGAAGACTCCCTTGTGAATTTGAAGAGGTTTGGAGTTGTCTAACCTAGGTAATAAATCCTTGGGTAGATTTGTAAATAATTGGAATTTGGAGATCTAGGAAGAAATAGTACTTAGGGAATCACCATCTTCTGTCACCCACTTGTTTTTGAGGTTATGAATCTCTGGAGTTCCTACTAGGGCTGTTGGAGAAGGTTAGACCCTAACCCTAGACTAAACCCTAATGGGGTGCAATTAGAGGTTAATGAAGGAAGAGGGGTCAAACCTCAGTGGCTTGACTTGAAATTTTGGGTAGATGGCCTTAGTGACCAGAGAATGCTACTGTAGGAGTTTGGAGGGATTTGGAGTTGCCAATCATAAGTAATAAACCCTAGGGTAGATTTGTAATTATTTAGGGTTTGAGGTTTTAGGGAGAAATAGTATTTATCAATGTACCATCTTCTGTCATAATCATGGTTTTAATGTCATATATCTCTGGAAGAATTGGTTAGAACATGAGTAAACTCTTGGAGGGTTAAATTGTAATATTCCTCATTGTTGGCAATTTTTGGGTTGGTTAAATTTGTGATGATAAATTACTGTAATTGCATGTAACTTTGCTGGATGTCTTTTCATAACAATATATAACCTCTGTAATTTTCTCATAATTTATAGATCAATATTTTTGGTACCTCTAGTTCATTTTGAAAGAAATTGCAAATATATCCTTGGATGGAATTACAAACATACCCTCTGAATAGCATGGTCAAACTTTGTAGAATTAAATATTTTATTAATAAGCACCACTGTGTTAATTTGCACAAGGATTGGAGTTCATATGAGGGTACCTCCTTTGGAAATTATTGGAAATAATTGTGTTTTGGAATTTCTAAAAATAATAAATCTTGCTGGTTTTCCCTAAAAAACTTTATATCTACTGTTTATTAGGTACCCTTGATTTATGAATAAATTGGAGTGGGCATTGGAGGTCAGAAAAATATACTTGTAGTTCAAACCTTAGTAATATGGCCATTTGGAAAATTATTTAAAATACAATTATTAATGGAAAATTATGAAACCCTAGATTTGATCTGAAGTAGGTAGTATGGGTCCCCAGTAAATCCCTTGGGTCAAGAAGTTGGATATTTAGTGTACCTCTCTTCATGAGCATCAAAACGTTAAGGGTGGTCTGCGTTTAGCAATTTGACAACTTTGGGGTTAGAGGTCAATCTGGTTGTCTAGGGTCTGAAGTGATGGAGGTTGGGTGGTAGCCTTGTATTATGTATGGGTCTCTAGAGAAGTTGGGGTTTGGTAAGTCTTAGGGTGGTGGGGTGCCACCCTCGGCTAGGTCGTCCGAGAATTGACGAAAGATCGTCTTTTCTTGTTAGCGTCTTTGAGCACCTGAGTTTCTAAGGCAGGAAAGTCACTCTGAGGGAGTGCTTGTGGAAGTCTAGCCGGTTTAGTCCGGTGATCTTTTGTTTCTGAGGTATTTATTGGTGACGGGCGGGTTAGCCCGGGGAGCTTGTAGCTCGGTATTATTGGTAGATAATTTGCATGTGCATAAGGTGGTGGGTCCTTCGTGTTGGCGGTCGTTGCACCGACGTTAATACTTGGGCTCGGCAAGTGTGGTATTTACACTTAGCCATAAAAGTCTGGCGGTCCAGTCAGTAAGAGTACGCAGACGCTCTGCGGGTTTTGTGGAGGCGTACGATAGGTCTAGGTCGGGTAGTGCATATACCAACCTAGAGGTGGGCGAGGCCCAACCCACCGCTTCCGTTTGCCACTACGGGAGTATCCTGAGGAGTCTAGCTCGCTCCAAAAAGAGGGAACTAAAGGTCTATGCGCATAGAGTCGTAGTGGGTGAGTTGCACTTGTTTGATCACCGCATAATCACATATTTGCATGACATAGCATAATCATTGCATTCAACCCCTGACACCTATCGTATAAATTGGTATGGGACTTTTTATACGATAGGCCCTGCTAAACGACCCCTTGGTCTATAGGTTTGTATGGGCACTCCTATAAATCAATGGTTAATATTATAATATTTAGATTGTTTCTACATTTACTCATTACTGCTTTACCTTTACTTTACCCTGCTGTTTCTATTTTGTTTCATTTATATATATATATATCACCTGTGTAGAGTAGATATTACCTTGTCACCTGCATTTGTTCCTTCCCCTTGTTTGTCCTCCGCTTCCTCCTTTCCATCCGGTGCCTAGGAGCCCTGGGGGGAGGGGTGGGGAATTGGCTGAGTCTTTATGACTGACGGTCGGTGGACCTTATCATTTTAGGAGACCGCGGCGACGGAGCAGCACCAGAGGCCGGTGCAACTGGAGGCGGGGCAGTCTAGCTCAGGAGCTCAGATGACAGGATCCGTGAGTGTTGATTTAGTTATTTTGCTTCCGCGAGTGATCCATGTAGTGAGGCTTTGATGTATTGGGCAAGGCCCTAGTTGTCTTGTTTTCCGTTCTTTCAGTTATGGTTGTGGACATCTTTTGATGATTTATTTATATATGTGATGTGGACATGTTTTGCTTGCTTTATTCATGATAGCTTACTTTTCTTGTGATCGATTTGGCCGGCAGGATCGGCGTTTTGTAGTGACGACCTTCCCGAGCGAAGGTGTCACCACAAAACGGCGGTTCTGGGCCTAAGACCCGATGGTTTTTGCAAAAAAAAATAGGGTCTTACAAGTGGTATCAGAGCAAACATCGATCCAAGGAAAAGAAGTCCACAAACCCTGGGCCACCCCGCGCGAGCTTAGTTTGCGGACAAACTAGCAGCGGAAGCAATGGTGTGCCCATAAGGGAAATCACATGTAAAAGTCCACTTATAACTGAAATGTTTCTTCCCTTTAGCTAAGTCCCTTATAAGTGCAATCTTTCTTGTGTAGCCGGCAACGGAACCTTCACCGCAGCATGGAGTCCCGCCGACTCCAAACGTCGTTCCACCACCACCGGCTCCGACTCCGTTCCAGCAGACGGAGTTGGGGCAGGTGGTAGTGGAACGACGTTTGGAGTCGGCGGGACTCCATGCTGCGGTGAAGGTTCCGTTGCCGGCTACACAAGAAAGATTGCACTTATAAGGGACTTAGCTAAAGGGAAGAAACATTTCAGTTATAAGTGGACTTTTACATGTGATTTCCCTTATGGGCACACCATTGCTTCCGCTGCTAGTTTGTCCGCAAACTAAGCTCGCGCGGGGTGGCCCAGGGTTTGTGGACTTCTTTTCCTTGGATCGATGTTTGCTCTGATACCACTTGTAAGTCCCTATTTTTTTTTTGCAAAAACCATCGGGTCTTAGGCCCAGAACCGCCGTTTTGTGGTGACACCTTCGCTCGGGAAGGTCGTCACTACAAAACGCCGATCCTGCCGGCCAAATCGATCACAAGAAAAGTAAGCTATCATGAATAAAGCAAGCAAAACATGTCCACATCACATATATAAATAAATCATCAAAAGATGTCCACAACCATAACTGAAAGAACGGAAAACAAGACAACTAGGGCCTTGCCCAATACATCAAAGCCTCACTACATGGATCACAAGTGGTATCAGAGGCAAACATCGATCCAAGGAAAAGAAGTCCACAAACCCTGGGCCACCCCGCGCGAGCTTAGTTTGCGGACAAACTAGCAGCGGAAGCAATGGTGTGCCCATAAGGGAAATCACATGTAAAAGTCCACTTATAACTGAAATGTTTCTTCCCTTTAGCTAAGTCCCTTATAAGTGCAATCTTTCTTGTGTAGCCGGCAACGGAACCTTCACCGCAGCATGGAGTCCCGCCGACTCCAAACGTCGTTCCACCACCACCGGCTCCGACTCCGTTCCAGCAGACGGAGTTGGGGCAGACTCTGACTGCCATCTTGGAGACATTCAGAGCACAGCAGGCACCGGCTCCTCAGCAAAACCCTGGGGCCAACTGGCTGAGCATCTTCCGGGGACTCTCCCCGCCAGCTTATATTGGGACGGAGACGGCTGTAAGAACTGAAGAGTGGGTGGACATAATGCAAGAGATGCTGTCAGGAATCCAGTGCCCGGTGGAGATGGAGGTGCCACTGGTGGTTTCATGCCTGGAATCCCATGCTAAGAGGTGGTGGAAGAGGTTCCTGGCTACAGCGTATCCGGGATTGGAGGCAGCGGATGTTGCTTGGGATGATTTCAAAACGGCGTTGTTGGAGCATTTTGTGTCGCAGTCGGCAAGAGACGACTTGGAAGATAGATTTCTGCAGTTGCGACAGGGGAATAGATCAGTGTTGGAGTACCATCAGGAGTTCACTCACCTGTCCCGGTTTGCGGTATCTTACCAGCTGGATGATGCAGGATATGCTAAGAGGTTCTATAAGGGCCTCCGTGATGAGTTGAGGCAGGCCCTCCTTTTCGTCTCCGATGGCAGCATGACAAAGATTTTGGAAATGGCAAAGAAGCTGGAGGGAGACCAGCAAGTTGTTCGTGGAAGGAAGAGACCCATGGAGGATCAGGGGAGAAGTGGCAGAAGAGATCAGCCGAGAGGCCGAGATGCTGGAGAAGGAAGGACGGAGGTCCGACCCCGTCAGGGGGAGAGGCAGGAACAAAGGGAGCCTTTAGTTTTGACTCCTCAGCCTCTGCAGATGAGGGAAATGCCAAGGATTGGAGGAGGTGGGCAACCTCCGGAATGCTACCACTGCCATCAGGTCGGCCACATCAAGAGGAACTGCCCCCAGAGGAATGCTCTTCCAGCACCTCAGGCAGCACCTCGGGGTCAGCATCCCGGGGGCCGAGGACGTGGTCGAGGCCGTGGATTTCAGGGTGACGATCGGAGGCACTACAGAGAGCAGGCTTATGCCTTAGATTTGGCCAGGCCCCGGGACCCGGCGAGGGTCATCGCAGGTACTGGTCGCTTTTATTTTAAATAATTAATGTTTTGAAAGTTTCAGCTTTACCTTAGCTTTGAACCAATCGTCAAACCCTTCAGGTTTAGTTTCCATTTTCGGCAAACCTGCTTTTGCCTTGTTCGATACGGGTGCCTCGCACTCGTTCGTCTCGGCCAAGTTTATCGAAGACCTAGACCAAGTCAAGCACCTCAAAAGCGACTATAGGAGAGTGAGATTTCCGGACGGATCAGAGGTCTTAACAAATTTAGCATGCCTAATAAGTCTGGAGATTGGGGGAAGACTGTTCGAAGTCCCGGCAACTGTTCTGAAGATGAGGGATTACGACCTGATCCTGGGCATGAGTTGGTTGTATGAGAACCGGGCAAGGATTGACTGCCCGGCAAGGCGGATCGTGCTAGAACATAAAGACGGGGTTGTGGCATTCGAAGGTACTCAACTTACCTCTCGTCTCTTTTTATCGTCCATTCAGGCCGTCAAGGCCCACCTGCAGGGAGACGAGGTTTACCAGGTGCTCTTCGAGGCGACTGAAGTCAAGGACTCAGTGCCTAGTATCCCGGTAGTTCGAGATTTTGCGGATGTCTTTCCGGAGAAGCTTCCTGGGCTACCACCGCACCGCGAGAAGGATTTTCAGATTCAGCTGGTGCCAGGGGCCAAGCCGGTGTCCAAAGCTCCTTATCGGATGGCCCCGAAGGAGTTGGTAGAGTTTCGGAGCCAGCTGCAGGAGCTGGTGGAAGCCGGGTTCGTTAGGCCGAGTTCCTCACCTTGGGGAGCTCCGGTGTTATTTGTGAAGAAGAAGGATGGGACGCTCCGACTGTGCATCGATTACAGAGCTCTGAATAGGCTGACGGTGCGGAACACGTACCCTCTGCCAAGGATAGACGAGCTCTTTGACCAGCTAGAGGGAGCCCACTGCTTCTCGAAGCTGGATTTGAGATCGGGATATTATCAGCTAAGGATCCAAGAGGAGGACATCCCGAAGACGGCTTTCAGCAGCCGGTATGGATTGTACGAGTTCACGGTGATGCCGTTCGGGCTCACAAATGCACCTTCAGCATTTATGAGCTTGATGAATCGGGTGTTTGAGCCTTACCTCGACATCTTTGTCATAGTGTTCATCGACGACATCCTCATCTACTCGAGGACGGAGGAGGAGCATGCGCAGCATTTGGCACTAACCTTGGGGAAGCTGCGGGAGCATCGGTTATATGCTAAGTTCAGTAAATGCCAGTTCTGGTTGAAGGAGGTGGCCTTCCTGGGCCACATCATCAGTGGAGCAGGCTTGGCAGTAGATCCAGCAAAGGTTCAGGCAGTACGGGACTGGCCGCCGCTGAAGACGGCCACCGACGTAAGAAGTTTCTTGGGACTTGCCGGCTACTACCGGAAGTTCGTTCAGGGATTCTCTCAGATAGCCCTCCCGCTTACCGCTCTGACAAGAAAGGATGCTGTATTTTCTTGGACGCCGCAATGCGAGACAGCTTTCCAGGAGCTGAAGGGTCGGCTCACTTCAGCTCCCATCCTTGCCCTTCCGTCGGGGAAGGAAGGATTTCAAGTGTATACGGATGCATCTTATCAGGGGATGGGTGCCGTTCTGATGCAGAACGGGCATGTGATAGCTTATGCCTCCCGCCAGTTGAAGGACCACGAGCGGAACTACCCAGTGCATGATTTGGAGATGGGAGCAGTCGTATTCGCTCTTAAGATCTGGCGACACTACCTCTATGGTGTCCACTGCGACATATTCTCAGATCACAAAAATCTGAAGTATGTAGATACGCAGAAGGAGTTGAATATCCGACAAAGGCGATGGGTGGAGTTCTTATCAGATTACCAGTATACGATGCATTACCACCCAGGGAAGGCAAATGTAGTAGCAGACGCTCTGAGCAGGAGAGCTACCACATCAGGAGCAGAGCCTAAGCTGATGGCCATGGAGTTGGTGCGAATGTTCGAAGATATGCAGATCTCCCTGGTATCGGAAGATGATCCGGAGCTGTACAAGGAGTACCTAGCGGCGATTGGTGCCACATATGACATTCGAGACCGCATCAGGGAAGGGCAGAGGCAGGATGCCAAGCTGGAGCCGATATTCAGAGCCTTGGAGGAAGGCTCAGCTGGAGATTATTCGATGAAGGACGGCCTGTTGAGTTTTAGAGGTCGGGTGTATGTGCCGGCAGGAGATCAGATCCGGGAAGATATTATGGCAGAGGCTCACTGCAGTAAGTATTCAGTGCACCCGGGCATTACCAAGATGACGGCAGATCTGAAGAAGACCATGTACTGGCCGGGTATGAAGAGGGATATCATTTATTTTGTGACCCACTGCGAGACCTGCCAGCTTGTGAAGGCGGAGTGTCGGAACCCCGCAGGATTATTGCAGCCACTCCCAGTGCCGGAGTGGAAGTTCGACGATATAGCGATGGATTTTATTCATGGTCTTCCCCGATCTCGTACGGGGAATGACTCGATTTGGGTGATTGTCGACAGGCTGACGAAGGTGGCTAGATTCATTCCGATCAGGAAGGATGATTCAGTCAGAGTTTTGGTTCGAAAGTTTGTGGAGCAGTTTATCCGTTATCATGGTGTGCCAAGGACGATAGTTTCCGACCGAGATGGACGTTTTACGTCAAGGGAGTGGAGAGCGGTGCAGGCCTATCTAGGCACCCGGTTGACCTTCAGTACAGCTTTTCACCCCCAGACAGATGGGCAAACGGAGCGCACCAATCGGACCTTGGAGGATCTTTTGCGTCTTTGCATTCTGGACCGTGGGGAGCCTTGGGAGAGACTGTTGCCATTGGTCGAGTTCTCTTATAACAACAGTCACCAGGCTAGCATAGGCAGAGCACCTTACGAGGCATTATATGGACGGAGGTGCAGGACACCGTTATCTTGGATTCAGGATGAGGACCCCAAGGCTCTTGGCTCAGAGTTCGTGGAGGACACGGAGGCCCAGGTGAGGTTGATTCGAGATAGGATGCTGGAGGCCCAGAGCAGGCAGGCCAAGTATTACGATGCTCGTCATCGTATGGTGGAGTTCCAGGTGGGAGACCGGGTTTTCTTGAAGATACGTCCGATGCATGGAGTCTCGAGGGTTCGCGGCCGGAAGAAGCTCAGTCCAAGGTTTATGGGACCCTATAGGATCCTGGAGCGGATCGGCCCCTTGGCTTACAGACTGGAGCTACCGCCGGATTTGGAGGGACTGCATGACGTATTCCACGTCTCTTCACTTAGGAAGGCTTTACTTCGGCCTGAGCAGCAGGTGTCTACTTCTGAGGGGCCAGTAGCTACAGATCGATCGATTCACTTGGAGCCGGTTCGGATAGACGACACAGAGCTACGAGTCTTGCGGCGCAAGAAGGTTCCACTGGTCAAGGTCCTGTGGAGGAATCATGGACAGGAAGAACATACTTGGGAGCCACTGGACTTGATGCAGCAAAAATATCCGCAGCTTTTTACGACAGGTACAACTTACTTTTCTGGGATGTTACAGTTTTTCCTCTAGTAGAAACCCCATAGGCTTGTCTGAATTTCGGGGACGAAATTTTTATTTTTATGTATTGGGATTTGTAACATCCCCCAAACTGCTAGACCCCTAAGATGGTTTTGTCATGACTGGGTCACAACAAAACCATAGGAAGAACCTTTTTGAGCCTAAGAGCTTAGGAAAGGAGGAGGAAGCCACCTTGGTCTGCAAATAGCAATTCCCATCTTCCAAGCTTGGGATTGGAATTTAGGGCTTCAACCTAACCCTTGGACCCCACCATAGTGTCCCTAACCCTTTAGAGGTCCCCTTAGGGCACCTTGGGCCCATTGAAGTCAACCTAAGAGGCCAATTTGACCAAAGTCAACATAAACCCTCAAATTGGTCAAAGTAGCCCATTTAGAGCCAATCAACCCTCACCATGTCAAATTGATCACACTCCTAGGTTTATGATACCATTATAGACCTAATGGACCCAAAAGCCCCATCATGGGACCCCCAGGGGTGCAAATTGACCAAAATGCCCTTTTTAGGTCAAAATGACCTTTCTTCTCAAAGTACCCCAATTGACCTTCACCACATTAAATTGACCTCACCCATAGGGCTATCATGTCATAGGGGAGCTAGTGGACCAAAAAGCCCCATGACCAAGTCAACCCTAGGGCTCAATTTGACCAAAGTCAAAATTAGCCTATTTTGGTCAAATCACCCTAGATTGGGTCAACCAAGAACCATATGACCAAATTGACTCCACCATTAGTTCCTAAACTTAATTTAGAACCTATTGAACCCAAAAGCCCCATCCTAGGGTTCCCCAATTGACCAATTTGGCCAAAAGTCAAAATTGCCCAATTTAGGTCAAAATGCTCAAACCTAACCCAATCTCTTTGGGCTAGCTCAATTGGATGGTCAACCAGCCCATGTGGACCCTCATTAAACTCAGGAGAGAGGGTAGAAACCGACCATGGTGGTTAGGAGAGAGAAAATGGGGGTTTCACCATTTTTGGAAGAGAGAGAAGAGGCCATTCATGGCCATTAAGAGGTTTTACCTCTTGGCTCCCCCAATTGATGCCTCCATTCAACTCCTCAGCCGATTAGGAGGAGTTTCCATCAGTTACAAAGGGGGATTAAGGCAGGGAGAGGAAGAGGGGGTCGGTCCTTGATGTAACCGAAGGGGGGCTTTAATGGCAATGATGTTTAAAGCCATCACCACCCCCAATCGAACCCCCCTTCACCTTCAGAGACCTGAGAGGAGAGAAACCCCTATCTTACCTGGAGATTTCGTGCACTGTAGGAGGGAATTGGCATGGCTTCTCAACCGGCGGCAGCTCCCATGGTGTACTCAAGGCTGACTCGACGGCAAGCCCTCCAGCAGGTCCCGTTCTCCTCCCTGAACTCTAAGGGTTAGATCCAAATCGACGGCGGCTCGATCCGTGGCCAATTGGCCGGGAATCAAGCCGGCCTTGCCCCCCGTTGATCGGGTTGGGCTTCCTCTCCCAGATCACGATTCCGGCCACCTCCGGCCGATCAAACACCGCTCATCGCCGGCCCCCACCTCAACGGAGGTGGTGGTGGCGTTGGTCGGCCGGGGCGGCGCTCAGGTGGCCGGGAAATCATCGCTCAAGGTGGCCCAGGCGCGGTTAATCTCAGCCGCTGACTCATTGGGGACGATGACCCAGCGCCCTCCGATCTGCTTTAGGATTCGTGCTAATTTAATTCAATCCTTATTAAATCTGTGATTAAAATGCAGCCCCTATTTAAATCTGGGAAAAATAGTTAGAGGCCGAATCATGAAAAGTGGTCAACATAGAAAATGTAGCCCTTTGGGTCTAGTTTCATACAAAATTGAAATCACTCAATTTGGAGTCCTGGTTAGGGCTCAGCACTCATTCTAGTGGAGGCTGTCTTTAGGGCTAATCAGAACTCATTTTTGATGCCCACCCCATTATATAACTCCAAATGACTTTATTTTTGGGGTGTAGTCTAGTCTTGTGCATACCTAGCTCATGTCCAAAGATCACAAGGATTGGTGAAGTTTTCTTCTTAATTTTTGGGAAAGACCAATAATCCTAGTTTAACCTAATTAGGTGTCCTAAACACCTCAAAACCCTTCCAAACTTGGATGGGTGGTCCTAAGGGGTATGTATAGGCCCTGGTTAAAATATCATGATTTATGGAGTTGTTTTGGTAGGGCATTCCACCAAAATAGCCTTAGGCTCCCTAGGTTTGGGCAAAACTTTGGGTGAGTGCCCCCACCTTTCCACAAGGTCTTTTGGCTCCATATTTGGGGTGCACCTCACCCTCCCCCATGCCAACCTATGGTCCAAGTTTGGTGGCCATTGGAGGAGTTTTGCCCTAGTAAATCAAAAAGGGGCTAAATTGCTATTTGCACCCCAAATAGGTACCCATTGGAATTCCACCCCTCACCAATTATTGGTAGGATCTTAGGTGGTCTTCCACTGACCTATGGTCAGTATAGTGAGTGGTATGGGTATGGGCAAGGTAGGGAGACCTTTGAGTCTAGTTTCTCTTAAAGGTTATGTTTAGGGCAAAAGTAAACATAAGAGAACTTTGGAGTGTGGAGGGGTTTCCTCCCACTGATTGATGGGGTGACCTAGGTCACTGCCTTGGGAGGTATGAGACACCTCAAAGAGTAGCTTTGAGTGGATTTGGAGATGCCTAGACCCTAACCCTAGGATAAACCCTTAAGGGGTGCAAATAGGGGTCAATGAAGGGAGTAGGGTCAAACCCTAGTGGTTTGACCTAAAGTTTTGGTGGGTAGGTCATAGTGACCAGAGAAGACTCCCTTGTGAATTTGAAGAGGTTTGGAGTTGTCTAACCTAGGTAATAAATCCTTGGGTAGATTTGTAAATAATTGGAATTTGGAGATCTAGGAAGAAATAGTACTTAGGGCATCACCATCTTCTGTCACCCACTTGTTTTTGAGGTTATGAATCTCTGGAGTTCCTACTAGGGCTGTTGGAGAAGGTTAGACCCTAACCCTAGACTAAACCCTAATGGGGTGCAATTAGAGGTTAATGAAGGAAGAGGGGTCAAACCTCAGTGGCTTGACTTGAAATTTTGGGTAGATGGCCTTAGTGACCAGAGAATGCTACTGTAGGAGTTTGGAGGGATTTGGAGTTGCCAATCATAAGTAATAAACCCTAGGGTAGATTTGTAATTATTTAGGGTTTGAGGTTTTAGGGAGAAATAGTATTTATCAATGTACCATCTTCTGTCATAATCATGGTTTTAATGTCATATATCTCTGGAAGAATTGGTTAGAACATGAGTAAACTCTTGGAGGGTTAAATTGTAATATTCCTCATTGTTGGCAATTTTTGGGTTGGTTAAATTTGTGATGATAAATTACTGTAATTGCATGTAACTTTGCTGGATGTCTTTTCATAACAATATATAACCTCTGTAATTTTCTCATAATTTATAGATCAATATTTTTGGTACCTCTAGTTCATTTTGAAAGAAATTGCAAATATATCCTTGGATGGAATTACAAACATACCCTCTGAATAGCATGGTCAAACTTTGTAGAATTAAATATTTTATTAATAAGCACCACTGTGTTAATTTGCACAAGGATTGGAGTTCATATGAGGGTACCTCCTTTGGAAATTATTGGAAATAATTGTGTTTTGGAATTTCTAAAAATAATAAATCTTGCTGGTTTTCCCTAAAAAACTTTATATCTACTGTTTATTAGGTACCCTTGATTTATGAATAAATTGGAGTGGGCATTGGAGGTCAGAAAAATATACTTGTAGTTCAAACCTTAGTAATATGGCCATTTGGAAAATTATTTAAAATACAATTATTAATGGAAAATTATGAAACCCTAGATTTGATCTGAAGTAGGTAGTATGGGTCCCCAGTAAATCCCTTGGGTCAAGAAGTTGGATATTTAGTGTACCTCTCTTCATGAGCATCAAAACGTTAAGGGTGGTCTGCGTTTAGCAATTTGACAACTTTGGGGTTAGAGGTCAATCTGGTTGTCTAGGGTCTGAAGTGATGGAGGTTGGGTGGTAGCCTTATATTATGTATGGGTCTCTAGAGAAATTGGGGTTTGGTAAGTCTTAGGGTGGTGGGGTGCCACCCTCGGCTAGGTCGTCCGAGAATTGACGAAAGATCGTCTTTTCTTGTTAGCGTCTTTGAGCACCTGAGTTTCTAAGGCAGGAAAGTCACTCTGAGGGAGTGCTTGTGGAAGTCTAGCCGGTTTAGTCCGGTGATCTTTTGTTTCTGAGGTATTTATTGGTGACGGGCGGGTTAGCCCGGGGAGCTTGTAGCTCGGTATTATTGGTAGATAATTTGCATGTGCATAAGGTGGTGGGTCCTTCGTGTTGGCGGTCGTTGCACCGACGTTAATACTTGGGCTCGGCAAGTGTGGTATTTACACTTAGCCATAAAAGTCTGGCGGTCCAGTCAGTAAGAGTACGCAGACGCTCTGCGGGTTTTGTGGAGGCGTACGATAGGTCTAGGTCGGGTAGTGCATATACCAACCTAGAGGTGGGCGAGGCCCAACCCACCGCTTCCGTTTGCCACTACGGGAGTATCCTGAGGAGTCTAGCTCGCTCCAAAAAGAGGGAACTAAAGGTCTATGCGCATAGAGTCGTAGTGGGTGAGTTGCACTTGTTTGATCACCGCATAATCACATATTTGCATGACATAGCATAATCATTGCATTCAACCCCTGACACCTATCGTATAAATTGGTATGGGACTTTTTATACGATAGGCCCTGCTAAACGACCCCTTGGTCTATAGGTTTGTATGGGCACTCCTATAAATCAATGGTTAATATTATAATATTTAGATTGTTTCTACATTTACTCATTACTGCTTTACCTTTACTTTACCCTGCTGTTTCTATTTTGTTTCATTTATATATATATATATATCACCTGTGTAGAGTAGATATTACCTTGTCACCTGCATTTGTTCCTTCCCCTTGTTTGTCCTCCGCTTCCTCCTTTCCATCCGGTGCCTAGGAGCCCTGGGGGGAGGGGTGGGGAATTGGCTGAGTCTTTATGACTGACGGTCGGTGGACCTTATCATTTTAGGAGACCGCGGCGACGGAGCAGCACCAGAGGCCGGTGCAACTGGAGGCGGGGCAGTCTAGCTCAGGAGCTCAGATGACAGGATCCGTGAGTGTTGATTTAGTTATTTTGCTTCCGCGAGTGATCCATGTAGTGAGGCTTTGATGTATTGGGCAAGGCCCTAGTTGTCTTGTTTTCCGTTCTTTCAGTTATGGTTGTGGACATCTTTTGATGATTTATTTATATATGTGATGTGGACATGTTTTGCTTGCTTTATTCATGATAGCTTACTTTTCTTGTGATCGATTTGGCCGGCAGGATCGGCGTTTTGTAGTGACGACCTTCCCGAGCGAAGGTGTCACCACAAAACGGCGGTTCTGGGCCTAAGACCCGATGGTTTTTGCAAAAAAAAAATAGGGTCTTACAACTACAAGGGAAAACAATGTATGGATGGACAGATGTATCATTCACTTGGTTGTTAGAATCTCTTATTGATGCATTTCCTAACATAAAACTACCAAAATCTTATTATGAAGCTCAGAAAATTACTAAAGACTTGGGGTTTTCTTACGAGACTTGGGATGCATGCCCTAACAATTGTATGTTATTCATAGGAAATGATTTGTCACTTGATAAATTTGAGATATGTGGGGAATCAAGATATAAAAAACCTAATGAAAGCTCAGGTAATGTAGAGTGCACAACTACAAAAATTACTTCAAAACAAGTAAGATACTTTCCTATTAAGTCAAGGTTAAAAAGGTTATTCGTGTCATCGAAAATGGCACATTTCATGCGATGGCATATAGAAGAACGCATAGATGATGGGATCATGCGACACCCTGCAGACACTCCTCAATGGAAAAAATTTGATAATGATTTTCCTGAATTTGCAGCTGAGTATCGCAATGTTAGACTTGGTTTGGCATCTGATGGATTTAATCCTTTTAGAACCATGTCTATTGCTCATAGCGCATGGCCAGTTGTTTTAATGCCTTATAATTTACCACCATGGTTGTGTATGACACAAGCTTTTCTCTTTTTTGTTGTGTTAATTGATGGACCAAAGGGGCCAGGTAATAAGATAGATGTTTATCTACAACCGTTGATTGAAGAGTTGAATGAACTGTGGAGTTATGGTATGATAACATATGATGCATCATAGAATCAAATGTTTACACTTCGTGCTGCACTACTTTGGACAATTAATGACTATCCAGCATATTCCAATTTATCAGGATGGAGTACAAAAGGTAAATGTGCTTGTGCAAATTGTAATCACCAAACAAGATCACATTGGTTGGCAAATGGTAGAAAATTTTGTTACTTGGGTCATCATCGTTGGTTACCTTGTGGGCACAGGTTTCGAAGAGATAAGGTATCTTTTGATGGACATCGAGAGTTTGAAGATAAGCCTCCTAACTTAAAGGAAAGTGACATTTTTGCACAGTTGGATGGCGTACTTACTGAGTACAAGAAAGATGACCTTAAGAAAAGGAAGAGAGAAGAGCGTAACCGAGTAAGTAATATTGGTAAAAAACCTGGTTGAAAAAAAAGAGTATCTTTTTTGAATTGCCATATTGGGGGTCTCTTCAAGTACGACATTCCATCGATGTAATGCACCAAGAGAAAAATATAGGAGAAAATTTGTTATATACCATATTAGGCATTACAGGGAAATCAAAGGATGGATTGAAGGCAAGACAAGATTTAAAGGTTATGAGTATTCGCACTATGTTGCACGCTCGCTTTACAATGGATAAAACACATCAAGATATCTTTTTAAGAGTGTTGAAAAGCATCGAAGTGCCCGATGGTTATGCTTCAAATATTTCGCGATGTGTTCATTTGAAAGAGAGAAATATTTGGGGTCTTAAAAGTCATGACATGCATATAATTATGCAACAATTCCTTCCAATAGCCATTAGAAAAGCTCTACCGATAGACGTTGTGAAGGTATTTATTGAGTTATCCAATTTCTATAGACAATTGTGCTCCAAAAGTAACAAACTAATTGACTTAAAGTCCTTGCAAGAACGCATTGTTCTCACACTATGTCATCTCGAGAAGATTTTTCCACCATCATTTTTTGATATTATGGAGCATCTAACTATACATTTAGCTGAAGAAGCTGCCATTGCTGGCCCGGTCCAATTTCGATGGATGTATCCCATTGAAAGGTAATGATGTTTGCTTGTATTTGACAATATTCTACCTTCTTTTATTAACATATGTATATTTTAATTTAGGCATCTACTTACTCTTAAGAGATATGTATGTAATCGTGCTCATCCTGAAGGTTCTATTGCTAAAGGCTATCTTATGGAAGAATGCATGAATTTCTGTAAGAGATACCTAGATGGAGTGGAAACGAAGTGTAATCGCCCAAGTAGAAATTATGATGGAAGTGATGTTTCTGGTCGTCCTTTCAAGAGAGGCAAAAAGATGCTTCTTGATGAAGTTACATTGACACAAATGCATCGCCATGTTCTTTTCAACACAGATGCAATCACCATATTTCTAGAGTGGGTTTCTATAACTTATTCAAGTTTAATATCTTTTGTATTAGTTGTTTATGATGGTGAAATTTATTATAGAAAACACATTGAATCACTAAGAAAAGATTTTCCTTGAGCAACCAAAAATCAAATTGACAAGGTTCATAATGAATCTTTTCATTTATGGTTCAAACAACATGTGAGTATATTCAACAATATTTTTATTAAAGCATTATGATTATCTATAAAATTATTTAACTACTTATGTAGGTCAAATCCAGCGATATCAATATATTAGAGGAAATTAAGCATCTTAGTGAAGGACCAAGTGATTGGTCATGGATATATAATGGATATTTTATCAATGGATTCTGTTTTCGTACAAAGTACATGGATAGTAGAATAAATACACAAAATAGTGGTGTGATGCTCAAAGCAAACACTATGAGCTATGCTAGTTCAAAGGATAAGAACCCTCGTATTGGAGGTGTCACTTATTATGGGAAGTTAACTGATATTTTTTAGATTCATTATACTAATGAATTCTAGTTTATCTTATTTAAATGTGATTGGATTGATCCTCAAGTAGGTAAAAAGGTTGATGAGTTTAATTTCACCCTTGTAAACTTCAATCATTTGTTGTACAAGCATAACAAGTTGACAAATGAGCCATTTATATTAGCCACTCAAGCAGAGCAGGTGTGTTATGTCAAAGATCCTTTAGAGCTTGATTGGGAAGTTGTTATGCAGCTGACAATTCGAGATTCATTTGATATGTACTCCAAGGATTCAGCCCATGTTTCTCAGCTTGTGCCTCCAGTTGAACCACTAAGCCAACAAGAATTAGATGATAGAATATATGTGCATGATGATGATGTTCATTGGGTTAGAGATGGAGTTGATGGTGTCTTAGTTGATGATGCACAAATGGATGTTGATAATGACATTGATAATGACATAATTGAATATTAAATGTTCTTCCTGCATTTCAAATTCAAGACATGCATTATTCATCCAATGAAGCATGGATCCCACACACCCAAATGCACTCATAAGTTTGGAAGCATGTGTGATTGTGCATCAATGGCATCACTAACTACTTGTCAGCGGGGAAGAACTTAGAATGCAAATTCGTAGAATAAAAAAGCGACATTATGTAAGCCACAAGTCATTAAAATTTTCAGCTCCAACAACAATTTTGAGTGCTTCCTTCCATTTTTATGTAAACATCCTCTACTTTAATACTAAATGCATTCTCATTTTACACATTTTCTCTCCTACCATGACACATCTTTATACATTTTTTTTCATTCTTGAATGGAGGCCTAGCAAGTTATGCCTACCACTTATCAATATGACATGATTATGCAGGCACAAATGTTCAAAGCTTTTCTGCCACTATTCTATGTTTCCATATGCATATATAAACATATAGGATCAGACTACACAAGCATGGGGAGATGGATATTCGTCGTGATTCTTTCGTCGTCTTGGTGGAACCTATGACGTGCCCATTTTGACGCTACCAGAAAGACAGTAAAATTGCCATTTTGATGCTGACATCCATAGATGTGAAATCATCTGATACCCTTCACGTGCCATGCTTCATTCATCAGACAACAACTAGCAGCACATGCATTTATATATATATATATATATATATATATATATATATATATATATATATCTAAAGACTACACCCAACATGTTTCAAAACAAAGTATTCATGAAATATTGGTCTAGACTACTCCCAACATGTTTCAATTATCCCATCTAATATCTGATTACTGCCATCTTTTTCTGCAATGATAAGAAATCTTTATCTGATCCTTTTGATGTTAGGTTTGTTTCTTTGGATTAATATATTGTTATGTGAAGGTTTCAATGCACTACTGAAGTTTTCATTTTTATAGTAACTTGACATAGAAACTATTTACTAACAGTGAGAAAAAAGAAGTTATTTTTGTGGGCAATATAGCTTTAGTTATCGTGGACATTGTATCGATGTTTAGTTCATGGATGCAATTATTGCCTTTTCTGAATAATTTTATTCTAGCAGATAGTTTTCTGTTGTATTAGTAGCAGTGCTTTGATAGTTTTCTGACTTGCATTTTAGTGTAAATTGAAGCTATATTCATATTTAAGAACAAATGGAAAGAACGTACCATTTGTTCTTTCCGTATGAGCCATCTTCATATTAGTAGAAGTTCTTTCCATTTGTAGCAATTCTTAAATATGAGCCATCTTCATATTTATGGCAGTTCTTTCCATATATACTTACTTAAATATGAAGATGACTCATATACTATATTCATATTACTAGCAATTCTTTCCATTTGTTCTTTCCATTTGTTTTACTTACTGTTAGTAAATTGAAGATAGTTTTCTGAGATGCAAGTCCTGAATCACCTTTGCTAAGCAAAATGTCTTCTATATATTTTGTTTCCTATCTCTTCAAACAGGAAGATGGCGCCCAGTTCACTGAAAACAGCGAACCGGGTGCCCAGTTCACTGAAAACAGCAAACCGGGCGCCCAGTTCACTGAAAACAGCGAACCGGGCGCCCAGTTCACTGAAAACAGCGAACCGGGCGCCCAGTTCACTGAAAAACTGCGAACCGGGCGCCCAATTCACTGAAAAACAGCGAACCGGGCGCCCAGTTCACTTAAAAACAGCGAACCGGGCGCCCAGTTCACTGAAAAACAGCGAACCGGGCGCCCAGTTCACTGAAAAACAGCGAACTGGGCGCCCAATTAACTGAAAAATAGTGAAGCGGGCGCCCAGATCACTGATTTTCAATAAAGCTGATGTCAATATTACTATTAATATTATTATCTTCAATTAAAATTTTGTGCAGGAATGGGGAAGAAAAAGCTTGCAGGACTAGCTATGAATGCAAAAATACAACTGGCTTCACCCACAACACATCCACCATCAATAACTGAACCTTGCACCACTACACCTTCAGTTTCCCCTCCCACTACACATCCACCACTTTCTATTCCTACAACCACTATTAAGTCAGTATTTCGAGCCACTAAACATCCAAGACCATCGATCTCTCCGCACACCACTAATACACCACCCACCACAAATACACCACCCACCACAAATACACCACCAGTCTCCCAGTCAACCACTATGCATGTACCATCCCTCTCCCAACCGGCATCTAATTCAACTTCAAGTGCATTTGTAAGTACTTGAATATTGTATTGCTTAATTACATGAGAATTATGGTATATAATTTTGTCATTTTTATGAAGGTGCCTCAGAATTAAATAGTAGTAAGAGAGGACGTGGTGGAGCTCAAGGCATTTCAACATGGGGCACGGGAGAGCGGTTTCATATTGATTTTGATAAGCATGGGTTGCCTATTGGTAAGTGTGAGCAACCTTTAATAGGACAACTTGGTTTGCTAGCGAGGAATGGATTTAAAGTATCGCTAACATATGCACGATGGAGTGATTTACCTGATGATGTTCTTGCTGGGTTGTGGCGGGAGATACAGGTATATATGCTATTCTTTTAACAAGTTAAAAACATAAATAATATTGTTTAATTCTAATTATCTTACGGTGTAAGTGCAGGATAATACAGATGCACCTCAAGAATTTCGAACTAAATGCTTGCATATAATTGGAGAGAGATGGAGAGAATGGAAACATTACATCAAACGTCATAACTATAATATATATATAACAGATGAGGAGCGTTTATCTATCGTCCCAGATCGTGTTGTTGCTGATCAGTGGAGAACACTTGTTCAGTACTGGGGCCAAGATACTATAAAGTCTATATCAGCACAAAATTCATTCAACTGTGAGTGTCAAGGAGGATATCATAAGATGGGAAGATCGTCATTTCGCTCCATTCGACAAAAGGTAATTAATTAACTAAAAGTATTTATAATTATACATACAATTGAGATTAATGTAATATAATGTATTATTTTTTTTAGATGGAGGTAGAGGGAGTTGAAATGGATGCTTAGTGTTTTTAAGAGAACACGAACTGACAAACATGACATGATTGAGCTTGAAGCTAAAGAGCTTATTGTAAGATCAATTTTTTATTATAGACTTTCCTTCCAAGAAAAAAATGAATTAATAGAAATTATTTTGTATCTTCATAATGCAGGATGATGTGACTAGTTTGTATGAAAAGTTGCCCGAGGAGGAGCGCACTCCAAAATATAAAGATGCTTGCTTTGTTAAGGTCATGGGAGAGGATGGCTATGGTCGTGTGGGTACATGGGGTTCCGGTATAGGCAATCCACAATTAAGCGAGGAAGCATCAAATTCAATTCGTTCACAAATTCAAGAGGAGGTGCAATCTCAATTTGATTCTCAAATTACTCAAATGAAAGCACAAATGGATGAAATGACACGTGTTCAACAAAATATGCAAGTGCTTTTAGAGCGTGCTGGCATTACATTAACACTAACAATGAATAGAAGTGACGATCCTTCCATTCCATCTAGCACTGGACAGGTTTGTATTTAATGTTACTTTTCAATTACTAATTTTTTTAAAAACTTGTAATATTTGAAATTTTATAGGTTGGAGATGAACACGATGATTTAGAAGACGGAGAGTTGGAGGGCATGGTGCATCAATCAACAAATTAATTAATATGCAATAGTTTTTTTATTGGTTTTATTTTGTGGTTTGAGAATGATTACATTTGGAGTTTAAGAATGATTTCATTTTGGTTTGTGCTATAAACTATTGAAGACAATTTATATGAATTAATATTGTACTTTTTTATGTGTGTGTGTGTGTGTGTGTGTGTGTGTGTAAGATAAAAATTGTCTCCTTTTAATATGCATTATTTTGGTACCAAATGTTTCTCAAAAAAGTTGTGTATTTATGGTCTAGCTAGATAGGAGCTAATAGTTTTGGGGAGTACATGAAAAGTTCATCGAGGAGAAAATGAGATAAAATAAAAGAGTACAAACACTTATTTGCGGTTGTTAGTTTGCTTAATTTATTAGTAATTTGATGATCATTGGTAATTGTATTTGATTAATTATAATTTTTTTATAATTGTGTATAATGAAACATGAAAGAAATTTTTTTATAATTGTGTTCAAATTTTTGATTTGAATCGTTTAGGAGTAAGCAGGAGTTGCATCAACTGAGTTAAAGCCAAACAACCACAATATCACACAGCAACACAAGAAACTTTATTGAAACACAAACTTCATTTACAGTGCGAGGTATACATGACGAGACATGATTCATCAGAATCACGGAGACGAGAAGAACAAAACACACCAAAACAAATCTGGCGGCCAGACAAGCTAAGACCGCACAGACCGCTCGACTCCAGAAGTCGCCCCGCTTGTTCTGAGACCACGTGAACAGAAAACAAACAAGCCGCCTGCACTGCAAGACCGCCACCTCAGACCGCACGAACTGGAGCTTTATTGGAACAAAGAACTGAAGCTGTCGCCAGACCGCAACTCAGATCGCCTAACTGCTGAAGGTCGCCTGATCGCTGAGCTCGCTGCGAACAACACAAGAATGAACATAAACCAGTTCGCATATGGACCGCTGCCGAACTGTTTATTCAAGCCGTTGGGAATCACCAAGGAAGGAGACCGCAACCTGCTGACCGCAAACAGTTCTCGTTATATATGACGGGCCATGCACCCCTATTTATAGGCGGGTAGACGGATGTCGTCACCGCACAAACCAGGATACAGTCACCACCCGTCAGATCGCCAGCGGTCTCATAAGGCAGATCGCGCGATCAGACCACTTAGACGACCACCCATCCAAGACCACAGAACAGCAGGCAGATCGCGCACAAGTCGCGCGAACACGAGACCGCGCACAAGCCGCGCGGACACAAGTGAACTCCTTCCTTAGACCACCAGGAGCAAACCAGAACCATCTGCCCGACTTCAGACAAGTCGCCAGATCGCCAAGCATAAACCGCCCGGACAGGCGGTCACATAAGAACAGACCGCGCGGTCTTCCAACAAAGAAGACAGGACAACCAGCAGACTAACTCGGGAACAGACCGCAGCAATCAAGAACAGACCGACAGAACCAACAGTCCGCCAGAACAGATCGGCAGAGCCAGACCGGCAGAAAACAAACACAAACCGCGCGGTCTCGGCGGTCACCCAAAAAATATACCGCCCGGTCACCTCCACTTAACTTCAAAATTTCAACACTCCCCCTTGAAGTGGGAAGTGGAGACTAGCCCGAGTAAACTCCGCAACCGTGTAAACGGTCCCTTCGCCAGCGGCTTTGTGAAGATGGAGAAGTGGAGACTAGCCCGAGTAAACTCCGCAACCGTGTAAACGGTCCCTTCGCCAACGGCTTTGTGAAGATGTCTGCGACATTGTCCGCACTCCGAACATGCTCGACCATGAGAGATCCTCCCAACACCTTTTCACGAATGAAATGATGCTCAATCTTAATATGCTTGGTCCTCGCGTGACACACTAGATTATTAACCAGCTTGAGAACACTCTCATTGTCCCCGCGTAGCATAGTGGGACCTCGAACCTCCTCATGAACGTCCTCCACCAACCTCCTGAGCCAAATGGCTTCCTGAGCTGCCAAGGCCGAAGCCTTGTATTCCGCTTCTGTGGTAGATACGGACACCGAGTCCTGCTTTTTGCTGCACCAAGAGATAGATGTGGGGCCCGTCATAAAGACATAACAAGATGTTGATCTTCGATCATCCACGTCTCTCCCGTAGTCAGCATCCATGTATCCATGCAACTCCAAGCTTGACCCTCTCCTAAATAGGAGACCCAAATCAGAGGTCGACTTCACATATTTCAGAATACCTTTTGCCGCTAGAAGATGAGGCTTCCGTGGCTCCGCCATGTACCGACTCACTTTGCCAACTGCATAAGCAATATCAGGCCTCATGATGGTCAAGTAAATCAAGCTCCCAACCAGAGCTCGGAACACCAACGGATCATATAGAACCCTTCCCTTATCCTTCCGAAGTTTATGATGTTGTTCCATAGGTATAGAGCTGCTCTTCCCTTCTTCCATGCCAAATCGTTGAACGATCCGCTCCACATATCCTTCCTGAGAAACGAGCACTCCACTCTCCCGCCTCTGGACCTTGAGTCCAAGGAAATGGTGAAGCTCCCTCAGATCCTTCATCTCGAACCTGATAGCAAGCTCAGCTCTCAGCCTTGCTACCGCCTCCTTCGAGTTGCCGGTGACAATCATGTCATCCACATACAGCAGCACAATAACCCGAAGCGCCCCCTCCTTCTTGACGAACAAGCTAGAATCAGAATCTGAAGCAAAGAACCCGCAGAATAAAAGATACTCTGCGATCTTTCCATACCACGCCCGAGGCGCTTGCTTCAACCCGTATAAGGCCTTCTTCAGTTTGCAGACGTAGTCCGGACGATCCTCCGAGATGAAACCCGGCGGCTGGATCATGTAGATATCCTTGTCAATCTCTCCGTATAAGAAAGCATTCTTAACATCGAGCTGCCAAATCTCCCATCCACAAGATGCCGCCAAAGCAATAACAAATCGGACCGAAGTCATCTTTGCCACTGGACTAAACGTCTCATCATAATCTTCACCATACTGCTGTGAGAACCCGCAAGCTACAAGGCGAGCCTTGTATCGCTCGATCGTACCGTCAGCTTTCTTCTTGAGTTTATAAACCCATTTGCATGTCACAGGGGTAATGCCCTTGGGCCTGGGCACTAGAGACCATGTCTCATTCTTCTTGAGAGCATCCATCTCCTCTTGCATAGCAACATCCCACTGCTTCACACCTTTGGCTTTCTCAAAGCTCGACGGCTCCCTTTCATCCAAGGGACCAGCGAAGAAACATGAGACGAAGCTCACCATGTTTCCTCCTGTATATCGATATGGTGGCTTGATAGTCCTCTTCGACCTCCTAAGAGGTTGCATCTGACTAACCACCTCCTCAGCTGCTGCTTCTGTGCAAGCTCCTCTTCCAGACAAACTTGGAGCATCGCTCCCCCTGCTTCCAGAACCTGAAGCCTCCATCTCAGAGCTTGACACAGCTGGAGCTCCTGGTGAAACAAGCAACTCCACTTGAAGACTTCCCGCAGCTTTCCCTGCTTCATCAACCCTGCTTTCCGGTAGTTCAACTCCTGAACTCCCCTTGTAAGAAGTCACTTCATCGAACACCACATCCCGAGATACCACTGATCTCCGTGTCTCAGGATCCATGCATCTCCATCCTTTCTTCCGCTCATCATACCCAACAAAGACTAGCTTCCTTGCTTTCGCATCTAGCTTTGTCCGAAGAGCATCAGGAATATGCACATAGCAGGTTGACCCGAACACCCGAAGGTGTGCAACACTCGGCTTCTCCTTGAACATCAGTTTGTGAGGGGTCTTCATGTTGATAGGACTTAGAGGCATCCTGTTGATGACGTAAGCTGCACAAGACATTCCCTCCGGGCAAAAGGACTTTGGGATACTCTTGGCATGAAGCCAGCATTTGCAGGTTTCCGTCAGATGACAGATCTTTCTCTCCGCAACGCCATTCTGCTGTGGAGTATGGGCACAAGTGAGCTCTCTCAGAACGCCGTGTTTCCTGCAAAGACTTGAGAACTCACCAGAGGTGAATTCCCCACCATTGTCAGTTCTCAATTTTTTCACCCGCAGGCCTAACCGACCTTCCACCAGCTCCTTGAACTCCACAAACTTCGCAAAGGCTTCCGATTTCTCTTTCAAAAAATACACCCAGACATATCTGGTGTAATCGTCAATCAACACCAACATATATCTGTTTCCTCCAAGGCTTGGGGTGGCAGTCGGTCCCATCAAATCACCGTGAATGCACTCCAACGGCGCTTTGCATCTTGTTTGCGATTTATCAAATGGAAGTCAATGAGACTTACCAAACTGACATCCAGCACAAACATGACCGTCTCCATAAGAGGACAAGCTAGGCAAGCCCTTGACAAGGCCCCTTACCGCCATAGCCTTCAATTTGTCCATGCCAACATGCCCCAATCTTTCATGCCAGATAGCCGCGCTATCGTTTGTCTTCATCTTATCAACATAGGTACTTGTCGATAATACGAACAAGTCCTTCACCCATTTTCCAACATGGATAACATCTCCCTTTATCTCCGGTTGAGTTTTAAGAAACTTCACTTCTGTTGGGCCAAACAGAACGTGATAACCGGCATCAACCGCATTGGTCACAGAGAAGAGATTCTTCTTCATACCAGGCACGTGATAAACACTCCTTAATGTGAGTGGACCCTTATCACTGCTAAGGGAGACAACACCTTCTTGTTCGACAGCATGAACAGAATTATCAGTCGTAATGATAGCATCGTTACCTGAGTAAGGCGCCAAAGAAGAGAACTTTGATTCATCCCCGATGAGATGATGTCCACACCCTGAATCAACAATCCAATCCTCTTCGAAGTTGATGGCAGCCAAGGCCTTAACGGGCATCGCCGTCATATTAGCCGCAAAGGCTCCTCCCCATCCAGCTTCATTAGACTTTGGCTTCTCCTTCTCCGCTACCTGTCCCAACTGAAGATTAACCCGGCAATCCTTCTTGAAGTGGCCGGTATTATTACATCTGAAGCATCTTGGTCCATCTCCCTTCTTCTTCCCATCAGACTTAGGAGCATAACCTCTATCTTGCTGACCTGAAGTAGAGTGTACATCATAACCTGGCTTCTTCTTCTCCCACTTCTTCTTCTTCTTCTCAGAGAACAACACATCACTATCTCCCCCAGAGATAGAAGTCCCCGCCATCTGTCTTGCCAAACTTTCTTGCGAAGCAAGTAAGTTCTCCCCCACCAACAAAGATGGTTGATTTGCCCAACCTTGAACTGAAGTCACAAAGGCAAGATACTCCTTCCGCAACCCGCGGATAATATGCCTCTTCAGTTTTGCCTCCGAGATGGGCTCATCAGGGTCCAAAGCAGAAATCTCTGCAGTGAGGTTCTTCATCTTGAGAAATAAGGTAGAAATAGAAAGATCGCCTTGAGAGGCCTTCGCCAACTCATTTTCAAGAAACTGTAGCCGAGCTACATTCTTCTTATTAAACAGCCCGTCCAAAGACGTCCAAATCTCAGCAGCAGATTTACATCCAATGATGTGGTCAAACAGCTCCGGTGAGATAGCCCTCTTGAGTGTGAACTCTGCTTTAGCATTAGTCCTCCTCCAAAGTCTCACCTCTGCCATATTATCTCCTGGTAGAAACACTTCTTGTGTGTCTTCTCCTCCAACTATCTCCCATAGATCCTAGCCAAGTAAATAGCTCTCCATACACGACCTCCATTTCTTATAGTTAGTCGATGTAAGGAGTTCAATACCAAGCCCTCTTGCGTATCCACCTTCCATGGCAATCTATGTGGTCTCTTCTTCACAAAGACGATGACAACTCAAGTTGATCACTGCTTATCCACTCCAACAACCTAGCTCTGATACCATGTTCAAATTTTTGATTTGAATCATTTAGGAGTAAGCAGGAGTTGCATCAACTGAGTTAAAGCCAAACAACCACAATGTCACACAGCAACACAAGAAACTTTATTAAAACACAAACTTCATTTATAGTGCGAGGTATACATGGCGAGACTTGATTCATCAGAATCACGGAGACGAGAAGAACAAAACACACCAAAACAAATCTGGCGGCTAGACAAGCTGAGACCGCACAGACCGCTCGACTCCAGAAGTCGCTCGGCTTGTTCTGAGACCGCGCAAACAGAAAACAGACAAGCCGCCTACACTGCAAGACCGCCACTTTAGATCGCACGAACTGGAGCTTTATTGGAACAAAGAACTGAAGCTGTCGCCAGACCGCAACTCAGATCGCCTAACCGCTGAAGGTCGCCTGATCGCTGAGCTCGCTGCGAACAGCACAAGAATGAACATAAACCAGTTCGCAGACAGACCGTTGCCGAACTGTTTATTCAAGCCGCTGGGAATCACCAAGGAAGGAGACCGCAACCTGCTGACCGCAAACAGTTCTCGTTATATATGACGGGCCATGTACCCCTATTTATAGGCGGGTAGACGGATGTCGTCACCGCACAAACCGGGATACAGTCACCACCCGTCAGATCGCCAGTGGTCTCATAAGGCAGACCGCGAGATCAGACCACTTGGACGACCACCCGTCCAAGGCCGCAGAACAGCAGGCAGATCGCGCACAAGTCGCGCGAACACGAGACCGCGCACAAGCCGCGCGGACACAAGTGAACTCCTTCCTTAGACCACCAGGAGCAAACCAGAACCATCTGGCCGACTTCAGACAAGTCGCCAGATCGCCAAGCATAAACTGCCCGGACAGGTGGTCACATAAGAACAGACCGCGCGGTCTTCCAACAAAGAAGACAGGCCAACCAGCAGACTAACTCGGGAACAGACCGCAGCAATCAAGAACAGACCGGCAGAACCAACAGTCCGCTAGAACAGATCGGCAGAGCAGGACCGGCAGAAAACAAACACAGACCGCGCGGTCTCGGCGGTCACCCAAAAAACAGACCGCCCAGTCACCTCCACTTCACTTCAAAATTTCAACAATTGTATTTGATTAATTATAATTTTTTATAATTGTGTATAATGAAACATGAAAGAAATTTTAGCCACGGGGTGGAATCGTGGAAAATACTATAACCTTAGTTTTTTAGCCACGGCAAAAATTCGTGGTAAATAATTAATCAAATTATAAAAATTGTAGTAAATAATTATAAAATTAAACTATTAGCCACGGCAAATTACCGTGGCTAATAGTTATCATATGTAAAAGCTTTAGCCACGGGTCGAAGTCGTGGCAAATGAGGAAGATACTGGTCTTTTAGCCACGGTGGAGCTTTCGTGGCTAATAGCCGATAAAACTGGGACTTTAGCCACGGTCTAAAGTCGAGGCTAAAGGTTATTAGCCACGGAGCGGGCGTGGCAAATACTATTTGCCACGCTCGCATTGCCAACACCCAATTACCGTGGGCAGGCCGTGGCTAAAAGTCTTTTGCCACGGTTTTGGACTTTTAGCCACGACAATTTGCCCTGGCTAAAAGTCCATTTTCTGGTAGTTCTCTCAACAACAACCACCATTTGTCAATCCTCCTGAAGAAAACCTCATAGACGTCCCTTCTGCTTCTCTAGACCATCCTCAATCAGCTCTTCAAATTGGCATATATACACCTCTCATTGACACACCTTCTACCTCTCATTATATACATCATTTTGACATGGAACAAGCAATTACTAAAGCAGTGGGTCTGGCCACTGGGACTTTTGCTGACCTGCTACAGAGTCAATCAAGAAAATTCCAAAAAAAATATTCTCAGATGGAGTCTGAACTGCAAAATTCAAAGGAATCAATCCTGGCACTTAATACTTTTATGTCCTCCTCAATGGTCATAAAGTCTTTCTTAACCTTCCTTGTTATCAAGGTTCAGAAGGGGGGGGGGGGGGGGGGGGGGGGGTGGGGAATGTTCAAGAGGAGGAAATGCCTGCCCATGAAGATAAGATTGTCAAGGAGAAGGAAAAGCTTGTACAAGAACCTGAGATTGATCAAGAACCTAAGATTGGCCATGACATTGTTACTAATCCAGAGAGGCATGCATCAATCCAGGGGATCCCCTCACATCCAATGAACAGTCTTAGAAGATGTCACCAAGATTGCTAAAGAGGCTGCCCAGATAGCTGAAGATGCTGTATTAATTCAGGGGGAGCCTCACAAAGAAGATGTCAAGACTGTCGAAGAGGAGGATGAGCCCCTGATATTTCCAACCAGAAAAGTGACACCACAGGTCTTCTCAAGGAAAAGAAAAACCCCTTCAAAAGAATAGTGAAAATCAAGTAATCAACAAATGAACAATTTCTCTTATAAGTTCTCAGTAAATACATTTGAGATACAGCTATGGAAGACAATCTGATCAATTGGAAGTTTATCACTTTGGTCTATGCTTTTATGCAATAATATCATTTTATTTTATTGTATATTTATCTGTAGTCAATTTTACTTTAGCAATATGATTGAAATCACTTAAAATATTTGTAAAATTTGTTAAGATAAATCGGGGAAGATTGTTGGGAAAACATCCTATGGATCTATCTTACAAATTATGTACAAGTGATTTCATCATCTAGGATGCATTACCTATGTTTTATAGAGAGGGTAATTTGGTCATTAGATGCCCTAGGATGTCACACTCTCAATAGGGTGTCAAAGACCAGTCCAAAAGAGTATAAAATTCAGTTGAGTTAAATCTGCGTCGAATAAAAGTCGACACAGCTTCGACTTCAAGTCGAAGTAACTTCAAATAGAAGTAAAGATAACTCTGACTGGAAGTCGATGTATCAATCGAAGCCAACAAAACGTTGAAATGTACTCGACGTAGAAGGCAAAGCCAGTCAAAGAAACATTGAAGTCGACACAACTTTGAGTTACATTTGTCGCAGAAGGAAGAGCTCAGAGTCTAGGCTTTCTTCTCGACGGATACATCGATAAGAACTCGACGCAACATCGATATCAGAGTTCATTTCTAAGCTGAGGAAGATTTCGAAGCAGCTTCTACTAGAACTCAGAGGAATATCGATAAGAAGGCAAATGTCTTCGACGCTACGTCGAATACAGACATAGAATTAGAATACTTTTTGTATTATTTTCTACAGCCGATTCAGAAGTCATAAATGGAAATGATTTGAATTCTAACGGGTCATTCATAACCAAGAATGGAAAGATGAACTCCAGAGACACAATAAAGACATTCTTGGAAGTTATTCAAAAAGGGATTGACAGACTGTCAACTGAAATAGAAAGAGAATATTATTATACCTTGGACATTCCTACTAGGGATACAATAGAAGAGAAAAGTAATTCAAATGTTATTCGACAGAAGAATAAGGATACCAAAAATGATTGAGAACATGAATTCTTCTATCATTCTGTCTTCTTCTTCCTGAAGCTTTCTTTTAGACAGCACTACAGGACATATCTCTGCACAAGAAAATATACATAAGGCTTCTTCCTCTTCCTCTCTCCCTGAAAGAAGCATACTGACATACAAAGACCATCATCAGGATCAGAGCTATCATAATCCTTCCATCTATCTCTCTCAAGCAAGGATTCATCTACTAATCAGAGATCCAAAAAAACACTAAGTGTCTGAATCCTCAGTGACTGCTGAAGGAGGATTCAACCAGAAGAATCATCTTTATTTTTCTTCTTCTCCTTTACTCTCTCTTTCTCCCTTATAATTTGAGTAATGTGTCCTTAGAATCCCTCTCCAAAGGATTTAGTGGTTTAAGATCTCCTTATCAAAAGATCTAGCTTGGTTTTAAGAGTCTCCTTAACAAAAGACTCAGACCTTGGTTCTAAGAGTCTCCCTATCAAAAAACTCAGTGGTTGTAAGAGTCTCCTTATCAAAAGACTCAATGGTTCTAAGAGTCTCCTTATCAAAAGACTCGGGCACTGGATAATGTATTCCTACTAAGGTGGTAGAAGAGTGGAGTACCCATATTTTGGGGAACCACTATAGATCTTGTCTCATTTATGCTGTGATAATTTTCTGCGGTATTCCTTCTTTATTTTTGCATTTCTGTGCTTACTTTATTCTGGTTGGATTTATGAATGCATAGTTAGTAGAATCATTTTATTGTTCTGCACATTTTAAGTGAAAAGTTTTAAAACTCTATCACCCCCCCCCCCCCCCCACTCTAGAGAATACTCAGAGAACTCATTGTGCTAACTATGCAGGAAGATCCTCCACCATCGGGAAACTAAACCCGAATTGGGAAGGGTCATTCATTGTATAAGAAGCACTCAGAACTGGAGGTTACCGCCAACAAAACCATGAAGGGGAGCTCCTTGAGAACACCCGGAGCAGTGATGACCTGAAAATGTTCTACCCTTGAAGAAGAAAGGTTGTGTTTGTTGTTCATACATACTTATATATATATATAATTGTTCACTCGCACCCTGAAATATTGGGATTCATGGTCTTTTTGCATAACAATCTCAATCGTACATGATAAGCCAAATTGACCTCCACAAGAAGATTGGGAGGCAAGCCCAGGCTCAACTATCATAAAGCCCAGAATGGATGATGGGACGGTGTGTCAGGATAATAGTGCATCCTCCTAAGTCCAAGACTCTACAAGGTAGGCCGAGATCAGCTCCTGATGAATAATAAATTATGCATATTTTTAGCATAGTTTTTAGCATAATTTTGGGTAATTTTGTACATATTTCATATTATTTATTGAATAAATAACTTGTTTTATCTATTTTATAAATATATATATATATATTTTAAAAAAAAGTTATTTAAGTATGAAACATTTTGTTAATATATGTAAATATAATATAAATATAAAGAAATATATTTATATAATAAATATAGCAGTATAATATAATAAATAACATAGTAATAATAATTTATATAATAAATAAATAACAGTATATATATATTAAATATAATCCTATATTTGTATGTAAATATAGATGAAAACATAGTATTAATAATGTATATATATTATAAATATAATGAAATATTACATATATATATATATATTATATAAACATAATAATTATATATATAAACTCAGCAAAAATTCGTCGAACGCCGCTCTTCGTTCGACGAATTTCTGCAGGCGTTCGACGAATTTTTATGTATTAGTATTATATGTTATATTATATATATATATATATATCTCCCGTTCGACGAACTCAGCCCGAGCTGAGTTTGACGAACTCAGCCCGCGCTGAGTTCGACGAACTCCCCGCTCAGAGTTCGTCGATCTCTCTCCTAGCCCGGAGTTCGACGTTCTCTTAGTATCAAATATTATATATTATATATAAATATATTTACATCTGCAGGCGTTAGTCGATCTCCCTTCCAGCCTTCTATCCGCACCCCAAACTCTCCGTTCGACTAAAACCTAGCGTTCGACGAACTCTCCGCTCCCTGAGTTCGACGAACTCTCCCCAGATAGGCGTTCGACTAATTCCCCTAAATCTCGGCGTTCGACTAATTCTATATATAATATATATATTATATCAACATTATATAATTTCTGCAGGTGTTCGACGAATTCCGACCAGCTCTTCCTTCCAGCAAGCTGTATTGCCACCTCTCTCCTTCTAGAATCTGCCCCTCCAGCTTTCCACTTCCAGCAAGTGCTCAAGTCAACATTTAATTCCTCCAGTCAAACTCCAGCTGCTACCCGCACCCCATAGTGTTCAAGTCAATCTAGCCAACTTCAGTCAAACAACCAGCTGTTGTTTTCTTTTTCATTTTTTGCTAAATGCAGCCCTACTTTTGCCTATAAATAAGAGGGGTTGGCTGTTGTTTTGTGGGTTCACATTTTCTAATCCTTTTTAGTATTTGTGTTCCATCTTTTGTGTTGTTTTCTCTCTCCTTGTTTCCCTTTGTCATCTCTTTTGTTATGTAAATAATCTTTTTGTTTAAATAAAATCTGTTTTTACTCTTGTTCATCTTATTTTTCTTCATGTTCTTCTTTTTTTCTTCTTGTTCTTCATGTTTTTCTTTTTCCTTTTTTTTCATGTCATGTTTTTCCCTTTTTATTTTTGTAAGTGTGTGTGAGTGTATGAGAATAGTTTTTATGCTTTCATAAATAATTTTTATGCTTTCATAATTAGTTTTAATGCTTTGATAATTAGCTTTTCATGCTTTCATAACTTAGATTTTTCATGCTTTCTTTAAAGTTTTCATAATTAGCTTTTCATGCTTTCTTTATCGCTTTCATAACCTAGATTTACCGCTTTCTTTATAGCTTTCATAACTTAGTTTTTTTGTCTTTCCTATCGCTTTTCTTGGTTTTTGCTAAACGCACACCAAGCCCGCGATTGTTATCATTTTTGTTTTTAATTATTGCAAACACTCACTTATTTTTAATATCCGATAAAACAATAGCCGTAGCTCGAAGTAACAATACTCGACGGGACCCAGGACTAAATACGACCTTGATATGATTTTTTATCATATATACTACACGCGATAGGTGCGCTTGCCTCCTACGTCGCGTTATTTTCTTATCAAGTTTTTGGCGCCGTTGCCGGGGACTTTCATCGATATTGCGAAAAAAGTATACACTATTGATTTTATCATCTTAAAAAAAAAATCAAAAAAAATTAAAAAAACCCAAAAATATATGTTTTCTCTTTTTCTTAAGCTCTAATTTGTAAATATAAAAAAATTAAAAACCAAAAAATGATGAAAATATTGATTTGAAAAATCCAAAAAAATATATGTTTTTTTTCTCTTTCTTTGTTTTGTTTATCTTTCTTAAGTTTTATTACTTATTAAGTTTTATTTTGTATATAAATATGCCTAAAGAAAAAAATGATATGATTTCTATTTTATTTTCATTAAGATTATCTATGCATATTTAAACAAAACAAAATAATACTCTAATTAAAATGATAAAATAATGGAAAATTTTGAAACATAAATCAAAAAGAATTTTTGGAATTTTTAAGATAGAATAATAGGTAGTTTTCTCGAAGTAGGATTACTCGACAGACCCGAAAGGGGATTTTTGTCGATATTTTGAAAAGGGGAAACCCTATTACTTTTATCCTTTCATTTCACCTCTTCTTCTTTGCTTTTTATTTTAAAGTTTCTCTTTATTTTTTATTTTTATTAAGTATAAAGGTTTTTATATATATGCATATTTTAATAATGATGAAAATATATTTAGAAAACTCTCCAAAAAATATATATATAGTTTGCTTTATGTATATATGTTTTATTTATTTTGTAACTAAGAAAAATTGGAAAAACAAATAAAAAACTTACATATATATATATATATTCATATGATTTTATCATTTTTATCCCCCCCCCCCTTTTTGTAAATAACCTTTATTATTATATTTTAACATCTTTTGCAGGTAATTATTCTGGTTATCCCGTCTCCAAAATAGGGGCGTGCTTTTTCCCCCTGCTTTTCCCCCCTTGTATTTTCTTTTTCCTCTTTTTCATGCTTTTGTACATATATAGAATTGTTCCTCATACTTACTTCAACATTGGGGACAATGTTGATTTTAAGTCTGGGGGTATGGTATGATGTTTTCCCCCTTTGTAATTATTGTCCCCCATTTTTACTTAGAAAAAAAACCAAAAAATGACAAAATAAATAAAATAGCAAAATTTGTTACAACATAAAAAATTATTTGTTATAACATAACAAAATTTGTTATGACATTATAAATTATCTTTGCAACATCTTTGTCCCTCTTGCATAAAATTCAAAAAAATCCCAAAAAATCATTAATTAACTTAGAAAAAAAAAAAATTTATGTTTATGTCTTTTATTTGTATATAAATAAACCTTATTTATATAAATAAATCAAAATCCAAAAAAATGATGAAAAATATACTTAAAAATTTTCTATAACAAAATTCATTTTGTCATAACACCAAAAATGTTTTTCTTTCTCTCTTTTCTTTTTTTTTTCTTTTCCCTTTTTTTTATTAATGTACATATTTTTAACAAAATTAAAAAATAAAAAAATATATATGATGAAAAAAAAAATTTCTTAGAAAAAATCAAAAATATTTTGTATGTATTTTTACTTTTCTTAATTTTCTTCTTTCTTTGTTTTTTTTAGTATTTATATATGCATTTTGTTATAAAGAAAATCAAAAATCCCAAAAATATCATATCTTAAAAACTTCAAAAAAAAAAATTTGAAAAACTTATTAAAAAAAACCCAAAAATAAAATAAATCCCCTACTTAGCTTTTTGTTATTTCCAAGGCTAGGTTAGGTTTATCTTTAAGCGTTTTTCATTATTTTTGATTTACTAAATCAATTTTATTTATTTCATAGTTTGAAAAATTTAAATCGAGGAATTTTCAGTAGTAAAGAAAATCTTGCGATCTTAATTTAATTTGAGAACAGAATTTTTAGCACTACCTCGGGTTTACCCTAAATAGATTCCTTTTTGTATTATATTGGCAAACCATCTTTAGATTCAATTATTCTAACTCTAAACTTGTGAAACTTTAGGAATGTTTTTAATCTACTAAACTTGCTCTCAAAAAATTTTTTTTATTAATCTAGAATTTCTCTTAAAACCCCCCTTATAAACACCCATTCAGCTTGGCATAAAAAAAGTAAAAGAAGAAGTTTTAAAAGAAATCCTGTGTCAATGGGAATAAAAAGATTCCGTAAACACAGGCACCCAATATTATTAAAAGAAATCCCGTGTCAATGGGAATAAAAAATTAATAATTCCGTAAACACGGGCATTGAGTTAAGTTTAGAAAAGATTTCAATTCTCCCGCGTAAACCAACGCTGGGAATCAAAGCAAAACCACCAAAAAGGTGGGGTGAGAGGATAAAACCTATCACCCCTAAATCCAAGCACTCTTCTTTTTTGCCAAGGCTACCTTTTTTCCCCTACCCCTTAGCCAATAAAATTGTAGCCTAGATTTTAATTTAAAAAAGTTTGAGAGAGCATAATTAGTAGGCTTTATTTATTCTTAAAACTTTCTTAAAAAAGTTAAAGTTTTATATAATTCTATTCTAAATTAAAAGGTACCAAAGACTGCAATAATCGACGCTATTTAGCTAACTTTAGAAGTCTCGCTAAAACTTTTTCGCTCTTCTTAAATCATCTTCATAATTTAGGACTTACCTCTTTAAATCTCCTAAATTTATTTCGATCTTACTTTTGATTTAATACAACTTTAGTAAATTAGAAATTTTATTAACGTCTTATAGGTATCCCTTACTTTTGCTCTGGAATAACAAAAGCTTAAGTATGGGGGTATTTGATGAATAATAAATTATGCATATTTTTAGCATAGTTTTTAGCATAATTTTGGGTAATTTTGTACATATTTCATATTATTTATTGAATAAATAACTTGTTTTATCTATTTTATAAATATATATATATATATATATATTTTAAAAAAAAGTTATTTAAGTATGAAACATTTTGTTAATATATGTAAATATAATATAAATATAAAGAAATATATTTATATAATAAATATAGCAGTATAATATAATAAATAACATAGTAATAATAATTTATATAATAAATAAATAACATTATATATATATATTAAATATAATCCTATATTTGTATGTAAATATAGATGAAAACATAGTATTAATAATGTATATATATTATAAATATAATGAAATATTACATATATATATATTATATAAACATAATAATTATATATATAAACTCAGCAAAAATTCGTCGAACGCCGCTCTTCGTTCGACGAATTTCTGCAGGCGTTCGACGAATTTTTATGTATTAGTATTATATGTTATATTATATATATATATATATCTCCCGTTCGACGAACTCAGCCCGAGCTGAGGTTGACGAACTCAGCCCGAGCTGAGTTCGACGAACTCCCCGCTCAGAGTTCGTCGATCTCTCTCCTAGCCCGGAGTTCGACGTTCTCTTAGTATCAAATATTATATATTATATATAAATATATTTACATCTGCAGGCGTTAGTCAATCTCCCTTCCAGCCTTCTATCCGCACCCCAAACTCTCCGTTCGACTAAAACCTAGCGTTCGACGAACTCTCCGCTCCCTGAGTTCGACGAACTCTCCCCAGATAGGCGTTCGACTAATTCCCCTAAATCTCGGCGTTCGACTAATTCTATATATAATATATATATTATATCAACATTATATAATTTCTGCAGGTGTTCGACGAATTCCGACCAGCTCTTCCTTCCAGCAAGCTGTATTGCCACCTCTCTCCTTCTAGAATCTGCCCCTCCAGCTTTCCACTTCCAGCAAGTGCTCAAGTCAACATTTAATTCCTCCAGTCAAACTCCAGCTGCTACCCGCACCCCATAGTGTTCAAGTCAATCTAGCCAACTTCAGTCAAACAACCAGCTGTTGTTTTCTTTTTCATTTTTTGCTAAATGCAGCCCCACTTTTGCCTATAAATAAGAGGGGTTGGCTGTTGTTTTGTGGGTTCACATTTTCTAATCCTTTTTAGGATTTGTGTTCCATCTTTTGTGTTGTTTTCTCTCTCCTTGTTTCCCTTTGTCATCTCTTTTGTTATGTAATAATCTTTTTGTTAAATAAAATCTGTTTTTACTCTTGTTCATCTTATTTTTCCTCATGTTCTTCTTTTTTTTCTTCTTGTTCTTCATGTTTTTCTTTTTCCTTTTTTTTCATGTCATGTTTTTCCCTTTTTATTTTTGTAAGTGTGTGTGAGTGTATGAGAATAGTTTTTATGCTTTCATAAATAATTTTTATGCTTTCATAATTAGTTTTAATGCTTTGATAATTAGCTTTTCATGCTTTCATAACTTAGATTTTTCATGCTTTCTTTAAAGTTTTCATAATTAGCTTTTCATGCTTTCTTTATCGCTTTCATAACCTAGATTTACCGCTTTCTTTATAGCTTTCATAACTTAGTTTTTTTGTCTTTCCTATCGCTTTTCTTGGTTTTTGCTAAACGCACACCAAGCCCGCGATTGTTATCATTTTTGTTTTTAATTATTGCAAACACTCACTTATTTTTAATATCCGATAAAACAATAGCCGTGGCTCGAAGTAACAATACTCGACGGGACCCAGGACTAAATACGACCTTGATATGATTTTTTATCATATATACTACACGCGATAGGTGCGCTTGCCTCCTACGTCGCGTTATTTTCTTATCAGCTCCACTCTTGTATGTTGGCCGACGATCCCACACGCACACTTCTCAACCATATGGAAATATTATTAGGAGAGAGTCTGGAGTCGTCCTCCCAACCCGACCGTAAGAAGGTCCATTTCTTCTGGAAGAAATCCTTCGTTGCCGAAGGTGCCACCAACCCTATAAGGACTGGAAGCTCAATGAATGATTAAACAGGCTCCGGTTTTAAGCTTTATCTTATTCGATTATGAAAGTCGGTACAATTAACTCTTTTTAATTATTGAGTTACAGGGCGAAGAGCGTTTAAAAAGGGAGTGTGCAGTCATACAGTAACACTGTCTGCATGAACATTAGGGCAGGGGCAGTACTGAGGCCTCATGTGTTGTGCATCCTTATAAGACCATTCCTCTGCAAGGTAGGCGAAGATCAGTTCCCCACTTGTATGGTTCCCCTGATTGACCTACAGAGTGTCATTTCCCTCCCTTGGTTCCATCATCTTCATGGCAAGGGGCATGATGGAGGCATCATGCGTTGTGTATCCTTGTAAGACCATTCCTTTGTAAGGTAGGCTGCGATCAACTCCCCACCTGTATGATGGCCCTGATTGACCTCCCGAGTGTCATTTCCCTCCACTGGTTCCTTCATCATCATGACAGGGGCAGGATGGAGGCCTCATGCGTTATGTGTCCTTGTAAGACCATTCTTCTACAAGGTAAACAGAGATCAGCTACTCACTTATATGATGACCCTGATTGACCTCCCGAGTGTCATTTCCCTCCCTTAGTTCCTTCATCTTCATGGCAAGAGGCAGGATGGAGGACTCATGCGTTGTGCATCCTTGTAAGACCATTCCTCTGCAAGATAGGCCGAGATCAGCTTCTCACTTGTATAATGGCCTGATTGACCTCCAGAGTGCCATTTCCCTCCCATGGTTCCTTTATCTTCATGGAAGGGGCAGGATGGAGGCCCCATGTATTGTGCGTCCTTGTAAGACCATTCCTCTGTAAGGTAGGCTGAGATCAGCTCCCCAATTGTATGATGACCCTGATTGACCTCCCAAGTGTCATTTCCCTTCTTTGGCCCCTTCATCTTAATGGTAAGGGGCATGATGGAGGCATTGTGTGTAACATCCCGACTTTTATTGGGTCCCTAGACCCTAGTGAACCCAATAAAAGTAGACCCAAGAGATAGAAAATGACTGATATGGGATAGTGTGCTAGGAAACTACGTTTTGACTTCCGTCAGTTCCGTTAGACTCGTATAATCGATACGAGTGTAATGGAACTCATTCCATTCCAATCTGAGGTCGTTTGGAGAAAACGACCATTTTGAGTATTGTTGTGCGTCACAACTAAGTCGTTGGGGTACAGTGACCAAACGTACCCCGTTTTGAATTCCGTCAGTTCCGTTAGACTCATATAATCGATACGAGTGTAATGTAGCTCGTTCCATTCCAATCCGAGGTCGTTTGGAGAAAATGACTGTTTTAAGTATCGTTGTGCATCACAACTAAGTCGTTGGGGTACAGTGATCAAACGTACTCTGTTTTGACTTCTGTCAGTTCCATTAGACTCGTATAGTCTATACGAGTGTAATTGAACTCGTTCCATTCCAATCTGAGGTTGTTTGGAGAAAACGACCGTTTTGAGTATCGTTGTGCGTCACAACAAAGTCGTTGGGGTACAGTGACCAAATGTACTCTGTTTTAACTTCCGTCAGTTCTGTTAGACTCGTATAATTGATACGAGTGTAATGGAACTCGTTCCATTCCAATCCGAGGTCGTTTGGAGAAAATGACCATTTTAAGTATCGTTGTTCGTCACAACTAAGTCGTTGGGGTACAGTGACCAAACGTACTCCATTTTGACTTCCGTCAGTTCCGTTAGACTCGTATAATCAATATGAGTGTAATGGAACTCATTCCATTCCAATCCGAGGTTGTTTGGAGAAAACGACCATTTTGAGTATCGTTGTGCGTCACAACTAAGTCGTTGGGGGTACAGTGACCAAACGTACTCCGTTTTGACTTCCGTTAGTTCCATTAAACTCGTATAATTGATATGAGTGTAATGGAACTCGTTCCATTCCAATCCAAGGTCATTTGGGTAAAACGACCATTTTGAGTATCGTTGTGCGTCACAACTAAGTCGTTGGGGTACAGTGACCAAACGTACTCCGTTTTGACTTCCTTTAGTTCCGTTAGACTCGTATAATCGATACGAGTGTAATGGAACTCGTTCCATTCCAATCTGAGGTCCTTTGAAGAAAATGACCGTTTTGAGTATCGTTGTGCGCCACAACTAAATCGTTGGGGTACGGTGACCAAACGTACTCCGATTTGACTTCTGTCAGTTCTGTTAGGCTCATATGACCAAAACGAGCGCAACGGGATTAGTTGCACTTCAATCCGACGTCGTGCGAAGAATATGCCCGTTTTGAGTCATGCAGACTACCACGGCATAACGTACGAAATATGGAACACACGAACTAGGAATCAACTGCAGTAAGTCTTAGTGGACCCCTTGGACCTTGACCCACATGAGGGACCCCTCCATAGGTTGGCCTTGGTCAACCCCCCCCCCCCCCCCACCAACCCACCAAAGCCCTTGTTATTGGATTTTTTCAAGAAACAAAGGGGAGGGAGAGAACCCCCACTCACCCATTGCAAGGGGGCTTCCCCATGGGTGGGCATCCCACTTAAGGTAGTGGAGGGAGGGGGGAGAAAATATCTCCCCCCACCCACCCTCCCTTTAGTCCCACATCTGGAATAAAGGGAGAGAGGCCCCCCTACCTCCCTATATATAGGATCCCAGCCCCCTCCTTCCCTGAACATCCCCCAGCCTCCTCCCCCTCCCTGCCCAAGCTCTACCCCGCCGAAGGAGCCCTCCCCGAGCCACCACCGCCGCCACCCCCACTACAAGAAAACTGATCTTTAGTGACAAAAATTTTGTGACGAAATATATTTCGTCACTAAAGGGATGTCTTTAGTGACGAAATATATTTCGTCACTAAAGACATGCTTATAGTGACGAAATATAACCTGGCAAGGTGTTTAAGACCGGCTATCATTGCTAGCAATTTCAACCAGATTTGGATGTACATGATATCACCTGTTATCACCACAAGAATTGAATCATTTTCTCTATAGGAATTTGTATTGAGTTTAATAAGAGATGATAGCTCTATTATTTTGTATTAAGGGGTTTGGGCTATCTCCCACCCTCTTTTTTTTTAATTAATAAAATAATATATGTTGGCCAAATTTTTCTATGCGATGAGTATTTTATTTATTCTTCTATTTGAATGTTTAATATTGAATTGTAATTAATATCAAATGAAATAAGTTATGATATTTAAGTGACCGAATTAATTTGGTCACAAAACTTCACTTAGTGACCAAATTAATTTGGTCTTAGAAACTTTTCTTAGTGACCAAATTAATTTGGCCACTGAATGTCTTTTAGTGACCAAATTAATTTGGTCACAAAATATGCATATTTAGTGACTAAATTTTGTTTGGTCACTGAAGAAATTTAGTGACGGGGCTTTAGTGACGATTTTGTGACTAAATAAATTTGGTCACTAAATGTTATTAGTGAGCAAAATATAACATTTTGTGACGAAAACTTTTGTCACTAAAAGTCAGTTTTCTTGTAGTGCCCCTCCATGGACGGTTGGCCTCCCCCCTTCTGAGCCCCTCCCTCTTAGGTGGATACCTTCTTCCTCCCCCTTCCCACTCCCCTAAGGCGAGCAGTCGCCCTCCCCGTGACCGGAGCGCCGCCAGCGCCGCCCAAGCCTTGTCCGCACTCGGGTGGAGGCTGGGGCGAGAAAGCTGCACCCCCAACACCGGTGGTGGCACTGGGGGAGCAGGTCCCCATCCGGGGACCTCGGCTCCGACGAGGGAAGGCGACAGGGCCACCGTAGAATGCATCTCCGACGGCGCCCGCAAGCTTTCTCCCTCCTTCACTTTTCCTGTACGGGATCGACGCCCACCCCCTGTGGAGGCCGGCGGCGCCTGGCCCCGGACCACCACCGGAGGTAAGCCCCTCCCCCGGTGACCCAGACGGGGGTAGGGGAAAGCTCTCCGGGCGGGAGAGGTAGCGCAGCGATGTCCTGCATGGCCCATGCAGGCTGCGCCCCCGCCTACGCCTCCCTTTCCTCGTTAAATCCGACGGTGGCCAGCGGCGCCAGGCCGTCGGACCACCACCGGAGTGGTCGCCGGCCCCTGGCGAGTCGCAAGGGGTTAGCGCCGGCGCCAGCGGGCCGCTGCCCGGCGGTGGTAGCGACCGTCTTCAGCGGCACACCCCTGATTTAACGGGGGCCGTCCGATCTCCACGATGAGATCGAATGACTCCTGTTATCTTATTCCCCCCCCCCCCCCCCCCCCCCCCCCCCCCCCCGCGTGAGTTTGAGTGACCCCACATCGGATCGGCTGCAGATCCACTGTGGGGACCGCAGAACTGCGCTGTGTCCGGCGCCCGTCTGCTCCCAGGGATCCTCTATCCGCAGACCACCCTTAACAAACCTTCCTTATTTTTCTGAGACTAAATTAGGCTCTTAGGGCGAAAAACCCCAACATGAAAAATGGTCCCTACCCAGAGGGCTAGCTTCAGTATTTTTTGGGGAATTTTTAGAAATTGTTTGCTATTTTTAAAAGCCCTTATAATGCTTATTTAGAGGATTTAAATACCTAAATAACATTGGAAAATTCCTGAAAAATTATTGGCTCAATTTTATGCCATTGTTTAGATGCTGCCAAAGTTTGGGAGTGTTATCAAATGTTTTGATAATTTTAAAAGCCTAAGTGAGTTTTCTCCGCGCAAAATAAGACCCGTAATTTCATCGTAAACGCGGGGTGACTCCGCAATTAAATATCAACTCGTTAAGTAAAGGTATAAACCTCGGAGATCAAAATAATGCGGAATTTGATGAAATGTCGCGGCGCGTTAAAATAAACCTCGGCAATAACTAAGAAAGCCAGAATCCAGAAAGAGACTCCTATGAACGGAGAAAAGAACAGAACTTTCCTCCTAAGAACGGAGATGGAACTGAAGCCTCCTGATTATGGAGTGATTGAACTACTAACCTGTTTATTTATTTATTTTCTCCAGTCCCGTACTAGTCCTGAATTTACTGGTTTCAGTTAGTTCTTTCAAATACTCTAGTCTCGCACTGGTCACGTATTTATTGCTTCGTTCTTTCTTTCCAATACTCCAGTCCCGCACTGGTCATGCATTTACTGCTTTCTATCTGTTCTTTTCGATACTCCAGTCTCTTACTAGTCAAGGTATTTCGGCCTCTGCTTCTAGCTTTTCTTTCTGTTTATATTGCACTTTAATATATTTACAGTGCTACCCCGGTCCTGCGCTGGCAAGAGGTTCTTCCCGCATTTCTGTGAGGCCTTAGTTGGGGAAAACCAGGAGTTGAGTTTCTCCTCCAGATTTAGCCCCAAATAAGGTGCCCCACTACCGCTGTGCCTCCCGGTCAAAAGTTGAGTAACCGGTCGAGTCAAGAATGTCGCGACGGACCTAAAGTGCTTATTCTTTGCTCAAGCTGGTTGTAGATTGTTTGTTGTGAAAGTGGCGGGTCGGTCACACCCGCAGACCGTTCGTACTGGTGCGAGGGGAGGTTGACGACTCATGGCGACAGGGAGATGTGCACTGCTGGTGATCATCACTTCGTACCTGCTGATTTTCCTCCGCTGGTCTGCCTAAGTATCGGAATCGCCGGATGTCGCTCACATCCAAGTAGTACATCAAGTTGTATGAGAGGGCCTGGGTGATATGGTACGACTACGCTCAGAAGTGGTAGGACTGGCCACTGTCACCGACGGCCATATCGGTGAGGCCTGCAGGGTTCGCTACCCCGCTGGAAGGAAAGCGGTCCATACTTTGTCGACACAGTGTTTATTGTTAACCGGTTTGAATACCCGTTGTGTGGAAGTGTGTGATATATTACCAAGGTTGAGGTGGTTATGAGCTAAACCGCGCACTTTCTTTATATAACTGATAGTACTGCCAGTAGACCCGATATATATGTATGCTTGCTGCTAACTCTTCTTGCTTCGGCTATCTACTTTCGTGCTTGAGCCCGCCCCCAGGATACGGATCTGGGGAGGGGATGTGTTTTCCACTTAGCTCTGTGACTAATGGTTATTTTTATGACCATTCACAGGAGATGGGACAGCGCGAAGCCCCCTCACCACCTGACGGCTTACCAGCATTAGAGAATGCCCGATCAGATACTCCAGCCTCACCGCCCATCTTCCGTGACGTGAGTCTTAGGGTATAGACTTAAATAAGAACTGATCGAGTAGTAGTAGCTACTATTAGCCCATCGGGCCGCTTTGTAAACAGTAGGCTACGGCCTTTTCCTTATATATTATTTTTCGTCTTCTTAGTCTTCCATATGATTGCTTCCGCAATGTGATTCATATGTGATGTGTTGATTCTTGTGCCTGATAAGGGGACCGCTTAGTGCTTGAGAGGGTGGTCAGTTGCCACCCGGGAAGCACTAAGTGGCCTCCTTGGGCAGTAAGATCCCCTCTTCCCCGACTTGGGTTCAGGTTGGGGGTGGGATCTTACAAATGGATCAGAGCGATCATGATCCGACTACATGGGGCAGTCTTTGGATTCTCCTTCCCAGGATCCATTTCTTGGTTTGGGATGAACCATGCAGCGGAAGCCTGGTGGACCCGTAAGTTAGAAGTTTAAGGATTATAGACTGCATATATACTAGTATACCCACATGTTTTTTCGCTTCCGTTTCAGTCAGTTTTTGCAAAATTCCCTTACTTTTGCAAGTACTGATGTTCGCTTGTTACTTCTCCAAAAACCGGAGTCCAGTAACGGAAGTTCGTCCTCTAGGTATCAGTACCATCCTACTACTCCACCACCAGACCCAGCTTCTCCTGCTGCAGTCCCTTTTACGGAGACCGATCTAGGTCGGACTTTGACAGCACTGCTGGCCACCTTCCAGACGGCCATCCTACGGCCACCCTAGTAGCCCACCGTGCCCACTGACCTTTTGACGACCATCCTACGGCCATTGCCGCAGTATCCCTAGTATGGTGACATTGCTAGAAGGCTACGCTCGAGACTGGTGGAGAGCAGCCAGTCGCTCCACATTTAGAGGGTGACCGCTCAGTACGATTCTCTGGGGAGAGTTCTCTGAGGCCTTCCTGGAGCACTTCATCTTCGATGACGATCGAGTTGCGCTGCAGGAGCGGTTCCTGCATATCCAACAGGGAGAGAGGATGGTGTCAGAGTACCAGCGTGAGTTCATTCACCTAGCCCGCTTTGCGGGGACACTAGCGACCTCAAATAGAGACAGAGCCGCTAGATTCTACCGAGGACTGCTTGATGACCTCCGACAGGCCTTGATCATGATCTCACAGTCTACCTTCCACACGATCGCCACACATGCTGCAGCATTGGAGATGGACCAGCGGATGGTAGCGTAGCAGCGGAGGGGATAGGTGGAGGTTCTTCGGACTCAGGGCCGAGAGAGAGGACCTGCCCCTCGAAGGCAGGGTCGAGATAGGAGACATCATCACGTCCATCAGCTCTACAGGTAGGCACCCCAGCCCCTACAGGGCCTTCCAGCTCCAGCACCCCGACCAGCTCCAGCACCTCAGCCCGCACCAGCTGCGCAACGAGATATTCCCTTTGTAGGGAATTGCTTCCTTTGCCAGCAGCCTGGACACATTAGAGCCTTTTGCCCTCACGCCACAGGTAGGACAGGCTTAGGATCCGTGCAAGGAGTAGCAGAGAGAGGACGAGGATGAGGAGGTCGTAGAGGAGGAGGGACCAGGCCAGGAAGGGTCGAGCAACACCACTTGAGGCTTACGCACTAGACCTCCAGCACGGACCGACACCATACGTAGTCATAGGTATATACTTTCATTAGCAATGATATACTGGGATGATAGGATCTAGTAGGAAATACATGATGTAGCCCTTTTATTTAAAGCCATGTATTCACACTATCTATATATCTGTAGTCATAGTATATATATATGTGTCACCAGGTTTACTTCTAGTAGAAGGTCATCCCGCCAAAATGCTATTCGATACTGGTGCCACACATTCCTTCGTCTCTCGAGATTTCATCGCAAACAAAGAAAACACAGTACGATCGTCTGGAATGTCAATACGAATACGACTCCCAGACGGGTCAGACATGATATCCACAGAAAAATGCTCATTCCAGGCGATGATGGGGAATACGGAGTTTGAAATCTTCGAACTATCAAAGCAATAACCGGGTTCGACATTATCTTAGGAATGGACGGGTTGGCCGAACACAACGCCCAAATCAATTGCTCGACCTAGGAAATCAACCTCCAAAACCCAAATGGGCAATCTATCACCATAACAGGTATACCATCGGCCACACGCATCATTCTAACGTTCGCACAAATGATCAAAGTGGTCCGACGAAAGGACGAAATGTACCCAATCTACTTCGAAATGGAAGACAAGACACAAGTACTCACCAAGGTACCAGTAATCTGGGATTTTCCAGATGTCTTTCCTGAATCACTTCCAGGGTTGCCCCCGCAACGAGAGGTGGACTTCCAGATTGAACTGGCACATGGAGATCGACCAGTGTCCCGAGCACCCTACCGGATGGCCCCGAAGGAACTAGCCGAGCTCAAATTACAATTACATGAGCTAATTGATGCAGGTTTTATTTGTCCAAGTACCTCAGCCTGGGGAGCCCCTGTATTGTTCGTCAAGAAGAAGGATGGGTCATTATGCCTGTGCATCGACTACATGGAACTAAATAAACTCACTATCTGGAATACCTACCCTCTACCTCGGATAGACGAATTGTTCGATCAGTTACAAGGCGCGTCCGTATTCTCCAAAATGGACCTACAGTCTGGGTATTACCAACTTCGGGTACGAGAGGAGGACATCCCCAAAACGTACTTCAGCTCCCGTTATGGGCTCTACGAGTTTATGGTAATGTCGTTTGGACTGACCAACGCTCCATCCGCCTTCATGGATCTAATGAATAAAGTGTTCGAACCCTTCTTGGACCACTTTGTGATCGTCTTCATAGACGATATAATCATCTACTCGAAGAACAAGTCAGACCATTTTAGGCACCTCCAAATGGTACTACTCAAACTATGGGAACACTCACTCTTCGCAAAATTCAGTAAGTGCGAGTTCTGGATGGAGGAAGTCGGGTTCCTCGGGCACACGATCAATAAGAACGGAGTAGCTGTAGACCAGGCCAAAGTACAGGCGGTACGGAATTGGCCACTGCTTAAGTCAGTGGCAGACATCCGAAGCTTCGTTGGTCTCGCAGGATACTACTGAAAGTTCATGGAAGGTTTTTCCAAGATCGACTTACCCCTCACGACCCTCACCAAGAAGGACATAGTGTTCCAATGGACACCCGAATGCGAGGCAGCATTCATAGAACTAAAGAACCGCCTAACCTCTGCCCTGATCCTTACACTCCCCTCAGGCCCGAGGGCTTCCAAATCTACACTGACGCATCGCTAAAAGGGTTAGGGGTTGTACTAATGCAGCATGGCAGAGTGGTCACATACGTGTCACGACAGTTAAAGCCTTACGAGCTGAAATATGCAACCCATGACCTGGAGTTGGGTGTCGTAGTGTTTGCGTTAAAAGTCTGGAGACATTATTTATATGGAATAAGGTGTGAAATCTTCTCAGACCACAAAAGTCTCAAGTACATCTTCACTCAGAAGGAGTTGAACCTTCGACAGCGCCGATGGTTAGAATTTTTGTGCGATTATGACTTTGCCCTCCAATATCACCTCGGCAAGGCCAATAAGGTTGCAGATGCCCTAAGTCGGCAGCCCCCAGTAACTGGAAGTTGGCTAGAATTAATACCGGAGGAGTTTATCAAGTCCTTGGCAGACTTAGATATCATCTTTATTTCCCGCAGAAACCATATGGACTACCAAGCTCAGCTATATTGGATGAAAATACAATGTGATATCAGGGATAGGATATGAGAAGCTCAGAAGACCTACCCGGAAGCAGCTCCGATTATCCAGACCCTACGGGAAGGCACGCAAGAAGACTACAATTTGTACGATGGTATCCTATAGTATAAGCACTGCATATTCGTACCCTCTGCCGAAGGGATCCGAGAAGAGATACTCCGCGAAGCACACCAATCGAGGTACTCTATACACCCAGGAGTGGTAAAAATGTATACGGATTTATGAAGGACGATATACTGGCCAGGTATGAAAAGGGACGTCACTGATTATGTGGCGCACTGCCAGACTTATCAAAGGGTCAAGGTAGACTGTTGTAGTCCAGGAGGTTTGCTACAACCCCTGCCCATACCAGAATGGAAGTTTGAAGATAACTCTATGGACTTCGTCCATGGCTTACCCCGATCTCGTACAGGGAACGACTCAATATGGGTCGTAGTAGATCGCCTCACCAAAGTTACCCATTTTATCCCAAAACGACAAGGCGATGGATGACATCTTAGCCCGACTTTTTATAGAATAAGTAGTCCTATTCCATGGGATACCAAGGTCGATAGTATCTGATCGCGACAGACATTTTACTTCGAAAGAATGGGGGAGGGTGCAAGCCTATCTGGGAACCAGATTGGCTTTTAGCACCATTTTCCATCCCCAAACCGATGAGCAAACGGAAAGGACAAACCGAACGATGGAATACCTCCTCCGACTTTGCATAGTAGAGCACAACGAACCTTGGTAGCAAGTGTTACCCTTGGTACAATTTTCATATAACAACAGCTTCCAGGCAAGTATCAAGATGGCACCATACGAGGCCCTCTACGGAAGACGTTGTCGAACACCATTATTAAGGGCACAAAATGAGGACCCGAAAGCTCTAGGGGTCACCTATATAGATGACACCACAGCGGAAATAAGATTAATCCGAGACCGAATGCTAGAAGCACAGAGTCGCCAAGCAAAATATTATGATGCACGTCATCGACTGGTAGAACTCAATGTAGGAGATGGTATTTCTGAAGATTAAACCAGTGCATGGGATCTCCACGATAAAGAAGCAGAGAAAGCTGGACCCTCACTACCTAGGCCCGTATCAAGTCGTAGAAAGGATTGGCCCTGTTGCATATAGGCTGGACCTGCCAGCTGAATTGGGGAATCTTCACGACGTTTTTCACGTATCCTCGTTAAGACGGGTTCTTCGCCAGCCAGATCAACATATTTCTGCACCGCCAACACCGACACAATCTGATCGATCCATCCAGCTCGAACCAGTGAAGATAGTGGATTCCAAGATCAAGGAACTACGGAATAAGACCATCACGATGGTCAAAATTCTATGGTCAAACTACGGACGCGATGAGTTTACATGGGAGCTAGAGACACTTGTTCGAGAAAAATACCCGGCACTTTTCACCCAGCTACGTCACATAGCCCCCTACTTTGAGCAATTTTCGAGGACAAAAATCCTTTTATTTTTATTGGATTGTAACATCCCGACTTTTATTGGGTCCTTAGACCCATATGAGCCCAATAAAAGTAGACCCAAAAGATAGAAAGTGACCCGATATGGGATAGAGTGCTAGGAAACTCTGTTTTGACTTCCGTCAGTTCTGTTAGACTCGTATAATCGATACGAGTGTAATGGAACTCGTTCCGTTCCAATCCAAGGTCGTTTGGAGAAAACGACCGTTTTGAGTATCATTGTACGTCACAAATAAGTCGTTGGGGTACAGTGACCAAACGTACCCCGTTTTGACTTCCGTCAGTTCTGTTAGACTCGTATAATCGATACGAGTGTAATGGAACTCGTTCCATTCCAATCCGAGGTCGTTTGAAGAAAACGACTGTTTTACGTATCGGTGTGCGTCACAGTTAAGTCGTTGGGGTACAATGACCAAACGTACTCCATTTTGACTTCCGTCAGTTCTGTTAGACTCGTATAATCGATACGAGTGTAAAGGAACTCGTTCCATTCCAATCTGAAGTTTTTTGGTGAAAACGACCGTTTTGAGTATCGTTGTGCGTCACAACTAAGTCATTGGGGTACAGTGACCAAATGTACTCTGTTTTGACTTCTGTCAGTTCCGTTAGACTCATATAATCGATACGAGTGTAATGGAACTCGTTACATTCCAATCCAAGGTCGTTTGGAGAAAATGACCGTTTTGAGTATCATTGTGCGTCACAACTAAGTTGTTGGGGTGCAATGACCAAACATACTCCGTTTTGACTTCTGTCAGTTCCGTTAGACTCGTATAATTGATACGAGTGTAATGGAACTCGTTCCATTCCAATCCAAGGTCCATTGGAGAAAACGACCGTTTTGAGTATCGTTGTGCGTCGCAACTAAATCGTTGGGGTATGGTGAACAAACGTACTCTGATTTGGCTTCTGTCAGTTCCGTTAGGCTCGTGTGACCAAAATGAGCGCAACGGGATTCGTTGCACTTCAATCTGAGGTCGTACAAAGAATATGCTCGTTTTGAGTTATGCAGGCCGCCACGACATAACGTACAAAATACAGAACACATGAACTCGGAATCAATTGCAGTAAGTCTTAGTGGACCCCTTGGACCTCGACCCACATGAGGGACCCCGCCATAGGTTAACCTTGGTCACCCCCCCCCCCCCAAAGCCCTTATTATTAGATTTTTCCAAGAAACAAAGGGGGGAGAACATCCACTCACCCTTTGCAAGGGGGCTGCCCCATGGGTGGGCAGCTCACCTAAGGTAGTGGATGGGGGGGGGGGGGAGAAAATATCTCCCCCACCCACCCTACCTTTAGTCCCACATCGGGAATAAAGGGAGGGAGGCCCCCTCCCTCCCTGTATATAGGATCCAAGCCCCCCTCCTTCCCTGAACACCCCCCAGCCTCCTCCCCCTCCCTGCCCAAGCTCTACGCCGCCGGAGGAGCCCTCCCCGAGCCACCACCGCTGCCACCCCCTCCATGGCAGGTCGGCCTCCCCCCTCCCGAGCCCCTCCCTATTAGGTGGATACCTTCCTCCTCCCCTTTCCCACTCCTCTGAGGCGAGCAGCCGCCCTCCCCGTCGCCTGAGCGCCGCCAACGCCACCCGAGCCTTATCCATGCTCAGGTGGAGGTTAGGTCGTGAAAGCTGCACCCCCGGCGCCGGTGGTGGCACTGGGGGAGCAGGTCCCCACCCGGGGACCTCGTGTTGGAACATGCTTTCCGCATCTCTTGGTTTGACAATAACAAATCCTATTATATTTTATCTTGCTTGTGTTTATTGTGTGCAGGAACTATAATTATATAACCCTATGAACAGGATGCTAATTGATAAAGATTATCTGAAAAAAGAACTACCGCTCGCGTTAGTTGTTAACGCCCTGCGTTAACAACCGCTGAGAAGAAATCGCTGAGATGGAAGCTGCGTTCGACGAACTGGCGCTCGACGAAATGAAATCTTCGTTCGACGAACTGCATGCTCTACCACGGCGCTCAACGAAATGCATGCTTTAACGCGGCGCGCTAGAACTACCGTTGGCGCTAGCGATGGACGAAATGAAGGCGGCATTCGACGAAGATGCGCCCGACGAAGTGCTCTACCGCGGTGCATTACAACTATCGCTGGCGCTAGTATTCGATCGACGAAATGAAGGCTGCGCTCGACGAAATGCTTATCACTGCGTTCGACGAATTGGCGATCGATGAAAGTTGAATCCCGTTCGATGAAAATTGGGTCGACGAAAATTGGGTCGACGAAATATGAGGCCAGCTCGATGAAAATGCGCCAGACGAAAAGAGATATGCTCTACCACGGTGCGTTAGTACTACTGCTGGTGCTAGTATAATTGGAAAGAACTACAAGAAGGAAACAGTGGAGAAAACGGAATGTCGACGGGACGCTATTTTGGCAAGTTCTATCGCGGAGCATTAAGTCTAACGCCCGACGGTAGCTTTTGGAAACTTCCTGTCTGGAGTTGATTGAAGAGCATATTTGGAAGGAGATAATGGCTGATGGAAGGATATCTCGCTATCACGGCGCGATAGCGTTACCGCGACGCGTTAGTCGGTGCTCTATGTTTGGCAGTCAAAAGTTGCCTAATCTGCCACAATCCGTGCCTGATCATTTGCCTAATATGGCTATCGCGGGGCAGTAGTACTACCGCAGGAGGTAGTGGCTGATTCTATAAAATGACGCGTGCCTCCTCCGTTGTTTCTTGCTGACACAGAAGGAATAGAAGCCATATATTCAGAGGACTCGTGAGATCCTTCTCCAAGCAGCCCGAAGAACTCCGTCAATGTTCGTGAACGCAAAGAACTTGAAGACCAATACGATCGCATCTACATCGACATCAAGTTCTACTTTTGAGGGAGTCTTTAGTTTGTGTTTGTTTTACTTTCAAATTGTAACTTTTATATCTTTTGTTCGGTAGAGGAACTCGCCACAGGGCGACTAGGGCCTTGCGGGGACTAGGGGAATTCGCCACACGGTGACTAGGTCTAGGTATGACTTAGGGAGGAATTCGCCACACAGCGACTGGGTCTAGGGAGTAGATCTAGGGGGTGCTCGAGGCCTTTCTGGTGATAGATTGGCTAGAGCGGCTTGAGGCCGTATCTGGGGAGATATCGGCTAAAGCCAACCGGTTCGTGGGGACACGAGTCGGTATAGAAAACAGAAAGGGTTTTCATATTATTCGCTTCGATTTCTAGCGTCATTGAAATCAGATTTTGTAATCAATTTTATAAATGTTAATCATGTCTTTTCTTGTTTAATAAAATTGATTTCATTTCTAATTTCATTATTTCTTTACTTTTGATTTAACTTCGATCAACATATCAAAAGTTTTCTATTAAAGGTTAAAGTTTTTAAAACCCTTATTCACCCCCCCCCCCCCCCCCCTCTAAGGGCGCCTACAGATCCAACAAGTGGTATCAGAGCCAGGCTATTCCAAATTGGCTTAACAACCGGGAATAATGGCGTCTCATGATCTCGCTTCTATTTGTGGGGGGAATTTTTATGAAGAAGAAAATCTCTTGCACCACCCATATTCGAAGGAAGAAATTATAAAGGGTGGAAATTGTTAATGGAAAGGTTTATTAAAACATTAGATATCAATGCATGGGATATAGCAATAACAAGACCAGCGGACGAATTAAATAAACAAGAGCGTCACCTAAATGCAAAAGCTATGAACTATATTTTCTGTGCTTTATCTCAAGATATCTTCAAATTAATATATTGTTTTTCTAGTGCATACAAAGTATGGAAATTTCTTGAAGAAATGTATGATTCTCCTTCTACGGGTATGGAACAATCACAAGAACCAGAAAATATGCAAGCTTGTACTAGTCTTCAAGAATGCTCCTCTCATGATGGATCATGAAGTCTTCGGAAGAGGAGTGCCAAAAAGATGCCAAAGAAATGATATGTTCAAATCGTGCCTCTCCCGAAAGCAATGTAAGGAAATCAAATTCCATTTTTTGTACTTCTATCTCTTCATTACAATTGCTTCAAACTACAAAGCGCAAAATTAAGAAATTAAAAAATGCTAATAAACATTTGCGCTTAGAAAATAAAAAATTAAAGGCAAAAATTAATGAACAATCAAATTCAAATTTATCTAGTTCTATCTATGGTTCCTTAGTTCAAAACACTACACCTTGTGTAGAATATAATGAATTAAAAGAAAAACACAAGGAACTTGAAAAGGAACTTCTATTTATAAATGAACAAAATGAAAGATTATGCTTAGAAAATTCATCCTTGAAAAATGATTGTGCTAAGTGTAAGGACTATAAAATTGAAATTAAAGAGATGAATGAAACATTTGATGAATATAGAAATAACTATCAAAATCATATGTATTCAATTGTTTCCATTCTTAAAAACAACACAATCGCTTATAATAAAGCTAGACATAATATTATAGTTAAGAATGATGAATTAAAATCAAAAATCAACTTGCTTATGAAAATGGTAAATACAAATTCACAATATCAAACTATATCTAAAAACAAGTTGAATATGAATATGAACATCTTAACTAAGTTTAATAATGGGAGTAAGAAACATAAAGAATTTGTAAATCAAAATCACCATTATTTACAAAATCATGTTACTCCCAACCTAAAATTAAATGCAAACAAATTTCCTCCAAATTATAAATTCAAAAATCATTTTGATCCAAATATTCAAGTAAATGATTATGGAAATTTGAAAACTAAAAATAATGTGTGCCCAAGGTTTGAATGGAGGCCCAAAGTTAAAGATGAACCACTAACTCCACTCAAAAGGGCCTATTCATCACTATCTCCCCCAAAGCAAACACGATATATTTGGGTACCCAAAGGAACCGCCACACCCGGTCCTCTTTGGATACCTAAATCTCTCATTCATTAGTATCCAATCATTTGCATGAAGTAGAAATCAACAACAAAAAAATTATCAATTATCTACTTCATGATATGCTGAATTTCCTTTTTGTTTTTTTGTCTTTATTTCTTTGAGCCATCATGATATGATCACTTTATATAACATGTGATATGACTTTCACATATTAAACCAAAATTCATAAATAAATCAAATTGAATAAAGTTGAATAAAAAGTCATATCATTTCTCAAGTGATCTACTTATCCTTTTTATTTCTATCCTTCTAAATCCATTTCCTAAAAGTCGTATAAAATTTGAAAAACTAAATTTGTCATATGATATTATTAAGACTAAATGAAATAAGTGTCAAAATTGATTTAAAAGGTGTTTTTAGGGGTATTAGGCTAAATTTATAAAATGCGCAAGTTTTGCTTAGGTATGTAATATATTTGCATCATTTTTGATTACCCCTAGTAAGTTTAATCATAATCATGTCTAATCGAAATTGAAAAATTGCATGAACATTATTTCACTTATAATAATTAAGTATGAGTATCAAAATCTCTATGTGATAAAATTAATGATCATGCAAAATCAATAAATCTTATTGCTTTCAACATATAGTTTGTGATCATGATTAGTATATGATTCTATTATATTTTGCATGTATCTCATTTATATGAAGATCGCAGAATCATCACTTCATTCTATGTCCAAAATTTGAATGACTAAGTTTGAATACATGCAACATTAATGAAATAAATCTTACGCCATAAAATTGTGATAAAAGTCTTCTTTCTAGCATTATCAACTAATCAATACTATCTTTCATGCTAGTGATCTAATGATGCCATAATAAATCAATTTTAAAGAAAAACAATTGAAAGCTAAAATTCATAATAACTATGTTGCTTTAAAATCAAATCTAATAAGAAATTAATCTCGCATAAAAGCCATAGTTTACAAAATTGGTTCAATAAGATTAAGTGCTTAGTATGCCCATGATCATTCAACCACACTATGTGTCTCACTATAGCGAGGGCATAGAATTGTGTTATTAGAAACATAACCACTATGTCATGTCTTGTCCTTAACCGGGAAGGGTTCCAATGGGGCCTTGCGAGGCACTGGGGGGAAGGAGTGCTAGGGTGAGTGTTGTCTTTTGTATGCATGTGGGATTAACACCCCAACCTACGGCATGCATGCAGCTCTTCATGCCCATCCATCACTTAGTACGAGGCTAGAGTGTAGACATATTATTAGGGTATCTTGATCTCAGACATACATATGTTGTATACATTGCATGAATATTATTTCACTTATTTACGATCATTTCACTCATGCATATTTGTGCTCAAATATGTTATCTTATATTTTTCATATTATCTATTTCTGAACTCTCATGCATGTGAAAAACACAAGTATTTTGAAAGTGTATTGTGACACAGGTTAGAATTTGGGGTTTTTGACATATTAGCTTAAACTTGGAAAATCCACATTTTTGTGTATGCATGTTTGATTTCAGTGCTGAACTTCATTGTCACAAATCTGCATAAATATATTCAAAAGAAAAATTCTGAAAAATTTCACGTTTTCCCCAAAATTCTAGTTCTGTCACTACCGCCAGGCGATAGCTGGGTACCGCTGGCGTTAGTGGGTCATTTCTAAATTTCCTGTCTTTCTCTTTCATTTTTTTCTGTTATTTTCTCTTAAAATTCTAAAAACAAAAAACTATAAAACAAATCAAAATCCAACCATAAAAATGCTTTGTTTTATTTCTATAAAATAAAATTTATTGTATTTGTTTTTTTATATCAAAACCAACTACAAAATTTGAAAAACCAATCAAAACAACAAAAACATGATTTTTATTTGTTTTATTTTTGGTTTTGAAAAACTTACAATTTATAAAAACTGATGTAATTTTCTATGTTTTAAGGATGATATGGTTTATCTTGCCAAGTTTTGTATATAATGTTTCGTTCTCTATTTCAAGTATCTTAATAACATTGTTTTTGTATCATGCCTTGATCATTATCTTATGTGTGCTTTGAAATTGATTATAGAAATCATGTGTAGTATTGCATAGCATGCCTCTATGTATGAGTAAATGGCTTATATTTGCAAATGATTTTTCACTCACACTTTATGATATACTACATATGAATTTAATCTTGTCCTTCGTGATTGTGTAGTGTAACAACTTATTATTATTGTTAGGCATGCTTAGTTTTACCTACACCACAAGTAAAAATCTTTTTCATGCACCTATTTTTGAAGAAGTGTGTCTTTTCAAAAATCTTTTGTTTGCACATACAAGTGAATTCGGAGACCTTCGTCGTTAAGCAAAAATTCAAATAAATAATTGACAAAGATAACTCCACCAAGCACTACTCACCCTCCTGATAAGTCTTAATGAGCATTGTGAGGTTGTGTACCTTGGAGAGAATTGTAAAGTGCCTTGTTGCAAACATTTTTCCTTTTACACTACTTCTTCTTGTACACCGAATCACAAAAAAAAACTAAAATTCAAAATAATAATTGTGATTCCCCAAGCACTACTTTGCACTCTGATAAGTCTTAATAAGCATTGTGTGTGTAGAGCACTTTGGTAGTTGTACTATTTTTCTATGTGCATTGAAAATTTTATATAGCTTTGTGGGACAAGTAACTCTAAAAACACTTGTTCAATATTATTATGTTTATTCCATTATACATGTCATGTGTTTTTGATTAACTCATATGTATACTTTTATCAAAAACAATATTTTGTACACATCATTTTCACTTGTAAGTCTTCTACTCATGAGAATTGGAGGTTATTGCATATCTACATGTATTCTCTAAATTCTTAAGTAAATGCACTAGATAGCCTTGCATGATCAATACAATGTATAAGTGTACTGTTGTTTTCTCAATTTAGAACATTGTATCCTTCCATCTTGACTTGATATCTTGTATCATGCTTACATATTTTTTTCCGCTACGCCATGAGAACTCTGTCTTGCATACCATTCAAACTAGTATATGGCTATGTTACAACTGAAATTATTTTGTGTACTTAAAATACTACAACATCTGTTTTATTATGTCTCAAACTCTTAATCATCTACTATGCTTCACAATTCCTATATAGATGTTCACTTCAAAAAAAAATATTTCGTCATGCTTTCCACCTCTTTACTACTTGTACGCTCGATCATGAATACGTTGTCCTAACAAGTAGTTTCTTTATGAAAAATTCTTCACATTCCTTTTTTCCTCTCTCCTATATATTGTATTTTTCCTAAGCGTTTCACTCTTTATCATGATCATTCCCTCTCTACACAGTTATTGCACACTTTTTTGTTGGACTACCTCTCCACCCTCTTTTGATAATACCAAAAGGGGGAGAATAAATTTGAAAGAAATTAACATGATTTGGGGAGTCAAGTTCATAGGAAGTTTTGTCGTAGGGGGAGCATTCACTTAGGGGGAGCATTAATTTAGGGGGAGCATATGCACATGTCTTAAATTTCATGCTAATCTTTTTTAATAAACACAATTCCTATCTTTTGAACTATTTCTTTCTAAAGGGATTTGTTATTATCAAAAGGGGGAGTTTGTTGGAACATGTTTTCCGCATCTCTTGGTTTGCCAATAACAAATCTTATTGTATTTGATCTTGCTTGTGTTTATTGTGTGCAGGAACTATAATTATATAACCCTATGAACAGGATGCTAATTGATAAAGATTATCTGAAAAAAGAACTACCGCTCACGTTAGTTGTTAACGCCCCGCGTTAACAACCGCTGAGAAGAAACCGCTGAGATGGAAGCTGCGTTCGACGAACTGGCGCTCGACGAAATGAAACCTACGTTCGACGAACTGCATGCTCTACCACAACGCTCAACGAAATAAATGCTTTACCGCGGCGCGCTAGAACTACCGATGGCGCTAGCGATCGACAAAATGGAGGTCGACGAAATGAAGGCGGCGTTCGACGAGGATGCGCCCGACGAAGTGCTCTACCGCGGTGCATTACAACTATCGCCGATGCTAGTATTCGATCGATGAAATGAAGGCTGCGCTCGACGAAATGCTTATCACTGCGTTCGACGAATTGGCGATAGACGAAAGTTGAATCCCGTTCGACGAAAATTTGGTCGACGAAATATGAGGTCATCTCGACGAAAATGCGCCAGACGAAAAGAGATATGCTCTACAACGGTGCGTTAGTACTACTGATGGCGCTAGTATAAATGGAAAGAACTGCAAGAAGGAAACAATGGAGAAAAAGGAATGTCGACGGGACGCTATTTTGGCAAGTTCTATCGCGGCGCGTTAAGTCTAACGCCCGATGGTAGCTTTTGGAAACTTCCCGTCTGGAGTTGATTGAAGAGCAGATTTGGAAGGAGATAATGACTGATGGAAGGATATCTCGCTATCGCGGCGCGATAGCGTTACCGCAGCGCGTTAGTCGGTGCTCTATGGTTGGAAGACAAAAGTTGCCTAATCTGCCATAATCCGTGCCTGATCATTTGCCTAATATGGTTACCGCGGGGCAGTAGTACTACCGCAGGCGGTAGTGGCTGATTCTATAAAATGACGTACACCTCCTCCGTTGTTGCTTGCTGACACAGAAGGAATAGAAGCTGTATATTCAGATGACTCGTGAGAGCCATCTCCAAGCAGCCCGAAGAACTCTGTCAACGTTCATGAACGCAAAGAACTTGAAGACCAATACGATCGCATCTACATCGACATCAAGTTCTACTTTTGAGGGAGTCTTTAGTTTGTGTTTTGTTTTACTTTCAAATTGTAACATTTATATCTTTTGTTCGGTAGAGGAACTCGCCACACGACGACTAGGGCCTTGCGGGGACTAGGGGGAATTCGCCACACGGCGACTAGGTCTAGTTAGGACTTAGGGAGGAATTCTCCACACGGATACTGGGTCTAGGGAGTAGATCTATGGGGTGTTCGGGGCCTTTCTGGTGATAGATTGGCTATAGCGGCTTGAGGTCGTATCTGGGGAGAGATCGACTAAAGCCAACCGGTTCGTGGGGATACGAGTCGGTATAGAAAACAAAAAGGGTTTTCATATTATTCGCTTCGATTTCTAGCGTCATTGAAATCAGATTTTGTAATCAATTTTATAAATGTTAATCATGTCTTTTCTTGTTTAATAAAATTGATTTCATTTCTAATTTCATTATCTCTTTACTTTTGATTTAACTTCGATCAAAATATCAAAAGTTTTCTATTAAAGTTTAAAGTTTTTGAAACCCTTATTCACCCCCCTCCCCCTCTAAGGGCGCCTACAAATCCAACACCTCGGATCTGACGAGCGAAGGCGGCGGGGCCGCCGGAGAATGCATCTCCGGCAGCGCCCGCAAACTTCCCCCCTCCTCTCGTTTCCTGTACGGGATCGGCGCCCCCCCCCCCCCAGGTGGCGGGCGGCGGTGCCTGGATCCGGACTACCACCAGAGGTAAGCCCCTCCCTCGGCGACCCAGCCGGGGGTAAGGGAAAGCTCTACAGGCGGGAGAGGTGGCGCAGCGATGGCCTGCATGGCCCATGTACGCTGCGCCACCGCCCCCGCCCCCGCCCCCGCCCCCCTTTTCTCGTTAAATCTGGCGGTGGCCGGCGGCGCCAGGCCGCCGGACCACCACCGAAGTGGTCGCCGACCCACAGAGAGTTGACCGGGGGCGGCGCCGGGCCAGCGCTAGCGGGCCGCTGCCTGGCGGTGGCAACAGCCGCCTTCTGCGGCACCCCCATGATTTAACGGGGGTCGTCTGATCTACACGATGAGATCGGATGGCCCCTATTATCTTATTTCCCGCCCCCGCGTGAGTTTGAGTGCCCCCACAGCGGATCGGCTGCAGATCCTCTGTGGGGACTGTAGAACCGCGCTGTGTCCGGCGCCCCTCTGCTCCCAGGGATCCTCTATCCACAGACCACCCTTAACAAACCTTCCTGATTTTTGTGAGACTAAATTAGGCTCATAGGGCAAAAACCCCCAACATGAAAAATGTTCCCTACCCAGAGGGCTAGCTTCAGTATTATTTTGGGAATTTTTAGAAATTGTTTGCTATTTTTAAAAGCCCTTACAATGTTTATTTATAGGATTTTAATACCCAAATAACATTGGAAAATTCCTGAAAAATTATAGGCTCAATTTTAGGCCATTGTTTAGATGTTACCAAAGATTGGGAGTGTTATCAAATGTTTTGATAATTTTAAAAGCCTAAGTGAGTTTTCTCCGCGCAAAATAAGACCCGTAATTTCATCGTAAATGCGGGGTCACTCCGCAATTAAATATCAACTCGTTAAGTAAAGGTATAAACCTCAGAGATCAAAATAATGCGAAATTTGATTAAATGTTGTGACGCGTTAAAATAAACCCATGCAATAACTAAGAAAGGCAGAATCCAGAAAGATACTCCTATGAACAGAGAAAAGAACAGAACTTTCCTCCTATGAACGGAGATGGAACTGAAGCCTCCTGATTATGGATTGATTGGACGACTAACCTGTTTATTTATTTATTTTCTCCACTCTCGTACTGGTTCTGTATTTACTGCTTTCAGTTAGTTCTTTCAAATACTCTAGTCTCGCACTGGTCACATATTTATTGCTTCGTTCTTTCTTTCCAATACTCCAATCCCGCACTGGTCATGCATTTACTGCTTTCTGTCTATTCTTTTCGATACTCTAGTCTCGTACTGATCCAGTTATTTCGGCCCCTGCTTCCGGCCTTTCTTTCTGTTTATATTGCACTTTAATATATTTACAGTACTAACCCCGGTCCTACGCTGGCAAGCGGTTCTTCCCGCATTTCTGTGAGGCCTTAGTTGGGGAAAACCAGGAGTTGCGTTCCTCCTCCAGAGTTAGACCCAAATAAGGTGCCCCACTACCGTTGTGCCTCCCGGTCAAAAGTTGAGTAACCGGTCAAGTGAAGAATGCCGCGATGGACCTAAAGTGCTTATTCTTTGCTCAAGCTGGTTGTAGATTGTTTTTTGTGAAAGTGGCAGGTCGGTCACACCCGCAGACTGTTCGTACCGGTGCAGGGGAAGGTTGACAACTCATGGCGACATGGAGATGTGCACCGCGAGTTATCATCACTTCGCACCCGCTGATTTGCCTTCGCTGGTCGGCCTAAGTCTCGGAATCGCCGGATGTCGCTCACATCCAAGTAGTACATCAAGTTGTACGAGAGGGCCTGTGTGATACAGTACGACTACGCTCAGAAGTGGCAGGACTGGCCACTGTCACAGACGACCACATCGGTGAGGCCCACATAGTTCGCTACCGCGCTGGAAGGAAAGCGGTCCATACTGTGTCGACACAGGGTTTGTTGTGAATGGGTTTGAATACCCGCTGTGTGGAAGTGCGTGATAGATTACCAAGGTTGAGGTGGTTATGAGCTAAACCGCGCACTTTCTTTATATAACTGATAGTACTGCCAGTAGACCTGATATATATGTATGCTTGCTGCTAACTCTTCTTGCTTCGGCTATCTACTTTCATGCTTGAGCCCGCCCCCAGGATACGGATCCGGGGAGGGGATGTGTTGTCCACTTAGCTCTGTGACTAATGGTTATTTTCATGACTATTTACAGGAGATGGGACAACGCGAAACCCCCTCACCACCTGACTGCTTACCAGCATTAGAGAATGCCCAATCAGATACTCCAGCCTCACCGCCCATCTTTCGTGACGTGAGTCTTAGGGTATAGACTTAAGTAAGGAGTGATCGAGTTGTAGTAGCTACTATTAGCCCATCGGGCCGCTTTGTAAACAGTAGGCTACGACCTTTTCCTTATATATTATTTGTCGTCTTCTTAGTCTTCCATATGATTGCTTCCGCTATGTGACTCTGATGTGACGTGTTGATTCTCATGCCTGACAAGGGGACCACTTAGTGCTTGAGAGGGTGGGTCGTTGCCACCCGGGAAGCACTAAGTGGTCTTCTTGGGTAGTAAGATCCCCTCTTCCCCGACTTGGGTTCAGGTTGGGGGGGGGATCTTACATCGTGTGTTGTGCATCCTTGTAAGACCATACCTCTACAAGGTATGCCGAGATCAGCTCTGTACAACCTCGTATTCGTCGAGTGGGTCCCCAAGACCTCATGGAGGGTCAAGGAGCGGAATAGGATTCCAAGAGGTCTTTGTGCGAGTGAGGCCCACACTCGCGGGCCACTCTCATAGGCATCATGACAGATAGGTGAGAGCGCCCAAGATCTCGCCCGTTAAGCGAGTCGAGCGCGTGGCGAGTGATGACCTCATAAACCATTCGCCCGGCGAACCATGATGGGCAAGGGTCCTGGCGAGTGGTGCCTTCACGGACCACTCGCCCAGAGGGCTTTGAGGGGAAAATTACCTAGATACCCCATGTGGGCTGCTAATAGCCCTTCAGAATAGCAGGGTTAGGCTGTTAGCAGACCAACTTGGGGTGAGATTAGTAAAACCAAAAGGCGGATTCATGCTATTTGCAGACCAGCCTTGAAAAACTATAAATAGACCCTTAAGGGCACCTTGGAGGAGACCAGACCTTTTTTGAGCTCTCTCCTCCAAGCAATTTTCGGAGTTGGCTGCTAGTGCCCTCCAAGGTGCCTGGCTGAGCATTGGTTTGGGAAGGGAAGCTCTCTAAGATCTTCAGGGGGTGTGGTGGGACCTCCTCGCTGCAGCATTGGGCCTGTTCTAGGTTTTCCATACTCAGTCAGGAGAGTTTAGTGAGGGAGAAGTAAGCGCAGGCTACACCCCCCTGTTGGTCCGATCTTAGAGACCGGTTGATGGTTTCAACATTTTTGGTGCGGTGAGCGTGGACCGTAGCCAGTGCAAGAAAATTTCAAGTTGAGCTCGATGATAGGAGATGGAGGAGATGGTTCCGACCCAGGCCATTCGTAGCCACCAGCAGCAATGGAGTGACTGGAGATGTTCGAGAAGTTCAAGCGAGAGGTCATGCAGACCATGCAGGTAGCTCTCGCCGGAAGAAGCGAATGCGAGACGCCCGAGGTCCTGGTGGTTCCACCCCAACAGATCGGCGAGAACGCTCCGGGCCAGTGGCTTGGGAAGGAGGTCGCGGAGGAAGCGAGTGTGCGATATCTCCCCGGGCGGCAGCTGTTCAGCTGCCCGGCGAGTGCGGAGGTGTGTGAGCTGACTCCACGCGAGAGGACCACTCGCCGAGCAGGGGAAGGGAGCCCCTTCTGTGATTTGATCCTCTCGGCCTCAGTTCCAGAGGGGTTCCGAGGGCCGGAGATGTCCTACTATACCGGCAAAGATGACCCAGTCCTGCACCTGCAGTGGTTCGAGGACATGGGCTCGATCCTTCCAATGACAGATAACATCCAGTGTCGGCTCTTTGCCATCACTCTGAAGGAGAAGGCGAGGGACTAGTTCCACCAGCTTCCCGTGGGTTCCATCTATGCCTTTGAGGATTTGCGTCGGAGCTTCAGGTTGCGTTTTTTCGACGTCAAAGAAGAGGAAGAAGGATGCAGAGGCGCTTTTCAAGATCAAGCAAGGGCCCGGGGAGTCGTTGGCCCATTATATGGACAGGTTCCAAGAAGAGGTCCTGTAAGTCCAGGGGGTGCCAGGGTTCACCCTCCAGCTAGCCTTCATAGTGGGGTTGCATGAGGGGTTCTTCAAGATGGACCTGAAGCAAAAGGCCCCTCTATCCTTTGAGGAGACGATGGAGCGGGCGGAGGAGGAGATCGAGGGAGATGCCACCAACCCCGAGTTTGCGAAGAGGTTGGCAAGGCTGAGCGAGCCAGAGGTGAAGCATCAGGGGGGAAGAAGAAGGGAGGAACCTAGAGGTCGGGGGTTTTAGGGGCAGCAGCGAGATTGGGGGTATCGGGAGCCCAATAATCGACTGGCTTGGAGGCCCCAGGAAGGAACGGCGAGGGGTCGGGAAAGAGATCACCAGCGAAGGGGGGAAGGGAGGGTCTATCATCCGGGATGGAGGCAAGGTCCCAGACCACCTCACTCCCTCGAGAGCAAGCCATGGCGGTAGGCCAAGGAAGAGGAGGAAGAGGAGGAAGAGGAAGAGGAGGAAGAGGGGGCAGGGTGGCGTTGCCCTATTGTGACTTTCATCAGGAGGAGGGTCGCGCGACGGCCACCTGCCCGGAATTTTTGGAGGTAATCCGAAGAGGCCAACAACAGCCACCTGTAAGGATTGAAGAGGTGCTACTTGGAGATGAAGATAATAGATGCGAAAACATGACGAACGTGGGAGCCAGGGGAGGTGTCGGAGTGATCCATGGTGGGGTAGGAATAGAAGTGACTCGCAAGAGAAGCTTCCAGGCGATGTTCAGGAGAAGCGTCGCGTCGACCTCCCAAACCCCACCCCCTTCGGAGAAGCTCACCTTCTCGGCGGAGGACATGCCATACTTTGAAGACCCGTTCTGTGACGTCTTGGTGATCCAGGCGGCAATTGAAAACTTCACCGTCTCCCGAATCTTGGTCGACAACGGGAGTTCGGTGAATGTTATCTTCAAGAAAGCCTTTGACCTGCTAGAGGTAGAAGCGAAGAGAGTGCAAGCCTCAGATGGACCTCTATTCGGGTTCTCAGGGGAGAGGAAAGAAGTCGAGGGAGGAGTCGGCCTCCAGGAGACATTGGGAGGGGTGCCCAGGAACTGCCAGTTCGTCATTGTTTACGCTCTGAGCAGCTACAGTGCCATATTTGGACGCCCTCTCATCAGCACCTTCCGGTGCGTTCCCTTGTCCTTCCATCAGTGCTTGAAATTCCGCAGCAGAGGAGTTCAAGACCGGATCTGGTGGGATGCAAAGGTGGCGAGGCAGTGCTATGTGACTGTCGTCAACACTATCTCTTGGATGGCGGAGGCTGAAAAGGTGGATAGGGAGATGAAGGGGCCGGAGGGGCCAGGTGGAGATTGGAGGGAAGGAGAGGGAGAGAGAAGCATCACAGGAGGGGAGAAGGAAGTGGCTCCGGAGGAGCATGTCGAGCCGATGGAGGAGGAGGCTTCAAAGGAAGAGAAGACCTTGCCCAAGGGAGGGGAGGAGAAGGGTAGATGGGAAGAGTCGGCCCGTCTTGAGGCGGCTGAAGAAGTGGTCGAGATGGAGGTCACCACCCAAGGGAGGAAAGTGTCCAGGAAGATCGGCTGGCCAAATCCGGCCCTCGGTTCAGAGGAACCTTGACAGATCTGTTCCGCCCTTCGATTGAGGAGGGGGAACTTATGGACATAGAACAGCGCCACTCGTGGAAGGACCCTTTCATGACCTTTCTGGCAACGGGCAAGTTTCCGGAAGAGGTCCCAGATCAAAGACGCTTTCGATATAAGTCCACCTACTACGTGCTTCATGAAGGGGACTTGTATCGGGAGACCCTCTCTGGACTCTTGGCGCGATGCATCTCAGAGAAAGAAGCCCCGAGGGTCCTGGAGGAGGTTCATTACGGCGAATGTGGCAGTCACTCGGGGAGCAGGACGTTGGAAGCAAGGATAATGAGGCAGGGATACTTCTGGACGACCCTGAGCAGGGATGCGGCGGCGTTCGCCAAACAATGTAGAAAGTGCCAGCTGTTCGCCCCACTTCAACTTTTGGCAGCTCAGAGGCTAAGGAGCATCACCGCGCTCTGGCCTTTCGCCATATGGGGGATGAATATGGTAGGACCTTTCCTCCAGGCCAGTGGGCAAAGAAGATTTCTCTTGGTTATGATCGACTACTTCTCGAAATGGTTAGAGGTCAAGGCTTTGGCAAAGGTCACTTCCCAGGTAGTCCGCAACTTCGTATGGGGAGATATTATCTGTCGACATGGGCTCCCTCAAGCCATAGTCACAGATAATGGTCCACAGTTCTCCAGCGAGGAGTTCATCAGCTTCTACAGCCAGCTTGCCGGATAGACCTCAGGTTCGCATCTGTCCACCACCCTAGGAGCAACAGACAGGTGGAGGCGGCGAACAAGGTCATAGTGAACATACTCAAGAAAAAGGTGGAGAACTTGAAGGGGAACTGGGTGGAGCAACTCCCCTCGGTCCTACGGGCTCTAAGGACTACCCCCAACACTGCCACTGGTGAGACCCCCTTCAAGCTCTCTCATGGTTTTGAGGCCGTCATTCCCGTGGAATTTGAAGTCAAGACGCCGCGGGTAAGGGCCGTCTCAGATGGGGATGAAGAATGGAGAACAGGAAACGAGGAGGAGATGCGGCTCTCCTTGGACCTGATCGAGGAAGTCCGAGATCTCGCCGCCATTCGCCAAGAAGAAGTCAAGCAGCGGATGGCCAAATACTTCGACAAGCATGTCAGGATCAAACAATTCGAGAATGGAGACCTCGTGTTGAAAAAGGTCGACGCGGCCGGAAGGTCAGCCACGGTAAGAAAGCTCAATCCCAATTGGGAGGGCCCCAATGTCGTAGAAGAAGCTTTGAAGTCAGGGGGTACCGCCTCCAAAATGTGGAGGGCGAGTCCCTCAATCACACATGGAGTGGTGATGCTTAAAGCGTTTCTATCCCTAAGTCCTTGTAATAAGAATACTTTGCTTTACAACTTGAGTTTTTATATAAGTGTGCGGTATGATGGCTTGCGTAGGGATGATAAAGTTTCAAGGGTTGGCCCCGAGCAGACCCGATGACCAGGCTCTCACCTAGCTGGCAGGGCCGAAGGCTCACTCGAGGCAGGTTCCAAAAGTTTTCAAAGGTTGGCCCCGAGCAGACCCGCTGACCAGGCTCTCACCTAGCTGGCAGGGCCGAAGGCTCACTCGATGGCAGTTCCAAAAGTTTCAAAGGTTTGCCCTGAGCAGACCCGCTGACCAGGCTCTCACCTAGCTGGCAGGGCCGAAGGCTCACTCCGTGGCAGGTTCCAAAAGTTTCAAAGGTTGGCCCCGAGCAGACCCGCTGACCAGGCTCTCACCTAGATGACAGGGCCGAAGGCTCACTCGGTGGCAGGTTCCAAAAGTTTTCAAAGGTTGGCCCCGAGCAGAGCCGCTGACCAGGCTCTCACCTAGCTGGCAGGGCCGAAGGCTCACTCGGTGGCAGGTTCCAAAAGTTTCAAAGGTTGGCCCCGAGCAGACTCGCTGATCAGGCTCTCACCTAGCTGGCAGGGCCGAAGGCTCACTCGGTGGCAGGTTCCAAAAGTTTCAAAGGTTGGCCCCGAGCAGACCCGCTGACTAGGCTCTCACCTAGCTGGCAGGGCCGAAGGCTCACTCAGTGGCAGGTTCCAAAAGTTTCAAAGGTTGTCCCCGAGCAGACCCACTGACCAGGCTCTCACCTAGCTGGCAGGGCCGAAGGCTCACTCGGTGGCAGGTTCCAAAAGTTTCAAAGATTGGCCCCGAGCAGACCCGCTGACCAGGCTCTCACCTAGCTGGCAGGTCCGAAGGCTCACTCGGTGGCAGGTTCCAAAAGTTTCAAAGGTTGGCCCCGAGCAGACCCGCTGACCAGGCTCTCACCTAGCTGGCAGGGCCGAAGGATCACTCGGTGGCAGGTTCCAAAAGTGTTCAAAGGTTGGCCCCGAGCAGACCCGCTGACCAGGCTCTCACCTAGCTGGCACGGCCGAAGGCTCACTCGGTGGAAGATTCCAAAAGTTTCAAGGGTTGGCCCCGAGCATACCCGCTGACCAGGCTCTCACCTAGCTGGCAGGGCCGAAGGCTCGCTCGGTGGCTGATTCCAAAAGTTTCAAGGGTTGGCTAGGAGCAGACCCGCTGACCAGGCTCTCACCTTGCTGGCAGGGCCGAAGGCTTACTCGGCGGCAGATTCCATAAGTTTCAAGGTTTGGCCCCGTGCAGACCCGGTGACCAGGCTCTCACCTAGCTGGCAGGGCCGAAGGCTCACTCGGTGGCAGGTTCCAAAAGTTTCAAAGGTTGGCCCTGAGCAGACCCGCTGACTAGGCTCTCACCTATCTGGCAGGGCCGAAGGCTCTCTCGGTGGCAGGTTCCAAAAGTTTCAAGGGTTGGCCCCAAGCAGACCCGCTGACCAGGCTCTCACCTAGCTGGCAGGGCCGAAGGCTCGCTCGGTGACAGGTCCCAAAGGTTCGAAGGTTAGCCCAGGGAAAGGAAAGGTAATAAATGAAGAACCTAAAAGGAAGATTATCACAGGGTAAGCCTTGGTACAAAAGTGGCGAGTGATGTCCATCACAAGGATCACTCGCCCCTGAATGGCATTCGCCTGGCGAATGCGCGACGGAATGTTAGCAGTCCTAAGGGACACGGGAAGTATGTGAGACGAAGTGGGTCCACGCTGTAGTTTCGCTCCCGACAAAAATCAATGAAATCGTCTAAGTCTTTAAAGGGCATGTGCGAATGTGAAAAGGGCTGTGTCTGCGGGGCGCACCTACGTGGCGAAATCATCTCGGTTATGACCTAAGGATGCGAGTGCGAGCACGATGGTAAGTAAGAGATGCGAGTGCGAGCACGATGGATTGAGAACACGTGAAAGGGCATACAAGTGCACGAGCTGTCGGGTGAAGAAATGCGCAGTGGTAACTAAGATCACAAACGACAACAAAGGCATTACTTTTCATTTCGTCATAAAATTACAAGAGGTTCTCGCATTACATCAAAAGAAAAAAGAAAATCTTCAAGGCTCGTCGGCCTCATCGTCAGAGTACGTGCTACTCGCGCACGGAGAGGGGAGGACCCCGAGTTCCCGCCCATCGCCGGCTTCATCCGCAGGGTCGATCGGGGCGAAGAGCTCTGGAAGTACATGGGGGGCGAGGATCCTCTCGCCTTCCTCCTTCAAAAAGCCGGCCCTCCGTAGGACATCCAGCGCATGCTCCGCCACTCCCTGGGCCGTCCTATGCATCAACCCTTCGAACTCGGCGTTGGAGTAGAGGTACCGAGTTTCCCTCTCCGCGGGAGGTGGCCGAGCGGCAGCATCTCGTAGCCTCTGGTTCTCGGTCTCCAGCTCTCGGTTTCACTCTTCGAGAATGCGAGACCGCACGAGCAAGGTATCATAGTTGGCTATGTCCTGCAGGGAAAAAGAAGGTTAGCTCGCGGGAAGGAAGAGAGAAAGGAATGCGAAAGCTCAAGTCGCAGCAGGAGGAGGGGGTCATCTCTTGGTTCGGGCGGCTGGCGAGAAGGGCCTCGGCTGCAGCCAATTGTTGCTTGACGGCCATGACCTCGGCAGCTGCCACGGAGCGGGTCCTCTCAACCTCGACAATGTTCCGCGCAAGAGTCATGTCTCGGCGAGAGGACATGTGGGTCAGTTCGTTGGCCCGCATCATGGCTCGTGCAGCCTCATGCGCGAGATTTTGAGTTGTCTCGGTATCATAGATGGAAGCACCCTCGCGGCTGTATAGCGCGTAAGAGAGGCAGTAAGCATGGCCGCTGATGGTTTCCTTCTCCATCCAGGATGGAGGGAGGGTGGAAATGGAGACTCGGTTGGCCCGCCGGTCCCAGTGAACAAGGGGTTCGCCGGCCAGATCGACATACCTCTCGCCGAGAGGGTAGTTTCGGTGACCTCTCGGCACCAACCCCGAGGAGGATGCCACTGGCGCCACAGCAGGCTGGACGGCCGAGTCCCCAGCCGCGGGAGCACTGGAGCCAGGGACAACCTCCGCGATCACTTTTCCCTTATCAGCTGCGGAGGGTTTCACCCGCTTGACGGAAGGGCTCAAGGTCGCGTTAGGCTTCCGCTTCGGTTTCGGTTTTTGCCGTTATGCTTCACAGGGGGCAGGTTCTCGTGGCAAGCCACGGCAGCAGACTGTGCCCGTGCGAGGGCGTCGACAGGAGGAATCCCCACATTCGCATTCGGCGGGTGAAGAGGGAGGCTTCGAAGACCTGCGCCAAAAAGGTTAGTTAAAACATGCAGAAGCGAGTGTGTACGAAGCGGGAGCTCGGGTCGAAGTAATTTAGCTTACCTTCTCCCGGCGGGACCACTAGCAGCGAGCTGATGTGCTTACGCAAGTGCACAACATCCATGTCGTGCTTCAGGAGGAAGGCGTGGAGCTTAGCCTCGAACCCTCCCAGCGTTGGAGGCCGGAAGGTCGACTCGTCCTCTTGCACGGGTGCGAGTGGCACGTTGCCGAACTTCCCCGTGACAAAGATGAATCGCCTAACCTAGTCATGGTTCTTATTGGCGGTGTCGGTCACATTAAGGGGGCTGTGCCCAGAGAAGAACGCCACTCCACGAGTGGCCCTGAAGGCGAAGAGCTTGCGGAAGACCGGGAGCGAGAACTCAATCCCCTCCTTGCGCAGATAGCAGGCGAATGCTACCAGCATGGCGATGGAGTTGGGATTGAGCTGCGCGGGAACTACCCCGAAGTAGAGCAGGGTCAGGCGCACCTCTGGCCACAACGGGAGGCGAAGCCCTACCTCGAAGTGTTCAAGGGGGATTGCGAATGTGTCGGGCAAGAACTGGTTGATGCGATCCCGGCTCCCCGGGAGGTGCCCGACGAATCCCTGCGGGACTAAATCCGTGATGGCCTGGTTGAAATCTGCCTTCGAGAGATCGCAGGTCTCGAAGTCTCGGTTGGCGAAAGCTTGGGCACAATTAGCCCTACCATCCACTTCTTTTGGCATCGTGGAGGAGCAGAGTGATATCGCGAGAGCAGAAGAATAGAGAGAATGACGAGTGGTATCGCGAGAGCAAAAGGGAAGAGAGAGAGAGATGAAAGCGCAATAATGACGGTGGTTGGACGAACTATTTATAGAAAAAAGGGAGAAAAATGACTGAAATCATTTGCACGCGGGGTACGGATAGTCCCCGCGACTTCTTAGCGCCTCGGGATCAGACCACCCGCCTGAACCCGACCATGTACTAAAGGCAAAAACAGTATGCGAGACCTTTCCTGGAAAATTTGAATCAAATGGCACGAGAGCGAAAATAATCGCAAAGTAGCATTCTGAAAAATAGCGAAAAGCGAGACATATACATATAGATACGCAAGCAATAGTTCGCGAGACATAAAAGGTCTCGCCTTAGTCCGGTACGAAAAAGAAAAAGGAAATAGAAAGGAAGAAATAGCAGGGATACGGGAGAGCGCAGGGAGCGAGAGTCGGTAGGCTTAGTACTGATCCCACCGCCATCGGCCCCGACCTCGCCTCCCTGTCCTTGGAGGCACTCACGGGTAGTGAAACGCGCTGACTGCTGTCAGCTCTTGGCTAATCAAGCGCATTTGATCCCTGGCCCGCGCGATGTGCCTCCTGATGCGCAAATCTTAGCACACCGCTATAGGCGGTAGCAAGACTGCGGCACGAAACGGCAGTGTACCGATCGTTCAAGTAATATAAAATGTGGGAGTGAATCTCCAAGTATCGATCTCGAAGGAACACAGTAAGGTGGAGTTAACTATTGAGAACGGACTTGAGATTGAAGTCCTTAAGTCGGATGGGTTGCGGATACGGGGGTTTTGGTTGGTGGAAATAAAGAGAAAATACTACAACTACTCCTATGCAATGCCGCTATGCAATGCTTCACTTGGCGGGATGGAGACTAGGAAGGCCTTGAGCGCTCTGCTTCGAAAGGGCGGATGGACGAGAAGGTAAGCGGAATCGAACTGTGAAAGCCTTGAGCGCGCTGCTTCGTTAGGCGAATGGTTTACACGGGCCGCTATGCCACGCTTCACTAGGCGGATGGGCGAGTAGGCATGCAGAGTGAGGGTCGCAAGCACCTCGTCGACAAGCACGCCACTAGCAATTGCTAGTGCGGCACACGAACATGATAGCGGAATGGAAAATGGACGGGGGCGCTCCTCACTTGCATAAGCCACAAGATAATTTCACATAGACATGAAATGTACTAAAATGCAATATATGGGTTTTGCAATCATAGTTCATACACACACAATATTAAGATATAAAATACTACAAAATAGAGGGGGTGAGATTACAACCAAGGCACGAAGTCTTGTCGGGGTTCACGGTCGGAATTAAGGGTTGTCATGCCTTGTCTAAGCTCGGTCCACGACTGACGTCCGGGGTACGGAGAGGAACTGTCACTTCCTTCTAGTTGACCCGTCTTCTTCGTAAATCGCCTTTGGCCACGATCTCGCCGGAGAACTCCAAGGATGCATCAAGTTGTATCTTGAAATGGAGCTTTTGAGGTGCACGGACAATGGAGGAGGACTAGAGGATACTCCGGCTCAAGATTGACGTGAAGAATAAGCCCGGAGCACCTCCTGAAGGTGGGCGGCGATGGAGCGGCGAAATTGGCGCACTGGAGCGGGAAAACGGCGCTGGAATTGATTGTTCGACCAAATTTCGTGGGCTGTATATTTATAGAAAATAGGGCGCACGATCAGTGGCGCACGACCAATGGTCGTGCGCACTGAAAGTTGGTGATCATGCGCGTTGTGCCCGAAAACCTGCAAAACAAAACTACAGAAAATAATAAAGCGCACGACCGTGCGTAACAACGCACGACCAAATTCAGAAAGCAACTTTGGGCTGCAAATGAATGCGCACGATCAGTGGTCGTGCGCAGTATAACCAGTGATCGTGCGCAGTGTTCCTGTATAGATTTGTACCGGGAACACCTGCACGACCCCTGTTCCAGCATAAACACAAATCAAAACCACTGAAAGTGGCACAAAACACAACATGAAAGATAATAGGAATGAAGAACATGAAAATACACCACATCGGGCCTAGAAGTGCACTTCAAGTGAGAATTGTGAATAAATAAAATATAAGCATTAATACACAAAAAGTGAAGTGCAAGTGCGTGTAAAATAGCCCAGATGAGTCCATAAAAATGTATATAATTTGGACTCATCACACCCCCAGACTTACCTGTTTGCACGTCCCGAGCAAACAAATCCTAAGCAGGCGGGGAAAGAAAAGTAGATGGCTTAGAATTACAATACAGAGTACCATGCGAAGTCGCATGCTCACGTGCATAAGAAATATAATAGAGAAGATTTCTCATTATACACAAACAGTTTATAGATTTCTAAAAGAGTAAAAGCATATTACAACCACTCAAAATGGTGAACTACGGTGAATCATCCGGTCACGCATACGGAGAAAGTAAACTAAGCGCTAAGATGAGCATTGCTCATGATTGGGGTGCCGGACAAACTCCACCGAAATCCATCGGTGTAGGTGACCATAGGCTCGCCCGGTCACATTCTCTCCACGACACTAGATTGGTTCATAGCGTGAGTCGGTAGGACTATAAGTTAGAGATGGGGCTTGAGTTACGGTGAGGTAAACAAAGATAAACACGAAGGCTGAGCACACCTAAACCCAAATGAGCAAGTGCAAAGCACTATCCAAGCAGCCACAATACGCGCGGGTGCACCACACCCCCAGACTTGAACTTGAAAACATGTGTGTGTGCACCGCCTACTCCCAAAATATATCTCACAAAGATTTTCAATTAAACTCTTTCATTTTTCTTTTCTTTTTTTTTTCAAATCTTTTTCTTATATATTTTTTTCTTTTTCTTTCTTCAGTGATTTCAGCAAATTTTCAAAGATGCACATCCATACGTTCACATTGTATTTCCACAATCAACACCACCAATTTAAAATTTAGACAACGCGCTTGCATCTGGGTTTGCGACTAGGATTGGAGTTTAGGCTTTGGTGAACAATAGTGGAGGTGAACCAAAAGAATGGGGTAGGCACAAAGGGGCTAGCAAGGGTAGACGATATCAGGAATGGCACAAAGGCTCAACCGGGCCAAAATACGGCCTATGTCACTCTCACGCACTAGAACTATCATATGCCAATGTTTCAAGAATCGCTTGGGGCAAGTTCTAGCCACCGAGAAAGATTCTCCTTTCTCCCAACTCAAGCAATACGAGTCTAACAATCGTTTACACACATCCATATGCTACAGTTTGATTCGCACCGCGTTCACCATTTGAGTAGAGTAAACAGCATTTACACTAATAGAAAAATATAAAACCATAAGTATAAAAAGAAGTCTAATCTACACAAATTTCTATGCAACCGAGCACTCGACTAGGAGCACTACTGGAGTCAACATTTTACTCCGCTACATAGTACTAAGCCATCACCTAGCCTTTCCCAAATATGCAGAAGAATTAAATTCAACTCAGAGCATGCATACAGATGAGTACGCGCTCAAGTGGGCGATGTGGTGTGCGGAAATAATGAACAATACTAAATAAATGCGATAAAGTTACTTCTAGTATGCAATGCAACATGTGCGTGCACAATGTGTAACAAAAAGCAGCTCTCCCCCAGAATTAATCTAAGCAGTCAAACATAAGATAAAACCATGAAATTCAAAATGAAATATAGGGAAAGAGAGTACCCAATGCTCATAAGTGAGCATACCAGAAGATTGGCGTGTAAACCAAGAAAAAGTTGCAGCATCCGCCAGCTAGAAGAAGGACCTGCAGGGGTGAGCTCCGCAAAAACAAAAGAAAATGTACAAAGCAAAATGAAATACAACTAACTAAACTAAACTAGATGAAAATAAAAATACAGGAAAAGGTAAGATAACTACTGGGGTTAATGTCATCCCAGCACGACTTATTCAAATTGAAAACAGTTCTAGCTAATGGGTCTATGAAAAGAAAAGTGCACAGGTAACTATTCTAATATGCGTGTCGGTAGCGGGTACCGATATGACGACAGAACAGTCACGCCTCTACCTGAATATAAATAATACTTGCTCGTCACAGGTAGAGGGAATAAAAAGTAAGAAGAGGAGGAATCCTCACTCAACTCACCAAAACTATCCTTGCCCAGCAAGGTGTCGTCTTCATGGAGGTGGGAGGGGGAAAAGGTAATGAGTGGGGTTTCCACTATGGAGGAGGGGTCAACCTCCTCACATATGAGGTTACGCTCCTCATTGACTTTAGCAAAATGCTCCAAGTCCTCCTGAAGTACCTGTGAAGACTCAACATGCACAGGCGTAGATGAAGAAAGGGGATCAAGAAATAAAGAAGAAGAAGAACATAAATGGAAATCAATTGGGGGAGTGGTCCCGGTCTCACTCCCATTAGGTCGGGGAAGTAAAATAATGTTTGCATTGTCATCAATGCTACAAGGTTCGGCGGGATCAACAGTAGCCATGCTCAAGATTTGGACTTCCTCCACCGGTGCTGAGGAAAGCTCCTCTTCACCTAGAAGGTTGTCCTCCTCCATAGGAACATGCATAATACTAAGATCACCTGCCTCATTCTGCAACACATCATCAACAATGTCGTCAGAGACGAGTATAGTAGTATGCACAACATGGGGAAGAATAATGCTCGGATAAAAGTCGAGCACCGATTCCTCACGAAGAATCAAGTTCATGCATGGTGATATATGGATAGGGGAGATGGGCTCAGTCATGTCAGAACCTAGATCAGCCACAAATCTGGTGACTGTGTCCACGCCATACCCTTCAAAATGTGAAGGTGGCACAGACACATAACTGGATGTTGAAGGTGTGCTGCCAGAAGTAGGAGTCGGGACGATCCGGATATCCGGCTCATCATCCTCGTCCACTTGGCGATGATAGGCAGCACAATCCTTCAAGGCATGATCTGTGCTCTGACAAAACAAGCACTGCCTTACGGGCTTCTTTGGCACAGCAGGTGCTGAAGCCGAAAAGAAGTATGACGGTAAAGGCTCGGCAAAATAGCCATAGGACTTACGCACACCATATGGAGTACCAGACAAATTCGGTGCTCCATATGCTGGGCCTTGAGTGCTAGGGCTATTATCTCCCGATGGGCATCTATCACTAGCATGAGAAATATCTCCACATTAACGGCAACGAATATTGAATGAAGCCCACATAGTGTGAAGATAAAATGATTAAAAAAAACATTATTATGCAAAATACTACACCTAACAAAAATTTACTAGAGCAACCTAATATAAATAGTAAAACAAAATAAGAAGAAATAAAACAAAAAGGATGCGATAAACAAATGGAAGGGCTTCTCACTCAGATTCTCCCTCTCCAGAAAACTCACACGTCTGTGTTCCCCGGCAACGGCGCCAAAAATTTGATGCGCAAATCTTAGAACACCGCTATAGGCGGTAGCAAGACTGCGGCACGAAACGGCAGTGTACCGATCGTTCAAGTAATATAAAATGTGGGAGTGAATCCCCAAGTATCGATCTCGAAGGAACACGGTAAGGTGGAGTTAACTATTGAGGACGGGCTTGAGATTGAAGTCCTTAAGTCGGATGGGTTGCGGATACGGGGGTTTTGGTTGGTGGAAATAAAGAGAAAATAGTACAACTACTCCTATGCAATGCCGCTATGCAATGCTTCGCTTGGCGGGATGGAGACTAGGCGGGCCTTGAGCGCGCTGCTTCGAAAAGGCGGATGGACGAGAAGGTAAGCAGAATTGAACTGTGCAGGCCTTGAGCGCGCTGCTTCGTTAGGCGAATGGTTTACACGGGCCGCTATGCCACGCTTCACTAGGCGGATGGGCGAGTAGGCATGCGGAGTGAGGGTCGCAAGCACCTCATCGACAAGCACGCCACTAGCAATTGCTAGTGCGGCACACGAACATGATAGCGGAATGGAAAATGGACGGGGGCGCTCCTCACTTGCATAAACCACAAGATAATTTCACATAGACATGAAATGTACTAAAATGCAATATAAGGGTTTTGCAATCATAGTTCATACACACACAATATTAAGATATAAAATACTACAAAATAGAGGGGGTGAGATTACAATCAAGGCATGAAGTCTCGTCGGGATTCACGGTCGGAATCAAGGGTTGTCATGCCTTGTCTGAGCTCGGTCCACGACTGACGTCCGGGGTACGGAGAGGAACTGTCACTTCCTTCTAGTTGACCCGTCTTCTTCGTAAATCACCTTTGGCCACGATCTCGCCGGAGAACTCCAAGGATGCAGCAAGTTGCATCTTGAAGTGGAGCTTTTGAGGTGCACGGACAATGGAGGAGGCCTAGAGGATACTCCGGCTCAAGATTGGCGTGAAGAATAAGACCGGAGCACCTCCTGAAGGTGGGCGGCGATGGAGCGGCGAAACTGGCGCACTGGAGCGGGAAAATGGCGCTGGAATTGATTGTTCGACCTAATTTCGCGGGCTGTATATTTATAGAAAATAGGGCGCACGATCAGTGGCGCACGACCAGTGGTCGTGAGCACTGAAAGTTGGTGATCGTGCGCGCTGTGCCCGAAAACTTGCAAAACAAAACTACAGAAAATAATAAAGCGCACGATCGAACGCACGACCGTGCGTAACAACGCACGACCAAATTCAGAAAGCAACTTTGGGCTGCAAATGAATGCGCACGATGAGAGGCGCACGATCAGTGGTCGTGCACAGTATAACCAGTGATCGTGCGCAGTGTTCCTGTACAGATTTGTACCGGGAACACCTGCACGACCCCTGTTCCAGCATAAACACAAATCAAAACCACTGAAAGAGGCACAAAACACAGCATGAAAGATAATAGGAATGAAGAATATGAAAATACACCACATCGGGCATAGAAGTGCACTTCAAGTGAGAATTGTGAATAAATAAAATATAAGCATTAATACACAAAAAGTGAAGTGCAAGTGCGTGAAAACTAGCCCAGATGAGTCCATAAAAATGTATATAATTTGGACTCATCACCTCCCAGGCGAGGTCTCCTCACACCCGCCCCCCTGGCGCTCCATCTCCCCGACCAGGTGCCCGTAGTCTCACTCGAGGACGCTAATCCGACACTCGAAGGCCGCCCGGTGCTCCTCCATCAAGTTGACTTGATCTCGCTGCATCCATATCAGCTTGCCGAATAGCTCTGTCATCCACTCCTTCATAGTGCGGGCATCCTCGTGGTCGCCAAGGAATTCAGAGATGTCGCTGGGGAGGGGGGAGGCGAGATCAGCCCCTCCTCCTCTAAGGGGTCGGTGATCGGGATCTGGCGAAAGCCTGCAAAAGCAGAGATTAGACCTCTCTCAGGTATAAGCCGCGAATTCTGCGGAAGGAGATAACTGACCAGGTACGTATTCTTCGACGGGAGACCAGCGAGAGGTGCTGGGCTGTCCTGCGAATGGTTGGCCTGGGGGTGGAAAGATTTCCCCTTCCCGGGGCGGTGTGTAACAGTCCTGGCCCAAGCCCATCCGGGTCACTGACCCCCAGGAACTGCCGGCACCGACAGCCCATGCCCATCCTGGGAGCGGCCTGACCAGTCAACACTGGCCCCGTCCTAGGACACTGGCACCATCGGTTCAGCCTGACCACAACTGGTCAACAACAATCCTGCAGGCCGTACACCCCAACGCCTCTCTGGCCATGTTTCTCAGGCGCAGCGCGTTGTTGGAGGGGGTCTCGAACCCACAACCTCCCTTAATAAGAACCTCTTCAAACAGGTCTCATCACCAACTGAGCTCCTCCCTTGATAAGAACCTCTTCAAACAGGTCTCATCACCCCTGTGGCAGGCCATAGAGGGGTTGGGGTGTACGGCCTGCAGGCTTGTTATTGACCAGTTGTGGTCAGGCTGAACCGATGGTGCCAGTGTCCTAGGACGGGGCCAATGTTGACTGGTCAGGCCGCTCCCAGGATGGGCATGGGCTGTCGGTGCCGGCAGTTCCTGGGGGTCAGTGACCCGGATGGGCTTGGGACAGGACTGTTACACGGTGCACCTGGTCGGCCGCGGCGGAAGTGACGGCCAGGTCCACAGCAGGAGAGTTGGGCCCGAGACTCTTCCTCGTCGGGCATTCCTGCTTAGGAGTAGGGGGACTCTTGGTAACATCCGGGACAGCTGAAGTACGGAAGGGAGGAGGCAAACCCGTGGTCCCAAAGGTCCCAAAGGTAGGGGCTACGAGAGCCTGAGTCAGAAGAGTGGCGAGAAGAGAAAAAAGTAAGCAAGGGGGCAACAGAATGCTCACCAAGCGGGGACAGGGCTCCGCCAGAAGTGCCGAGAGGGGCGGGCTCCTAGGTTGGAGGGGCGTTCTCGAGAGCAGGAGGAGGAATGGCAGCACTCGCCTGATTGAGCCCAGGGCCACCCTCGGTCGTTGAAAGATCCTGCGAATGGTAAGATAGGAGGAGGTCAGACGCATCACCATAATCGACATTGAAAGTGAAATGTATTGCGTTACCTCGTTGGTATTGACAGGAGGAATGTCAAAGAGGGGGGGAGTTTCAGACGCAGACTCCCTCTCCCCCCGGTCTCGCCGGACCGTCTTGGCCATGTTCAGCCTGTAAGGCTTAGAGGGGTCTCTTGCTGACGAGAGCCAGGGGGCGTATCGAGTGGTCTTGGGAGCGGTCCCTCCCTGTGCGGCGGCTAGACGAGCCATCATTCCTTCTGAAAGTGGCTGTGGCGTCGACTTCATGAACGTCATGGCGAGTGCTCCGAGGGAGAAAACGAGGAACAATGATTAGAAGATGGGAAATCTAAAGATAACAGATGGGCCGTATTTATAGCTAATGGAGGGCCCCACCAAGAAGATTCCCTCCAGGTCAGCAAGGCACTCGCCGAATGTTGGGGTTGGACTCTTCTTTCCGAGCGTAGGACTCGCTCACAAAGAGCGGGGATTGTGTACAACCCCGTATTCGTCGAGTGGGTCCCCAAGACCTCGTGGAGGGTCAAGGAGCGGAATAGGAGTCCAAGAGGTCTTTGGGGGAGTGAGGCCCGCACTCGCGACCCACTCGCATAAGCATCATGACAGATAGGCGAGAGCGCCCAAGATCTCGCCCGTTAAGCGAGTCGAGCGCGTGGCGAGTGATAACCTCATAAACCATTCGCCCCGGCGAACCATGATGGGCAAGGGGCCTGGCGAGTGGTGCCTTCACGGACCACTCGCCCAGAGGGCTTTGAGGGGAAAATTACCTAGATACCCCTTGTGGGCTGCTAATAGCCCTTCAGAACAGCGGAGTTAGGCTGTTAGCAGACCAACTTGGGGTGCGATTAGTAAAACCAAAAGGCGGATTCATGTTATTTGCAGACCAGCCTTGAAAAACTATAAATAGACCCTTAAGGGCACCTTGGAGGAGACCAGACCTTTTTTGAGCTCTCTCCTCCAAGCAATTTTCGGAGTTGGCTGCTAGTGCCCTCCAAGGTGCCCGACTGAGCATTGGTTTGGGAGGGGAAGCTCTCTAAGATCTTCCGGATGTGTGGCGGGACCTCCTCGCTGCAGCCTTGGGTCTGTTCTAGGTTTTCCATCCTCAGTCAGGAGAGTTTAATGAGGGAGAAGTAAGCGCAGGCTACACCCCCCTGTGGGTCTGATCTCAAAGACCGGTTGACGGTTTCAACAAGCTCCCAACTTTTATAATGGCCTTGATTGACCTCTCGAGTGTCATTTCAATCCCCCAGATTCCTCACCATCATGACAAAGGGCAGGATGGAGGCCTCATGCGTTTTGCATCCTTGGAAGACCATACCTCTCCAAGGTAGACCAAACTCAGCTCCCCACTTGTATGATGGCCCTGATTGACCTCCCGAGTGCCATGCCCTCCCCAGGCATCAAGACGGGTAACATGTACCCAAAGTCGCGAGTAACCATGAAGTTTGCCTGTATTTATAGGCGAGCAAGCACCGTACTTAATTGCTCGACCAATGAAGTGAGTATTCCATGTAAATCATGTAACCTAGGAGCCTAGCGAACATTTAATACGTTCGAGCCTAAGAGAGCCTAATGAGTAGTATTGATTCACGTTATTAAAGAAAAGACAACCAAGCATAAATAATGTTTCCCTTGATTTCTATGAAGTGGTGAAATATTACATCAAAGAGGAGTGATGAATCACCCCCATACATTTACGTTATAAAAATGTAATATATCCATGTCAAAACTACAAAAAATCCCCGGGTCTCTGCGAAGCTCGCTAAGCGGCAACTAGTCTTCATATCCTCGGCATCTGTTGGAGCGTACTTTGAGGAGTCTGAGGGTTCCCATGAGGAATCGTCTTCTTCCGCGAGGGCTTCAAGAATGATGTCATCAGTCGTCAGATTCTCGGTTCTGCATCATTTTGCCCGCACAAGCCAAATGCGACGTTGCAAGCATCACCGTTATCCTCCCAATCCTCAGACCACAGAGGAAGGTACGAGCTAATTAAGGCGCACCTCCTGGCTATCATCGTCCCAGGAGAGCAGTGGGCGACCATGTCGATCCGCATTATCAGTCCCGTGACCAAAGCTAGGATGCGAGAAAGGGGCACCAGTGCCATTATCACCCCCTTTCTCGCCACCTCGCTTCTTCGCCACCTCATTCTCTCTCTTCTTCCCCTTCCTCTTGTTAGTGGATGGCTCAGCCTCCTCTCTGTAGTTGAAGCAGATAGGGTAGCCTCCCTAGCCAAATGAAGATTTTCTCGAGGCGCCGTGCGAGACACTGAAAATGGAGACAACTCACAGTTAGTCGCAGTAGGGTTAGTTCCAAAACTCGCCCAATATTACCTTCCCCGGGGGAGACGTACTATAGTTCGTCAACTTGGAGGACGGCGTCGAACTTCCCACCCCTAAGCACTTTAATTTCCGCAGCTCTTCCAGCGGTCCTCGCAAAATGGGTGAGAGCCGAGGAAGACAACATCTGCGAGCTGCTGTGGCCGGGGACGTATATATGGTCTCAAACTCACCAGTGACGAATACAGAGCGCTCGCCTCACCGATGGACCTTGTTCGACGTTCCGACAATCACGTATGTGTGGCTGCAGAAGAAGATCACACCTTCCTTCGTTGCCCCCAGATGGAAGATCTTCTTGAAGATGGCCATATCAAATGATATTCTCTCTGCGCGCATGAGATTTAGGTATCCGATGATGATCGCGATACAATTGGAGTTGATTTGAGTAGGGACTAGGCCGTAGTAGCGGAGGATTGACAGAATTTCGGCCAGAGCGGAAGTCACAACCCAACATCGAAGTGTCGAAGCGGGCAGACGAGCTGATTTACGAAGGTGTTAAGACGCTCGTCATGAAGAGGCAACCTCACCATGTAACCCTCAGGAAGAATGCGAGTTTTGAAGTCCTCCAATTCTGCCCCACTTGTAATCGGCTTCTTAAAGGTCACTTTGGAGAATATATCCGCATAATTTAGACGGCAAGCAACGACCTCATCAATAGGTGTCATTGAGTGCACGAGTCTTCAAACCCACAAGGCAGATTCACAAATACTAACTTGTTGAAGGAGGACTGATCGCAAGAAAAACACGATGATTTCGGACCCCATCCCCTATTTATAGATGGATGAATCGCCCATCAACTAGCCCAACACATCGCGGAATGCCTCTCGCGACTAAATCTCGCAAAACCCCAAATTCCTGGACGCATGAGTAGGAGACTCACCCACGAATGGAGACAGTGATCATGCATACTCGTGAAACTGCAAGCACATAAAGCACATACTCGTAGCATTGCTTAAGAAGAAGCATAGAAACTCGCAAGCTATTCTACAAAACAAGTTAAAAGCATGAAAGGAAACAGAGCGCGATGACTCAACTCGCGAAACCAATAGAAAGTTCATAAATTACAGTGCTTGATTAGCACAAATAAAAATCGTCAGTCTAAAGAGCAGGAAGATTCATGTGTCTGTCTGACGTCTGTATGTCTCCCGGGCCATCTAAGATCCCGCGCCACCCGAAACTCTTCATTTACCCTAGCCATAAGCTCCTCGCCACCGCAAATATGATCCTCCATTCTCGCCAGGGTACCCACCAAACCCATACTCGCCCTGATCCCCCGAATATCTTCTTGAAGAATGTCCTGTCAATGCTCTAGCACCGTCACGCGCGCATTTCTAGGTCGTGCACCGCATTATACTTTGACTATGCGCCAACCAGTCGGTATTCAAATTCCTCCACCCTCGCCATCCGCACCTCCAACGAACAAATGTGGCGATTAGGCTCGCATATTGCCAACTGATCAGACTTGGTCTCCAGGTCTAAATAGGCTGAGGCAACCTTCTTATGATACTTGCGAACTGGCAGGCCAATAACGTTTATCAGCGCACTTCCCGGCGTAGAAGCCCAACCTATCGAAGAACTCAGATTGTGAGCGAGAATCTTGGTGAGGAGAAGCGATTATTTCTAAGAAAAAGGAGTACCGTGGCGCAAGTTGTGTGGTCTCTGTTCATGCCGAGGAGAGTCGCGACGATGTCGATAAGAGTCGCGGCGATGCCGAGGAGAGTCAAATTGAGGCCTCGGAGACTCACGGCGAGGTGACGGGGATCAGCGAGGAGACTCAACCCTTGGCCCCCATGATGACCCTTACCAGAGGCAGGAGAATGCCTGCACGGGGACTCAGGTCGCCGAGAGGAAGAAGGGTCAGCAAGAGGTTCCATAAGCGCCTTCCCGCGGGTTTCTGACCCTCACGCACCCCCGCGAGTAGGAGGCGCGAACATATGATCCCTCCCACGTCCTTTATCCTGCGAGGTTGGGGGAGGAGGTGGATCGGGAAGAGCATCTGAGGAGGGATGCGTGCTCGCCAAAGCAGGAAGCGGCGAAGGAACTGCAGTCATGGTAGACAGCGGGGCACTGCTCGCCGGAGGGGTTGGCATCGTGGTTCCCTTGAATCTTGAAGAACCCATGTCAGGGTGACTCTTACCGCCCAACGTAGGTCGTACACCCCGAGCCGTTTTTTCGCTTGCTAAAGACTTGGACGTCGCCGACGGGATAGACAGCAGTGGATCGACATCAAGGGGAGTACCGACAGGAGGAGGAGGTAAGCAAGGCTTGATCGGAACCTCTGTGGTCAACAACACTGCGAGGAAAGTGCACAACCCTCATTCTCCGAGGGTGGGCCCATTCAAAGCCACATAGGCAAAAGTCAAAGTCAAAAGGTCAACACAGAAGTCAACAGTTCGAGATACCAAGATAAAGTCGGCCAGCAGGCATAGTAGAAGAGTTCGTCGAACGCAACCTTCCAGAGTTCGTCGAGCGTAGGAGCAGAAGAAAGCCTAGGCGAGTAGGGATGCACTCGTGCGAGTAGCCCGGATACTCACCAAAGGTAGGCGACCATAGGTGATACTCGCCCATTTGCCCGGGGAGATCGCCTCAATGTCGCTAGTCGCCGGGCAGGGGCTGGGCTATAAAAACCCCCCCACCCCTTGGTTTTCCTATAAATAGGACCCCAAGGGTACTTGGATTGGCACCTGAACTTGAGCTCCTGAAACCCAGCTCTTGCATTCTGGAACCTGTCGTACTTGGTCGCTACTCCCAGTTCCTAGCCAAGTCGGTGCCTTCCTCGTACCCTGCTCGGCCATTCTTTGGTTGTGGAGGAAGTCTCTTCTGAGCTTCTAGGTACGTGGTGGGACCTCCCTGCCGTGGCACCTGGGGTCCTGTTTGTTGCTCTTCTAGCTTCCTCGTAGTTGCCCGTCAAGCCATCTCTTCGAGCCGCTTGGCAAGTAGTCTCCGGCTGCATAGGTCCGAATTTTGGAGCTAGGATTTTCCTGGCTTCAACACTTTGGTGCGGTGAGCGTGGATCGTAGTCAGAGAAGGAAAGCTTAGTGGGAAGAAAAGATGGTGGTAGTAGGCGACCGGGAGGAGGTTGTCGGCAACTCGGTCGGTGGTGGCGGGTTCGTGACGTTGGCAGCTTTTGAAGATTTCTCGCGACGAATTGAAGGAACCCTTCGAGCAGTTCTTCAAACTTGCACAGAGGGGACAGCGACTTCACCCCATCGCCCGGTTGTGATCGAAGAAGGTGCTCCCTCTAGGCGAGCAGGGAAGGATCCTGTGGAAGATCCCGGGCGACCAAGGAAGTCGTAATTCTGCCCGCAAAACTCGCAAGGGGCTGGCGGGGTCCGGTTTCGAGAAGAGGAAGAACGGGCGAGGTACTACGGTACTCGCCCCTATAGCGAGTACGGAGGCGGTACTCGCCCCTATAGCGAGTATGGGGGTGATATTCACCAGGTGGAAGATCGTCGCCATATTGGGTGGAGGAGCCCATTCTGCGAGGAGATCGTCGTCGCGCTAGTACCGGAGGGGTTCAGGGATCCCTCGATGAATTACTACTCGGGGAGGGAGACCCTATTCGGCATATCCAATGGTTCGAGGATGTCGCCTCCATCCGGACCATGTCTGACGCCTTCAAATGTAGGCTGTTCGCGATCTCCCTCCGAGGGAAGGCAAGGGACTAGTTCCACCAGTTGCCGGAAGGTTCCATCTACTGCTTTGAAGACCTTTGCCGGGGGCTAACGATGCAGTTTGTCACGACAAAGAAGTTGAAGAAGGAGGCTACGACCCTTTTTCATCTGACGCGGGGAGCAAAAGAAACGTTGGGGGACTACATCGACCGCTTCCAGGACGAGGTGCTACACATCCAGGAGGTGGATGGTCGCACATTGCAGCTGGCCCTGACCTTCGGCCTTCGTGAAGGCCTCTTTAAGTTGGAGATCGGTAGGATCCCTCCATACTCCTACGGCAATCTCATCGAAAGGGCCAACCAATTTGTTCAGGGTGAGGCTTCCAACCGCGGCTTCCTAGCCAGGCTCACCCGAGTGACCAACGAGGTTGAGGAGGAGGAGGAGGAGAAGACCCCCGAGAAGAAGAAAAAGGAAGAGCCCAGGAAGGCGGAAAAGAGGAAGGCGGAAAAGAGGAAGCCGGAAGAGAAGAGAAGGGAGGAAAGAAAGAAGGAGGATCCAAAAAGGCACGATGAGAAGAGACTCATCGTGGCCCGGGAGCGTCGGGAGGAAGAGAGACGATACCAAGTCCCCGCTAACCGATCGCCTTGGAGGCCGGCTAGGGGACCTCAGCGTAGGGATCGGGAGAGATCCCCGGAGAGAAGGCATCACGATCAACCGGAAAGGCGTCAGGAAAGAAGGATGGAAGAGGCGATGGCTATAGCCGGGCGTGGAAACCGGCAAGGAAAGAAGAATCGGAGGAAGACGCAGCAGGAAGAGGAGATCCCCCTCTTTTGCGACTTGCATCAGGTGGCGGGTCATGGGACGATGGCTTGCCCAGATTTTTGGGAAGCCCGTCGAAGGTTGACAGCATGAGAGGCAGGAGGGGAGCTCCCGAGGATTGAAGCCCATGTCGAGCCGCCGGCAGTTCAAGCCGTCGGTTGAAGGAGGAATGAGGATCGAGTCGACCATGGGGGTTGAGGAGAGGTGGCTCAAGGAGGCAGAGGAGTGAGGGTGATCCACGGGGGTGCGGGGCTGGGAGCTTCCCACAAGGGAAGTCTCCATCAAATCTACCGGAGGAGTGTCGCCTCGACCTCACAAGCACCGCCCCCGTTGGAGGAGATCACCTTCTCCGAAGAGGACATGTTAGGGAATGAGAACCCCTTCCATGATGCCCTCGTTGTCCAAGCGGACGTGGAAGACTTCACCGTGGATCGAATCCTCGTCGATAACGGTAGCTCCGTGAATGTCATCTTCAAGAAGACGTTCGACGGATTGGGAGTTGGAGCAGAAAGAGTTCAAGCATCGAATGGACCCCTCTTTGGCTTCTCTGGAGAGAAGCAGGAGGTGGAGGGAGGAGTAGATCTCCTCGTAACGCTCGGTGGCACTCCCCTTACCTGCCGCTTCGTCATTGTAGATGCCCCGAGCTGTTATAAAGCCATCTTCGGAAGGCCGCTTCTCAACACCTTCAAAGACGTTCCATCCTCCTACCATCAGTGCTTGAAGTACTGCCAGGGAGATGTTCAGGTGAGGATCAGGAGCGATCCAAGAGCCGCCCGCGAATGTTACCTCAACGCCGTCAGCACTATTAGCTGGATGGCCGAGGCCGAGGAGTTCGAGAAGATGCTGAGGAGCACGGCCAGGCTAGAGGCATCCGAGGAGATAGAAGAAATCGAGGTACTCTCCGCTGCAGGAGTACCTGGGTTGCTGAAGATCGGAGGATCGCTGAAGGTCAGCGAGAAGATGGAGATGGCGACGTGCCTGCAAGAGAACGTCGACATCTTCGCTTGGAGTGCAGCCGATATGCCAGGGATCGATCCAGAGGTTGCCTGCCATCATCTCAACCTGGACCCGGCAGCTAAGCCCGTCCGCCAGAAGAAGAGGTCCAGTGTCACCATGCTGGCTGGACCTATCCGAGAGGAAGTAAAGAAACTGCTAGATGCAGGTTTTGTATCCGAGATCCAGTATCCAGGCTGGGTCTCAAATGTTGTAATGGTTAAGAAGAGTGGAGGGGGCTAGAGAATGTGTGTAGATTTTTTGTTGATGAATAAAAGCTGCCCGAAGGATTGTTATCCCTTGCCTCAGATCGACACTCTGGTTGATTCAGCCGTTGGTTTTTCTGTGATGAGCTTTCTTGATGAATTTTCAGGATACCACCAGATCCGGATGCATCCCCCCGATTGTCGCAATGTGTCCTTCATCACGGGTGATGGCTGCTACAGCTATAGGATGATGCCTTTCGGCTTGAAGAACGTTGGAGCCACCTACCAGCGAATGATGGACCACGTGTTCAGGGGGCAGAAGGGGAGGAACCTGGAGGTGTACGTGGACGACCTCTTAGTTAAAAGCAAGAGCGCCCGAGAGCATGTGGTCGATCTGGTGGAGACCTTCGCGACGCTCAGGAAGTTCAAGATGCGGCTCAATCCCGCAAAATGCGTATTCGGGGCTGGAAGAGGCAAATTCCTGGGACATCTCATCACCCTAGGGGGAGTGGAGCCGAACCCTGACAAGGTCAAGGCAATCCCGGAGATGACCTCGCCAAAGACCATGAAAGAAGTTCAAAGGCTAACATGATGGTTGGCAGGCCTTAGCCGCTTTCTGTCCAAGGCAGGAGAGAAGTGCTCTCCCTTTTTCAAGACGCTCCGTAAGAGCGAGAACTTTGCATGGTCCGACGAATGCGAGAAGGCGTTCGGTAGGCTGAAGGAGCAGTTGACTCAGACACCTCTCCTTCAGAGCCCGAAAGAAGGTGAAGACCTACTCGTCTACTTAGGAGTAGGGGTGGAAGCGGTAAGTTCCGTACTGGTCCGGGAAGAAGGAAGGAAGCAGCTCCCTATTTATTATGTTAGCCAGGTGCTCAAGAAGGCGGAGCTGAAGTATCCAATCTTGGAAAAACTTGCCTTCGCCTTGGTGGTGTCGGCGCGGAAGCTCCGACCCTATTTTCAAGCTCACTCCATCCGGGTCGTAACCGATCATCCTCTCCGAAATGTCTTGGAAGGGGTGGAACATTCGAGAAGGCTGGCGAAATGGTCGGTAGAACTCAGCGAGTTCGACATTTCCTTCTCGCCTCGGGTGGCGATCAAAGCGCAGGCGGTAGCTGATTTTCTGGCTGACTTCTCGGTGGAAGCGGAACCAGGGGAAGAAGTTTTCACTCCCATTCCTTGGAGGATGTTCGTGGACGGAGCTTCGGGCAAAAGCTCTATGTGAGTGGGCATCGTACTGGTCAGCCCACAGGGGACTAGGATCGAGCAGGCAGTCGAGATCCTCTTCCCCGTCACGAATAATCAAACCGAATACGAAGCCATAGTGGCAGGCTTGCGTCTCTCAAGAGAGTTGGGGATTCAAGACATCAGAGCCTTCACGGATTCAATGGTGGCCGCGTCACAGATCCGAGGAGAGTTCGAAGTACGCGACACCATCTTGCAGAAGTATCTGGTCATGGTGAAGGGATTGGTGGGAAGTTTCCATTCCTTCTTCGTTGAACATGTCCCAAGAGAGAAGAACTCAGCAGCGGACCGTCTGGCCAAGTATGGGCCGAGAGCAGGAGGGACCATCACAGAGCTATTCCAACCGTCCATTCAAGAAGGGGAGATGATGGAGATCGACCGACGTCCTTCGTGGATGGATCCGTTCATCTCCTTCTTAGGATCCGGACAGCTCCCAGCAGATGGTGACCAGAGGAAGTTTCGATACAAGGCGGCGTACTACTTATTGCAAGATGGGGAGCTGTATCGCAAGACCATCTCGGGCCCTCTGGCTAGATGTGTCTCTGAAGATGAAGTACCTCGAGTGTTGGAGGAGATCCACTCGGGAGAGTGTGGAAGTCATTCTGGGACTCGCACTTTGGAGCAAAGGATCTTGAGGCATGGCTACTTCTGGCCCACTATCCGGAAGGAACGTGGTCGTTCGCTATTTGGGGGATGGATCTGATAGGTCCCTTTCCCTCGGCTAGTGGCCAGAGGAAGTTCGTCCTAGTCATGATCGACTATTTCTCCAAGTGGATCGAGGCCAAAGCTCTAGCCAAGACAACCTCTCAAATCGTGAAGAACTTCATATGAGGAGAGATCGTCTGCAGATTCGGAATCCCCCTCGCCATCATCACCGACAATGGTCCCCAATTCGCCAGCTTGGAGCTGGAAGATTTTTGCAAACAACTCGGGACTGATCTCCGTTTCGCCTCCGTCCACCATTCCCGGAGTAATGGGCAAGTAGAAGCCGCCAACAAGCTGATCATCAACCTCTTGAAGAGAAAGGTCGAGAACCTACGAGGTAATTGGGCGGAGCGGCTCCCCTCGGTTTTGTGGGCTTTGAGAACCACTCCTAGCTCAGCCACAGGGGAAACCCCGTTCAAACTATCTCACGGGTCCGAGGCTCTCATCCCGATGGAGTTCGAAATCAGAAGTCCCAGGGTGGTTGCGGCCCAGGATGGAGACGAGGAATGGCGATTGGAAAATAACGAAGCATAAGAGCTGTCACTCGACTACATTGAAGAACTCCGAGACTTGGCATCTGCCAGGCAGGAGGAGATCAAACGCCGAATGGCAAAGCACTTCGACAAACATGTCCGCCTCAGACACTTCCAAACGGGGGATCTAGTCATGAAGAAAGTAGGCGCGGCAGGAAGATCAGCAGCCATAGGGAAGCTCAACCCAAATTGGGAAGGGCCCTTCATCGTCCACGAAGCGCTCATGACGGGAGGATATCGTCTACAGAACCAAGAAGGAGAGCTAATGGGGAATACTTGGAGCGGCGACGACCTGAAGAGATTTTATCCCTGAGCAGGGAAGGTGTATTCTCCCCCTTTTTTGTAAAGTCCCTATGATGAATATAAATTCCTCGCCCCCCCGGAAAACGGGCTGCGAGAGTTTCTTTTCTTCTCTTCTCCTAAAAATTAATTGTCTAAAGGAAGGTAAAGTCGATCTCCACGATGGGTTGGGAAGCGGGCATCCGACTTGATTCTTATAAAACCCAGAACGAGTGATGGGACAGTGCCTCGGTAGTGCGTTCTCATAAGACCAAGCCTCTGCACTGACGGTCGAGATCAGCTCCCCCCTTGCATGTTAGCTGCAGGAACCCTCCGACCGCACCTCTCATCCGGCTGGTAAGATTATCAGGAAGAAGTCTGTACGCTGACCTCCCAATCCGACGAAGAGATGATCCACTTAACCTCGTGGAAGATCCTTGAATAAGGGTGTCATAAACACTCGAGAGCCAAAGGCTCGCAGCAAAGCATTTCGCTCCCATTTACTTCTTTCGATCATTTGAGTAGGTGTGTTTAAATCCTCTCTGGTTGTCAAGTATGACAGGAAAGTGCCAATCTCTTCAACAGCATTAACAAGAGCAGTAGGATGGAGACCTCGGGATGGTGTGTTCCCTTGGAAGGTGCTCCATTGGAACCTCCCCGACAGTCATTCCCTACTGTGTCAAATCTCTTCAACAGCATCAACAAGAGCAGTAGGATGGAGACCTCGGGATGGTGTATTCCCTTGGAAGGTGCTCCATTGGAACCTCCCCGATAGTCATTCCCTACTATTTCGAATCTCTTCAACAGCATTAATAAGAGCAATAGGATGGAGACCTCGGGATGGTGTGTTCCCTTGGAAGGTGCTCCATTGGAACCTCCCCGACAGTCATTCCCTACTATGTCAAATCTCTTCAACAGCATTAACAAGAGCAATAGGATGGAGACCTCGGGATGGTGCGCTCCCTTGGAAGGTGCTCCATTGGAACCTCCCCGACAGTCATTCACTACTGTGTCAAATCTCCTCAACAGCATCAACAAGAGCAATAGGATGGAGACCTTGGGATGGTGTGTTCTCTTGGAAGGTGCTCCATTGGAACCTCCCCGACGATCATTCCCTACTGTGTTGATCTCTCCATCAACATCGAATATGGGGGCATCGGATGAAATCTTAGAAGTACATATCTCAAAGATCCTTCTTCCTATGCAGGTGCGAGTATGACAATGCGAATATGTGGGTGCGAGTATATATTGGCGAGTATCCGACAAGCGAGCAACTAACGTGTGAGTAAGTTATGATCGTCGTCCGCAGGATCCTATCTCGTCTATGCTTAATCGCCTAGCGAGCACTCAACCTCGCCCCAAACCTAAGAGCCTACTTGGTATAATCACAGAAGGAAGAAAGGCAAAAAGCGACTACAAAAGGCGAGCAAAAAATTGTATTCATTTACTTTCATAAGCACATATACAAAAAATGTTGTACAGATTTTCGAAATGTAGCCAGACGACTATTCATCATTATCGCCACCATCCTCGCCATCTGCGTCGACATCTTCGCCATCATCACACTCGTCCTCAGAATCGTCATCTTCAGAATCGGTGGATGAGGATGGAAGGTCTCGCATAGGGGAATTGGACTCTTCGGCGATTAGTGCCGGGATGATGCCCATGACAGTCAGGTTTATTGCCTCTGGCTTCAAGAGACCATCGACCTTCAGACTGCTTAGAACCACCTTCCCGATTGCTCGCGCGATCTCCCGGCGAATATGCGTCATATCGTCGTCGAGTATCTAAATCTGCTTGCTAACCCTGGAGGGTCCCGTTGAGGAAGGTTGTTGCTCGGCAGGCCGAGTTTCCAACTCGGCGATGCGAACTTGGGTGGCCTCCAAGATTTGCCGAGTATCCTCCAGCTCCTTCTCCAGCTGGGACACCTTCTTCGCCATTTCCACCTCGGCGGCCTGTACAGATGAAGATAACGGTTAGCAAACATCGATCGGCGCAAAAGGCGACTATCCCAAAAAACAAAGGAAGAGACGAGCGAGTACCTCATGATCTTTCCACTTGGCAGCCTCCAGCCCCATGGTGACGAGCTTCTTACTCTGCACCTTGATTACCTGCTCATACTCGAGCAGTTTCCTCACCGACGCATGACCGAGCTCGGCAGCTCGCAGGTAAGCTCGCGAGCTCTGATGCGCCAGATGCTCAGCAGACACATCTTGCAGGGATTCAGCATCCGCGCGACCATAAAGGGCGAACATGACGTCGAACGCCTCGCCAGAATCCTCCCAATCCTCCGACCAGGCAGGAAGATTGGTGCTCAAGGTCACCTCGTGGACTCGCTCAGCCCAGGACACCAAGGGGCGACCATAGGCGTTCTCACTGCCCACACCCTCGCCGAAGTTCGGGTGGCCGCCGGGCTCTCCAGCCTCCGAAGGGTTTGCCTTCGCCTTCAGGTCCCTCCTGGCGACCTCCTTCTTTCTCGCAGGCTCGGCGGATTTCTCCTTAGTCTTCCGCTTCTTCGAAGGCCCAGCATCATCGTCGGCGACCTCCTGCTCATCGCCACCCAGTGACAAGTCGATCGGAGCAGAATGTCACGCCCGGGGTTAAGACAAGTCCGTGACAAGAAGCCCTCGCCTTTGGCGCCAAAGGAAGAAGCTCGCTCGGTAAGGAGCGAGTAGCTACATCAAGACATAAAGAGAAGAACATTAGACACCGACTGAAGACGAAGTGGCGAGTATGACCAAATACTCGCTCAGAAGAATACCTTCGCCCGGGAATACTTCGGCGAGCTCATCTACTCGACTCCTCCAGAGGACGACATCCAGGAGGCGACCCCGGAAGCTGTCGAGTAGCTTCTCCCGGCTCTCCTCCAAATAAGGGGTAGCAAAGGCACCCTCCGCCGACTGGAAGGATGAAGTCGGCACGACTCCAAAGTCGCCCTTGATGATGACTAATCGCTCGGTCCAGCGATGGTTCTTGTTCGCCGTGCCGACCAGCGTGCAGACATGACTGCACAAGAAGACGACGCCTTCGCCAGTGGCGCCGAAATGGAACACTCGCCGGAAGACGGAAAGATCAAAGGCGATCTTCTGTTCTCGCAAGAAGCAGAGAAAGCCCATGATCATCGCCACTCCATTTGGGTTGATTTGGGCAGGGACTATCCCATGATAGCGGAGTATTTGGCAGACCTCCGACCACAAGGGTAGTCGCAGGCCGACCTCGAAGTGGCGGATTAGAAATATCAGCTCGGTCGCCGAGAAGGAGTTCAGGCGTTCATCCTCGCGAGGAAGCCTGGCGACATACCCTGGCGACAAGAATTTGGCGGAGAACTCCTTCAGGTCGCTCGGCCGAGTAATCGGCTTCTTGAAGGAAGTCGCCTCAAAGTTCTTCGCGTGGCTTGCACGACGAATAGCTGCCTCGTCAGCCATTCAGAAAGAGAGGAAATGAAGAAGCGAGTATCAAAGAGGCGAGGAGAGGAACAATCGGCAGATACTTGCTGGAAAGAAAGGGAAAATCGCCAAAAGCGTAATAAATACGTACCCACCCCCCCTATTTATAGTACTCGACGAAACTTGGCTTGCCGCGTACGCCGCCGCGAGCACGAGTCAGGGGTGGCGAGCATCGAAGAAAGTCGCCAAAACCAAGGGTACACGTCAAATCACCAGTGCCAAACAAGTACCTGCATTAGAATCCTAGAGAACTCGCCAAATAGGCGCGACATTCAACCACTACTCGCAAAATGACAAAAAAAAGAAGATAGACAAAAATAGAGCATTTCAGCACAACAAGCAAAGAATAAAGGGCGAGATTAAACTACTCGCCAAATAATATTACAGAGGTGAAATGTTCGATTACAGACATTCGTCAGATGGCGACCTAGCAACTACAAATTAAAATAGAAGAGAACAGATTCTAAGGAAGATCTTGGGTGTTCGCCTGGGCATCCGGGAGTTGTGGTTGTCGTCCGACCCAACCCATGCGACGAGCGCGCCTATAGTGCTCGAAGGCCACTGACATCGCATCCTCCCCCTGCCGCAGCAGTTCCTCCATTCTTGCCAGGCGACCGGCCGAACCCATACTCGCACAAATCCCGACCAGCTCGTCCTGATGCAGCTGCACTCGATGATCCATCCTGCCAACCCGGCGCTCCAGATCATGGACAGACTGAAGGCGAGCTTCGATAACGGCTAGGCGAGTATCGAACTCTTCCAACCGGGACATTCGTGCCTCCAACTCGGTCAAACGACACTGAGGCTCTCTAACCGTCAGGCGCTCGACCCGAGCCTCCACATCCGTCAAGCGACGATGCGGGTCGCTGATCGCTAGGCACTCCAATTTCGCCTCTAGATCCAAAATGGCGCGAGTAGCCCTTTCCTGGTACTCGCGCGAAGGAAGCCCCGTCCCGTCAATCAAAGCTCCCATAGGAGTTTGAGCGCGAGCTGCAAGAGCGACAAAAATGAAAGGAGCTTTAGTAAACGAGTACAGAAGAGACAGCTTCACACAGAGCGAATAGTTAAGTTACCAGGTCGGCGAGCATCATTCCTCGAGCTGCGAGGAGGACTGTGAGATCGCCGAGGAGGGGGACTCCTTCCTCGGTGAGGGGAGGAGCTGTGATGACCAGCACCTCGTCGACCGAATGGGTTCCCGGCAGAGGGATCCCTATCGCGAAGAGTTTCCCCCCGACCGCGACCATCCACTGGTCGCCCTCCCCCCTTGGGGCGAAGAACCCAGAAGAACCCCCAACCCCGCCTCGACGCGAGGATTCCCCCAGAAGGGTTGAGGGAACTGTAGAAGACAAATGGCGTTGATCGCCCTGGATATCGACAGGAGGAGGGAACGGAGGAGGTGGCGGAAGCTTCTCAACGGGCAGCTGTGAGCTACTCGCCATCTCCGAAGGATTGGAAGATGGTGGCAGTAGAGGCGCACTACTCGTCAAAGGAGCCCTCTGCTCGCTCGACGGCCTCTTCTCCAGAAGAGAGCTATGAAGGATCCTAACCGTGCCACCGCGGCGAGAACCCTCCCCAGTCCCGGGCGAGATCATGGGCGATGATCGCAGAGGAATAGCGACCAAAGGCTCCTCCTGAACATCGGTGAGCGGAGGATCTGCGAGATAGTGTGGAAAGCATCATAAACCCGCCAGTAAAAGTAGGCGACTCAAACCGGAATAACGGCGAGTAGGTAGCTCTCACTTTGTAAAGGAGGGAGTTCAGTTTGAACTTGGGCCGAGGTTTTAGCCGTACTCGCTTCCGGGGGAACGCTCGACTCAGGAAGATTAGGAGCAGGCGAGCCGCCCGAGTGACCGAGACCCAAGTCGGCGAGTACCTGCTGGGTAGTGCCGACCTGAGAATCAGCGACATTCTCAGGGGCGTCGGCATTCTTCTTCTTCTTGTTCTTCTTCTCCTTCTTCTTTTCGAGCCTCTTCCTCTTCCTAGAGGTGAGGAAGTTCTCAAGCTCGGCATCGTGAGCGGGCTTCCGCAACGGTGGCAGCAAACTAGCAAGCTCGGCCAAATCAGCGGCAGCTTCCTCAGCAATACTACGCGACATCTTGAGCGAGATCAGAAAAGTCTTGCCCTCAGAGACCCCTCCTCCTCTATATATAGAGCCAGAGCGTTGAAGCAGCGAGAAGCCGACTAACCAATCAATACTCGCCAGAAGTCCTGATCGTCGAATGACGGTTGGATGATTCTTTCCGAGCAACTACGTTACTCGCAAAGAGCGGGGATTGTGTACAACCCTCATTCTCCGAGGGTGGGCCCATTCAAAGCCACGTAGGCAAAAGTCAAAGTCAAAGGGTCAACACAGAAGTCAACAGTTCGAGATACCAAGATAGAGTCGGCCAGCAGGCATAGTAGAAGAGTTCGTCGAACGCAGCCTTCCAGAGTTCGTCGAGCGTAGGAGCAGAAGAAAGCCTAGGCGAGTAGGGGTGCACTCGTGCGAGTAGCCCGGATACTTGCCAAAGGTAGGCGACCATAGGTGATACTCGCCCATTTGCCGGGCAGGGGCTGGGCTATAAAAACCCCCCTACCCCTTGGTTTTCCTATAAATAGGACCCCAGGGGTACTTGGATTGGCACCTGAACTTGAGCTCCTGAAACCCAGCTCTTGCATTCTGGAACCTGTCGTACTTGGTCGCTACTCCCAGTTCCTAGCCAAGTCGGTGCCTTCCTCGTACCCTGTGTAACGACCCAATTTTTCTAATACGAATTAAAATAACATAATACTTGTGATGTTACTATATGACGACAATTTGATGAAATTTGATATGCTTGGTGTGCGTATAACATAATACTTGTGAAATCGCTATATTATTTAAGTCTTCATGAAGAGAAAATAAAATTTTGTGTCAATTAAAGGGTTCATTATGAAGTTGGTGTGCTAATAAAGAAAGTGGGTGTATTTGGTGTGCCAATAGTAAATCTGATGTATTAAGAGACATGTGAAGTAATTGAACCTAAATGAAACCTAATTAGGCTTAGGCGGTGGGTGATGGACCGGTTCAAGAGGATGTATATGAAACTCGCACCTGTCGACTTCCCCGCAAATGCGCCGCTGATTTCTTGTGGTAATAACCCGTCTACGCTGTCTCTCCCCCTCATTCTCTCGCACGCCGCTCCTATGCTCCTACTAGGGCTTGCCGCTGATTTCTGCTTCTGCCGCTGCCTGCTTCCGCCGCTGAATTCTGCAAGCGCCGATGACTTCCTCTATTCCAGATGACGTTATCAAGGGGCCAGTCGTGGGTCTTCTTTCTCTTTATCTTCCACTGTGAGCCTTCTTTTGGTTTCCCTTTTTTCTCCTCTTTATTGAATCAGATATTAGGTAATTGATTTATATAGGGTTTTTAAACTTAAATTTGGGGATTTTGAGGAGTAAAGGGTTTGAGTATGCTTTGCTTAGTCGGCTGTGTTTAACATTGTATGCATTATGTACTTGGGAATTTTTGGATGGGTTATGGAATAGGGTTAGGGTTTGAACAGAGGTTTTCTTTGAATTTGTTGGGCTACAATCGGCTTTGAAGGCTTAAAGTCATATTGCTTTTAAGGATCAATTTGCTTTGTCTCTTGTTAGATTGGTTTTGTTCTTCATGTTAGATCTTGGATAGAGGGTTGTTGATGGAATCGGAAGGCGTTGTAATTAGGTGAAATAAATTGTACATTCTTAAAACGAATATTGTTGGTGAAGTGACTTGATGAATGTTGAATGGCTAAGGAGGGGATTTGATTCACTAATTTAGGTGCATAATGGATATTGGCTTTGGATAGTTGACTGTTTTCTTGGTTGGGTATTCAATTTATTTTGATTTATCGATTTCTTTAATAACAGATATCACAACAGAAAAGATAATATGACGAGAACTCAAAGAACGACAAAAAGAAGAGAAAAATAAGGTGAGTACTTATTTCCTTAATTATGCATATCTTTGAATTATTTTGATTATACATATGATAGATTTTGATACAGAAAGTATTTTAGTGATTGTGCATTGACATGCAATTGAAATTGTTCGAATTTTTAATCACTGATAAATCCAAGAATCGCTGGAAAATGAATTGGCAATAAAGAAGCGATGAATTAACTTATGAGGGAAATATTTTTAAAACCAATCTACTAAGAATATTGCATCGATGCATAAGAAAATTTGAAATGATAAGGGTTAACCCTGTAGCCGTAGTGGGGGGTGTGAATACGCTACGGCGGAATGTGTTTTTGATATTGATTTGAGGTCGTTGAAGGCCAGAGGCCGTTGAAGGCCAAGAGGTCGTTGAAGACCAAGAAGGGATGAATCTACAGCTACCCTTATGATTTCTGAATTAAAGTAAACTAAAGATAAATGAGAAATCTGCTTCATAAAATGAAAACATATTGAATGAGCTATGATGCGAAAGAATATGAAATCTGATTCTGAAAGTGAAACTGACTTGCTGAAATGTGTGATACGAATGAATGAAATGACTGTTAATAAAATAGATCGAATGCCAGAAACTGAAACTGAAACCATTATAGTACGAACACTGTAGTTACTGCTATTGATTGTTCTTGATTGTGTATTGAAATTGAAAGAATCTGAAATTGAAAGAATCTGAAATTGATGAAAAGATTTTGAATAAAAGAAAATGAAATGACCGTGAACGAATAAAGACTGAACGTGAATAGAAGTTATGAAGAAACGAAATAAATACAAGAAATTGAAAAGTAAATATTTTATTACGTTTTTGAATATGTCATCCTTTATAATAATGCAAATTAAATCTGATAATGAAAGGTGAACAAAGCTTCTGATAATTGAAAGTGACTCATAAGAGATACGGATGAAGAAGGAATATAAGAATGAACGAATGTGAACGTGAATGAAGAAAGTTAGAATATTCGATGAAATGAACTTGAAGGAATATAAGATTATAAAGAACTTGAAGAATCTAAAGAACTGTATGCATATTGATACTGATAGTCTTGTTTGCATGTACAACAATTAAAGAGGTATGTTACTCGCTTAGTCATATTCGTTATGACTAAACCCGTTGACTTCAAATTTTTTTAGGAAGATGCGCATTTCCTGAAGACTCTTGAGCAATCAAAGTGGTCCAGTGGAGATAAGAAAACCAAAGATCAGGCTAAGGTATGAGTTTTTATTATGTGTTTTATTTTGTATTCACTATACTTACTTCTAGAACATCCTGGCATGAATGATATGAAAATATGTTTTGATACAGATTTCATGTGGGGTTTGAATATGGGCCTCACACCCTGCTCGGCCATTCTTTGGTTGTGGAGGGGAAGTCTCTTCTGAGCTTCTGGGTACGTGGTGGGACCACCCTGCCGTGGCACCTGGGGTCCTGTTTGTTGCTCTTCTAGCTTCCTCGTAGTTGCCGGTCAAGCCATCTCTTCGAGCCGCTTGGCAAGTAGTCTCCGGCTGCATAGGTCCGAATTTTGGAGCTAGGATTTTCCTGACTTCAACAGAAAGTATAGCGTCAGGGCGAGTATGACCAAATTCAAATATCAAGTTAAGCGCGTGGAAGAGCTCCTAACCTTGCGAGGTGAGATCTGGTTGAACCTGAGTCTGGGACTCATCAGGATTCTCCGCGGGTTCGACCTGTTGCACAAAAGGGCAAGGGATTTTAGGGGTGGGATGTTCTAAATCGTCGCCCATGCCCATCTGATCTAAAATCTCTTGGGTGGTCACGGGAATCTGGGGCGCATCCCCATTCCGAGGTTCATTCTCGAGAGGAGGGGGCTTTTCCCACCCCTCCTTCATGATTTTTGTCGTCTTGAATTTGCGGATATCGATGTCTGGTCTGCGACATTTCTTGGAGCCCGGGTTCAGTAAGCTCTTTAAGGCGATCTCATTAGCTAAAACCTCTTCTGGCGTGATCGACATCTCACATAAGTTCAGAAAGGGCATCCCATGAGGGATCCCCCTCTATTTATAGGCAACAGATCAACTCGCAGGACAGTACCAAGTAAGATTGATTTCTAGCCAAAGTAGCTCGCTGAATAAGGGTTAGATGATTCTTTCTAAGATCTATAAGAACTCACATAGAGCGGGGATTGTGTATAACATATATTCACCAAGGGTGGGACCGTTCCAGCCACATAGACGGAAGCCAAAGTCAACTTCAAAGTTCAAAGATGAAAGACAACATTTGGTGCGGTGAAGGCTCGAAGCAAGTAGCCCAGTTATTCGCCGAGGTAGTGAGAATCGGCGATATCTCGCCTGCAAGGGTGAGATCCTACGTAACTCGCCATAGCCGCGCTCTTGGAAAGGTTGCTCCTTAAGCCGCCACTTGATATCTCGCATGGGGGTAGGGTATTCTGGCCTACATAACCCCCAGGATTTGTCTATAAATAAGACCCCGGGGGTACCAGGAAGGTCACCTAGAAATCTGGACACCCCCATTAGTTTTCTACTCTTCAAGTGGTGCCTTCCTCGTACCTCGCTCAGTCTTTTGGTTGTGGAGGAGAAGTTTTTCTCAAACTTCTGAGTACAAGGTGGGATCTCCGCGCTGTAGCACTTAGGGCGCATTGTTAGACATTTCTCTCTTCGTTGCTCTAGCCATCGGTTCCAGGGAGCCAGTTCGAGGGATCAGTAACCTCATGCTGCACTTAGGTCCTAGCTTCAACAAGAATGTTTGGTTTTTATCCCGAATGATAGAAATAATAATTCTCAGATTGAATTTTATCTAACAAACGAACAATTAAATTGATCAATTCCACAATATTCTCCAATTCCGTTTATTGGGTGAACACTATAATTGGAATTAGACTAATTCCAATTCTAATTTGAATTCCATACAAATGAACATGCCCATAGAAAAATGCGCGCCCAGGTGCAAAATGCGTGCCCGGGAGATAAATGTGCGCCCAGGCAGAAAAATGCGCGCCCGGACGAAAATGGGTGCCCGAGCGAAAATTGTGCCCTGGCGAAAAATGCGCGTCGTGGCAAATAATGATGTGCCCAAGCAAAAAATGCGCTCGCGAGAAAAAATGCGCTCGCGAGAAAAAAAAATGCGCGCCCAGGCGAAAAAATTCACTGAAAGTGGAGGTTAGATCTTAAGTTAACTCTAGAGGGGGGGGGGGGGGGGGGTGAATAAAGTTTAAAACTTTTTTCTTAGTTTTTATAGCGGAATTAAAATAGTGTTATATATATATATGTGTGTAAACAGTGTGAGATACAAAACAAAGTAAATAAAACAGGTTGAGTAAAATCACACAGCACAGCACAAAGAAATAGACAATCACAGAAGACACAAGGAATTTATAGTAGTTCCCCAAAAACCTGGGTACGTCTACTCTTCTACCACACTTGGTAGGATCCACTAGGAATTTTTGATAAGGTGCCCTCACACCAAGGGATTTTTGATAAGGTGTCCACACACCAATGGGAGTTTGATCAGGTGCCCAATTCACCGATAAGCTTTTGATAAAGTGCTTAAAAACCAAACAAGGATTTTTTGATAAGGTGCCTTGCCACCAGTGAGTTACACTTTTGAAGGGAGTATTAACCCTGTACAAAATGGAATGGAGAGGGGTTTAAGTGTTCTTCTCTGTCAAGATGTATAGAGAAGACTCTAGTGGATTTGATGTTGAAATGCTCCTCTGTCTGATATGGATTTGTTTGACAGTAGATGTTGCTGGAGCTTTTCTTGAAGAACTAATCTTCCTGTAGCTGATTAAATTGAGAGAACAAGTTCTCCAATTTGTTGTTGCTCTTTGAAGATCTGAATGTTTGTTCCTCTTCTTCTTTCTTTCTTGAATCTTGCAGCAGGAAAATACTGAGTGATGGTGTAGCTATTCTTAGAAAAGTATATGCTGCTAAAAGAAAAGAAGATGAAGTTCTTTGCTCTAAATAATGCTTAGCAGGAGGAAGATGATGATCTATATTTTTATTCTTCCTGTATATCTCTCTATATCTGTTCTGTCGATTTCCTGTCCAGCCAATATGTAAAGTATTCTATTTTATTTTATCTACCGTATAAACTTGAGCATAATCTGCTGTATATCTTCTCCCTTTTCAAATATCTGACAACTATTAAATGCAGATCCCTTATATTAAGGGATATAATATATCTGAAAAGATAATCTGGGAACAGTACAGCTGCACGCCGTAATCTCTTTCCTTTTTCCACGATTTGTCCTTTTCTGCTGGAAGTGTCAACGGCTATAACTTAAATAATAAAGAATTATGTTTCCTTACTTGATCTGATTGGAAAGAGCCGTTGCCTTCGTCGAACTGTGTTCAGAGAACTGATATATAACTGATCTTTAAGTATTAAATATTCTAGAAACTGTATTTGTCGATCTGAGCTTCAGTAAACAATTTGTCGAGCTCTGGCTGGGATCTGTCGAACGCTGGCTAGAATCTGTCGAGCGCTGGCAGCCATTTGTCGAGCGCTGGCAGGAATTCGTCGAGCGCTGACAGCCATTTGTCGAGCGCTGAGATGGCTGGATTTCGTCGACCGCTTCCTTGATATTTCGTCGAACGCCGTCCGACGAATGCTGAGCGCCGTTCGACGAATGCTGAGCGTCGTTCGACAAATGCTGAGCCTTAGTGAAATTTCTAGTTCTAACAGCCAAATTTCTTCCTAAGCTCTTGACCCATAAACTATACATTGGGGTCAACTTGTCCTTAGTTAACATATAGTGATCCTAGCCGAAATCACAAATAGGGTTGTTCCAACATTCACGTTGGGCAAAAAACGCACGTCCTGGCAAAAAATGCACGTCAGGACAAAAAAAGTGTGAGCCCCGACAAAAAATTGCACGTCTGGGCGAAAATGCACGTCTGGGCGAAAATGCACGTCTGGGTGAGTTCACAGTTTCAAAATGCTTAATCTTAAAACTAACGGCAAGACCTAAACATCCGACGAAAGCTTTGTAAGTTTACTTTAATATCGATGACTTTGGACATAAAAGCAAATTCCTCCCTAAAATCGTTGATCCGAACAGTAGTAGTGATTTTCGTATTCTCAAGGCCAATTCAAATGATATCCTTAACCACCTTAATCAACAACCAATAACTAATTTTAAAGAATTTTTGTTCTCCCTAATTTCATATTTTTATTTACAATTTTAAAGACTAATATCTCATAGCCATTCACTTTTATTTGATGGTTGCTATGTGCAAACCATTTTCGGCTATGTACAAACCGCATAATAATTTTAAAATACATAAAAGTAAATCCTAAAATTAGATCTGTGCAAACCACCATCAGAAAAAAAAATCCTTACGCTTCATCTACTCCTCCGAAAGTCCTCTCTCCCTCTTCAGCTCCTTTGTCTTCGCTATCTTTCCCCTCCCACAACCTCTCCATCGGCCTCCCCAGCCAGCACCAAAGGTTCTCATTACTTTCAAGTAACCCTTCACACGATTGTTGGCAATGGCGAAAGCATCGTCTGGATGCTCTTTGATTTTGCAAACTTTCTGGATCAGAAAATGTCGACCAAAGGAGCTTCACCGATCATGAAAGCCACCACAACAAACGCATAGATGAAGCCCAGAGTGAGAATGCGACCAAGAAACCATCATAGAAAAATACAGTTGGCAACTCACAGGAGGAGCAACTGTAGCTTCGTCTATGCGTTATCAGTGTTTTCGTAAAAGGTGGTTCACCCTTCTCGCTGGCACATGGAGGCTCATCGACCGGAGTAGAGCTCGACATCCATAACAGAACGACGATTGTTTCTCTCCAACAACAATCCCTAGGGTTTCTCCAAGGTCGCGAGCCGAGCTTGAACATGTCGAGAGAAAGAAAGACTGAGATGTGGGGTTTTGGTTTGCACCAATCTAGATTTAGGGTTTTTGTTATACAATTATTTAATATTTTTTTTATTTTATAAGTAGGGCTGCACATATCCTTATTTGCTTTGCACATAACATTTGCCTTTTTAAATATAGTGAACATGCTTTGAACATTAGAAAATGTGCAACATCATTGACTCTTTGCTATAAGAAGCCCAATCCGACATAGTCACTTTTAACTGAACAAGAATAAGAGATGTGTGACATAGCAAAATGACACCACTGCAATCTATATTTTACCAAGGAGAATCAGTGATCATAACTCCTGAAACGCTATCATCAATTCTCATGATGTTATTTTCATTACAATCAAATATAAGAATAGTCTCTGTTATACGGGACTGCATCACACACTAAATCGCACTGTGCACAACATCATTGAGAACACATTTCACAACATTCTGAGAATCTCCAACAATAGGTAAGATATCCGAATGAGAGAGGGGTGCAGCCTCCCCAATAGTATGATACCGTAGAGCAAAAGATGCCCAACCAAGTATCACAGAAGTCATTGCGGAATGATGAGCAAATTTATTTTTCTTACATTCTCCAATGGCATACCCTTGCTTAAAACAACTAGCCAAGTATAAGAAGTTTCTTTCAAAAGTGACAAGGAAAGATCAAGTAACTCAATACAAACGCAAGCGCGATGAACACGAGTACATTGTAGTGCATGATTATCCAATGTAAATAGTTCCTCAGTAGGCTTTAGCAAGAATGCGAAAGATATCCTAATCAAAATAATAGAAAGGCGAACCCCAGATATTGATCCAAATCAGAATGACATCAGATTCCCTAACTGCAGTATAGTCGAGCGACCACCGCAAATAGCAAAACAAGAATTCTTAAACACAATGGATTCCCTAATCTATACTTTCTTGAAATCTTCCTCCGAGGCAAAAGGTGAGAATCAAATGTCGATGAATCGACGTAACTCTGCATTCATGATCTAATTGTCACTCGTGTGCAAGGAAAGATTTGAAATCTAGAATGGAGGACCGACCACAAGCACAATTGGTGACTAAGTAAAACTTCAAAACCGTCGTGGCAAATAACATCTCTTCTTCGATAAACACATCAATTTGGTCTCCATGTACAGAAATTGTAAGGGGACGAGCACCAAGAGGTTGAAGAAACTGCATTAGCAAAAGAGATGGGATGGGGAGGGACCGAATCCGCCATCCCAAAACCCACAAGCAAATTAATGAGGCAAATCCTCTAAAATAATCATTAACACAAATGAACAAACACGTGGAGTACAGGAATAGAGGTGCACAACTGCTTGTTCCTCCTTCCTAGGAGAAAACCAAAAAAACAGAACCGAAAACCAATCAACAATCTTCGTGGATCACTGATGCTCTAGGGTTCTAAAGGCCAACAGTGAGATAAACCAGGTCACAGGGTTACTCCTTCGGCTTTTAGAGAACGAGAACACAACTTCTACTACAGAGGGAGCGCTGCAGATCGGGTCGATGCAAAGATTCGATCTGGACGTCGTCTGAAATGGAAGAACATCTCTCACATGGGATGCGTCGACTAAATGAATACATATTTTTATGGAACTCAAGTAACCTTCATAGTGTACCGAAATTTTTCTGAAAAATGTTTTAAAGATCAGAAAACACATCCCTCGACAGGAGAAAAAATTGCCAGAAGTATTACAGCTTGAATGTTTGATAAGAAGGAATCGGATATCAAAGCAACGATGAATTAAATCTGGCCTTTAATTTCAAATATTTTCTTCAATAAATTGTTTATATTCCTTCTTCATTTTCACGCCCGGGACCGACCTGCATACAAGCAACAGAGGTGTTTTGATTATTTGCTTAACAATTAAAGAGACATAAATAGCAATATGAATGAAAACCATGCCTAATCATTTCCTTGTTTTTGAAAAACTGTACACAAGGTGTTCCCATGATTCCTGCTGCTTCAGCAATTTCTTGGTCTTCCTCGATGTCAATTTCGACATAGTGAACATGCTTATTAAATTCATCAATTACCTGCAGAAGTAACAATAACAGTAATAACAATAATAATAAGGTAAAATGGTTAAGCAAGTCCCTTAACTTTACCTATTTTATGAAATCAGTCCTGCAAATTTTTTTGAAGTTGATTTTGGTCCATACATTTTTTACCTAACTTAAAATTGGTCCCTTTCCCAACTCCAGGTAGTATAATTAACAAAAGTTTGAATTAAAGCTGAGTTGACATCTCTATTCTCCGCATGTGCTGATCTGCTTCGCTGTGACGATGTCTGTTTCGGAAGAGATGCAACTCAACTTCGCCATTCTCATTTCTCGCTATCTCCAACAAGCCTTTCTGCAACAATGCATAGATGAAGGCAATGCGTGCTAATGCATCAGGTCTGCATTCATGCTCCTCCATCATTCTATAGATCCGAAATGCTGGCCTCAAGAAACCTCATCTTCCAAACTTCTTCATCAACATCTGGATCCAAGTCTTTCTTCTTTATCTTAGCTTCCCTTTCAAGCACAACAACTTCAGAATGGTGTTGAAGGTTGAAATATTTGGCTTGCAGCCAGAGTCAAACATCTCCATGTAGAGCCTAATGGCTCTATCAGCATCATCACAATGACTTGCAGCTTGGATTACAGTATTGTATATTTGTATGCAATAACATTGGGGAAAATGTCCTTGCTCTTCATCTCTTTATAGTGTTTAATTGCTATGCAGGGTTTTCGGAAGCAGAGGCTGTAGGCCTCTGTGCTGAGTCGATAGTCACAAAAGGCATCCATGTGTTGGAGTAAGGTTTGGCGGTTGCGGAAACCGAGGACAGTTATTACCTTAAAATGAAGAACATCTAAATTTCAAGCAGCAAGTAGTATTTTTTCGAATCTCTTCCATGATTTCTACCACTAATTTCCTCTTGCTTATAAACCTTGGAAGAAAAACATTGGGAAAAGGGAAGAAGAGCCAAAAGAGAGCCTTGTTGTAGAGATAAAACCAACTCCGAGACCAGGTTGTTGGGCTTGTAACGACCCAAATCGTTATCAAAAATTTAAAAGATAGTAAAATAGTTAAATCCCCGATGATGAGAAAGGAAATCAGTGTTAGAAATTAATTGTGATATTTTCCATCATACTTATTTGATTATTATTTGTTTAGGCATTGATGAGTTTTTCATGATAATATTCAATTGAATTCGTGTAGTAGAAACATGTATAATAAAAATTTTATTTGAGTTTTAAAATAAATTGTTATAGATTCATATACATATATGTTGTCTGGCTAGTATGGTTTGGGTGGACTTGATTTGTCCCAGCTGGTTGACTTGATATATTCTGTAACATATTTGATGAGAAGATTTGATATTATTAATCAACTGACATCTGGCTTGGTATTAAATGGTGCTGATGGTAGCTGGAGTTTGGTACTGTTGACGTGTATGAGGCCCTAAGCGGTTTCGTTGTAGTGTTGGCTAGCTCTGGGTTGATATTTCCGTCGGCTGAACCCACTGCACCGCTTATACCTCTCGATAAAAGCCTGCCTGCTCTTCCTCTCTCCCTCATTTTCTCATTCCGATATTTCTCTCCATGTTTACGCTAAGGCTCGACGGGAAGCAGCGCAGTAACTACGCCTTTACGTCTTCTTCCCTCTTATTCTCCCTCTCGACCTCTCTCTCCCTTACTGGTTCTACTACCGCTGGACTGCCGCTGAGTTCTGCTAGGGCTTGTCGACTCCCTCTCTTCCAAACGACGACAGCTGCGCCTCTCCTCCCTTTTAAATACAGTACAGGAGCTCTTGGAAGAGCTCGGCTGCACTTCCGCTTAGTTCGACAGAGACTGGTTGTACAGCTAGTTCTTCCTCCTCCCATTGTAAGATCTTCTCCCTCTTGAATTATATTATGGGTTGGTCGGTTATGCTACTGTTTTAATGGTTAATGGAGGAAATTAAAATTTAGGATGAGTTTTGGAATTTGCCTTTTGATTTGGCTGACTATTACACTTATCGTGGAAATGGGGCTTCCTCCCTCTTCTCCATTTAGTCTGAAATCAGATTTTATTTCTAAACCTTATGGCCAGTTGCAAGTTACGATTAACTGATTTCATATACAAATTTCTGGAGTAGATTTACTATGCCTTATAAAATCAGAGAGCATATATATATTGATGATGGCCGGCTATAATCTCATATGAGTTTTTCTAATGCCTCAGTTGACTGCCCCTTGCTTTAAAAGCTTTCGAAAATTATTTCTGGGTTACCCATTTAAGTTGGCCGGCATGTATTTCATAAAGTAAGAGGTTCTTTCTTTTATTTTACCTATTAAAACAAAACAAAACTTTTGCAAATGGGGAGTCCTTTAAAGCTGTTTATAGTTGACTATCAGTAGAATACTTGCTGCGAAATGATTTTCATTCTTCTGTGTCATTTTCTTTACAAATAAAGTTGACTGTAACTTTGGAATCGGAGTTTATAATATTAATAAATATGGGATCTATTTTTTAGCCAAGTAAAGGATATACAGACTTTGAAGTTTTATATATTTTATCATATTTGAATCATAAATTCCTTAAGCTCACCTAACATATCCCCAACCCTAGACAAGCCCTTAATAAAAGTCAAATAAACTTAACATCAACATCACATTTATCTAAGAAACGCAACCCAACTAAAGATGTGTAATATTTCAGTACTTTCCGAGGATGGAGTCTCGCGATAGGCGTGGGTGGTGAACAAGAGAAAGATAAGGGAAAAAAGATAACCACAGTGAGTTTTTATCTCTTGAATTATGCTCTATTTTTGAAGTATTTTAGTATTTCCTGCATATTATTTTGACACAGATTTTAGTTTATTGCATGTGCATAATTTTGAGATTTTGAAATCACTGATACCTGAATATCTCTATGAAATCAAATAGAGAATGACAATTAAAAGCGATACAGATTTTGAGGGGAATTACTAATTCAAACACATCCGTCCCTATACATGAATGAAAATACACATTGTAGAACGTAATAGAAAAAGATAAAAGATGAATAAGATACAGATGGGAAATGTTAAGGAGAATCCAAGTAGGGGGTTTACCTACGGATTTTCCCAAGTAGGGGGTTTGCCTACAATTTCGACGATGAACCCCATGAGGGGTGGGCCCAGGAATATGATGAATCCCTTAACATTTCTTGAGCTATGTAATTAAAAGAACGAGGGAATGTTATGTATTGACAATTAAATCTGATGAGATTGAATTAAGAATTTGATTGAAAGAGAGAAACAAGCCGAATGAATTTTTTTTGAAACATTAAAGAATGCATTTGAAATTTGATTATTGAAGTAAATGTTATGTTATAACTTATGATATACTGATTGCACTTTGATGTTATGTATGAATATTGATACCAATTCACCTTGTTTGTCTGTATAGCAATTCAAAATATAATTTACTCACATAGTCATATTTTTATGACTAACCCGTCGTGAATTATCATTTTAGGAAGCTGTAGCATCTCCAAGTGCGCAAAAAATGGCTCCCCTGACTGATGAAGAAAAGAAAAAGCTTGCAGAAGAACGCGCAAAGGTATGTGTTAAAATTTTCATAGGTATGGAAGATTGTGAAGCGAAATAAAAGGAAATGTGTGATGAGATGCAGTGTCAGGTCTGCAACGAAGATTGGAGTGGTTGGTGCTAGTCGCGTTGAGTGGGTGACAAGTGTGTTATTTGTAGTTTGTCTTTTGTGATCGTGCTAGAATCTGTACTTATAATAACAATTAATAAAAGTTCAGTTTGTGCGTTTTACACTCATGTATATATTTATGTTGCGAAGAATAATTGAAACTAAACTCAGATACAGATTAAATCGCGGGGACTTGAAAGGGTCCTCACAGGGCTCGGCGGGCCTCTCCTCCTCGGTGGACCAAAGAAGTGTATCGTCTGGAAATGTCATGGGGCCCGCAAGGCCGGCACTCAGGATCGGTTACTGCGAATGGTTCGTGCTAAGAAGACTGATATCGTCATCCTTTTGAAAACCAGAGTTGTGGGGCAAGTGGGTGTTCGACTTCAACGTGCTTTTGGGGACTCCAGGGAAAAATTGTGTACCTTCTGATGGATTGTCTGGTGGCATTATGGCTTTCTGGCGATGAGAGATATGTGTTGACTTCAGGGCCGATGGTGATCAATTGATTGTGGGAACCATCCAACGACAGAATCAAACTTCGTGGTGTATTTGTGGGGTTTATGCGAAAGTCAATTATGTGGAACGACGACACCTCTGGGATTCTATCTCCTATATGTTGGAATCTGGTCTTCCCACTACGGTGATTGGTAATTTCAATGTTATTACCAGTCCAAAGGAGAGATGCGGGCGAGCTCAGTTCTATGTCAATGCCGCAATTTAGGAATTTCAAGGCCCCATCTACACTTACTATAACAACCAAAATGTGGAAGGTCGAGTGCTCTCTAGGCTTGACCGTGCTCTGGTGATTGGTGCTTAGCTTCAACGCTTTCCTGGAGCTCAGTTGTTTCATTTGGCCCGTACAGTCTTAGACCATTGCCCTCTCTTCCTTGCTTCAGAGATTTCTCCTCCGTCTGTTCATAAACCCTTCCGCTTTGAAGATTTTTGGATGGAGTTTGCGGATTCTCACCGCGTTATTCGTGGGGCTGGTGCTTTAGGGCACTGGTTCTGCTGCTTACAAGCTCAACTGACTCTTGGCTAAGATTAGGACTGCATTGTCTAAGTGGAACAAGATTAGCGTGGGGAATTTATTCTCCAAAGCTGATCTTCCGGAGCAGGAATTTTTGAGTTGCAACAACTGGAGTCTTCTAACGATGGTCTCTCTGTTAAGCTCCTCTGGGTTCTATGTAGGAAGTTGTGTGAATTTTCCGTTGCGCTTCGGTGTGAAGAGACGGGTTGGCAACAAAAGTCGAGATTACATTGGCTTCTCAAGGGAGATACCAACACTACGTCACTACCTTATTCCATATTCTTCGTCGTCGCCACTGGAATAGGATTCTGGAGCTTGAAGATGATCACGGTGCCAGTATTTCTGATCTGAATGTGATCATGTCACATTTGTCCTCATTCTTACATGATAAGTGGAATCCTAATATTCCGAGTGTCAAGGGCGCGCTGCCTGGCATTCATCACCAAGTCTCTGAGGATGAAAATGAGTGGTTGGCCATGGAGGTTACGTCTCTGGAGATAAAGAGTTGTGTTATGAATCTCCCTAAGCATAAAGCATATGGTGTCGACGAGTTTAATGATTGTTTCTATAGGTGTTATTGGAATACGATCAAGCATGAGGTATGTGATGATATCCAATAGTTCTTCTCCACTGGTAATATGTTTACTGAATGGAAGAAGACTGGTGTGGTGCTTATCCCGAAAATCTCTCATCCTCGAGCACTTTCGTCCCATCAATTTATGCAATACTCTTTATAAAGTGCCCGCATTATGGTGAATAGACTAAAGCATATCCTGCCCAAACTGATCTCAGAAGAGCAGTGAGCATTCATTGGAGGCCAGAATATCTCTAGTAATCTGCTCAAGAGCTTCATCACTCCATGGAATATTCTTGTCACTCAAAGGGCCTTATGATGTTAAAGGTTGACTTCAACAGGGCCATTTGATAGATTGTGATAGGATTATGTCTGTCAGGTTCTTTGCAATTTTGGATTCTCTAATCACTGGATATCTTGGGTGATGGGGTGCATTACTGATACTTTATTCACCGTCTTTGCTAATGGATCTAAATCTTCTTTCTTTCGGTCTTCGGTGGGTCTTAGACAGTGATGCACCTTATCCCCGTAACTGTTTATTCTCTGCTTTGAGATGCTTTCTCGTCGGTTGACGGAGCGAGAGGTGCTGGGCCAGATTGAGGCTTTTCGCTTCTCGCAGACACACCGGCCTATCTCACACCTTTTTGTTGTTGTTGAAGACATTCTCATCATTTCTAAAGCTGATTTGAAGAATGCTTTGGGTATTCAAGAGGTTATGACTGAATTTTGCAATGTGTCGGGTCATGCGATCAATCTCCTCAAATATGCATTCAGTTTAGTCCTCGTATCTTTAAGACCTTGTGCGTGGATATCGAAAATGTGCTTGGGGTGTCGCAATCCAATGTTGAATGGTGTTACCTGTTGGGTTTTATGAGCATCAAATGCGCAGCGGAGAATACAGAAACCCTCGACAAAATTCATACGAAAACCAGCAAATCAAGAAATATGTTTATACCTATGACGAAATCAAATTTCGTGAAAAATAACTGACATTTGAGAACCAAAACGTAGAATAAGATCCACGTCTCTACAAGCATCCACACAAACGCCAGAAACACCTCGCAGTCCGTCCAACGGGCTCGGGGTTGGTAGATCATCTTTTTCTCTACAACAAAATACAAGTTTCGTTCTCTGCAGAGATTCTCTTCTTCCTCTCCTCTCTTCCTCCTCTCTTCTTCCTCTTCCTCTCCTCTCTTTGTTTCGTCCACTGGCGGCTGCTTGTTCTCCAAGTCTATACTTGAAACCTAAAAGCATGCTCATCAAGTGGTTTCGAAAACTACACGCTTTTATATATTAGAGAGTGTTTTTTTTGCAAATCTTATGAGAGGATATTTATGGTATTAGAAATTTGTCGTTTCGGTTCAAAACCAAAATTAATAATTCCTTATTGATTAATTCTCAATTAATCAATTACCATTTAATATATCTAAATATACATATTCAGAATTTGGTTTTATTTATATATAATATAAAATAAACCAACACGATCAATGATCAATTTTTCGTACGTTCTTAATGCGCGACCCTATAAGTTCATATTACGTTGGCAGTAAGATTAATCCCTTGATTACTTCTAGATCATAGATTCTAACATTATCTTGGGGTACCTCTTGCGGGTAAGAAGCCCAGACCTTCAGCTTTTGAATGACATTATCTTGGGGCTGGCGACTAGATTAAGGGTAGTAGGTCTAGGGGCGTGAAGCCGATCTAGGGATGGATCGGCAAGGAAAACTGGTTCTTAGGGAGAAGAGTCGGTATAGAGAACCAAAAGATTAGTTTTCATCGCCTTAATCTTAGCGTCATCAAGATCAACCTTTTTTATTAAATGAAAACTTATTTATGCTTTTCTGTTCTATGATTCTCAAAATTTAATTTTTCTACTTCAACTGCACTTTAAATCTCTAATTTATCTATGTCACTATTTTAATAAAAAGAAAAAGTTATAAGTTTTAATTAATACTTATTCACCCCTCTAAGGAAACCTAACGACCTAACAAGTGGTAGCAGAGAGAGGTTTTCTCTTATAAGGTCTAACAACCTTGAGAAATGGTAATCACGATTGTGTTTAACGAAGGTCAATGTATAAGACTGTTATGATCTTGCTAGGGCAAAGAGAGAAGAAGGGGGATCTACGGGAGAGATTAACGAGAAGAAGATTAGGGTTTGAGAGGAGAAGAAGGGAGAATACCTTTAGGAAATACTTGCATAGCCATCATTAGGAGACCCCGGGCCTATTAATACCCGGGGTCAAGGGGCTGGCCGCCCCCCCCCCCCCCCCATGTAGGGTCTGAACCGGGGTGGTTCAGCCCCTATTCTTCTATTTTACTAGATGGGGGCTGAACCAGATGGTTCAGCCCCGTTGTTTTGAGATTGCTCCTTGCGCCGCCGTGCGTATTGATGCCCTGCGAACCGTAATGGTTGCGGGGGTATAACATTCCCTTCCCCATCAAGAGCCACCTTGTCCTCAAGGTGGAAATCGGGAAAGCGCTCCCGGAATTCCAATAAGTCAACCCAAGAATTGTGGGCCTCCGTCATCTGCTTCCACTTGATGAGTACCTCTAGTCGGTACTCCGTGCCTCGTTTCTTCCACTTGGTTAGTAAGATAGCCTCCGGTGAAGGCCTTAATTCTCCGCTGCTGGTGGCTTCAGGCAAGATGGGACTGGCTTGAACTGAATCCCCAAGTTTTCTCTTTAACAGAGATACATGAAATGTTGGATGAATGCGGGACCCCTCCGGGAGTGCCAGAGTATAAGCGACTGGACCCACACGCCGGATGATTCTGTACGGACCATAGTACCGCGGGGAAAGTTTCTGATTGGCCCGCCGAGAAACTGATAGCTGGCGATACGGCTGGAGCCGGAGGAAAACCTCGTCACCCACTGCGAACTCCCGCTCAGTGCGGTGTTTGTCTGCCTGGACCTTCATACGCTCTTGAGCCGCCCGTAAGTTGTCCCGAAGTAGTGCTAATGTCTGATCCCGCTCTTGAAGTGTCTGATCTATAGCTGGAAGAGCGGTGCTGGCCGGCTCATAGGAACTCAACGTGGGGGGTGGTCGGCCGTACACCGCCTCAAAAGGAGTGAGCTTGCTGGCCGTGTGAAATGATGTGTTGTAGCAGTACTCTGCCCAGTGTAACCACCGGGTCCACGTGCGCAGCTCATCCATCACAAAGCACCGTAAATAGGTCTCGACCCCTCGGTTGAGCACCTTCGTCTGTCCGTCGGTCTGGGGGTGATTGGTCGTGCTCATGCGCAGTGTGGTCCCCTGAAGACGAAAGAGCTCCTTCCAAAAATTGCTCACGAATACCGGATCTCTGTCTGAGATGATGGACCGAGGAATCCCGTGGAGTCGTACTATCTCCCGGGCGAAAAGCTCTGCAACTGTCTCCCTTGTGTATGGGTGGCTCAACGCAAGAAAATGGCCGTACTTGGAGAGTTTGTCGACCACCACTAGGATGACCGTCTTGCCCTGCGATTTGGGTAAGCCATCTATGAAATCCATGGATATGGTATCCCAGATCTGATGTGGGATCTCTAACGGTGTAAGAAGGCCTGCTGGCAATGTCGTTTCGTACTTCTGCCGCTGGCAGATGTCGCACTCCCAGACGAACTGCTGAACATCCTGCCTCATCCCCTTCCAAAACACATTTGCCCTGACCCGCTGTAGGGTCCGAAGAATACCGGCGTGGCCACCGGTCGGGGAAGCATGGAAATCCTGTATCATGATGGTACGCCATGGTGATGTGGCGGGAATAACTAGCCGGCCCTGGTAGTACAACCGCGCTCCCTGTAGGTGATAGCCGGCCTCCGTGGGCCGACCCTGCTGCAATGCCTCAACAATAATACGGCGTGCTGGGTCCTGACGAACTTCCGCCTGTATCTCGTCCAAGGATTCGATCACCGGTCCCGAAACGTGGGACAGGGAACTCTCCGGTAGGCAGGATAAAGCATCGGCCACCACATTCTCCTTCCCCTGCTTGTAGATGATCTCGTAGTCGTACCCCAGTAGTTTCGTCAGCCATTTCTGCTGTAGGGGGGATGCCAATCGCTGCTCTAGGAAGTGCTTCAAGCTTTGATGGTCCGTGCGGACCTGGAAGCGCCGCCCCAGAGATAAGGTCGCCACATGGCGACCGCGTGGAGGATGGCGGGCATCTCCTTCTCGTATGTAGACAGCCCCAAGGTCCTGGGTGCTAATGCCTTGCTGAAATACGCTAACGGACGGCCCTCTTGCATCAAGACCGCGCCGATCCCGACTCCCGATGCATCAGTCTCCACAACAAAATCCTTGGAGAAATCTGGAAGTGCCAACACCGGTGTGGTCGTCATGGCCCGTTTCAGGGCCTGGAACGCTTCTTCCGCCTCTGCATGCCACTGAAAGGCATCCTTCTGCAACAGCTGGGTAAGAGGTCGGGCTATCTTCCCGTAGTCCTTCACGAATAGGCGATAATAACCGGTCAGCCCGAGAAAGCCTCGTAAGGCCCGGATCGTCGTGGGTTGCGGCCAGGTCACCATGCTCTCTATCTTCCTCGGGTCAGCCTGGACCCCTTGAGCCGAAACCAGGTGCCCCAAGTACTCGGCCTCCGCCTGCCCGAAGGAGCATTTGGATCGCTTGGCGTAGAACTGGTGCTCCCGCAAGATGGTAAGTACATGTCGAACGTGCTCCAGATGCTCGTCCCAACTCCTGCTATAGATCAATATGTCATCAAAGAAAACTAAAACATACCGGCGAAGAAGTGGCCGAAATATCTCGTTCATCACTGCCTGGAAGGTAGATGGAGCGTTGGCCAACCCGAACGGCATCACTAAGAACTCGTAATGGCCGTCGTGGGTTCGGAACGCCGTCTTGTGGATGTCATCCTCTTTCATCCGGATCTGATGGTAGCCAGATCGAAGATCCAACTTGGTAAATAAGCTCGCTCCATGCAGCTCGTCAAGTAGCTCATCGATCATCGGAATTGGAAACTTGTCTTTAATAGTAGAGCTATTCAGGCCCCGATAATCGACGCAAAACCTCCAAGAGCCATCCTTCTTCTACACCAATATGATCGGTGAGGAGAAGGCACTGGTGCTGGGTCGTATGATGCCGGTGGATAGCATCTCTCGAACACTGCGCTCTATCTCCGTCTTCTGTATATGAGGATAGCGGTAGGGCCGGATATTGGTCGGATCCGCCCCTGCTTTCAACTGGATCTGGTGGTCACGAAACCTCGATGGAGGAAGAGTGTGCGGCTCCTGGAAAACATCCTCGAACTGCGTCAATAAAGCCTGTATCTGCTCGGGTTCCTCAGGGATGTCGGGCCCGCTGGCCGCCCCTCCTAGTACCATCGCGCTGCCCTGCTCCCCCAATCGATGTAGGCTCCGGATAGAAATTTCCTTAAGTGGGGATGACTGCATGCCGTGCAAGCAATGGTCCGTCCCCTGCTGAGTAAACTCGAGCGTCATCCGATCCCAATCCGTGGTCACCCGTCTCAACTGGCGGAGCCACTGCACCCCAAGGACCATATCGGATCCTCTAATCGGCAGGAGGTAGACGTCGGTGTAGCACGCGTACCCCTGCATCTGCAACTCGACTCCCTTCAGCACCCCTTCACACTTCAACTTGCTGCCATCGGCCACCATAACCTGAGAAGCGGCCCCCTGTCAACTGTATGCCCAGCCTTCAATGCCACCGCGGGGTTGATGAAGTTGTGGGTGCTCCCACTATCAATCAAAATGGTCACTCGCTCCTGGCCAATCCTTCCCTTGATGCACAAAGTAAGAGGCATCGTGCACCCCTCCATAGCCTATATGGAAACCCCAAACTCCGCTAAGTCCAACCCGTCCTCCTCCTCAAGGTTGACAGGGCCCTCCTCCTCGTACTCCTCCCTTAGCATGAAAACCTGGACCTTCTGACAACGATGTCCCGGAGCGAACTTCTCATCACAGTTGAAACACAGGCCCTTCTCCTTCCTTGCTTGCAGCTCAGGCCAAGTAAGTCTCGTCACAGTCGGTCTAACCGTCGGTGGTATCTCTCGTCGGCCCGTCATTGGGGCTGGTGGGGCTCTTGCCGTGGCCCGGTTTCGTTGTCGGTTGAAACGCTCCTCCTGTATTCGTGCCAAGCTGATGGCATGACTCAAGCTGCGAGGCATGTAGGCGTGGACCTCATCTCTCAAATAGTCCTTCAGCCCTGATATAAAGCAACCGAGGAGAGTCTTCTCCTCCCAACTGACCCGGTTGGCCAGCTTCTCGAACTCAGTACGATATTTGTTGGACATGTGTGTCACATCCCTTTGTTTGAGAATAACAAATCCCATATTGTATTTGATATTGCTTGTAGTGTGTTTATAGTGTGCAGGAACTATAGGTGCAATACTCCACAGGTAGAAGGCAGCATGGAATCAAACTTTCTGAATGGAGCACTACCGCCAGCGCTAGAGGTTAACGCAGGCGCTAGCGCTACCGCCAGCGCTAGCACTAACGCCAGGCGCCAGCTCAAGATCGTCTCAGCGGTTAACGCTACCGCCAGCGCTAGCGATACCGCAGGCGCTATCTCAAGTTCGTGCACAGCGCCACGCCGCCGACGGTTTTGCAACCGCTCCACACGAACGCTACCGCAGGCGCTATCAGCTACCGCAGGCGCTAGCTCCAAGATCTATAAAATGATGTGTTCTCTCTCGTTTTGTGTCAGAACTTCCAGAGACATTACTTGTGCCCAAACTCTCGTGCTGCTACTCTGCTGAAACATCATCTCCCACTCAAAGCCAAAGAAGAAATTCTGGAGAAGGAAGCCATCACGCTGCATCCGAAAAACGATCGCTTCGACCTCGCTTGTACTTCAGCGATCCTTCATACTCATCTCCAGAAATCTCAAGAGGGAGTTTGCTTGTTATTTACTTCACTTCTTTATTTGTATCTTGTTGTGAAATCGCCTTGTTTTTGGCGACTAGGTCCTTGCGCGGCTTAGGGGGAATTCGCCGCGTGAGTTGGCGACTAGGTCTAGGGGATTAGATCTAGGGGGTGCTCGAGGCCATATCCGAGTTTGGGTTGGCTAGAGCGGCTTGAGGCTTTATCCGGGGAAGGATAGGCTAAAGCCAACCGGTTTGTGGGGATACAAGTCGGTATAGAAAAGGAAAAGAAATTCATTTTTGTACGCCTTCGATTTCTAGCGATATTGAAATCAAATTTTGTAAACACCCTTTTTATATAATGCAATCATGATTATATTTGTGTTTATTTGATTTCTCTCAATTGGCGTAAAATTTCATTATTGCAAAATTGTTATTACTAAATTGTCATCTTATTTCCTATTAATCAAAAACAACTTAGTAATTATCTAGAAAATTATAAAAAGAATTTTATTCCCTTATTCACCCCCCCCCCCTCTAAGGGCGCCGTAAGATCCAACAAGTGGTATCAAAGCAGGTTATTCCAAACGGTTTAAAAACCAGGAATAATGGCGTCTTATGATCTCGCTTTTTCCGAGGGTCAGAGAATTAGTAGACCTCCACTATTTACTGGATCAGATTATAATTATTGGAAAAATATGATGCGTTGTTTTCTAATGACCCTAGATATTGAGGTTTGGAACATGGCAGAAGAAGAATACACTCCTCCTACATTTGTAGTTGGAGAGGTTATGTTAGAAAAACTCAGATAAATGGGACGATCGGGATAAATTCAAATGTAAAAATAACGCAAAAGCCATGAATGCTCTATTTTGTGCGTTAGATAGAAATGAATTTAATAGAATTTCTGCATGTACTACTGCTTATGAAATTTGGAATCATTTGGAAGTTACTCATGAAGGTACATCGCAGGTTAAAGATTCCAAACTTTTGCAACTGGAGTCGGAATATGAAAAATTCTGAATAGATGAAAGCGAAGATGTTGATGGTATGTACACGCGCTTCACCAAGATCGTCAATGCCTCAAAAGCTCTTGGAAAGACTTTCTCAAATGGCGACTTGGTCCGTAAGATCCTTCGTTCTCTTCCTCCAAAATTCAACCCAAAGGTGACGGCTATTTCGGAGTCGCACAACTTAAGGACGCTCCAAGTTGAGAGCCTCATTGGGAATCTCAAAACCCATGAGGTAGAACTCAAAATCCAACATGATGAATACAACAAGGATCCAAAGAAAAAGGCGTTGGCACTAAAATCAAAGAAAGAGTGCCAAGAGGATGAGGATGAAGATGAAGAAAGTCTTTTGGTGAAGAACTTCCGAAAGTTCATGCGCAATCCGGAAAGGAGAAACACCTTTCGAAAATATTTCCAAAAGGGTGAAAGATGGAAAGGGTCATCTTCAAAGAAGGAAAAAGAGAGCGACAATGAAGAAGAGAGACCTCCACCGGAATGCTATCAGAAGACGGGGCACATTCGGAGCCAGTGCCCAAAGTTCTTGAAGGAGAAGAAAGAAAAACGGCACAAAGGGAAGGAGAAGAAGAAAGTACTAAAAGCTAGAACATGGGATGACTCTTCCTCCTCCTCCTCCTCCGAAGAGTCAAGTGGGTCTTCATCAAGCGAAGATGAGGAAGCAAACATGTGCCTCATGGGGCGTGGAAACGACGGCGACGACACCAGTGTTCCTAGTGACACTGAGGTAACTCCTCCCACTTATGATGAATTGTTTAATGAATTTCTTGAAACTTGCAAAGCTTTTGATAAAAATATGAAAGATAGTATTTTATTAAATCATGAAAATCTCTTATTAAAGAAAATCAAAAGCTTTCCAAAAAGGTAATTGTTTTAGAAAAGAGAAAGGTTTCTTGCCAAGAATGTGATCACTCCACTAAATTGGCAAAAGATATAGAAGAGTCACTTTCTAAAGCCCTCTCTCATGCCAAAACTCTTACAAAAGAGAAGGGGGAATTAGAAAGGAAATTGGAAGCCTCTCTTTTGCAAATAAAAAATAATAAAAAGGATTTTGAAAATAGGTGTGTCATGCTTGTGAAAGAAAACTTTTCACTTAAAGCACAAGTACATGATCTCACCATGGCCATTAAAAAATTTGGAATAGGCCAAAAATCTCTGGAAATGATTTTAGGGAACCAGTGTCATGGTTCTGGAAAATTTGGGCTCGGATATCGAGGTGAGGGCTACCGCCCGGCGCTAGCCACTAACGCCGGCGCTAGTACCTCATACCAGAAACCTGAATTTTCTTTTTCAAAATGTTTTCCTTCTGTAAATCCAACTTATTCCAGCAAGAAAACATTCCAGAAAAGGGTCTCAACCCCCTTTATTTCGTGTGCAAACTGTTATAGTTTAGGTTACACATCTAGTTCTTGCAGGAAAATAAAACGAAATACTTTAAAGCAAATCTGGGTACCTAAGGCTTCCACTTATTCTATGGGTGGTTCCACATGGGTATCCGGATCTTTACTCTCATCTTCTTTCTTGATGTGCAGGCAGGCTAAGGACAATGTAGACGTGTGGTACTTGGATTCAGGATGCTCCAAGCACATGACGGGCAATAAAGCAAAGTTCCTTAGCCTAGAAAAGAAGAAGGGAGGGATCGTGACGTTTGGTGACAACGGAAAAGGAAGGATCATGGGAATTGGTACAGTTGGTAACGAATCCTTCACTATATCAAATGTTCTTTATGTAAAAGGGCTAAAACATAATCTTATTTCAATTAGCCAATTATGTGATAAAGGATTAGATGCTTTATTTGAATCTTCTACTAATCTATGCAAAATATCTAATCCTATTACAAACAATATTTTACTAACTGCACCAAGAATACACAATGTTTATATAGTTTCATTTCATGATCTTTCAAAATCATCTTTAAAATATTTTATTACCAAAAATGATGAACTTGAACTTTGGCATAGAAGGCTAGGACATGCTAACACAAAGCTTATTGTAAATCTTGCCAAAAGAGATTTAATTAGAGGATTGCCTAGATTAAATGGATATTTACCTTCACTTTGTTCACCATGTCAAAAAGGTAAAATTACTAGATCCTCTTTCAAAAGTAAAAATGTTATTTCTACTACAAGACCTTTGCAATTAATTCATATGGATCTTTTTGGTCCCGTCAGCACCGCAAGTCTTGGTGGTAGATTATATACATATGTTTTAATAGATGATTTTTCTAGATATTGTTGGACAATATTTCTATCATCCAAATCCGAAGCGTTTTGTGAATTTTCAAAATTATGTACTCGTATTCAAAATGAAAGTGATTTAAAAATTAAATGCATTCGCTCGGATCATGGAGAAGAATTTGAAAATGAAAAGTTTACATCTTATTGTGATATGTTAGACATAAAACATGAGTTCTCCGCACCACGCACACCCCAACAAAATGGTGTTGTAGAAAGAAAGAATAGGACACTACAAGAGCTAGCACGCACTATGTTATGTGAATATAAATTACCTAAGTCATTTTGGGCCGAAGCCGTAAACACATCATGTTATGTTATAAATAGAATCATGTTTCGCCCATCTTTAAATCTCACACCATATGAACTTTATTTTCAAAAGAAGCCTAATGTATCTTACTTCAAAGTTTTTGGTTGTAAATGCTTCATTTTAAATACAAAAGATAGTTTGGGAAAGTTTGATGAAAATGTGATGAAGGAACATTTCTTGGATACTCTTCAACTTGTAAAGCTTATAGAGTTTTTAATAAAAGAACTAGAAAAGTTGAAGAATCAATTAATGTGAAATTTGATGAGCTTGTTCCTTGTATAGAAAGACATTCCGCAGGCAAAGAGGATGATCTATTACCTCCTTTGGAGCATGGTGATGAAGAACCTTCCAAAGATGAAGAAGAGGAGGCCAAGAAAGATGAATATGTACCTCCAAGCGTCTTAAAATTCACAAAGGATCATCCACGGGAACTTATAATTGGTGAACCATCCATCGGGGTAAGAACTCGCTCTTCTCTTCATGAATCTTATTCAAATGTTTGCTTTGTTTCCGAAATAGAACCAAAAAACGTTTCTACTGCTTTAAACGATGAATTTTGGTTTTTGGCTATGAATGAAGAGTTAGAACAATTTGAGCGACATAATGTTTGAAAATTAGTAGAAAGACCATCTAATCACCCGGTTGTAGGCGTAAAATGAATTTTCAAAAATAACTTAGATGGTGAGTCTAGAATATCTAGAAATAAAGCACGGTTAGTAGCACAAGGATATTCACAAATCGAGGGGATAGATTTTGATGAATCTTTTGCACCCGTTGCTAGATTGGAGTCTATAAGAATTTTTCTAGCATTTGCAAGCTTTAAAAGAATAAAACTATTTCAAATGGATGTGAAAAGTGCGTTTCTAAACCGGTTTGTAAAAGAAGAAGTTTATGTTAAACAACCCCCCAGTTTTATTAATGAAAATTTTCCAAATATGTTTATAAACTAGAAAAAACGTTTTATGATTTAAAACAAGCGCCCCGTGCATGGTATGAAAGACTTACATCATTTTTATTGAAGCACAGTTATATTATGGGAAGTGCGGATAATACTCTCTTCATTAAGCACAACAATGATGATATAATTATTTTACAAATATATGTTGATGATATTATTTTTGGATCTACTAATGAAGAGATGTGTAAAGAAGTTATTTTAGTGATGAAAAATGAATTTGAAATGAGTCTTGTAGGAGAATTTTCTTATTTCCTTGGTTTTCAAATATCACAAAGAATTGATGGTATCTTTGTATGTCAAACTAAATATGTCCATGATATGCTTAAACGTTTTGGATTTGAAAACCTTAAACATGCTTCTACACCAATGAGTGCATCACTAAAATTAGGAAAAGATGAATCAGGAACTCCTATAGATCAAACTTTATATAGAAGTATGATAGGATCCCTACTCTATCTTAGTGCAACTAGACCCGATATTATGTTTGTCGTATGCTTATGTGCTCGATTTCAAGCCAATCCAAAAGAATCTCATTTAAAAGCGGTAAAACGAATTTTTAGATATCTCATTGGGTCATCTAGATTAGGATTATGGTACCCACATAATGATTCATTTACATTGCATGGCTATTCCGATTCGGATTATGCTGGTTGTTCACTTGATAGAAAAAGCACTAGTGTACTTGTCATTTTCGAGGACCTTCATTAGTTGCATGGTTTAGTAGGAAACAAAATTCGGTTGCACTCTCCATCACGGAGGCCGAATACATTGCATTAGGGAGTTGTTGTGCACAAGCACTATGGATGAGCCAAACTTTAGAGGACTTTGGTTTTCATCTAAAAAATATTGAACTAAAATGTGACAATAAAAGTGTCATTGGTCTCACAAATAATCCGGTACACCACTCTAGATCCAAACATATAGATGTGAGTCATCATTTCATAAGGGATCACATTAAAAAGGAAAATGTAAGGATTAGTTTCATTGGCACGGACTCTTAACTTGCTGATATATTTACTAAACCTCTTCCCGATGCAAGATTTCAAATGTTAAGATTGGAATTAGGAGTCTTAGACATCTTAGGATGAATAACATGTAAAACGCTAATGTTTTATGCAATTTGAGTAATCAAAACATCTCTGAATATTATACAATTTCTGCATAAGACTACACTTAAGACCCCTAATCAATATCAAAAATCAAAATTTTAAAATTCCTAAAAAATCGTGTACTGTTTGACGCGATATCACTAGCGCCGGCGCTAGCGTGGGTATTGGAATTTTCAGTTTTTCAAAATTTCTAAAAATCACCAAAAATATTTTACTCTATATGTACTACTTTGTTTTTGTATTTCTGACATTTGTTATTTTTGTTTTATTCATATTATGAAAAATCAACTACAAAAGTTCAAAATTAAAAAAAAAAATATATTTTTGTTATTTGTGTTTTTATTCATATTATGAAAAATCTACTACAAAAATTCAAAATTTTTTGATTTACAAAATCAAATAATATATGTTTTTATTATTTGATTCAAAAATATATGTTTTTATTATTTGTGTTTTTATTCAGATTATTTGTGTTTTCTGTTTTTATTTGATTTAAAAAATTATAAAACTAAGTCAATTCGTCGAGATGTCTCGTGAAGTTCGGATGAATCTCGACGAATCCAGACAGAAGCCAAATTTCTAGTTTAAAGAAGAAAATTCTGCGGCTAAGTCTATTCGTCGAATGTTCACGTGAACTCCCGACGAATATCGACGAACGCAGACAGAAGTCAAAAAGGCAGACTTGTGAAGGAATTTGTGCGGCTAAGTCAATTCGTCGAATGTTCTCGAGAACTCCCGACGAATTCCGACGAATGAAAACAGAAGACAGTTTTCAAGCCTTGGTCAGTATTTTTCAATGGCTAAGTCAATTCGTCGAATGTTCACGTAAAGTCTCGACGAATGACGGACGGACGTTTTCAAATTTATGTTTCAACGATTTCAAATGCTTATCATATTCAAAACAAAAAAAAAACGGTATGGTCTTTATTGTCAATATCAAGCATGCATGATTTCTATTATTTAGAATTATTTACAATGTTAAAACATATTCTTTCAAATTACTATGAACATTGTTTTGCTTATCATGCTTTGATATATCTATTTAAAGTAAATCAATTGTATTGCAAAATGTGTAGAACCAAGCTTAGCATGCCTCTAAGTATGAGTAAATGTTTTATGATTGATAATGATACATTTCACTCACTTATTTTGGTAATCAACATGTGTGTCTAAATCTAAAAATGCTTGCTTGTGTATTGTAGTAGTACAATGAATTAAAACTTGCATAAGTTTATTGCCCACGCTACATTTGAATTGCACTTATGAAATTTAGAAAAGTGGTTAAGTTAAAAGTTTTGGTTTGCAAAACAAGTGTATTCGGAGAATGTTGTCTCACAAATATGAATAAAAAATTATATATGTAGACAAATATAACTCCACCAAGCACTACTTGAACCTCCTGATAAGTCTTCATAAGCATTGTGAGGTTGAGCACCTTGGAAAGAATAGTAAAGTGTCTTGTGCAAACCTTAGTTATTATACCACTTTGTTTAAAAAAAATTATGTGCATTAAAAGTGTGTGAAAGTAATTTACTTGTGTTTTATTGTGCACTTTACTTTACATATGTCTTGTATTTTGTTGATTTAAATCAATTGTTAACATTGCCTAAAATACACTTATGTGTACATCATTATCTTTCATAACACTTCTTCTCATGAGTATTGGATTCTAATGCTTTATCTATACTACTCTTTATATAAAAATGCACTAGATAACCTAGCATGATCTCTACAATGTTTTGGTATTTCTTGAACTTAGAATTAAGAAACATTGTAGTATAATCTCTCTTTGATATGTTCATTTCATGCTTGGTATCTTTATGAACAACTTTGAGATTTCAAAAAGGTTAAAACATCTTTCAATTTTGAACTAAAACTCATATTTTTACTTATGTTTTTCATGCTTACAAAAAGATGTTTATTATAATCTTCCGCTTGTTTGCAACTCTTATCTTTATATTTGAAATCTCTTATATATGCTATGCTTAAACTCTTTATCATTTCATATATTACAAAAGCTCGATCATGATTTATAACTAGCCTAAAGAATGCCTCCTTACTACCCTCACCCCACCTTCTTTTGATAATACCAAAAGGGGGAGATTAATTGAAGAAATCTATAGAGAAGAAATATAGATAAATAAGGAGAGACTAATTCATATAATCTATCATTTAGGGGGAGTAGAACATAAATTGCTTTTATGTATGGGGAGCATTAAGATAGGGAGAGTATGCATAATTTTATCATATATTATAGTTGCACTTTTATCTTGCTTATCTTATCTATAAACATTATTATTGATTTCTTGCTTAGAGGATTTGTTATTATCAAAAGGGGGAGATTGTAATCTCATATTGTATTTGATATTGCTTGTAGTGTGTTTATAGTGTGCAGGAACTATAGGTGCAATACTCCACAGGTAGAAGGCAGCATGGAATCAAACTTTCTGAATGGAGCACTACCGCCAGCGCAAGAGGTTAACGCAGGCGCTAGCGCTACCGTCAGCGTTGAGCATATTATTCGAAACTCGAAAGTCGCTCGAAAATCGCTCGAATATTGAGTCGAACCGAAATCAGTTACAATTGATTCGACTCAATTTGAGTCGATTCAATTTGACTCGAATCTGATTTCGAGTCAATTTCGAGCCAGCCCTGAATCGCTCGAAATATGATTTGAATCAACTCGAATTGATTAAAAATATTATGTATTTATTAATATGTTATTATTTTAAAATTAAAAACACTAAATTTTAAACCTAAATACAAATATTGAAGGCTTTAAGTGTTTCATTTGCTAAATTTAGATGTTTCCAAATTTAATTTCGAGTCAATTACGAATAAAAAGAAAAATTGCTCAATTTCGAGCCAGCTTGATTCGATTTTGAATCAACTCAATTTGATTTCGAGCCAGCTCGGAATCGAGCCATTTCGAGTCGAGTCGACTCGAAATCGATTTCGATTTCGAGCCGATTTCGACTCGAAAATTTCGATTTCGAGCCGAGCCAAAATCGCTCGAACTCGACTCGATATCAGCCCTAACGCCATGCGCCAGCTCAAGATCGTCTCAGCGGTTCCGTCTCAGCGGTTAACGCTACCGCCAGCGCTAGCGATACCGCAAGCGCTATCTCAAGTTCGTGCACAGCGCCACGCCGCCGACGGTTTTGCAACCGCTCCACACGAACGCTACCGCAGGCGCTATCAGCTACCGCAAGCGCTAGCTCCAAGATCTATAAAACGATGTGTTCTCTCTCGTTTTGTGTCAGAACTTCCAGAGACATTACTTGTGCCCAAACTCTCGTGCTGCTACTCTGCTGAAACATCATCTCCCACTCAAAGCCAAAGAAGAAATTCTGGAGAAGGAAGCCATCACGCTGCATCGAAGAACGATCGCTTCGACCTCGCTTGTGCTTCAGCGATCCTTCATCCTCATCTCCAGAAATCTCAAGAGGGAGTTTGATTGTTATTTACTTCACTTCTTTATTTGTATCTTGTAGTGAAATCGCCTTGTTTTTGGCGACTAGGTCCTTGCGCGGCTTAGGGGGAATTCGCCGCGTGAGTTTGGGTTGGCTAGAGCGGCTTGAGGCTTTATCCGTGGAAGGATAGGCTAAAGCCAACCGGTTTGTAGGGATACAAGTCGGTATAGAAAAGGAAAAGAAATTCACTTTTGTACGCATTTGATTTCTAGCGATATTGAAATCAAATTTTGTAAACACCCTTTTTATATAATGCAATCATGATTATATTTGTGTTTATTTGATTTCTCTCAATTGGCGTAAAATTTCATTATTGCAAAATTGTTATTACTAAATTGTCATCTTATTTCCTATTAATCAAAAACAACTTAGTAATTATCTAGAAAATTATACAAAAAATTTTATTCCCTTATTCACCCCTCCCCCTCTAAGGGCGCCGTAAGATCCAACAATATTCCATCACTGTGCCTTTCTGACGGAGCTTCTGTAACGTCGCTTCCACGTCCTCATAGTCCAAGGGCCCGAAACGGGCTGAAAACCCTTCCACAAAGTGAGTCCACGACGCATAACCATCTCCTCGCAGAAACCACTGTGTCCACTGGTACGCGTCGTCTTCCAGATGGAAGGCTGCCAGCTGCACCCACAGATCTTCAGGAATTTCCTGATAAGTAAAAAACAGTTCCGCCTTCTGCACCCATTCCAAGGCATCTCCACCCCGAAACTTTGGGAAATTCATGCGGGTTCTTTTCGGAGGCATGTAACCTCACTGGTGTATGTCTACGTTCCTCCCCCGCTTTGGACCGTTCATCATCGGCCTCTGGTGGCCTGCAACTTGGTTTGGTCGGCCTTGGGGGTCGTGAAAGTGCATTCCCCCGTGCCCGCCGCCCATTTGTTGTCCTCCGCCTTGAAATCCATTCCTCGGAGGTCGCTCGTTCCAATGCTCACTGTTCCCCGCCCTCAACGGAGCCTCAAAAACTTGTGGCGTATGTAGCAGTCCTGTTCGGCCCCCAAAAGGAACGTCAACAGCCCCGGTCGGCTGAAAATGGGCTGGTAGGGGGTCCCGGACCCTCCCTGCGGCCATTCCGGCGGCCTCGACGCCGGCGAAAGCCCCTCCTGGGTCGGTCCAGGCGGTAGCGGCCGGCTGGAAGTGCCCCGACCCGGTCGGGTGCGGCTGGTGGTAGCGGAACCCGTCCGCGTATGCGGGGTTTCCCGCGTACCCGATCGGCGGGATTTGGGCTGGAGGCGGCTGTGCGGGCCATTGGCCGGCCGTGCGGCCCTGGTCCGGCCCTGGACAGCCCTGGGGGGTCACACCCGAGCCCCCCGGCACCCCGTTTTACGTCGTATGAGAGGCCTCCGCTTCGGATTCGACGTTTGACGCCGTTTTGCCCTTCAAGGACTACGTTAACAGCGCCTTGATTTCTTCCATTCGTCCCTCCAAACGTTCCTCTAAATTTTTCGTGGAGATCTTCATTTGTTCTTCAATGGCCGCCACCGAATCCACCAATCCAACATAGTTTTCTTCGATGGTGGCCAAGCGCGCATTCTCGACTTCGGTACGTGTCACACGGTCGCAGGAAGGAAGCTCTGAAACCAAATGTTATGATCTTGCTAGGGCAAAGAGAGAAGAAGGGGGATCTACGGGACAGATTAACGAGAAGAAGAAGATTAGGGTTTGAGAGGAGAAGAAGGGAGAATACCTTTAGGAAATAATTGCATAGCCATCATTAGGAGACCCCGGGCCTATTAATACCCGGGGTCAAGGGGGCTGGCCGCCCCCCCCCCCCCCCCCCCCCCCCCCCCCCCCACACACACACCATATAGGGGCTGAACCGGGGTGGTTCAGCCCCTATTTTTCTATTTTACTGGATGGGGGCTGAACCGGATGGTTCATCCCCGTTGTTTTGAGATTGCTCCTTGCGCCGCCGTGCGTATTGATGCCCCGCGAACCGTAATGGTTGCAGGGGTATAACAAAGACGTCCTCCACTTTTCACAAATACCAACTACAGCTATTGCAAAACTAGAATGAAATATTTTCTTATGAATTTAGATATAGACGTATGATATATAATTTAGACAAGATATTCACCTCCATCCATAATGGTGAAAATAAAGTCATAGAAAAACCAAGAGATAACTGAGGCAGTATTGATAAGTATAGATGTTCTAATAATGCAAAAACTTTGAAGGTACCGCAGGTGAAGGAATCAAAACAGTTCAGACTAAAATCGGAGTATGCGCATTTCCGTATGGAGATAAGCGAAGAAGTGGATGCAATGTACACAAGATTTACAAAATTTGTGAACGCATCCAAGTCACTTGGTAAGACCTTCTCAAATGACGTCTTGGGGAGAAAGATCTTAAGATCTCTCCCACCAAGATTCAATCTAAAGGCCACGACGATTGTAGAGTCACACGATCTTAGTCGATCGAGATTGAGAGTCTCATTGAGAACCTGAAAACCCATGAGGTTGAACTGAAGATTTAACACGATGAATATCAAGTGGAGCCGAAGAAGAAATCACTGACACTGAAGTCAATGAAAGAAGACGACAACGACGACGATGATGAACAAGACACCTGCTATCTACCGTCTCCATCGGCTACCTGGATCCAACTCCTACTACTCCCTTCTTCAAGATGAACACATGTGTCGCACTCCAGTTTCAACCGCATGGACACATACCTCGTTGACATCCACAGTGGCATAGATTTTCCCCTTTCACACTGCCTTACCCTTCCTAGATGGATCTTATCCCAAATAATTTCGCACCTCCCCAAATCATGCCCAGGGCACCCCCTTCGGGGAACAGCCCTCCCCACATCAAACCATGTTTCTAACCATGCCCATGTCTCTAACCATGTTTCCTTCAACAAGAACCACTAAAACCTAACTCCACCACCTATGCTTCAAACAACTCGACTTCGACCATGACCCCCTCTGCCCAACTACGTTCAATCCCAACAGCCCTCCCTCAGCCCCAAAACAAGACTCCCCACATCAGCACCTCCACTGCTGCAAAGAACCCCATCTTTGCCGTCGACACCTTGTAATCCACAACAGAATTCCTCCGATTCCAGGCCCTGGCCACCTTGCTGCCCCAACACCATGATTTCGGACACAACTTCCATTGCCATCAACCAATGCACCTCCCACCAACCCGTCCAGACATACTACAATGTTTGTCCATTGAATCCATCAATTTAAAAAGTAGCTTATGATGGCGGCATTTGTAATTTCATGCAAATACATTTAAACAGGAGAAAATCTGTGTACCTTGTTTAAAATTGGTTTTAATGTTCTACATGGGCCACATGTTGGAGCAGTATACAGCACACAAATAAGCCTTGGACTTTCATGGTACAATTTCCGCAATGCATACTACACAAAGAGAAGCTCCGGTCAGAACTCCCCATGATCGATAATTGCGAATTTGAAAGATTGAAGAAAAGAAATCTCATAAAAAATGAAAATTATTTTAAGTAAACAGACTAGCTGTTAGCTATTGATCATTACCTGGCCCTTGTGCTTAGTAAGTGAAACATCAAAACCCATTTGTGCATCCTTATCTGTAGGTTCCTTCTTTTCCTCTTCAGTTACAGGCTGTTCAAAATAAAATTTGCAGACAAACGATATGAATCATGGTCTGATCACATAAATGAAATGGGTGGGCTCATTCCGTGTCTCCAAGTGTTCAAGTCAGAAGATGTTAAAAGTTCAAATGCAACAGTAAATAGAAAGCAGTTAAGTCAAGTGAGTTCTTACAAGCAGACAGCAATTAACTGTTCTCTCAGTAGAACCAGGGTATCAAAGTGGGATTCATTTTTGGGTCAGTAAGGTCCAGCTAAGCTTTCTAGCAATCTTTGAAATATCGACCAGATATTACTCCTGAAATAGCTGTCTAAGCCTAAATTTTTGGAGATCTTTGTTCTTCAAATAGCAACAAATATAATGCAGAAACTATTAGTTGTGCATGTACTGTGCATAAGTATTATTGTGAATCCTCTGCTTGGTTTGAAGGAAATGATAGGAAATAAAGTTAGAATAGGAAATGTAAATTGAGCATCTAATTCATCCTCAAAGGGGCATATATATAGCATTACAATTATGACTTAAACACAAATACGACTTGAATAATATATTTCAACTCTCCCCCTCAAGTCGGATGGTAGATATCCGTCATTCCCAGTTTTCTGATGTCATCCGTGAAAATGTCACTTCTCAAGCTTTTAGTGAACACATCGGCCAGTTGATCTCTTGAACTGATGAATGGAGTAACCACGTTTTTTTTGTCCAAGTGATCCTTGATGAAGTGACGGTCCACCTCAACATGCTTGGTCCTGTCATGTTGAACCGGATTGTGGGCTATACTGATAGCAGCCTTGTTGTCGCAGAACAAGGAGAAAGGAGAAGTTCTGGGAAGACCCAAGTCTTGAAGGACAGTACATAGCCATAGTCCCTCACACATTCCAAGTGACATTGCACGGTACTCAGCTTCGGCACTCGATCTGGCCACAACGTGCTGCTTCTTGCTCCTCCATGTCACGAGGTTTCCTCCAACGAACGAACAATAACCAGTAGTGGATTTCCGATCGTCACGGCAGCCAGCCCAATCGGCATCCGTGTAAACTTCTATTTTCAAGTGGTCATGTTTTGAGAACAGAAGTCCCCGTCCTGGGGCCTTCTTAAGATATCGTAGGACGCGATACACTGCCTGCTGATGTCTGACCCGAGGAGCGTGCATATACCTACTCAAAATACCCACAGCATATGTGATATCAGGACGAGTATGAGATAGATAAATCAGTTTCCCAACTAATCTCTGATAGCGGGTGGCCTCAACACTGTCACTGTCACCATCGTCACAGATCCCATGATTCTCCTCCATAGGGGTGTTCGCAGGAACACACCCAAGCATCCCGGTCTCTTGTAGCAAGTCCAGGACATACTTCCGCTGAGATATGAAGATGCCCTGATCAGATCTAGTAACCTCTATTCCCAGAAAGTATCGTAACTTTCCCAAGTCTTTCACCTCAAATTCCTTGGCCAAGAGGGACTTAAGATTGGCAATCTCACTCGCATTATTACCGGTGATGACAATATCGTCCACATAGACAATGAGAACCACAATATTCTGATCACGTCTCTGAATGAACATGGTGTGGTCTGACTGCGCCTGTTTATACCCAAACTTGAGCATAGCCTTGAGAAATCTGCCAAACCACGCTCTGGGTGACTGCTTTAATCCATATAAGGATTTCAGTAACTTGCAAACAAGGGGCTTTCCTCCATCTCTCACAAAACCAGGAGGAAATGTCATATACACCTCTTCTTCAAGATCTCCATGGAGAAAAGCGTTCTTGACATCTAACTGGTGGAGGTCCCATCCCAAGATAGCGGCGACAGACAGAAGGACCCGAATAGAATCCATCTTAGCAACTGGAGCAAAAGTCTCCTGGTAATCAACTCCCTGAGTCTGAGTGTACCCACGGGCGACCAACCGCGCCTTATACCGTTCAACTTTCCCGTCTTCATTTTGCTTGACCGAAAAAACCCATCTAGAGCCAACGGCTTTCTTACCATGTGGAAGAGGAGTGACATCCCAAGTGTGATTCTTGTCCAAGGCAGCCATCTCTTCTTTCATAGCCTGAGCCCAAACCGGAATGCCCAGAGCTTCCTGCCAAGTCTTAGGAATAACGACAGATGAAAGGGAAGCGATAAAAGACTGGTGGCCAGGAGTAAGATGATGATATGTCACATGGTTAGAAATGGGATGTTTAGTAGAAGCAAACTTATCTCGTAACTGAGCCAGCGGAACATCCAAATCCGCATCATCAGAATCTGAGGCCGAAGCAGGCACGGGTGGAAGCAGGGCCGTAGGAGCCTGTATACGGGAGGAGAGCCGGTGATACACATGAGGGAAAGGAGATAGGGGGACATCCAGAGAAGGAATAGGAATAGGGGGTCCCTGCTCAGGTAGAGGAAGCGATGGTGGAAGCTGTGGTAGAGAGGGAACCGGGTGAACAGGAAGGGGAAGATCAGGAAGGAGAAAATCTACAAAGCTCTCCCCCTGACGAACAGAGTGAGTCGAGGACAGAAAATAGGATTCCCCTTCGCGAAAAGTGACATCCATAGTGCAGTAGAGACGACCGGAAGGCGGGTGGAAGCATCGATACCCCTTCGTAGTGGAGGAGTATCCGACGAACACACAACGAATGGCACGAGGATCCAGTTTGTCACGGTGGGGTACATGAACGTGGACGAAGCACACACAACCAAAGACACGGGGGGACAGATGCGAAGTATAGACCGTAGCCATGGTGGACAGACGAGCGAGGGGGGTAGCATAGTCCAAGATACGTGAAGGAAGCCGATTGATAAGGTGAGTAGCAGTAAGAATCGCATCTGCCCAAAAAGATTTGGGGAGATGCATAGTACCCAGGAGGCAACGGGCCATATCCAGGAGGTGCCGGTTTTTCCGTTCGGCAACACCGTTTTGGGTAGAGGTGTGAACACACGTCGTTTGATGAATAATACCGTGATCTTTGAGATATGTGCCAAACGCGCCGCGATCATCATATTCACCCCCATTATCACTACGCAAAACACGGACGACCCCTTGAAATTTGGTCTGAATCATTTTATGGAAGAGTTGAAAACAGGAAAAAACTTCACTTTTTTTCTTCAATAGATAAACCCAACATGTGCGGGAAAAACCATCAATAAATGTGACAAACCATCGAAAACCAAAAATAGATGAAACTGGGGACGGACCCCAAACGTCAGAATGAATAACATCAAAAGGAGTAGTACAAGGAGAAGATAAATGCGATGAACTATGGCGCACATGCTTAGACTCATCACAAACATTACAAACAAAGGTATTTAAAACAGGAGAGAAAGCGGGAAATAGTTTCTGAAGGTAAAGAGGTGAGGGATGTCCAAGCCGGAGGTGCCAGCGACGAACATCCTCAGAAGTAACAGCAGAACTCGAGAGGGCCTGGGAGGAGGTCACATCCAAGTAATACAGGCCACCGCGTTCCCTACCACTGCCAATGCTCCGCTTCGTACCCAGTTCCTGAAAAACACAGGAGTCAGGAAAAAAGGTTACAGAACAATTGAGAGAGCGGGTAATATTACTAATGGAGAGTAAATTGCGAGGAAATGAAGGAACATGAAGAACAGATGGTAAAGAAATAGTAGGAGAACAAAAGATCTGGCCTTTGCCAGCAATAGGGGTCAGCAGGCCATTTGCAGACATAACTTTGTCCTTACCAGACAAAGGTGGGTAAGAGTGAAAACCTGAGGAAGAGCCGGTCATGTGATGGGTGGCACCGGAGTCAAGCACCCACTCGGACGAGGAAGCAGTAGCAGTAGGAGCACTCGGCATGGCAATAGAGGCAATAGAAGCAGAGGCCGCCTGGGACGGATCGGACTGAGAGTGAAGCATGCGGCGGAAGGCATCCAACTCCTGAGAAGTAAGCTGTCCGGGGGCAGTAGAGAAACCCTCATCATACACATCCGTAGAGAAAGCAGCATCCTGAGGACGAGTCCCGGTCTGACGATAGCCTCCACGACCGTGACTACGGCCACGACCGTGACTACGGCCACGACCACGACCACGACCGGAAGGAGCAAGATGAGGATGCAGCTTGAAGCATGCATCCCGAGTATGTCCCCGACGACCACAGTAATCACACGTGGGAATCGTGCTGGTATTGGTGGAACCTCCACGACTAACACCACCAACACTAGTAAAGGCAGACCGATCCACTGCAGGAGCAGGCGTGCTGAGGGATCGGCGGCGATCGTCATCACCAAGGACCATGCTGAACGCTTCCCGCAGGGACGGAAGGGGTGAACGATGCAAGATGTGCGTCCGGACAGTATCAGATTCCATGTTAAGCCCCATCAGAAAGACATGCAAGCGGTAACGGTTCTCCTTCTCCTGAAGCTTCACGGCGTCGGCCGTGCAGGAAGCAGTGAAATGCTCAAAGAAGTCCAGCTCCTGGTAGAGGCGTTCAAACTCCGAGAAGTAAGCAGACACCGTCAGAGATCCCTGTCTAAGCTCCAGAATGCGACGGGTAAGTTCATAGATCTGAGTGGAACTCCCAATCTGCGAGTACGTGTCTTTTGCCCGGGTCCAGATATCATATGCCGAGTCCAGAAGCATGTAACTCCGATATACCTTGGGGGACATGGAATGAAGAAGCCATGAAACAACAAGGGAATTTTCAGAGTCCCAGCGTCGCCACGTAGGGTCAGTCTTGGCGGGCTCCCGAATAGATCCATCAATGTAACCAAACATCTGATGGTTGCGGATCACATGTTGAGCAGCACGAGACCATTCCAGATAGTTCGTTCCGTCCAAGGGAACGGTGGTGATCTACAAAGAGCCCGAGTGGCCATGGGTCCGCTGCGGGTCACCCATCGCTGGCATAACCTCACTCATAGGTGGCGAAGAACCCGTAGAATCCCCCATAAGAGCAAGAGGAGAGCTGCCAATAAACAGAGAAATGCCACGCAAGGAGCAGCGGCAAGGAAGCGGGAAGGCAGCGGGAGTGGCAGCAGCGGCAAGGCAGCGGGAACACTAGGGCATAGCAGCGTACAGCCAGCAGCGCACACAGAAAGAGGAGGCGCAGACGTCGAGGTCGACCGGAGATGCAGGCGTCAATGTCGACGGGAGATGTACACGCCAGATCGATAGCATCAGCAGCGGGAGAAGCTGCGAGAGAAGCAGCGGCAGGGGGACGCTGCGGCAGATAGCATCAGTGCCGACCCTGGCATCCACGGCAGGAGCCTAGGGCGGCATTAAACGAGAGGAGGAGGACCGGTCGACTCTCAAACGGATGGAGGAGGAGTCGTCCGGAGCAGGGAAGACCGACGGGAAGAAGATCCGGCGGAAGCGGGCTGCGCTCGAGGGGCGGAAGCGAGGACGGAGCGCGCGGCGGAAGCGAGGAGCAGAGCGGAGCGTAGCGCGTGACGGCTAGGGCACGAGAAAAATTTCTCGCTCTGATACCAAGTTAGAATAGGAAATGTAAATTGAGCATCTAATTCATCCTCAAAGGGGCATATATATAGCATTACAATTATGACTTAAACACAAATACGACTTGAATAATATATTTCAACTAATAAAACTGTAACAATAAAGAAGGGTTGGGAAGGTGGTTTCAGCGGGCACATTTTTAATAGACTGTCAATGTCGTGCACCGCTTGTTTAAGTGCCCGGCAATGGCATTTCCACAGAACACGATTGACACAAAAATACTTTTTTCCAAACATGTCCACGCAGGGAGGACTGCAGGTAAGTTCGGGTGTTAGGTGTTTCAGCGGCGATCTCGACCACTGCCTCATACAGCTCCAAAATTAAATCAATATTAATTTTGGATCACTTGTCAGCTTGAAGAGAAAATAAGTGAATTTTTTTCTTTCTTATTGATTGATGGAAATTTGATTTTTTTATTTTTGGGGAGGATGTCAGTCACATAAAAAGGTAAAATTTTATAAAACAAGGTACAATTTTCCATCTCATTTTCACTAAGGTTGGTAGTGATTATTCGACGAAAATGCTTGTCTATATTTTATATTTGAATCAATTACCATACAACATCAAAGCAATTAAGAAGTTAATTTGATTTGCATTTTCACTAGTTCCTTCAAACCAAATGCTACCATAGTCCATATCCTTCTCAAAATCCCAACAAAGGACATGATACTTTTTGGGATGAGCCTTAAAAACCATAATTAAAACCATTCAGTAAAAAAACAATTTTGCCTAATGTTGCGTTCAGGAAATAATCAATGAAAGCATGGTTCAGCTGCTGTGCGTTTGAAAATAAGCCTTGGCGGGAACGTCAGTTTTTGGCAGTTAATTCATTTCAGTGGAGGGTATTTTTGTAATTTCATGGTTAGCGCCTTCTTTAAATATAGGACGGGAATGAGAATATATATGCATATTTGGGTTTTTCCCTTCCTTCGTTGCGAGTTCCAGCTCAGTTGTGAGCAGTGAGCTTCCATCAATCTGTTCAGAGGATCTTCCTCTTACGATTGATGATTTTGAATTACAATCGTTTGACACTGTTTGTTTGATAGTTAGCAATTAGCTGTTGAGTGTTCACATTCCCTGATTAATTGATTTCGTGTTCTTAGACTGAATTCATCAATTACTTGTGATAATTGTGTCCTGTTTATCCTGCTTATTTCAAATCGTTACGAGATTTCTGCGATGGGTTTGAGGATTGATTGAATCCGTCCATTGTTGATGATAGATCTCTTTTTAGCCCACATCACTTAATATAGACAAACAGATAATTGAAATCTAATTGAACAATGACACAAGAAAAGGCCAAGGAACGAGATGGAGACCTAAATTTGCAAAGGTGGTTGGTACGACCTAGGGCTTAAATAATGGCCCAAAACTAATGCAGTGCTAATATGAATGTATGGAAATGTCGCCTTGCACACGACTATGGGCTCAGATCGTCCATACGTTGGCCCTAAAGCTCATTGTGTTAAGAATAGACCCATAGGGGCCGGATGACAGTAATGTGTTCCATGATGCTGATCGCAAACAGTCATTAAACAAATAATCAAGTATGCCACAATTGAAGGATAAAATATCTGAAAAGCACTTATATAATGCACTTGCTAAACTGAGAGCAAGACAAAATCAGTACCTGGTGAAATTCAACAATAAGGTCATTGGCCACTAGATATCTCTCAACAGAGAGAGAAGCGACACAACCAGATCCAGCGGCAGTTACGGCTTGCCTCCATTCGTGATCCTAACACCATAATCCATGAAAAGTTACAAACACTTGCATGCATGCAGCCAAATATTTCCAGTGCAAAATGAAAGAGTCACCAGCATAAATACTTGCAGATATTAACAAATAGAAAAGTCATTTTTTATGTTGCTGAAGTTAAGAAATATAAAATTCACGCACCAACCAAAAAATAAAAGATGACTGACTGAGCTGTAGGGGCTCTTCCTGATCATATGATAGTGTTATCAACAAACCGTTACCACACTGAAAGTTCATTTTTCCCTAACACAAAAAACTTGAGAATAGCACAAAAAATGCCCCAAATTGTCAAAAAATATGTTTCAAAAGACAGTATTAATCTTGTCGAAGGAGAGGAATCTAGTAAAAATAAAGAATAAAGTGAAGTTGATGCCCGAGTACAATAAGGTCAATATAGCATAATAGATGGAAGTATGGTAATATGTTGACAACCCAAAATATGTTATGGATAGCTCATCAATATCTCGTCGAAAGTGGTGGTGGAGGTAGAGATACAAGGAAGTCATGCTCAACCTACAAAGAATGTAATGAGGCAGCTGAGCTCAACTTAAGGGAGAAGGAGGAAGAGAGTAGCTTTACTCAACCCTAATCTTAACATGGAGATGAGGAGAGGAGAGAAACTAAGAGAGACTAAAAGGATTAATTCATTGTTTGCCTTTCTCATGACCCAAGGCGTCCTTAAGATGTCGGATGCGCCGACACAACATAAGATAAAGATGCGACAAGCGCAATACAATATAATAACTCAAGTAATGACTGAATAAAGCATACATAAAAGTAACGGAGAATGGATAGTGGGCCCATAACATCACATCCCTCCTTTAATTTGCGCTTGTCCTCGAGATATAGAAGGGTATAAAAAGTCGCACGGCGGTTTATCTAGCTCCTTGATTTCACGTCATAATAGCTCCTTGTAGTATGTTGCCGAAGTTGAGATACCAGCGAGAGGGGATCCTCTATCGTGTTCGCGGATGTCGCGAATGATGGTGATGCAAGCGAGGGGTGGTGGCTTGTGTATAGGACGCAACAATGCACTGGGATGGGTGGGTCGGCGGAGTTCCTGTGGAATAGTGACCGCGAAGATCTAAATTGGAAGAGTCTATGAGGAAGAGTTGACAGAAGTAATGTCTAGAATCTAGGCAAGGGTTCCTGGTGGTTGCGGACAATCGAGGGGGACTAAGGGGCCGATGCAATGGGAACCATGGTGATTGGAAATGGCAGCATCATCTGAGTAGCAATCGCCGGAAGTAATGGATGAAGAATGACTAGCTGAAAAGGTAGAGCGGAGCTCGAATCCAGTGGAATCTGTGGCAGAAGATGAGGGTGTGGGATGGAGACCGCCGAGACAGATGGAGGTGCATCGAGGGTGGCCGAGTGCGTGTCTCAGAATGCGGTATGGGCGGCATGGGAACTTGTTGTGCAACTTGAAAGCCTTGAAATTTGACAATTATAGTAGCTAAACTGCTTTGCCAGTGTGGTCGAGATCACGGTGATCCTCTTTTCATTCGGACGATTCGAGTCCACGGATGCGTCTGGATGGTCGTTCCGAGTCATTTTCAGATATTACTTTGATTGTTTCGAGTTGTATTTGACACTCGATCGGCTCGGACGATATGAGTCGTCTGATTCTGGTGCTCTATTTGTGTTGTTTTATTTAAGCGTGCAGGGCCAGCTAGTGAGGGCATCGACGGTTTTTTGGAAGAAATCCTTTGGTCACGCTGGTGGACTCCAGCCCCCTCCTTCTTGATGTGACTCCGAGCTCCAACCGCAAGGGAGCGCAAGACGGTGAGTGATGGAGTCGAGAAGGAGCGAGCTCAGGATGCTGAGCGTCTGCGAGGTAGCAGAGGGAACCCGACAAGAGCCTGAAGGAGAGTCAGTGAGCTTCAACCGTGGCCGAGCTCAAGCATGCTAGTGCTGAAAAGAAGTATCGGCAAGCTCTGAGCATTGGCGTCTGCGAGAAGCAGACACGAGAAACCGCACGTACAAGAATCTGCAAGTTTTGTTGGCGTTTGCGAGCTCTGGAGTCTGAAGGAGTGATCGAAGCAAGAGCGAAACCGCAAGCAAGTACAGACACAGGCGCCTATGAGTTCAGAAAAAGAGGGAGAAGTGGTGAATGCACAAACAAGCTAACGGAATGGGAGGTGGCGAGTCCGAGTTGCACTGAGTGCAGGCGCAGAGGCGGCGAGTTCAGTGCACGATGCAGGTGGTGGAGAGTCCCGGTGAACAAGTTGTGAGTTCTACAAAGGCATGAGGGACTATAAAAGGCGGATTAGGGGTGCTCGGTCCAATGACAGATGAGGAGAAATTGGCGATCTCTAGGGGGCGACTGCGAGTACCTGAGAAAAAACAGGAAAGAAACAAAAAACCAACAACCAACAAAAAGTTTAATTGGTGAGAGGTTCGACACTAGTAGTCGAGTGGATCTGATACCATGTAGAAAATTGGAACATGGAGCTGGATAATTCTTTATTACTTCACATATTAAAAAAAATACATGGATATATATATATAGGATGGAGGAGTGAAACTCAACGCCCAAACCGAGATGTGAGACTAAACTATAAATGAGAAAAGAGGGCCTTTATATGTGCTTTTTTGCATGGGCTTATACAGTTCTTCAACATATCCAAAATTTCAAAGACCAAGCATAATCAAAGTTAATGACGGATGGGCGTCAGAAAGAAAGCCAGAGGAAGAGCACAAAGTAACCCAGACAACAAAACATTTTTGGTTTATTGTCTATTAGACCATAGACACTAATTAAAATAAATTGGAAAAAATCAACCAATATAATGTCAGGATATATCGGTGAATATATCGGTTGATAGTGCATATATTGGGGTGATATATTCCAAAAGGTTAAAAAAATTACAGGAAAGGTGGTGTTTGGCCCATAAAATTTTTATATCGGCCGATATGTCGTCATGCCGGATGATATCCACAACACTAAAGAATAGAGAATAAGGATTCATAAAATTAGTCCCAAGCTAGGATAAGGCTAATAATAGTAACATGATTAGATGTGCAGTAGAACATTTTCTTCAAAGAATGGGCTACATTACTATTTATCCTTTTCATCTATACAAGCATATAGCTAAAGTTAGAACAAAAACCAGGAAGTAACATTTAACATTATTCATGTTGTCATCTTCAAACAAAGCAATTTCTAAAATTCTAGGCATGAAACACCATAAACAAGCACTTCATCAATGAACAGAGAGTTAAGATATCATTATAAAGGAAATTAATAAACTTCAAGGACCAAAGGCAACTTTATGATGTTACCTGGACATCGCCAGCTGCGAAGACGCCTTCAACTGATGTTTTTGATGTACCCTCTTTGACGAAGATGTACCCAGAGCTATCAAGTTCAACTTGGCCTTCTACTATGTGACTATTTGGAGAGTGACCTATACCATAAAATAGACCTTTGACGTCCAAAACTGACTCCTCCCCTGTGTCCACTCGTCTAAGTAATACGCCAGCCATTTGACCTTTACTGTTACTAACGACATCCACAGTCTCTGTATTGAAGTGCAAGGTAATATTCGGATTGTTGATCACTCTGAAACATTCGCCATAAGTAACCTGTTAAACAAACATCCAGGAATTTCCTATCAAATAAAAATATTCATGATACAAAAATGTCCCCATCATAACATATCAACACTGAGTGCATATCAGTACAATTTCATATTCCATAAACTAATTAAGATAAATTCACACACTCAGGCCCAGACAAAATAATCCAGGAATATCACCCCCTATACATTTGTTCATGAAAAAATATCAAGAGCGCGAGGTAGCTGACAATAACATGAGCAGGAGTTAACTCATTAAATTTGGCCAGATAAGTGAGGCCAACTGTCTAATACAATCCTGATGTAATACCTTCTAAAATTTACAGAATTAATGCATTCATATACAATAAATTATTGGGTAAGTAAACTTAACTTAGAATAATAATAACGTAACTGGAATTTTTCTTGGTAACAAAATAAATAAATTAGAGCATTTTTTAACTTATTTACAGTGTAACACATGCAATACATGTGAAACAGAAGTAATTATTATCAAAATTAAAACACTTACATATATACCTTTTAGAAGTTAAAATAATTAATGCACCCATCTCCTACAAATTAGTGGATTAATAACTTCAACACAGAACAATAATAATAAAACATAAAAGGGCAGCCCGGTGCACAAAGCATCCCCGCGCAGCGAGGGTCCGAGGAACGGTCCCACCACAATTGTACAACCCTATATTCGCCGAGTAGGTTGTCGGGACCCAAGAGCTCATTTGTGCCTCGTTTGTAGTATGATCCAAGACAGAGAGAAAGGAGGGAGAGCAGTAGAGGCAGAAACCTCCCGCTCGCCCAGCAGGAAGAGGCGGAGAGAGGGGAGGGGGGGTCTCGCCCCCCCCCCCCCCCCCCCTCTCTCGCCCAGCAGGAAGAGGCGGAGAGAGGGGAGGGGGGGTCTCGCCCCCCCCCCCCCCCCCCCCCCCCCCCCCCTCTCTCGCCCAGCAGGAAGAGGCGGAGAGAGGGGAGGGGGGGTCTCGCCCCTCCCTCTCTCGCCCAGCAGGTAGAGGCGGAGAGAGTGGAGGGGGGGTCTCGCCCCCCCTCTCTCGCCCAGCAGGTAGGGGCAGAGAGGGGGAGGGGTGGTTCGCCCCCCCTCTCGCCCAGGGGAGGCCCCCCTCATCCAGTTTACTATTCGCAGTCCAGTTTGGCTATTCGCAGTCCAGTGGTCTGCATTTAGCGTTTCAGAACAGCGGGATTCGGCTATCCGCAGCCCAATTCAGGGGTATTTTGGTAATCTGGCAGACCAGTTTTTGGCTATTTGCAGCCCAACTTCAAAAATCCTATAAATAGGACCAAGGGGGCACCATTTGGAGAGATCTCTCATCCTAGGCTAGCTCTCTCATTCTCTCTCTCCCTCCCCAAGTCTCTCTAGGGGGTGAGGAGAGGCTCCAGTGGTGCCCAAGCTTAGCAGTGGCTTGGGAGGGGAAGTTCCAAGGGGACTTCCGGGTATGTGGCGGGACCTCCCCACTAAGCCCTTGGTCCAGTTCTTAGTTCCAACACCTTCAACCTAGAGCTCTCCCTTGGGGGAAGTAAGGGTTGGTCGCCCCTCAGCTTGCTGAGGGCCCCGAACTCCACAGAAGCCGAGATATCGGTTTCAACATTTTGGTGCGGTGAGCGTGGAGTGTGACCAACTCAAGAAACTCTCAAGATGAGCTCCATGGACGCAGGTGGAGGAAGATCCGACCCAGGTCACTCGCAACCCCTGGTGGCTGGAGTGACGTTGGAGATGTTTGAAAATCTCAGGCGGGAGGTCATGCAGACCTTGCAGGTGGCTTTCGCCTCGATAACCGAAAGCAGGAGAGAAAGTGGACAGGAGGTCTCGCCTCAGCAGGTTGGCGAGAGCACCCTCGGGCAGCCATCCAGGAAGGAGGTGCCGGGAGGGGGCGAGTGGGGAGGCGCCAGGCCCCCACTCGCCCAGCCCCAAGGGGGCGAGTGGGGAGGCGTCAGGCCCCCACTCGCCCAGCCCCAAGGGGGCGAGTGGGGAGGCGCCAGGCCCCCACTCGCCCAACCCCAAGGGGGCGAGTGGGGAGGCGCCAGGCCCCCACTCGCCCAGCCCCAAGGGGGCGAGTGGGGAGGCGCTAGGCCCCCACTCGCCCAGCCCCAAGGGGGCGAGTGGGGAGGCGTCAGGCCCCCACTCGCCCAGCCCCAAAGGGGGGCGAGCACGGGAGGTCCCTTTTGTGAGCTGGTCCTCTCGGCCCCGATTCCAGAGGGGTTCAAGGGGGCGAAGATGTCTCACTACTTCGGCAAGGATGACCCCGTCTTACACCTGCAGTGGTTTGAAGACATGGTCTCCATCATGCCCATGTCGGACGCTTTCAAATGTCGACTCTTCGCGACAACTCTGAAGGAGAAGGCTAGAGATTGGTTCCACCAGCTCCCTGCGGGATCCATCTATGCCTTTGAAGACTTGCGTCGAGGCTTCCTGCTGCGCTTCTCGACGTCAAAGAAGAGGAAGAAAGATGCCGAAGCACTTTTCAAGATCAAGCAAGAGCCAGAGGAGTCGCTGGCTCACTATTTGGAACGGTTCAGGGAGGAGGTTCTCCTCGTCCAAGAAGTGCCCGGGTACACCCTCAAGCTCGCCTTCACGGTGGGGCTGCGGGAGGGCTTCTTCAAGATGGACCTCAAGAGGAGAGCTCCTTTGTCCTTTGAGGAGTTGATGGAAAGGGTGACGGAAGAAGTTGAGAGTGAGGAGGCCAACCCGGAGTTCGCAAGAAGGCTGGCCAAGCTGAGTGAACCAGAGGCAAGGCAGCAGGGGGGAGAGTAAAGGCCCCCAAGAGGAAGTTCGACCAGGAGGAGGACAACTTCCAGGAAGAAGAGACTGACCTCCCAGGGTGGAGGCAGGGCCCGAAAGCACCCTCTCCACCACCCCAGCAAGCCATGGCGATCGGCCACAGAAGAAGAAGAAATCGTAGGGGAGGAAGAGGGGGCGTCTGGGCGGAGTTACCTTACTATGACTTCCATCAGGAGGAAGGCCACGCGACGTCCGTCTGCCCCGAGTTCTTGTAAATGAGGGAAGCAAGGGGCCCGAAGCTGCAATGTCAACAACCAGAGGAGGTCGAGGAGGATCATGCCTGGGAGTAGAAGCCCGAGTTCCGGTCTCCGTGTGTAGTTTTCTCTTTGAGTCCATGTAGTAGGAGGGTATGTTTCCATGCTTAGTTTTTCTTGCATGTAACCGAATGACTAATGTAATGAAAGCTCTTCAAAGTATTTTTCTCTTGGATGGTTCCGCTGACCGGGCTCTCACTAGACGGCAGGGCAGGTTGACCTCCTAGGGAAGATAAGTGATGTTCCCCTTGGATGGTTCCGCTGACCGGGCTCTCACTAGACGGCAGGGCAGGTTGACCTCCTAGGGAGGTTAAGTGATGTTCCCCTTGGATGGTTCCGCTGACCGGGCTCTCACTAGATGGCAGGGCAGGTTGACCTCCTAGGGAAGATAAGTGATGTTCCCCTTGGATGGTTCCGCTGACCGGGCTCTCACTAGACGGCAGGGCAGGTTGACCTCCTAGGGAGGTTAAGTGATGTTCCCCTTGGATGGTTCCGCTGACCGGGCTCTCACTAGACGGCAGGGCAGGTTGACCTCCTAGGGAGGTTAAGTGATGTTCCCCTTGGATGGTTCCGCTGACCGGGCTCTCACTAGACGGCAGGGCAGGTTGACCTCCTAGGGAGGATATGTGATGTTCCCCTTGGATGGTTCCGCTGACCGGGCTCTCACTAGACGGCAGGGCAGGTTGACCTCCTAGGGAGGATATGTGATGTTCCCCATGGATGGTTCCGCTGACCGGGCTCTCACTAGACGGCAGGGCAGGTTGACCTCCTAGGGAGGTTAAGTGATGTTCCCCTTGGATGGTTCCGCTGACCGGGCTCTCACTAGACGGCAGGGCAGGTTGACCTCCTAGGGAGGTTAAGTGATGTTCCCCTTGGATGGTTCCGCTGACCGGGCTCTCACTAGACGGCAGGGCAGGTTGACCTCCTAGGGAGGTTAAGTGATGTTCCCCTTGGATGGTTCCGCTGACCGGGCTCTCACTAGACGGCAGGGCAGGTTGACCTCCTAGGGAGGTTAAGTGATGTTCCCCTTGGATGGTTCCGCTGACCGGGCTCTCACTAGACGGCAGGGCAGGTTGACCTCCTAGGGAGGATATGTGATGCTCCCCATGGATGGTTCCGCTGACCGGACTCTCACTAGACGGCAGGGCAGGTTGACCTCCCAGGGAGGTTAAATGATTAGTTCCCCTCGTTAGCTGACAGGATAAGAAGATCTCTCGGAGAGGTTATGTTTTTCCCCCGAGGTGGTTCCGCTAGTCGGGCTCTCGCTAGCCGACAGGGTCGGAGGAACTCTCGGAGAGGCTATATGTTTTTTCAAGATAGCACCGTTAGTCGGGTTTCCAGCGACACTCGTCGAATACACAGGGTTGGACATTTCTTTCCGAGCGTGTACCTCGCTCGAAAAGAGCGGGGATTGTGTACAACCCTATATTCGCCGAGTAGGTTGCCGGGACCCAAGAGCTCATTTGTGCCTCGTTTGTAGTATGATCCAAGACAGAGAGAAAGGAGGGAGAGCGGTAGAGGCAGAAACCTCCCGCTCGCCCAGCAGGAAGAGGCGGAGAGAGGGGAGGGGGGGTCTCGCCCCCCCCCCCCCTCTCTCGCCCAGCAGGAAGAGGCGGAGAGAGGGGAGGGGGGGTCTCGCCCCCCCCCCCCCCCCCCCCCCCCTCTCTCGCCCAGCAGGAAGAGGCGGAGAGAGGGGAGGGGGGGTCTCGCCCCTCCCTCTCTCGCCCAGCAGGTAGAGGCGGAGAGAGTGGAGGGGGGGTCTCGCCCCCCCTCTCTCGCCCAGCAGGTAGGGGCAGAGAGGGGGAGGGGTGGTTCGCCCCCCCCTCTCGCCTAGGGGAGGCCCCCCTCGTCCAGTTTACTATTCGCAGTCCAGTTTCGCTATTCGCAGTCCAGTGGTCTGCATTTAGCGTTTCAGAACAGCGGGATTCGGCTATCCGCAGCCCAATTCAGGGGTATTTTGGTAATCTGGCAGACCAGTTTTTGGCTATTTGCAGCCCAACTTCAAAAATCCTATAAATAGGACCAAGGGGGCACCATTTGGAGAGATCTCTCATCCTAGGCTAGCTCTCTCCTTCTCTCTCTCCCTCCCCAAGTCTCTCTAGGGGGTGAGGAGAGGCTCCAGTGGTGCCCAAGCTTAGTAGTGGCTTGGGAGGGGAAGTTCCAAGGGGACTTCCGGGTATGTGGCGGGACCTCCCCACTAAGCCCTTGGTCCAGTTCTTAGTTCCAACACCTTCAACCTAGAGCTCTCCCGTGGGGGAAGTAAGGGTTGGTCGCCCCTCAGCTTGCTGAGGGCCCCGAACTCCACAGAAGCCGAGATATCGGTTTCAACAACAATAATAACCCTAAACCCTAAAAACCTTAAACACTAAATAATAATAATAAAACATAATTGGAATATTTGCTAGTACAAAAAATAATTTAGAACATTGTTTAGATAATAAATCATAACTCATGTAATATGCCGGAAATAGAAGTTATAGTGGAATAAAGCGCTTCAATTCTCGGATGCCCTAATCAGAGCTAGAAATACATATATATAGAGACCCCAAAACACGTGACATATCACGTGGATACAAACATACGCGAATATAAAATGAAAGGAATATTCAACTCTCCCCCTCAAGTTGGGAATATATATTGATCATTCCCAACTTGTCAGTATTGTTCTGGAAGTTGTCACTGCTTAACCCCTTGGTGAAAACATCGGTTAGTTGATCATATGAACTCACAAAAGAGTACAGATGTTCCTCTTGTCAAGATGATCTTTAATGAAATGTCTGCCAACTTCAACATGTTTTGTTTTGTCATGCTGTACAGGATTGTGCGCGATACTGATGGCTACCTTGTTGTCGCAGTAGACAGTAACTGGTTTGTTCACCTGGAGGCCCATATCTTGAAGAATAGTCTTCAACCACAATCCCTCGCACACTCCTTGTGTCATAGCCCTATATTCTGCTTCAGTACTTGAGCGAGCAACAATATTCTGCTTCTTGCACTTCCATGAAACCAGGTTCCCTCCCACAAACGAGCAATATCCAGTGGTAGACTTTCTATCATCTTGACTACCGGCCCAATCAGCATCTGCAAACACCTCAATCTCCAATGCTTGGTTAGCTTTGAACAGAATCCCACGTCCTGGTGTCTTCTTGAGGTATCGCAATACTCTGACTGCAACCTGTTGATGGCGAACTGAGGGAGAGTGCATAAATCTTCTTAGGACCCCTACAGCGTATGTAATATCAGGGCGAGTATGAGATAAATATATGAGTCTGCCAACCAAACGTTGATATTTCGAAGCATCAACTCTCTCCCCACTAATATCCGCATCAATCTTGTGATTAGCTTCAATTGGAGTATCCACGGGAGCACACTCTAGCATCCCAGTTTCATCCAGAAGATCAAGGGTATACTTCCTCTGAGAGATGAAGATCCCTCATTGAGGCCTCACTACTTCAATTCCCAAGAAGTACTTCAGCCTCCCCAGATCCTTGACTTCAAATTCCTCGTCCAGTTGTTTCATGTGAATAATCTCCTTCAGGTCATCACCAGTAATGATGATGTCATCCACACATACAATAAGAATAGAAACCTGCACTCCTCTCCTCTTTGTAAAGAGAGTATGATCAGCATGTCCTTAAGTGTAGCCAAGTTGAAGCATGGTCTTGTTAAAACGTCCAAACCACGCTCTCGGAGACTGTTTTAGGCCTTACAGGGATTTCTGCAGACGACAAACCTTCCCATTGGATCCTTCGGTAGCGAAGCCCGGGGGAATATTCATGTAGACCTCTTCTTCCAGATCACCATGTAAGAACACATTCTTGACATCGAGTTGTTGTAGCTCCCATCCACGACTAGCAGTACAAGAGAGAAGCACACAAATTGAGTTCATCTTAGCAACAGGGGCAAAGGTCTCTTGGTAGTCAATGCCTTGAGCCTGGGTATACCCTTGAGCCACCAAGCGAGCATTGTACCGCTCCACCACCCCATCTTGATTTTGTTTAACCGTGAAGATCCACCGGCACCCAATCGTACGCTTCCCAGGAGGAAGACTAGCAAGCCGCCATGTTTCATTTTTTTTCCAAGGCACACAGTTCCTCCTCCATTGCCTGTTTCCACTCAGGTATCTGAACAGCCTCATGCCATGTCTTAGGAATCATAATAGATGAAAGAGATGAGATAAAGGCTTTATGGGCCTGAGAGAGGTGAGTATAACAAATGTAGTTGGCAATGGAGTGTTTGGTGCCACCCTTTCTACCAATAAGACGAGCAAGAGGAACATGGAGGTCATCCTCTGAATCTGGAGCGGAAACAGTCATCGGCACTGGCGGAACAACCACAGTCTGCACTTGCTCAACAGTCCTGGGACAACGGGAGTATGTGTATAATGTAGGAGTGGAGATGGAAGGAACAGGAGCAGTATACGGACTATGGGAAAGAGAGATATGGGAAGGAGAAATATGAGGAGTGGCAACAATTGTCTCCTCCTGACGAAATGTAGCGACTATGGGAAGAGGAGAGGCGATGGTCTCGTCACCGTTACTACTCGTCTCCCCCTGACGAGGACCAAAGTACGACTCCCCCTCACGAAATGTAACATCAACAGTGCAATAGTAGCGACGAGTCGGAGGATGATAACACTGATACCCTTTGGTAGTAGGAGAGTATCCAACGAAAACACATCGGAGGGAACGCGAATCCAGTTTATCCCGATGCGGGGTATGAACGTGGACAAAACAGACAGAGCCAAAGATACGAGGTGAAAGATGAGAGGTAAGGACGATGTGGTTCTTGGCAAGACAGGAGAGAGGCGTATCATAGGAGAGGGTGCGAGACGAAAGACGGTTGATGAGATGAGTAGCTGTGAGAACGACATCACCCCAGTAAGATTTGGGAAGGTGCATAGCAAGGAGTAAACACCGAGCCACCTCCATCAAGTGCCTGTTTTTCCGTTCGGCGACCCCATTTTGAGTAGAAGTGTGGACACATGTAGTTTGATGTATAATGCCATGATCGGCAAGATAGGCGCCAAATGCGCCCCGGTCATCATATTCCCCACCACTAGGATTTGGGAAGGTGCATAGCAAGGAGTAAACACCGAGCCACCTCCAGCAAGTGCCTGTTTTTCCGTTCGGCGACCCCATTTTGAGTGGAAGTGTGGACACAGGTAGTTTGATGTATAATGTCATGATCGGTAAGATATGCGCCAAATGCACCCCGGTCATCATATTCCCCACCATTATCACTACGAAACACACGAATCGTACCGCCAAACTGTTGGGCCAGTAAAATTATGAAAAGGACTGAAAAGAAGAAAGCACGTCACTTTTTTTAGTAGATAAAGCCACGTAGTGCGAGAGTGATAATCGATAAACGTAACAAACCATTTATAGCCAGATAAAGATAACACCGGGGAAGGACCCCATACATCAGAATGAATAACATCAAATGAAAATAAACTAGGAATAGACAGATGACTAATACTCTGACGAACATGTTTAGATTGTTCACATGCATCACAAGAGAATGACTGAATTAAATAACGAAAAACAGGAAACAATTTAGTAAGATATAAAGCAGAAGGGTGGCCAAGGCGCTGATGCCAGCGCCGGATGTCATGGAGAGTCAGAAATCTGGTGGATGAAAGAGCACTGGGAGAGGTCTGGTCCAGCAAGTACAGCCCGCCAACGTTCCTACCACTGCCAAGCGTCCGCCTCGTATCCAGATCCTGAAACACACAAGCATCCAGAAAAAATATTACAGAACAGTTTAATGAGGTAGTCAAGTGACTAATGGAAAGCAGATTGCGAGGAAATGACGGGACATGCAAAACTGAGGACAAAGATAGATCGGGAGAACAAGCAACAATCCCTTTACCAGCAATGGCAGAGAGAGTCATTAGAAGCAATAACCTTATCACGACCAGAAAGAGGGGTATGGGAGGTAAAACCTGAGGCAGAACCAGTCATGTGGTCTGTCACACCCAAGTCAATAATCCACTCGGAAGGTGAAGAAGATACAGCTGAGCACTGGACAGGCCTGAAGTAGCAACAACAGCATGAGATCCAGCAGTAGTAGAGTCGGTCTGGGAGCGCAACATACGGCGAAAAGCCTCTAACTCGACAGCAGACAGGCCTCCAAAGATGTCCTCCAGAACCTCAGTAGAGTGCGCAGAATACTGAGTGCGATCACCAGATTGACGGCCACCACCACGGTACCCACCTCTACCACGGGTACTAGAACCCCGACCAGCAGGGGCAAGGTGCGGGTGGAGACGAAAGCATGAGTCTTTGGTAAGACCTTTCTTCCCAAAATGGATGCAAACAGGAGGGGGACCGCGAGAAAGCCCAGCGAGCGCAGAGTGATCAGTAGCGAAACCAAGAGTGCGACGACGATTCTCATCACTGAGGAGCATGCTGAAGGCCTCCCGAAGAGAGGGAAGAGGCTCGCGATGAAGGACATGCAAGCGAACAGCGTCAAACTTCATGTTGAGGCCCATAAGGAAGACGTGAACCCGGAATCGATCTTTCTCTTTCTGAAGGGCCTGTGCATCAGCAGTACAAGCAGCAGTAAAGGCGTTGAAGAAATCCAGCTCTTGAGAAAAACGCTCAAACTCAGAATAGTACGAAGAAACGGTCATAGTACCCTGCTTCAGCTCCAGAACACGGCGAGTGAGCTCAGACACTTGCATCGAACTGCCGGCCTGTGAGTAGGTATCACGAGCCTGAGTCCAAATATCATATGCGGAGTCCAACATATAACTGTGAAACACCTGAGGGGACATCGAGTGAAGTAACCACGAGACAACCAAGGAATTGTCTGCATCCCATTTTCTCCATGAGGGATCAGTACGTGGTGGCTCAATAGTGGTACCATCAATATGTCTGTATAGCTGGTGACTGCGAATAACGTGTTGGGCTGCCCTGGACCATTCCAGATAGTTTGTGTCATCCAAGGCAACAGTGGTAATCTTCAACGAGCCAGACTGATCATTACTTCGAAAGTATCGGCAGAGGTACCAGAGAGAACACCGGAGCCAGACTGGCCATGACTCCGAGGAGGATCGGCAGAGGTACCGGAAAGAACACCGGATGGGGAAGCAGCGGAGGGGTCGGATGGATCACCCATCGGAGAGACAACGATCTCTCAAATCAGACGAAACCACATCCTACGGGTGTCTCTTAGATCATGCCGCCGGAGAAGACACCGGAGGATGTGAGGGCGAGGCCTCCGACAGTCCCCATGGAGGACAAAACGGTCGGAGACACAGGGGGCCGCCCGGAAGACCGGGCGGAGAATACCGCCGAAGAGGAAGAGGAGAGGCGGGCTAGCGCTGCGTGGAACGGAAGAGGCGACGGAGGATCGGGAGGCGGAAGACTAGCGCTGGAGAGCGAAAGAAGCGCCCGGCGGAAGAACTAGCACTGCACGGCGAGCGGAAGAAGCTTCCGGCGGATCGGGAGCGGAAGAGGGCCCGGCGGTGAGGCGGGCGAGCGCGGCGAGCGTGGGATCGGGATCGGGAGACGCCCTTGCTTTGATACCAAGTGGAATAAAGCGCTTCAGTTCTAGGATGCCCTAATCAGGGCTAGAAATATATATATAAAGACCCAAAAACACGTGACATATCACGTGAATACAAACATGCGCGAATATAAAACTAAAGGAATATTCAATTGTTATTTGATACAAAAATGACCTTCTGGGCCCACAGTCGTCTCGCCAATCGTTGTCACCGTAGTCTCGCACATGATCACCGTAGTTTCGCCAATCGTTTATGTAGCCTTAAGTGACATTTTCATAATTTCAAGTATGCACACTTCCAGGAGTCTTTTATCGCATCTTGAATCATTTGTCTCGTTTTAGGCTCATATAGGAGATTTGACTCTTAGAGGAATCCTGCTCTCAAGAGACTAGATAGAGTTTGCCTCGATATATTGTATTATAATATGTATTAATCTACTATATTTCGTTTTGTGATAGTCATTCACTATCAATTGGTCTGACTTGCCCTAACAATTAAGGTTCAATTGGAAGCCCACCTATCGTCCTTCCTCTATCCCCACCCACCCCGTTTTTGTTGTGTTGCTTCAACGAATAGAGTATCTCACAATCTGTTCGCTTGCACTATGTGTACTGCGCGAGACAGACCTTGTGCATCCGGTAATACCCCACTTATTTTGATAATAGAACCACTTTAAAGTTAAGTATAGATAAGAAATATTTTGTATTGAACAATAATATATTTTTATTACGAGTAATGGTAAACTCCCTAATGATAAGATCATGAGGTTGAACCCTAGCATTGTTAATGTCTTTATGGTTACCTTCTCTTAAAATAAAGAATTTGGGGCAAACTTCTCTTATATAAATGATGACAGTGATGGGTTCTTTCCATGTTTTGATAGGGGTTCTGTTAAATGAAAGCAAGACTTTTGTCTTGTGATCTTCTGTGATGGAGTTATGATATTGGGGGTGTTGCTCTGATGGGCTCAGCTTGTTGGAACTTTTGGCTTTATGGGCCTTATATGACGCCCAACTTTATAGTTGGGACTTTCTTTCTTTTCTTTCTTCAATTCAGCTGGGACGTTTTCAATTCAGCTATGGTGATAGTAATGAAGCCAAGTGTATGGACGGGAGGATTAACGCTAACCATTATCTTGGACTTCCTGTGGCTAGCCAGCAAAAATCTTGTTTAGTGGACGGGTGAAATTTCAAGGCTATCCTTAGTGGAAAAATAGGTTCCTTAATCTCATCCATTCAATTTTCTTTTAAGGATAGGATAGGATTTAGCGGTATGGAAGTAATTCTAAAGAAATCCTTGGGAATAGGGTGATTTCCTTGGGATTCAAAAGTTGATCCCTGAATTTCTTTATATCCTCCCGTGTTTTCTTCTTCGAGTTGATCCCTCTGCCTTCTTCCAATTGAATTAGATAAATTAAGTAAACTAAAACCAATTGTAAAGACTCACTATAAAGGCTCATATTCCTATTTATTCTTTAGTCCCACAACTCTAATCTTGGTTTGGGTTCACCTCCTTTGTGTATATACAGAGATGTCATATAATAGTTAATTGCTAGATTGGAAATAATATTTCTCTCCATTTCTCAACTTAGTATCAGAGCGGGAAAAAAAATAAAGGAGCGGTAATATTTCTGCTCGGCAAGCTTCCGTCCCTCCAGGACAAATGGACGCCGTTCTGCTGGCTGTATAAATTTTTAATGGGATCCAATTTTTGTGCATTTTCCGCATCGGACCACCATCTTCTCGCGAGCCCTGCCATTCACGAGCTCTTCCCTACGTCGTCTTCTCCTGCTTGCGACCTCGTCTCTTCTCGTGACTCCCGAGACCTGCTCCTTTCAAGCATTGTGAGCTCTTACTACGATCGCAAGTCCTACGACTTTGAACGAGTGATTTCTTCCTCTGCGAGCTCTGGCTGCATTCGCTAGTCCTGCGGCACGAACGCGATTCCTGCGGATTTGAATGATCGCAATTTCTTCTTCCCACCACTCTCGGTGGTTTTTGCGGTTCTTACGAGCTCCTTACAGCGAGCTCTGGGTGACTTTTTCTGGCGATTTCTGCGCACTCTATTGCATGTGAGCCCCATCACTGTCCGAGCTTTGCGCCGTCGAGAGATCCGACTTCTGCGAGCTCCGATTTCTACTGTGAGCTTCTTATGAGCTCTTTTCGACCGTTCCCATGCTCTACTTTCATTCTTTGGCATTTCTAAATTACAAGTTCCTCGGACTCAAGTGTTCAGACTCCCTCTCCTATTACAAATCTTCGAGGAAATGTTTTTTCACGAACTCATGGTTCCTCTGGGCCCTTCCGGATTACCACCATACCTTTGGACAGCTCCAATTATGTCAAGTGGTTCCATGCGGCGCAGCATGCCATTCACAGTCATCAGCTCTATGGGTACATAGATGGGATCATTGTTCAACCTCCAAGTACTAATCATACTTGGCGGAAGTTTGATGCTGACAATTCACTTGTGGTCTCGTGGCTTCTCCACTTTATGTCCCCCTTAGTCTATCGTAGTTATATGCTTATAGACTCGGCTTTTGAGATATGGACTTGGGCACGCGAGACGAATTCCCAGATTGGTAGCTTTGACCCAAGTGTACGAGCTCCTCGAACTCAAACAAGGTTTCTCTACCGTTGCCGCCTATCTCTCTAAGTTCAAACGCCTCTACCAAGAACTAGACTACTTTGAGGACTTCACTCTCACTTGCACTGTTGATGCTCGTGCATTAAAAACCACGGAGGACCGGTATCGTCTCCATGTCTTTCTCATGAGCCTTACTATGAAATTTGGCATGGTTCGTACGCATGTCCTGAATGGACAGCCTTTTCCCTCTCTTTGAGAATCCTTCAGCATGGTCTTGGGTGATGAGGATCGCCGACATTCTCTCAATTCTGATAGGGGACCTGATCATTCCACCCTTGCTGGCATTGGTCGAGTCCCTCCTTCCACCCCACCTATTCAGATGTGAGATCATTATGGCAAGCAGGGTCATGTCTGGGACTCTTGTTTTCTTCTCTATCCTCACTTTGCCCCTTTGTCGCAAAGGTAATGGTGGCCTGTCGTGGCTCTGGAAGTTCTCGCTAGCCCAATCCTCCTTCTGCTGCTCATGCTACAACGGCCCCCAGTCGGCGCCACCGCTTTCAATCGCCAAAGCTACCATTCAGCAAGGTCCTCCATCGACGGCGGTCGTTCACCGGGCACACTTACCCCGATTCCCGATATTATGTATGGCAGTCTCCCCCACAGCAAGCGCATCTGCCACGCCAGATCCCTGCAGTCCATTGTCCTCAGGAATCCCTCCGCCACCATCTGAATTCATTGATTTTGCCTCTACACAAGCAACGACTTTCAAGTAACAATGATTTTCCAGCAGATTATTCGTCGCTCGTCGTCCGATATAATGATGGCATCTTTTCAACTGGACAACACACCATGCCATTATTCTGGCGAGTGATTAAGGAACAAGATGATCAGTCACGCATGCAGGTCCCGACTATTTATCATGGTTTCGAGCTTTAGGACAAGCTTGAAGAAAAGGAGGGATGGTGTGTTATGGGCATAGTCTAGTCGCCCTTTTAATTAATGTATCGTATTATATTTGTGTCTTTAGTGAGGTCATGAATCGTCGTTATTAATAGCTTGGAGTTATTGTTTGTTATGAATTAATGTGTCATTAGTTGTTTGGTAATAAGTCCAAGTGTTGAGACTTATTACTCTTACGTCATTATGTATTTCTATTTAACAACCCAAAAAAAATAAGTTAAATAGATATTAAAGGGCTATCCGCACCCCAGCCCCCTTTAATTCCCCAGCCGCAGCCCCCGATCTTTATTAATCTTCGGCCTAGGGCTTTCCGCGTCTCCCGCTCCAGCCCCGTCTCCCGCACGTCTCCCGCAAGTGCACAGCCTTCTCTCCTGCGCTCCCGATTCTGCTTCCAACCGACGCCTCCTGCTCCTCCCGGCGTGGCCAGTGCCTCATGCTCCCTTGGCCGACGCTTCTTCTTCGATCAACTAGGGCAGCGGTTTCTCCTCCTCCCCTAGCCGGCTGCAGCAGCTCTTTCCCCCTCCTCAAGGCCAGCAGCCACCTCCTTCTCCTCCTTCTCTGGCCGGCAGCAACACTCCAGCAGCCACCCCCTCCTCCTTGGGCTCCGATTTCGCCCTAGGGTTTTGCTCGAACCCTCCTCCGCTCAGATTTTGGACTCGGATTCGGCTCCTTGAGCCCAATCTTGTCTTCCTTGGGTAAGAACCTTCCTCCTCCACCCTTGATTTCAGAATTTTGGTAAACCCTAACGATTTATTCGTACCCCCCTTTGTTTGCAATTCAGATTTTCGGTGCATTTCCAAATCGCCAAATCCTTAGGTTTTCGTGCCCCCGGTGCCGTTCGTCGCTCCAATTGGCGGGATCCCTCTAAAGCCCTCTCCGAATTAGGGTTTCCGCAACCTAAGCGTCGCCAAGTCTCCGTCTCCGCGTGGAATCTCTTCTCCCCTCACTTTCGAGGAGGTAAAATTTGCTAAATCCTCGTTGCTTAATTTCCTCGTCGTAGAAATGCTTGTGTTTGCGTAGCGAGTTGTTCAATGTCAATTTCATCGTTCTTAAACAGGTTTAAAATATGATTTCTGATTATTGCTCGCGCTACTTGGCCGCCTCCGCCAGCTTCAGCTTATTTAAGGCAAGTAGAGATCCCTCTCTCTTGCAAGCATTGAATTTACTTCGCCTGTCTGTTCTTATGATACGAATTTGAGTACATGAATGATGTTATTTTGATTAGTCGCCTAGATGAATGAATTTCTTATTTGATGGATAATTCAAGGAATACTAGATTTTTTTGAGTATGTGTAACAAGCGTCATGATAATAATAGTAATGATATCTGGTTAGCAAATATATGATCGGTGTTTTTCTATCATGTTCGGATCGTATACATGTTCGCTTAGAAGATAATCGTGTCTTGAAATGGATCAACCTAAATGAATTGCTTGGTATCCTAGAAAATAATGTACAGTAATCTTGTTACTCGTGAATACTTGAATCCGCAAGTTTCAAACTCTCTTTCGAGTTCTCTGAGTCATCGAATCCTGTTTCTTATACCCGTTTGGTTGAAAGACTTGGATAAAGTCTATTTCTTGATTTGATTTTCTTCTTCAGCGTGAGTTTGTTCCAATTAGAATCACCAATCTATGAATCTTATAATCTCATTAATAACACAAGTAAACCTTGAAAGGTAGGGTTTAACTGACGCATCTCCTTGACTTGGGTTCCCTCTTGAATCCCTAATGGGAACAAAGGACCGGCCATAGCGAGCATTAAATTTCTGAATCTTCTGAATCTGTACTTGAATCTGTGTGAATCATGAACCCTGCGCGTCAAACAAAAATACCTACACTTTCACTTGTTACAACTTATGTTATTACATGATCATCTTTGTATGCCTTACTCCTGAATCTCTGACAAGTCTTGAATCTGAATTTGAATCCTTTTGAATCATGAATCCTTCAGTTCATTAATGTGATAAGCAATCATTGAAAGGTAGTGTTAAATTGATGTGACGCCTTGAATCGAGTTTCCGCTTACCTTGTAACGGGAACCAATAATGTTATAGCAAGCCCAATTACTTTGATAAGCCTTGCTATTAGACTCCTGCTAGAATCTCGTGCATCAGATAAAAACACTTGCACCTTTCAATGATTACAACTATTGACATTTTGTGACTGAATCTATGTTATGCTTCGGAGTAGTCTAATAATTCCAATTAATTCTACTTGTCTTGCTTACTGTTGCCTTGCTAGCTTTGCTTCTAATAAAACTGGTACTTATACATTGTTGTTTCCCTTGCTAGTTTGTAATTTACCTTGCTATGTTATCAATGTTCTGAGGCTTTTCCTTCTTGTTTTGGATTTGCCTTAGTGTTCGTGCCTGCGCTGCCTGCTCTCTGAGGCCGTTCTGCGTCAAGCTTCAGGTTTTGTGTTTTTGTTTCATTTCTTTACAGTCAGATATTCTTTTATGTAGTAATTACGATCAGTCATTTTCTCCTGTTTCATGGACAACTGCTAGGATAAATATTATATGTACTAGAATTAGACATGTTTGTATGCTCATTCATCTGAGATGATAACTGCATAAAAATCTGTTTCAAAACTTGTATCATAAGTTTTTCTGCTAAAATGCATGTGCACCTGTTTCAAATTAACATGTTTTAAAGCTTCCGCAATAAAATAACCTGTTTTAATCAAAAGTAACTATTATTAAGTTATTTACCAGTATCTCTGCTTGCGCCTTAGCAGGCATGGTTTCCTTCCGCCCATGCCTGTGGCATCACGGCCCGCCAGAAGCGCACTCTGACTCTTGTCGAGACGGATCGTGACAGTTGGTATCAGAGGTAGGTTTGTTTCTAGAGATAAAGTATTTTGCAATTATCAAATATTTTGAATCTCATTTTATTAATATTTATGCATGCATCATTTCTTCACGCACCTTGTCATTATCTGTTGTTCGCGGCTGAAACACGCACACACTCACTCATAAGCATAAGTAGTATGCACCCGAATGTTAAGGGGTTATGGGCAAACTTAACATTTTTGTGCATATGAATTCCACTAGGATATACACCGCTTGCGAATATTAAATGGTTATGGGCAGTTTAATATTTTCAAGTGCGTTGGCATTAGAGTCTTAATATGCATGACATGTTAAGTGATATGGGCGCTTAACATGGCATGTGTATCCATTCATTTGCATTCATATCATAAATCATTGCACAAGTGTGAAGCCAAGAACAACAATAATGATTGTACACGCATGGTTTTACTACTTTCTTGACATGGCACATGATTTCAATTTTGCACTGGCATGATCATTACCTAGAGTTGTCCAATGGAAATGCTGTAATTATTACATAATTTATGTACCTGACAGTAGGAAATGTGTTAGAATCTCTAGATTCAAATCTCTGATATTCGTATTCAGTGCTTCATGTTCTGCTTGTCTATCAATCTCATCTGATTCTCTAGTATCTCATTCTAGTTAGCTCTTAAGCGTCAGCATCGCAAGTAAATTACCCCCCCCCCCCTTCATGCAAAGATTGTTCGCTCTCGAATTTTTGAGTCTTATCCCTCAATTCCGATTTAAGTGAAGCAATTCCTGTGTTCCCTGAATCCAATCCTTTGTACCTTGTCATACCCGCTAAGATTGTAAAGTATCAAGTACGCAAGTTTCGAAAGAAAAAAAAATCATCCTTATGATAGCTGTGCTTTGATTGCATGAAAAGTCTGAGTAATTCTCTCGAAAACTTGAATCTGATATGCGAAGCAAATACCCGAAAATTTTCCCTTGATCTTGGTAAGTCTCAGCACTTGTTCTTCTTTCTGTTTCAGCATGTTCACAGTTAGCTTTCTTGTCTTGATCTGCAAATCTTGTCTGGGTTAAATGGCATCTGAATCTTCGCCATAAGAGGCCCATTCAGAGAATTCTCAGAAAGTTTCGGGACGAAACTTCCTAAGTAGGGGAGAATGTAACAACCCTAAAAAATTAAGTTAAATAGATATTAAAGGGCTATCCGCACCCCAGCCCCCTTTAATTCCCCAGCCGCAGCCCCCGATCTTTATTAATCTTCGGCCTAGGGCTTTCCGCGTCTCCCGCTCCGGCCCCGTCTCCCGCACGTCTCCCGCAAGTGCGCAGCCTTCTCTCCTGCGCTCCCGATTCTGCTTCCAACCGACGCCTCCTGCTCCTCCCGGCGTGGCCAGTGCCTCATGCTCCCTTAGCCGACGCTTCTTCTTCGATCAACTAGGGCAGCGGTTTCTCCTCCTCCCCTAGCCGGCTGCAGCAGCTCTTTCCCCCTCCTCAAGGCCAGCAGCCACCTCCTTCTCCTCCTTCTCTGGCCGGCAGCAACACTCCAGCAGCCACCCCCTCCTCCTTGGGCTCCGATTTCGCCCTAGGGTTTTGCTCGAACCCTCCTCCGCTCAGATTTTGGACTCGGATTCGGCTCCTTGAGCCCGATCTTGTCTTCCTTGGGTAAGAACCTTCCTCCTCCACCCTTGATTTCAGAATTTTGGTAAACCCTAACGATTTATTCGTACCCCCCTTTGTTTGCAATTCAGATTTTCGGTGCATTTCCAAATCGCCAAATCCTTAGGTTTTCGTGCCCCCGGTGCCGTTCGTCGCTCCAATTGGCGGGATCCCTCTAAAGCCCTCCCCGAATTAGGGTTTCCGCAACCTAAGCGTCGCCAAGTCTCCGTCTCCGCGTGGAATCTCTTCTCCCCTCACTTTCGAGGAGGTAAAATTTGCTAAATCCTCGTTGTTTAATTTTCTCGTCGTAGAAATGCTTGTGTTTGCGTAGCGAGTTGTTCAATGTCAATTTCATCGTTCTTAAACAGGTTTAAAATATGATTTCTGATTATTGCTCGCGCTACTTGGCCGCCTCCGCCAGCTTCAGCTTATTTAAGGCAAGTAGAGATCCCTCTCTCTTGCAAGCATTGAATTTACTTCGTCTGTCTGTTCTTATGACACGAATTTGAGTACATGAATGATGTTATTTTGATTAGTCGCCTAGATGAATGAATTTCTTATTTGATGGATAATTCAAGGAATACTAGATTTTTTTTAGTATGTGTAACAAGCGTCATGATAATAATAGTAATGATATCTGGTTAGCAAATATATGATCGGTGTTTTTCTATCATGTTCGGATCGTATACATGTTCGCTTAGAAGATAATCGTGTCTTGAAATGGATCAACCTAAATGAATTGCTTGGTATCCTAGAAAATAATGTACAGTAATCTTGTTACTCGTGAATACTTGAATCCGCAAGTTTCAAACTCTCTTTCGAGTTCTCTGAGTCATCGAATCCTGTTTCTTTACCCGTTTGGTTGAAAGACTTGGATAAAGTCTATTTCTTGATTTGATGTTCTTCTTCAGCGTGAGTCTGTTCCAATTAGAATCACCAATCTATGAATCTTATAACCTCATTAATAACACAAGTAAACCTTGAAAGGTAGGGTTTAACTGACGCATCTCCTTGACTTGGGTTCCCTCTTGAATCCCTAATGGGAACAAAGGACCGGCCATAGCGAGCATTAAATTTCTGAATCTTCTGAATCTGTACTTGAATCTTCTGAATCTGTACTTGAATCTGTCTGAATCATGAATCCTGCGCGTCAAACAAAAATACCTACACTTTCACTTGTTACAACTTATGTTATTACATGATCATCTTTGTATGCCTTACTCCTGAATCTCTGACAAGTCTTGAATCTGAATTTGAATCCTTTTGAATCATGAATCCTTCAGTTCATTAATGTGATAAGCAATCATTGAAAGGTAGTGTTAAATTGATGTGACGCCTTGAATCGAGTTTCCGCTTACCTTGTAACGGGAACCAATAATGTTATAGCAAGCCCAATTACTTTGATAAGCCTTGCTATTAGACTCCTGCTAGAATCTCGTGCATCAGATAAAAACACTTGCACCTTTCAATGATTACAACTATTGACATTTCGTGACTGAATCTATGTTATGCTTCGGAGTAGTCTAATAATTCCAATTAATTCTACTTGTCTTGCTTACTGTTGCCTTGCTAGCTTTGCTTCTGATAAAACTGGTACTTATACATTGTTGTTTCCCTTGCTAGTTTGTAATTTACCTTGCTAATGTTATCAATGTTCTGAGGCTTTTCCTTCTTGTTTTGGATTTGCCTTAGTGTTCGTGCCTGCGCTGCCTGCTCTCCGAGGCCATTCTGCGTCAAGCTTCAGGTTTTATGTTTTTGTTTCATTTCTTTACAGTCAGATATTCTTTTATGTAGTAATTACGATCAGTCATTTTCTCCTGTTTCATGGACAACTGCTAGGATAAATATTATATGTACTAGAATTAGACATGTTTGCATGCTCATTCATCTGAGATGATAACTGCATAAAAATCTGTTTCAAAACTTGTATCATAAGTTTTTCTGCTAAAATGCATGTGCACCTGTTTCAAATTAACATGTTTTAAAGCTTCCGCAATAAAATAACCTGTTTTAATCAAAAGTAACTATTATTAAGTTATTTACCAGTATCTCTGCTTGCGCCTTAGCAGGCATGGTTTCCTTCCGCCCATGCCTGTGGCATCACGGCCCGCCCGAAGCGCACTCTGACTCTTGTCGAGACGGGTCGTGACAGTCCAAGTGTTGAGACTTATTACTCTTACGTCATTATGTATTTCTATTTAAGGACCTCTTGGGTCATGAAGGTGATCCAAGAAATTATGAAAGTTCTCTTCCTTTTTCTCTAGTTCTTTCTTCCTCATCTACCTTCTAGGGTTAGGGTTGAGCTACGCTCCCCCACCTTCCTTTCTCCTTACATTCAATGTAGGTCAAGCTCGGCTTTCTTGTATCTCCAGCTCAACCAACACCTTCGACGAGATCCTGACACTTTACGGGATAGACTCGTAACAGTCTAACTTCTCCAAACCCACATGAAATTTAAGCACCTTAAAAACCGTGTAGGTTATGAAGTCCAAAATATGTCGTCACTACGTGCTAGAGCAGATTCAAGGAAATTGCTAGCCTTCATATCTCACACGTGAACTACTCATGCAGAAGGCGTTAGTATTCCCATTGAACATGTTGTGGAAGCCTTCATTCCAATAATTTTTACTCACTGCCAAGCTCCTCTTCCCTCAAGAGTTGGCTTAGTTCATATCTATTCAAATTTGGGATTTTGTTTTATAATAAAGCATCATGAGAACTATAAAAGACATTGGTTGTTTAATATTTGATCTTCCACTTAATCTTTGGTTGGTTTGACGTCTTCTAGCCTTCCCTGAATGTAAGATTGGAAATTTTCGGGAAATAAACTCTTCTACTAGTAAATGCATGAGGCATGGTTGTTCCACGCAAAGTAAAAAATTGTTCTATTTGTACAGGTAATAGGACTACTAATTCCAATATGTTGGTAATTCCTCTCCTTTTCTCGTCCTCTAAAACTCAAGTTCATGTTTGGGTATGTAATTGATATTCTGTCGTTTAATACAACTAAGATTTCTGTAACACGTGATTCTCAGTCATCTGATTTTACATGTTTTTTATTTCTATGAGTCATTTCTAAGATTATTGTTAAATTATGGCCCGTGGTGGTTTTCTTTGTATTCTCCAATTTTCATTTAAAAATACGCAAAATTTATACATCTATGGTTTAAAAATAGAAAATTTTGTTTGTTTGGTGATAAACTCAATATATAGATTTGCATCAAGAAACCTTAGACTCTAAGATGTCTTAAATAAATATGGGTTGCGACAACCGATGTCAATGTAAAAAATTAAGGATGACGGCGGAGGTTAGGATGTAATATTTGATATCATGGGATGTGCTAATTTCTTGGATGAGATGTGCTATAATAAAAATTTCCTTGGAATGAGAGACATGCAAAAGTTGGGGAGAATTCACGCCTGTCCTTTAAAAATGAAATAGGAATACCTTTAATAACCACAAAAATGGAGAGTTTACGCTAGTCCTTAAAACTAAATTGGTGCTCTACCTTCTAAGAACACACACACAGACAGTGAGAGAAGCAATGGTGGAAAAGTAAATGTTGGTATCTATTGCAGACACTCAATATTATAAGATAAAATACATTTTGGTATTTCCAACTCATTAACTCTCAAAGATAAAAATACAATTGCATATTTCTTCTAGTTATCATAATATATTGCCAGGCTCAAATAACTAGCTTAGCACCATAAGAATATGGAAAATAAAATGTGAAATGAAATTGAATGCTCGAATTACCTATCCTGCATTGCTTTGGATGCTCGTAGTTGATTCTTACGAACTAGTAAATGCACATGACGAGCATACTTGGTCAAATATAATGCTTCTTCAGTAGCAGTATCACCACCACCAACAACAGCAAGTACTTGACCCTTGAACAAAGGTGACGCACCATCACATATTGCGCAAGCACTTATCCCTCTGCTCCAAAATTCATCTTCGCGTGGTAACTTAAGCCTTCTAGCAGTGGCCCCGGTTGCTATAATAAGGCTATGGCACCTAACCTGGAATATGAAAATAAAATAACTAATCATCATAATGGAAGCTGTTGAGAAGAACCAAAATGAGAATGGTGTTGAACTTTAGTTACAAAAAGAAGTATGTTATAGACTATGCAAATAACCCTGTTACGGCTCTCTAACTATGTAGAATCACTAATACAAAGATTCATGAACAAGAAAAATGAAGGGAATACCACCCACATAAATTTCAAGCAGGAGATATGAAGACAAGGATAACAAATACTCAGTGTACCTAAATACTTGAAAAATATATAAGCAGATGTATTTATTTTCCCTCTTCGGAAGAAACTACTTCTATGTTTACAAACAGCAAAAACATCAATGATTTAAATGTCATAATCCATGTTCACATCCATATGGCAGTGACTTTTCAAGTATCACCGCCTTTTACCACCCATTAGATGGTACAAATGTATCACGTAAAAGGAGAAGGCAGAGAAAGTCACAAGAAAGAACAAAAATCCATTACATGATTTACAAATATCAACATGCATTAGCCGAAGGTCTTACTTTTTTCTTCTATAGATGCAAATGTTGTGTGCCCTAGAAGTGGAACTCGTCATGGGCGATGAAGGATCATGTTGAACGAGACAACCCTAGGCTTCTCAGACCTCCCTTTTGAATCATTGTTGTTTCCTATAATGATAGAAAAGAGAAATGACACGAACACGAATGGAAATTGTGCTGAAATAAAAAAAAGTTGATACAAACTCGAGAGGCAATCACTTGTCAAACTCTTAGGGGTTGGTACCTTTTAAGAGTTCCTCTACAAATGAGAGATCCCTAAAAACTACCAAGAGCATAACCTAGGTCTCTACTACACTCCATTATATAAGGGGAAAAAGACTCCCAAGACATTACTAAAATGTCGTTCGGGAAGGAAAGTACATAAAATAAATGTTCGACCCGTATTCGGCGAGTACGCTGACGGTAACTGATGATCAACCAAGGAGACAACCGTACAAGAGACCCAGTGCAACTTGTCGTCAACCCGCCACGGTCACGACACAACTCATCTGAGGTAAGAATTATCTCGTGCGGACTTACTGGCGATCTGATCAGGTCACATAGGGGTGGGCCCGCCCTTTGACAATAGAGTATACCCTCTATAGTCTCATTTGTCTATAAATATGACTCAGGGGTGAGGGGGAGAGACAATACTAATAGTTCACAAGGGTACTCGCCTACCACTTGCGAACTCGTCTGTTTCTAGTTCAAGCATGCTCCCTCCTCCCCCTCCAACCACCAACCTAGAGCAGTATTTGGTTTAGGAGCGGGAGTTCCTATACACTCATGGGTGTGTGGAGGGACATCCTTATTGTAGCTCTTGGTGTTTTTTTTTTATAAGCCAAAAAGACTATCGATCTCTCTTTTGTTTGCTTTGTGCTTGCTAACACGGAGGGGGGGGGGGGGGGGGGGGGGGGGCAAGTAGCACCAGTCCATTCTTTGATCTAAACTTGTGAGCCGAGTTCTCGGGTCCAACATCTTGTTGTGGTGAGCGTGGACCTTGCTCGAAGGAGAGAAAATCTTGGAAGAAGCACCATGGCGCATGACAGTTGGCAGGAGTCGGATCGCGATGTCCAGCGAGTACATGGCGATTTCGTCAGTCGGAGTGACTTCGCGGATTTCTGCAGGATGGTGGAAGAGACCCAGCGAGTCATCTTACGCTTCGCGTCGAGGCCACAACAACCCTACCCCATGAACTTGCCTCCTCAAAAACCCTGAAACCTTGTCGACAACCTAGGAAGGAGCCTGCCACAAAAGATAGAGAATGCCTTGCGGGCGAGAGAGTTCATGGGACGGCGCCATGGCCTCGCGGCCTCATGAATTCGAACAGGAGGCTCCTTTTCAGTCACCTCACCAGTAAGTGATAGTCATCCCATTCTATGAGCAGATACAGACTGCACAGTATGACCGGCGCCTTCAAGTGTCGGTCTTTGTGATCGCTTTCAAGGGGAAGGAACGGAACTAGTTCCACCAGCTGTCGACGAGCACCATCTATTGCTTTGACGACCTCCGCCGCGGGCTGATGCTTAGGTTCGCGACATGCAAGAAGAGGAAGAAGGCCCGCATGTGCTATTCTTGATTAAGAAGGGAGCTCAGGCGACCCTGGGAAGTTACATTAATCGATTTTAGGAGGAGGTGATGGGAATCTAGGAGGTAGCCCTTCAACGCGGGTTGATGTGTGGGCTGCAGAAAGGGTTGTTCAAGCAGGAGATCAGTCGCGACCCTCTCATCTCCTTCGAAGAACTCATTGACCGCGCCAACTGGTTCATTGAGGGCGAGGCCACCAACAACAATTTATTGGCCTCGCTGACGAGGTTGACCCGGGCGGAGGATCCCCGAGATTCATCAAGAACCAGGCGACCTGAGGAGGCGAGAAGGTCAGAAGGTGAATTTTGGAGGCCAGGTTCGGTGCACCAGAGCCCCAACGACCTGATAAGAGGTATCAGGTGTCCGCCGCGAGACCACCACAGAGGGCGCTAGGAGGACCTCGCGACTTTGGGCGAGATCGCCGCAACTCGTTGGAGAGGCGCTGAGGTGATGAGCGAAAAGGACGCAACTTCTCTCCTCCTCGGGTGGAGATGGAGATAGCGATACACCAAGGAGGTCGCATGGGCAGAAGAGCTCGACATCGACAGCGGAAAGGCCCCGTACCCTACTGCGACTTCCATTAGGAAGAAGGGAATGCTAAAGCGATCCGCCAAGATTTCACAAATTGATAGAGAAGGATGGGGATGAAAAGCAGGAAGGAGCCTGAGCGCCAGGACCAGAAGATGCTTCGTGTGGCATGGCCGCAGGTAGGATTCTCACCTTTGCCCCGGCGCGACCTCGTTGCGAGGACATCGAGTACATCGACATATGTGGGGGCATAAGCTCAATCCACATGAACTAGCACCAGTCCATTCTTTGATCTAAACTTGTGAGCCGAGTTCTCGGGTCCAACATCTTGTTGTGGTGAGTGAGGACCTTGCTCGAAGGAGAGAAAATCTTGGAAGAAGCACCATGGCGCATGACAGTTGGCAGGAGTCGGATCGCGATGTCCAGCGAGTACATGTCGATTTCGTCAGTCAGAGTGACTTCGCGGATTTCTGCAGGATGGTGGAAGAGACCCAGCGGGTCATCTTACGCTTCGCGTCGAGGCCACAACAACCTACCCCATGAACTTGCCTCCTCACAAACCCTGAAACCTTGTCGACAACCTAGGAAGGAGCCTGCCACAAAAGACAGAGAATGCCTTGCGGGCGAGAGAGTTCATGGTACGGCGCCATGGCCTCGCGGCCTCATGAATTCGAACAGGAGGCTCCTTTTCAGTCACCTCACCAGTAAGTGATAATCAGCCTATTCTATGAGCAGATACAGACTGCACAGTGTGATCGGCGCCTTCAAGTGTCGGTTCTTTGTGATCGCTTTCATGGGGAAGGAACGAGACTAGTTCCACCAGCTGTCGACGAGCACCATCTATTGCTTTGACGACCTCCGTCGCGGGTTGATGCTTAGGTTCGCGACGTGCAAGAAGAGGAAGAATCTCAAAGGAGAATCAAGGCTCTTTAGCTAGAGAACCTCGAACTTGCCCAGTGTAATACTGAATTGCATGAGAAGCTTGAGAGAGCTTCAACAGAAGTCCCAGATTGTGACTCTTGAGAGAAAGAAAAGAAGATTCTGGAAGAAGAGCTTAGAATATCTCTTGAAGAAAATAAGAGATTAGCCACAGATCTATCAAAAGTTCAGGAAGAGCATGAAAGCATCAATGGAAGGAGTGGTAAACTAAAATCCAAGACCAAAAATCTGTAAGATTTCAGAGGTGGGGAATAAAAGGTTTGATCCCTCTATGAATGCATCTCAAGGATCTCTTTCCTTGAGCAAAGATCATCCCATTATTATGTTTGGATGATTAGAGAAAGAGAAGAGTAGTGCGTGCTGCTCTAAGACCTCTCAGGGAAAGAGATATACTTTTGAACATGTGAGGAAACAGAAGCAGCATGCTTCTCACTCTCCACATATTCTAAATGGCAGTGTTCTTCATCAATGTCCTCTCACCTTCTCAAAAAATGTGAAAGCTTTCTGCTCAGGAAAAAAGGAAAGGCTACAAAAAATTTTGTACCGAAGGTTGTGGTCAACGATCGGAGACCGGCTGGTCATTGACTGCAATAGCCTCAATCAGTGATCACTGACCACTTCTCATTCCCCTTGTGAACAATCGCAGATCGACTCACTGGTCATAGGTTGCTCAGCATGTACATATTTTTGTTGCCTCTTCCTATCCTTCTCTACCTAAAAGGAAGAGTAGATATAATAAATTTCCATACTTTTGTTGGTAGGTCATTTTATGATTGACTGTTGGTTTAATCACACAAACACCTACTCCGGAGATAACTTGTACCAAAGAAAACAAAGGATTTTTGTGAGCTATGCTACTAATGGTATTGGTCTCAAGTCCATTCTTGGGCAATATTCATTTTGAGTGCAGGTAGCTAAAAGTCCATTCTACCAAGCAACACACTTGGTACTTAGACAGAATGTGCTCCAGCCAACAAGACTAGAGTAAGAAAGTCTACCAACAGACTTTATGTGCATGGAAGAGTCCTTAGTCACCCTTCAGGACTCAATTGAAAGCTGCACCATAGTTGCAAAAATGAAAATGGGAAAGAAGAAGAAGCTGGAGAAAAAGAAGAACCTTCGTGAAGTTGAAACCTGGTGAAGAACAAAATGAAAAAAGAGGAGAAACTCTAGAAGACTCCTCTATAGAAGAAGGCTGCAAAAAGAGAATAGCTAATGAAGAAGTGGTATCAGTTTCAGAATGAAGACCTACAGCCTATAGACCTCCCTATTTGTATGAGAACAAAAAGATAGAGAAGAATCTTGTACAAGAAAATTATTCAGAAGAAGCCTCAATTTCAGTGAGAAGAGATATGTTGAAAACCTCAAAAAGTGGGGAGAAAAAATTTGTACAAGAAGAATTCAGAGGAGCAGACATCAGTTCAAGGAAGATGTACTTTGACAGAAAGTGGGGAGAAACAGAAGATGATCGGAAGCCAGTGCAAAGTAATAGGGGAACAAATCAGAAGAATGACAGGTTGTTGTTGGTTGGTCTTATCAATTTTCTTGTTGTGATTTTGTGCTCATCAAATAAGGAGAAATTATTAAGAAAATTCTTATTGATTTGATGGTACAAAACAATGATAAGAAAAGGTATGGAAGATGCTCGGAAGAAGAAGCCAGAAGAAAGACACGAAGATCTGTAAAATTGGCTAAGTCGTACAAACACTCGACTATGGCTGACGGGGTATTCACCGAGCGGAGTTCGTTGATCGGGGAGTCGATCGCCATCCGGGAGACCCAAAAGCTGACCGCTGACTCTCATTCTACAAGTGGTCCCAAAAAACAGCTTCGGCTAACAGATCAAGGATCGCCCATCGCCGACCAAGGCTCAGCGATCACTGACCGAGCTTCAGAATGAAGGTGCGCATCAAATTGCATTCAGAGCACAACCTGTTTCATTCCAAGCACAACCAGAAGACGTTGCTTCTAAGTGAGAAGTTGTACATCGAATTACATTCAGAGCACGACCAAAAGACGTTGCTTCTAATTGAGAAGTTGTGCATCGAATTGAATTTGACGCATGAAGAAGAATGTCGGGACTCAAAATAGTGTCGTTGCAGAATCATACAAAGAAAGATCAGAATAAGGAAGGCGCCCAATTATTTTTGGGACTTGGTCAAAAAAAGATAATATAGAAGAGGAAGGAGAAAAATCTCTACTACCCCTTCCTCGCTAGACGTCGGAAAAGAGGATTATAAATACCTCTTACAAAATAAGAAGGCACTCTCTTGTCTTTGTATTCTTCTTTGAAACCCTAACTTTTAAACAATGTCTCTCTTCTTTTTGGGACACGGCTAGACTCACTTCTCTTTCTTGGGGATATTCTCACTGCAAATTTCTCAAGTGATGTAAAAGGGTTACTAGATTCTCCCTTCAAAAGATGTGTTGGGTTGGGATCTCTAGTGGAAAAAACTCATCGGAGTCTTGAGCCTCTAGTTAGAAAAGGCTCTATTGGGTTCGAGAGTCTCCGGTTTGAAAAGATTGTTTCCTTGTTGAAGGCAGTAGTATCTCACATGTTGGGGAAGAGAGGGAGTACTTATATTTAGGAGAGCCTCTATAAAATCCTTAGTGTCATCCGGATGATTTTCTCTATAGTCTAGATTTTCTCTATACGCATATTTATGGGAGCCTCTATAAAAGCCTTAGTAAGAGAGGAGTACTTTATGTTTTCATTCCTTTGATTATCAGTTGTTGTGTTGTTTCATATTCTGATTTGGGGAGAGAATTTTAATTATTGATCCCCCCGCCCCCTCTAGAGGAATATTCAAATCCTTAATTTGGACATTCAAGTTGGTTTACGCCTTGATCATCTCGATCAAAAGCCTTAGGCCCTACTTTCAAGCCCACGCCATTAAAGTTGTGACTGATCACCCTTTGCACAACATCTTGCAAAGGGTGGAGCACTCAGGAAGGATGGTCAAATGATCGGTGGAACTCGGGGAGTTCAATATCGTTTATCTACAGCTTGTGGCAATCAAAGCGCAAGTAGTGGTTGATTTCTTGGACGACTTTACAGCGAACATGGGGCCATGAGAGAATGTGACAACACCATTGTCATGGACCATGTACGTCGACGAGGCCTCGAGAAAAAACACTCCAAGAGTTGGAATCATTCTGGTTAGTCCAAACGAAACCAAAATCGAGCAGGCAATTGAGCTTCCTTTTGACGTCACAAACAATCAAGCCGACTGCATCGCTAGCTTGCGGATGGCAAAAGAGTTGGGGGTGTAGGATGTCCAACCTTGTACTGGCTCTGGTCATCGAATCCTATATCCATGGGGAATTTGAGTTCCAAGAACAGACAGTGAAGCAATACCTGACATTTGTCGTAGTGGAAAAAATGAATTTGATTCGAGATTTATTATCTCGTACAACATGCAAAGGATGGAATCTTCAATAATTGGATGTGAAGAATGATTTCCTTCATGGAGATCTAAAAGAGGAAATTTATATGTCGATGCCTCCTGGCATTATCCCAAACGGCTCTGAAGGAAGGGTTTGCAAACTGAAAAGACTCTTTATGGATTGAAACAATCCTCTAGAGCTTGGTTTGGAAGGTTTTACAAAGCCATGATTTTTTTTGTTTGTGCTTCACCAATGCTCTGGATGCTGAATGAAGGAAGCATGGTTATGTGCACATAAATCAAAATGGATTCTTGGGTCTGCCCTCTCTGATGTCTTTGGCTTTGATTTGAGGGCATGATTCCGCAGCAAACGCGACGGTATAGGGGGCCACTATTTCAGTGGTACTCTGTGAGCAGCCACTTTGTGCATTTATTGTCAAAGGTTAGGTCTTTCTCCTCTGAGAGAAGCCACTTTGTGCATAGTGCCAAAGGTTAGGTCTGTTTCCAATCTTCCCCCGCCCATACCCCCAATGATTGGGGACTATATGGGTTATGTTGTTGTTGTTGTTGTTGTTGTTGATGCTCAGAGTCATGTCGATCATACTCTCTTCATCAAACCAAAAAAGATGGTAATAGTCCAAATTGTATGTTGATGATATTGTGATTACAGGTAACAATCTTGATGCGATTCAAACTCTACAAATAAAACTTGCTCGAGGATTTGAAGTGAAAGACTTCGAAAAGCTGAGATATATTTTGGATATTGAGGTAGCAAGATAAAAATATAGGATTCTTGTTTCATAGAGGAAGTACGTGCAAACCTACTGATACCCGTATTGAAGTCAATTACAAACCAAGAAGGAATGATAGGGAGCTAATGGATGATGTAACGGCCTTACAAGCTTCCAGGAGCTTGTATGACCACTAATCTAGTTATCTCATGCTCGCTCAGACGATCTACTAGAACATACAAAAATGAGTGGTTGCAAACCTACTGATACCCGATTGAAGTCAATTATAAACCAAGAAGGAATGATAGGGAGTTAATGGATGATGTAACACTTACAGGCTTCCAGGAGCTTGTAGGACCACTAATCTAGTTATCTCATGGTCGCCCAGGCATTTCATACGCAGTGGGAGTTGTAAGTCAATATATGCATTGTCGTAAGGTCAGACAATTAGATGTTCACATAATTCTAAGGTATCTGAAGACTTCACTACGTAAAGGCACTGACGCGGGACGGATGTTAGTGGGTGAATATCTGCCCTAAGGGAACACTAATGAATGAGTGTTAGTGTGGTGTCGTAAGGAATCTAAATGATGTGGTGCACATGCAATGGTCCAACAATTAAATAGCAATAAATTCTGACTTGAATAAAGAAATCCGCGAATAACCACAATTGAATTTAGAGTATCAGATAAACAAACAATTACTAGTCAAATTAAAAAAAAGAGCTTCAATTAAATGGTAAGCGAGTAAGGCTTCGTTTGGCACGGTGGTGGCGGTCATGAACGCGGTGGTTATGAACTGTAGTTTGTGAACGCCAGACCTCACCTAAGAAACTTCATCCACAATTATGTTAAAACTTGTTTTATTTTCTTGGTGGTGGTCGTAACCGTTGTTATGCCAAACATACATTATATGATATTGGCATTTTTGTCCAAACTCACCGGAGCAAAAACACCGCGCCAAACGGAGCCTAAGTCTTGCAAGTAGGGCAATTAGTTGGCAAAATTTGTACGGAATAATATCTCAAATAAAACAAGATTTAGGTTGCTGAGTAGAGTCTCAAAGGCCTGAAAAGGACTCTCGGGTGCTCGAAACAGAACTGCACAATAAAGAATTAACTGCCAAGGCTGCTGGGAAGACCATCTGGCTCTGGACTGCACGAAAGAGTAATGCGTCTGCCTACAGGAAGCAAAGGAGTGAGGCGTGACTGGGGGAATTGGAAGAAAAAAGCTTTCGTTTTGGTTTGGGAGAGAGTTGGTTGTTCAGATCATGCAAGAGGATGACAGTTCCAGGTGGTTATGGAGTGAATCTAGTGGAGTTCATGTAATTAGAAGGGGGTTTTGCTTAGGACGTGGGTGGCTGGGGGTGAGTAAATGAGAGAAGGGATGGTTGGGGAGGGAACTGAGGGTGAGTAAATGAGAGAAGGGATGGTTGGGGAGGGAAACTGAGGGATGAGTAAATGAGAGAAGGGATGGTTGGGGAAGGAAACGGATGGACGCTACGTTATCAAGGTGCGCGCCTGAGGCGCCGGGCACACCAGGCGCACCAACCATCACCTCTGCAAGGCAGAGGCGAGCGAGGTGCCCCGGCGCACCCAGGCGCGCCTGGGCACGCGCCTTACCAACTCCCAGGCGCACCAAAGATGCACCTGAGCTTTTCAAGCTGTTTTCTTCAACCTGTTTTTTTGGGAGGAGGCAAAAACATGATCTCAGACGCACCCGAGGCACACCTAGGCTCACTTGGGCATCCAATTCACCGATTTTCAGTGAATTGGGTGCCCAATTCACTGAAAATCAGCGAATTGGGCACCAAATTCACTGAAAATTCACTGATTTTCAGAGAATTGAGCATCCAATTCGCTGATTTTCAGTGAATTGGACACTCAATTCACTGAAAATCAGTGAATTGGGCACCCAGTTCACTGAAAAACAGCGAATTGGATGCTCAATGCCCAATTCACTGATTTTCAGCGAATTTGGCACCCAATTCACTGAAAATCAATGAATTGGATGCCAAATTCGCTAATTTTCAGTGAATTGGGTGCCCAATTCGTTGATTTTCAGTGAATTGGGCACCCAATTCATTTTTGCGCCTTGCGCCTAGGCTCTAGGACCCCTTTGCACCTCGGTGTGCCTTACACCTTTGATAACTTAGGCTGGACGTGACTGCAAATGGGGAGTTCGTGGTGCTAGAATTGGGAAATTGGGGACAGTAGTGGCAGTTATGCAGTGGAGGTGGGCGGTTAGTGTAGGTATTTAGGTAGTTATGCGGGAATTAGGTAGTTATATGATGATTTGGTGATGGAGGGAGTGGTTATCAGTAGTGGAGGGGAGTGGTTATGAGGTAGTTATGGAAGGAGGGTAGTTACCTTGGCTTCGGCAAGAAGGATCCACGGAATCGGCAACGCGAGACAACCGAGAGAACCCAGAATTTCTGTCCAAAATCTACGATCCCTGAAAATCAGCCTCTATACCCTTATTTATAGACCTAGAACTCACCACGGACGGTCATGATCCTCCGAAACATAAAACCACTAAATATACATGAAATAAAATTACAAAAAATACACAAAATATATAATAATATGTCGTCTTCATTCTGAACGCGACTACCAGCTCGGATCGTCCATCCGACGATCCAAACTTTGCCTCCATGTAAGTACACTCGATCCGGTTCTGATAAGGGTCGGGCCGCCCGTGAAATGTGATCCCCATAAATTCCCCTCGACTTGAGAGCATTCATCTTCGTTGAGTGAAGATGACCATACTCTCTATGAAGCCCAGGGGAAAGTAAGTCGAGCTCCTTTACCGACTGGCATCATCCAAGTATCATCAATGGTAGGTCACCCCCTCCAATGAACCAGGGATCGACTGTCGACTGGTGTCGCTGAAATGTCATGGCTGACAATGTGTGGTATGCTCTCAGTGGAAAGGTGTATGCTCTCAGGTGTCGAACGAGAAACAGGTACCGAAGTAAGAATTGATGAGTCTGCTAGTAGTTAGGTGGTCAGCTGAGGTGGGAGCTGAGTAGGAGTGCCTGGTATTTGTGAAGGCTGAAGCTCAAGGGTAGTACTAGGGAATGGACTCAAATACTCACGGTGCTCATAATATGAAGTCAAATCCTCAATGTTGAATACAAAATAAATTCTCATACTCTTAAGGATATTTAATTCATAAGCATTCAACCTAATTCTTCGTACTACTGTATAGAGACTCGTTCGCCTAACATTTAATTTTGCCACTGCTCCCAGAGGGAACCTTTCAGCCTTAATTATAACCATCACTTGCTCAACTTCTCTAATGATCTGCTCTCTCATGTGAATGTTTGCGTAAACTTTATAATTTTCATTATTTATTGAAATCTTACATCGGACAAGTTCATCTGTTCATGCAAAAGATGCAAAATATACAGTAAATATGAATCATATAACACAGATGAGTCATGCAATATTTGTAAATGATCATGCGACTAATGCAAAAGATGAACAAGCGATGTGATAACTTTGTACACTAAGGCTTGATAGTGCTATAAGGAACTCCTAAGAGTGGAACATGATTAGGAGGCTCATGTGGCATGGTCTGGAAAATTTTATCGCCAGTACGATGATCATTCAAATAATTGTTTGTGACATCGATAATTAAATATGATAATATAGTATGTCGAATATCTTCTAGAGTGTTGGTAGTGATAAAATAGGTCCTTGAGCCATCGAGAGCACTCTCAACCTCAACGAGCTCACTAGTGATGGGTAGGTCTCTAATGAGTGGTGGCCTATCAGAAGGCTCTCTAGGTGGGTGTAGAAATACTCGTTGGGTGTGCAACAAACACACATGGCCGATACATCGGTACAAGGGTACCGTTATACAGAGGTTTCAATGAAAGGAGAACTCATCAGGTGGCTCATTGGGAGGGGTATAATGAAATTCGTCACAAATGCGACAAGTACCAATATAGATTCTTGAAATATCGGGAGTGGATTCAAGAGTAAGAGGGACAAACATTAAATACACAACACTAGGTTCGAGGATCTCAGAGGTGGGTTGACTATGAGATATGACTTGAAGAGGCATCAAGAATCTGGTGCTCATAAATAGATCACTCATCAAAATCTCATCCTCATCAAGAATGGGTGTAGGCAATAGACACTCATCCCTAACTCAAGTGCCCTATTAGTGCCGCTCTTAGAGATAATTTCAACAGACGTGACATTATCTCCCACATCATACACTATCGAGTCAGGAATACGCTCAAGCTCACCATCGAAGAGTACACTCCTCGTAGGGCATTGGATCGCTACGTGTCCTACATTCTAGACAATAACGCACTGAATCTCACCAGAATGGGAAAATCTGATAGTCGGGGATTGAGATGTTGTAACCGTGTGACCACAACTAAGTGCACTTTTGGTCTCTGGTGGAGAAAGATCTCTGGTGGTGGACTGCTTAAGCTGTAGGTCAACTCATCTTGATCTAGTGGATCAAAGATAATATTCGTAATGTAGGGCTAGGTAAAATATCTGATTGAGCGACTCTAAATGATGAGAAATCAGCTCTCCACGAATTTTTAGGTGGAGTCCAAAGCGAAATCAAGTAGCGGACACATTGGGCTCCTCCTGAATATCGCTCCTCACTACGAACTCATGGAATCGAGTCAAATAATCGACAACGGACATAGTCCCTTGGTGAAATTCGTGTAACTGGTCAAGGAGTTGATTCCTATAGGATATCGAAAGATATTTCCCCCTTAATACTCTCTTCATGTCTACTGTCAACCCATCTGGATATGTGACGAAGACCATCACGCTCAATTCTACGCTTTATGTTAGTCCAATAAATCTCAGCCTGACCTTTAAACTTCATATTAACAAACCTAACACGACACTCGTCAAGTGCCTCATACCAGTCAAAACGGTCATCCATGCCTAACAATCACTTGTAAATACATTTGAGTCGAATTGGTCGTCAAAGGATGGCACATCTAACAAAAATCTACGCATGATATCATCCCCATGATAATACCCTCTATGAAATCCAAGATACTCATCGGAGTTATCGTCTCTATAAGAATCAAAGTGTGTTAAAGGGTTAGCACGATTTCTATAAACGGGGGAATGTGGACAATGATGATCATCGTAATAATATGAAGATCTCTTCGTAATAATTCTATGGGATCGTACATAGACGGACTCTAATTCCTCAAATAGAAGATTAGAGTAGTAACGACTACTATGATATGACATGGATGATATATAGATTCTAGTCCCGCGTATCTTAAACTAAGCCCGAACCTAGCTCTGATACTAATTTGATGCATGATTGGATGTGAATGAGTGAATATGTGTCCTAAGGGAACACTGATGAATGAGTGTTAGTGTGGTGTCGTAAGGAATCTAAATGATGCGGTGCATACAATTGTCAAACAATTAGATAGCAATAAATTCTGATTTGAATAAGAAATTCGCAAACAACCACAATTGAATTTATAGTATTAGATAAACGAACAATTGCTAGTCGAATTAAAACAATGGGAGCTTCAACTAAATGGCAAGCGAATAAGTCTTGCAAAGAGGGCAATTAATTAGCAATTCTGTACGAAATAATATCCCAAATAATATGTTTATTCATCAACTAATCAATACAAAGTAATATAAACTTCAAATTAGAACTTACACAAATAATAGGAGTATGAAAAATGATCGGTTGTTGGTTTCCGAGTCTGGACAACAATTTTACACAAAGTCAGCACAGATTTCAGGCTTCCTGGTGGAATTCGGCAACAAGGATGGGCATTGAGTGGACTGGTAGGTGATTGGAGGGTTGGAGGAAAATTTAGGTTGTTGGAGTGGAAACTGGAAAGCCTGAAGAGGACTCCAGGGTGCTGGAAACAGAACTGGACGGTATAGAATTAACTCACAAGGCTGCTGGGAAGACCTTCTGGCTCTGGACTGCACAAAGGAGTAATGCGTCTGCCTACAGGAAGCAAGGGAGTGAGGCGTGACTGCAGGAATTAGAAGAGAAGGTTTCTTTTTGGCTTGGGAGAGAGTTGGTTGATCATGATATATGTTAAGGGATGTGGCTAAGTACACTCATGAGTGACCCAGGTTCACTTGAAACAAGCTCATTTAACTTATAATGTGGCAATAAGACGGTCATCAATATTGATCATAATGTACGAAGAACGGATACGCCAAAAAGAGGCTCGTACCCGTACTGGGTACGTTACCGGTACGGATATGCGTACCGCACGCCCCAATACATTAATATCGCGATTTTAGGTTTTGGTCGGCTTCATTTCATTTGATCCCCAATTCCCCATCCCCGATCCCGGACGCTGCTGCCGATCCTAATCCCGGACGCTGCTGCCGATCCCGATCCCGGGCGCTGTTGCCGATCACGGACGCTGTTGTCGATCCTGATCCCGGACACTGTTGCCGATCCCGATCACGGACACTGCTGCCGATCCAGATCCCGGACGCGGCTGTCGATCCCGATCCCGGACGCAACTGCCAATCCCAATCCCGGATGCTGCTGCCAATCCCAATCCCGGACGCTGCTGCCGATCCCGAAAGCTGCTACCGATCCCGATCCCAGACGTTGTTGCCGATCCCGATCCCCGACGTTGTTGCCGATCCCGAACACTGTTGTCGATCCCGATCCCGCACACTGCTGTCGATCCCGATTCCGGACGTTGTTGCCGATCCTGATCCCGCACACTACTGTCGATCCCGATCCTGTAAGCATTCTTCTTCTTGATGAATTTAGAAAATCTTCTTCTTGCTGAATTCAGAAAATCTTCTTCTTTCTGAATTCAGAAAATTTTCTTCACCGCTGAATTAACTTGTATTTAATTTACAGATTCACAAATTGGAATTTACACATTTATTAGAGAAATTTGGACTAAGAAATCTAGACAAATTTCTATCCAGATTTCACTAAGAAATTTACAATCAAGGAAGGAGTAATCTACGCTTATTATCGAGGAGAAATGAAATATACAATCAAGGAATGAGTAGAATATGGGATATTGGAGGAGATAAATGGGCAAATCCTTTTGATGGAGTTGGCATGCTTACGATTATCAACTTGTCTTTAGATGAACCAGAAATTAAAGAAACATTGATCTCCAACAATACAGAGAAAGGTGAAGAAAAGGAGTGATAAACATCCATAAATTTGAAATGATTATGATTTTTTTTGTTTAAGAACTTCATCTTATATTGCATTAGCTGTGGATTTATACTTCAATTGATTATTTATGCTTCATGTTTTATTGTTTTGAGAAAAATTATAATTACATATGTGATATATACATATATATTTATTATATTTAATACAGTGCATCCAGACGTACCCGTATCCTTAGCTTTTAATTTTTGTCGTACCGCCATACCGGATACGTATCGTACCGGGTACCGGTACCCGTACCGGGTACCGGTACCCGTACCGGTGCTTCCTAGCTCATAATCCAATTCAGTATGACCCCACTAAGCATGTTGATGTTGATAGACACTACAACAACAACAACAACAACAACAACAGAACCCATATAGTCCCCAATCATTGGGGGTATGGGCGGGGAAGATTGGAAACAGACCTAACCTTTGGCACTATGCACAAAGTGGCTTCTCTCAGAGGAGAAAGACCTAACCTTTGACAATAAATGCACAAAGTGGCTGCTCACAGAGTACCACTGAAATAGTGGCCCCCTATACCGTCGCGTTTGCTGCGGAATCATGCCCTCAAATCAAAGTCAAAGACATCAGAGAGGGCAGACCCAAGAATCCATTTTGATTTATGTGCACATAACCATGCTTCCTTCATTCAACATCCAGAGCATTGGTGAAGCACATATGTTGATAGACACTATCAAGAAAAATATTGTGAAAGGAAATATGTGCACTCCTTTTGTACACTCAAAAGGACAACTAGCATATGTGCTCCTTAGGGCATGAGCAGAAAATTATATGTAGAACATATTAAAAAAATGGAATGAATAATATATCATGCTCAACTTGAGGGGAGTATTAGAAATATTGTAATTATTTTAGTATTTCAATTTTGGGTTGTCTTATTTATTTCTATCCACCTATGTACAACACTCTACTATATGTATAGAAGAGGACCCTTTCTTCAATGTAATAAAAATGTTTTTTCTCCTCTTGCTTTAGCATATATAAACTTACCAATTGTTGACCTCATTTCTTTTCGACTTTTGGGGCATTTGAAGGGGAAAAATAAAAGAATTGGGAAGACCATAAACAGTAAACTCTTCTAAATTCACCTCCCCGCACCAAGAAACACATAAATGAATAAAACCAGGATACACACCTCCCGTTCGCTGCTCTTGATGGTAAATGGACTGCTTCTTACATCAACTAATTCCACATCTTCTTGGAAAAGCTCTGCACCCCAGCGTACTGCTTGCTTCCGCATCCTGGGATATGTAACAGTAGCAACATTTTCCAAGGAAGAAATATATAATAGCTCAAGGCAGAAAGCAACCACTTCAAATTCAATTAATTCAAATTTGAGGGGCAACAATTTACCTTTCCATCAAATCTGGACCACTGATTCCATCAGGAAAACCAGGAAAATTTTCAACTTCAGTAGTAGTCATTAGCTGACCCCCGGGAACACCGCCAACTTGATACCCCTCAAAAACTACTGGTTTTAAGTTTGCACGAGCGGCATAAATTGCTGCTGTGTATCCAGCTGGGCCTGATCCTACTATCACTACATTCTCAACTCCCTTAGAAGTAGCTGTAACAAAAATATGCATTACACTTTTTTAGCAATTATCCGCATTAATTACTGCAGTAATTAATGAGAAAAGGGCAGAATGGTAAAAGGTCGGGGTTTCTAAATTTCAGCGTGAATGAAAGTTGTTAAAAAGATTGTTTACCGGGTAATTAATATCCAAACAAGACAAGATTATTAGTTCAGCTGTGATTGAATATGATTCAAAAACAATAAGAAAACTAATAGATTGGTTGATAATGATAAATATAAGCCGGAGAACTCCACAATTCAAAAATAATTTGGGGTCAAAAAGTAAGTCGATCGAACAATTACGATAACAAGTGGAAAGAAACGGCAAGAAAAATACCAAAAAATAAAAGATGTGATTTATGTGGTTAGGTAAGAAGCACCATCGTCCACGCCTCCACGGACACAGATCTCCACACATTCAAAGCCAAGTTACATGGCACAATTTTGCACACACCAATATTGCATCTTTCTCTCATTTTTCTATCATCTTTGCTCAAAAAAATCCCAAGCCATATTCAAAATCAATGTGGCTGCACCATCAAACCAAACCCGGAATACACACCGCCATAGCATGTGCCCAATTCAACTTAATCAGCAATACTAAGCACTCACGTGTGATGCATTGTCATCTTAAATAACAAGTGTTGATTTTACCTCGATCTTCATGCACTTTGGTTGTCACTGTACACATGTGGTGGTTTGCTCCGCTTCTCAAACACGGTTTTTCTCCGCATGCAAACGTGAACTGGCCGTTTCCGGCAGGCGGATTGGCTCCGTAGCATTTTTAGAATACCGCATGTAGCAAGTACCTTGCTCCACATGTTTTCACATGTGCACACATAGACTTCCTCATGCACAAACAATCTGTCTGCTACATGTTGATGTTGTGTGACAAATTGTAGACCTATTTTCTAAAACCTACAAATTTGTTTTGGGATTTGTTTTTGTTGATTTAATACACATATATTATGTCTTAATTTGGATAAATAAGGTATAATAACCTTTGATTTAAATTTGGTAATATTTTTGTAAAAAATTTGATAGTAGTTGGGAGAATTTTATGTAGCAAATTATGCATGATTGTTTAGACATTAATTAAGTCAAAATTTTAAATAATTAATAAAGTGAGCGGCCATACACGGTGTCCTCCTATGCGACAGCAACAGTGCTGTCATCACTTGTTATCCTTTATTTAGCAAAAAAACAATACCGTTAGTACAGGAAAGGGCACGGGCCACCTTGTGGGTCTCTTACTGGCAAGTGCATGAATAATAGAATAATTGAGGAATCCAAGATGGAAATTTAAGGTAGTCATTTTTGTATACTTTTCTCATTCTCTATTATTTCAATAATTACTCTTTATCCACATCATCAATTAACTGTTCTTAATGGTATGATCTTGGGGTTAAAGACTATATGGAGAAAAATAAAACAAACAGAAGAAAAGAAACTCATTTACTTCCCATGTGTATACAGAATAATTGATTAACTAGATGAAGAGCAAATATTGACATAATAAAAAATGAAAGACAGTAGTTTAATTAGGACCTGAAGCACCTATATGTTGGACAGTGAAAGTTTCTCAAGCACGGCCAGGCAAGATTTTTTTAACCTTCTGTGCAACTAATGGTCAAATGTTGACACCAAAAAGACATTCTGTAAAACCCATAATTCTTAGTTCTATAATTTTAATTTCAGGGCCGGATCGTTTTTAATTTCTGAACCTTACTGACAAGGGAGGTTAAGAATTCTTTTGTTACCAAGGAGGAGGACACAAATGCTTTGAGAGCCAGGAGAGACCCTTTTGATTCTTGCACTTCACTCTTCATCTGTGAGTACTTTTTATTGAACCTTCTGGCTTGAGTGGCCAGTAGGTCAGCAAATGTGCCAGTAGCCAGTCCTACTACTTTTGCAATTATTTTCTCCACATCAAATGGAGGTATAGAATGGGAGGTAGAGGCAAGTGGAGATGTGGATATGAATATTGGAGGAATATCTAATTCCACTGCTGGAGTTGTGTCAACTGGAGGTGAGGATTGGATGAGAGATTGAGGTAGAGGAGATCTGACATCAAAGGAATGGATGTCTGGAGGATTTTCTGTTGGAGTGGTGAAGGATGGTTGTTGTTGTGGTGGTGGTTGGAGGGAAATTTGTGGTGTAGGTTCTGGTGAAATGTACTGGAAGTCTTGTACAGTGGCATCTTCACCAGGAATGATATTGTGTTGAACTGGTGGAATGTCCTGTGCTAGAGGATCTGGTACTACTGTTTTTGTATCATGTGGTGCTGAAGAAGGAGGTGAGGGTGCAGCTTGACCAGGCTTGAGGATCTGCCTGGTCCACTTGAGAAAATTCCAATATTCATTCTTTTCCCTGCTGGAATTTGCACCCCTTTTGATTTGCAGACCATGGGGTAATGATGAGACATCACATGGCTCATTATTCTCATATATGCATTTTCTTTATGAGAGTATTTGTGCTCAATCAACCTCAGAAGGCACCTTCCCCAGTTTATCTTCTTCTTCAGGACAAGAACTCCAATTATTTGAAGTTGCTGCTTGGGAATAGCATCATGTGCTGAAATCTTGCACAGTAGCACATTCCCTACTATATCAGCTAGAAATTTGTATTCTTTTGTCACATCATTCTTTTTCAGGTGTATGGGCTTTTCCTTCTTGAACTGCATTATCTGAGGAGCCTTACTGGTCTCTTCGCCTGTAAGTTCATCTGAATCACTACCAGTGGGTAGATCAAATATTTGAGATAACATTTCCTCTGTTATACTGATATCATGTCCAGAAATTTTCCCATGGAGGGAGTCGTCATCTCCTATGTGAATATTGTCTTTTAGCTCTGACAGCTCTACATCAAAAATCTTACATCTTGTGGAGATCAACTTTGTTAGTTTGGCTGTATGGAATAAGTCAAGAATGACTTTGAAGCTTTCGACAGCAGCATTAAATGAGTCAACATCCACGTCAAAACCAGAATTTATCTTGGGAGGAGCCATTGATTTCTTGTTGATGTACCTGCAACGAAGAGAAAGAGAGAGAGAAGGAGGGGGAGAGAGAGATAAAGAGAGGCAAGAACACGAGAGAACTGGAGAAGGAGAAAGCACGAGAGCAAAGAGAAGAGAAAATTCGAAAGCGTAAGGAATTCGACGTCTAAGTTGCTTAAAAGAAGATGATTCGTCACAACTTAAGGTTGTAGTCGACGCACCGTCGATAAAAAATTAATATTCAGCGCGCTAAAACTTGTCGAGACAGCTTCTATAAGCGACTCTGTGCGCGCTGATATATCGACATTGCGTCGATTACTATTTGACGCAACGTCGAGATTGTTCAGTAACAATTAAGTCGACGCAGTCATGTCGACGTTGCGTCGATTAGTAATCGACGTGACCTCGAGTTTGATCAGCGACAATTAAGTCGACGCATGCGTCGATATGAAATCGACGCTGCGGCGAATTCCATTTGAAATATCTACTCTGATTGTCTCTCGAAGCTAGCGTCGAGTAGAACCTGACGGTACGTCGAATTCTATTCGACGCAACTCTGAATATACAGTCCTATTTTCTTAGAAAGTTCTTGTTGTTTTTCCCAACAATTCAGAGAAGAAATCACTCCCTTCGTTGGATTTAGTTCTTCCTTCCCCCTTCACTATCTCTTAGGAAGGATCCTACCTTATCATGCACAAGTAGTTCAAACATTAGAAGGTACCCAGGTTACCTTGGGCCCTTTATTTTTACCATTATAAGATGATATAAAAGAATAGAATGGTCTTTCATGATATCCTTTTGGATGGTAGGGAATGGGTTCACCAAACCTATGTTTATTATCTTGATAGTTGTAATGTGCATAGAATGTATCTAGATATAGTAAATCTGCAGAGTGTCTAATGATTCTACTTTTTACTTTACCCTTTTGATTTAGATTTATTGGTTTCCTTGAATTGTTTTTCCCTAGAGGTCACTTCTCACTATCAGAATTTACTGTATTAAAGGTAGTGATTTTATCAGAATTGTTATTATCTTTATCCTCATATATTGCACTCCTCTCACTTGTTTGAAAGTTACTAGGTCTAATAAATCTAACTGGATTTTTCCAGGCAGGTTTCCTAGGGACTTCTGTGTTAGTGGGTGGCTCTGCTCCTAAACCTAGGTGTCAAAATCTCATAGAGAGATTCTGTGTAATATCTTTGAGCTCTTGACTCATCTCATTGAGTGAGTCTTCAAAAGCCTTTGTTAGCTCTTCTTTTAGTTTTAAATTCTCATTTCTTATCTCAATTAGTTCTGATTCCTTATTATGAATCTCTTCTATTAAATCCTGATTTCTCAAATATAACTCATCTTTCTTTAGGTTTTCTAGTTCTACCCTAACTGTTTCTATTTCTTTTTGTACCTTAAGATGATCATTACAGAAATCTTTAAAACAAATTTTAAAATCATCAGAATTAAAATCAAAATTATCAAACAGTGATACCTGTTTTTCATCATCATCTGAGGAGATCCCTAATGTCATCAGGCAGGCAGCCTCTGCTTCTGCTTCTCCATCACTTTCAGATGAAAAGGAGCTTAACTCTGCTTCAGAGTCACTCCAGGTTCAACAATGAACTTTTTGCTCTTCTTCTTGTCTTTCTTTCTGAAAGACTTCTTCTTTTGCTTCTTTTTGTTGTTGCTCCTGTCCCTTTGCTCTTCTGGGCCGTCAGGAGCAAAGTGCACTGGCTTGTTGTGGTAGAAGCAGATCACTTCCTTCTTTGGAGTCTTATCAAATCTAGGTTTTGAGCTCCACTCTTTTCTTCTGGAGTCTTCAGTCTTGACCCATTTTTTGAACCTCCTTGCCAAGAGACTGAACATCTCATCTTCATGAGTGGAAGGCTCTCCTTCAGCAACCTTCAAGGCAAGACTTCTTTGGATGGGAGTTGAGGCTATCTCCTTAGTCTCTGTTTCAGCCCTGCTCTTCAATAACATCTCATAAGATTTGAGCTTACTTAGCAAAGCATCAATAGAGATCTTTCTATGGCCTCTGGACTCTCTGATGACCCAGATCCTTGAGTCCCATGAGCTTGGGAAGCACATGAGGATCTTATCATTGATTTCAGTCAGAGAAATCTCCTTTTCTAGACCTTTCAGCTCATTTATTATAATGTTGAATCTGTCATACATCTCAGCAACACTTTCCTCAGCTTTCTTTTGAAAGTTCTCATATTGGGATATGAGAAGGGACTTCATGTCCTTTCTTTCATCAGAACTTCCTTCTACAAGTCTGGAAAAAGATTCTCAGATCACTTTTGCTGATTGACAGTCAGCTACTTTCTGGAATATGTCATCTGACATGGTGGAAACCAGAATGTTCATAGCTTTGGCATCACATGCCTTCTGCTTCTTCTCTGTATCTGTCCACTCAGCCCTGGGCACAGGTTCCTGTGTTGAAGATCCACTGGCATCTTTCTTGTATGGGGCTGGGGGCCTAAAATAATGACATCAAAGATGTCTTCATCAATAGAGTTCATATACAACTTTATTCTGGCATTACAGAGTGTAAACTTATACAGATTACACACTGGTGGTCTTGTTGATGCATAGTCTTTAGAACTCATTTTTTCTTTTAAAATAGTTTTATATAAAGAAATAAGAGTAGATTTTTTGATCAGGGTGTTAACCTTTTAATGATCAACCTCGTTTTGATATCAATTGAAAGTGCACAGTGTGCCTCTGAGTATTCTCTAGAGGGGGTGAATAGAGTTTTAAAACTTTATACCCTAAATGTGCATACAAAATAAAAACTACTAAGCATTATGCTATCAGCAATACTTACACAGAATAAATTAATCACAGAAAAACAATAAATGTAAATGGGGCAGCACAGAAAATGCAAAACACAGAAGACACAGAAATTTATAGTGGTTCCCATTTCCCAAAAATGTGGGTACTCCACTCTTCTACCACCCTGGTAGGAATGCACTAGCAGTGCCTGAGTCTTTTGATAAGGAGACTCAGAACCACTGAGTCTTTTAATAAGTAGACTCTTAGAACCACTGAGTCTTTTGACAAGGAGACTCTTAGAACCACTGAGTCTTTTGACAATGAGACTCTTAGAACCACTGAATCCTTTGAAGATGGATTCTTAAAACTCTTTTACAGATTGTAGAATAAGAATAGAGAAAGGAGAAGAAGAGAAGGAATGGGATTCTGTTATATGAATCCTTTGGCAGCTATCACACGGGAGCTGTCTTTTGATGTTCTTCAGGATCTATGTATAATGAACTCTTGCTTAAGATAGTAATGGATGCAAGGGTTATGAGCTTTTGATCTTGATATACTCTCTGTACTTTTATTGGCTTCCTGCTGCAAGATGAGATGAAGAAGAAGCAGCAGCCTTGTTATCTTTTTCTTGTACACATATATTTTCTTTTCTTCTTGTTCTGTCTGTAGAGCTTGAGGAGAAAGAAGATGAAGCAGACAGAATAATAAAAATCGTTTTGTTTGTCTTCCACCTTCTGAATACTATTCTCTATCAATTAGAGATTGAATCTCTTTCCTCGTCTGATCTCTCCTTGGAAAGAATGTCCATTGGACAATAAAGGTTTCCTTCCATTTTTGTTCCCAACCCGTCAAGACTGATTTAAATATCTTCCAAGAATGTCATTGTTTTATCTTTGGAATACTCATTTCTTTTCTTGGAAATAAACGAGTCGTTAGAGAACAGTCTTCAGCTTTGTAGACCTTCTAAAAAGGTATTAGAAAAGACAGCAGAAAATATCCTTTTTCTGACTGTATTCGAGGTAACGTCGAATTGAATTTCTTTCTTATCGACGCACCTCTAACTTCTTATAGGAGTAGCTTCGAAATCCTTCTTAGCTCTGACTGAACTCAGATGTCAACGTTATGCCGAATACTTCTCGATGTATCTGTCGAGTTGGAAGCTTGAACTTGGACTTCATCTTCTGCGTCGAGTTGAAATAGAAGTTGCGTCGACTACTGAGATATCTTCGACTGGCTTGACCATCTGCGTCGAGTACATTTCAACGTTACGTCGACTTCACTTGTTACTCTAACTAATTAACTGAGTAACTTTGACTTCTATTGGAAGTAGCTTCGACTTCCAATCGAAGTTGCGTCGACTTATATTCGACGCAAGTTTTAACTCAGCTGAATTTTTGCTTGTCTTGACCTGGTCTTGACACTCTAAGGTGAGTGTGACATCTTAGGACATCTAATGACCATTTTACCCATTCTATACAACATGGGTAATAATCCTGGGGAGTAAAATTACATATAGATAATTTGTTAAGTTAAATCAAGAAAGAGTTTTTCCCAACAGCAGTCTTTCGGAAAGCAGTCATTGATCAAAGTCCGAGTTCGATCTTCATTCACGATAAAAACTATGCGATGCATGTCGACTGCTTAGGGCATAAACTTGACGTTAATCAATCCTCCTACCTCTCTCTTTGCGAGCAGACAACGATCTTGAACTTGTCCAGTCAGGGCTTCGTCGTATCTGGAAGCACACTCTTCTTTGTCCCTATTGATAGCAAAAGTAAGGCTTAAACTCCTTTTCCTTTTACTTCTAATTTTTCTTCTCTCTTTTGTAGGGGATTTCCCCCCTTCGATTTCAACCAACCCCAATAGACTAGATTTGGGATATGTTATGATTTATTATTAATCATCATAGGTTTTGGCGGGAATTGGAGAAGAAGAAGAAGAATCCCATTGTTAATCGAAGAAGAATTCTTCGTGATCGTTAAGGAACTTAGATAATTTGGTCGCCGCACCGCGTCTACAAATTTCGTAACACTGATGTAAGAAATTATATTACTTTTTGTTAGGCGTGCCACGTAGTTCATGTTATGTATTTTCCATTATGTATTATATACATTGTTATGTAGGAATATGATAAGGATATGAAATTATGTATATTGTACCATATGTAAACATGAGAATAGTAAATCATTTTTGTCCCAATAATACTAACAATGTTGCTAGAATGTAAGAAACTCGATTCTTCTCAGTTAGGCATACCACGTAGTTCAATTCACATGTTCCCTTATGTATGCATTGTTATGAAAAAAATTTATAAGGGTATGAAAATATGTATAAGGGTATGAAAATATGTATAACGCAGGTTATGGTAAAATAAAAATAAGTTAAACATAATGTAATCAAGACATCGTGATGCTCGAAAGGTGCACGCTAGATTGATGAATCAACTGAATAAGTCATAGAATGCAAAGATAATGGAATTCTTAACTTAAGATTAGTGGTTTTATGCGGGAGTTTCCCTAATGTTGATCACGCTGCCCACTATACGCAAAAATTAAGAGGCACGATTGAGTTTTTTCTCTCGTGATTTATGGACGCACATCATCATACTCATAGGGTGAAGTGGACTGTATGAGCCTTAGATGGGGGAGTCGACACACCATAGAAGATTATTAGATGCGAGTCTGTGTCCGTGACAGAGACACATTATAGCACTTATGTTCGTCATTAGAGACTCAAATCTTTGGAATGTGTCTAATAATTCATGAAACTAAGAATAAAAAAAGTGGATATGAGTCGCCTCAACTTTAGATATAAAATTAGAACCTAGAATCCCTAATAATTTAAAGAAAATTTATAATATAACCAAAATATAAAAAAGATGATTTATGTCTGCAAATTTACTTTTATAGAAAATCATAAAAAGTGTCATATTTAGTAATCTTTTCCTTAGCATAAAATATTACTTTTTAAAATATTAATGCATATTTTTTAAAAAGTTATTTTTAGTGTCACTAGGAGGAAGAGCTTTTCTTACTCACCAATTGGGCTGATCCGTTTTCGAATTTTTCTTTTCAGGAGAATTAGATCGGTTAGATCGAAAAATTTGCTTATGATAAGCTTTCGAAGGTTTCTACAATTTAGTTTGTCTTTCCTTTCAATATGAAATATCACTTACGTGTGTACTTAATTGTATCAGACATTGTTTAAATTCCAGTTATTCAGACTTGTACTTTATATTTCCAGTTGACTCTGTGAATCAGATTTTGAGGTATTCATTTAACCTTAGCTTCACTCTTTTGTCTCCGCTGTATGTTTTACATACTTCTTTCATCACTACTGTACTAAACTAATATTATCATTGTTGCTTAGTTAGGCAAGAGTATCCCTCGTGATTTGTATCCGATTTTTCTAATTTGATTACAATCAAATTTCATGGAAGATTTGGGTATGGAAAAAAAATGAAGGAAGAACAATTTTAAACTTTATCATAGCGCATGAGCTAATTGTGACAAATACGTTTTTCAAGAAGAGGGAAGAACATTTAATTGTGTTTAAAAGATGACCAAATAAGTCACAAATTGATTATTTTATTACTCGCAAAATGGATAAAATGATTTGTAAGAATCGAAAGTCATACCAGGAGAAAGTTTGACAACACAACATAAGTTAGTGGTGTTGAACGTGCAAATTAAATATAATAAATTTAAGACAAAGACAAAAGTGTTGCCAAAAATTCGGTGGTGGAATTTGAAGATGGAAAAACAGGTTGCTTTCAAAGCAACAGTTATGGAACAACTAGTTGATGACTCTTATGTCGATCCTAGTGTCTCATGGGAAGTTGTCTTCACATTTAAGGAGAAGTGGAAAAAACGTACTTGGAGAATCAAAAGGTCGTGCGCCCCCAAATAAAGAATCTTGGTGGTGGAAAGAGAAAGTACAAGACAAAGTGAGGTCAAAGAGGGTCAGCTATAAAACACTCTACGCTTGTATGAATGATGAAAACTTGGCAAGGAATAAAGTCGTCAAGAAAGAAGCTAAACATACAAGAAGTCAAGCTTATGAAGAATTTTATAAGCGACTAGATAACAAAAATGGAGAGCATGACATATATAAAATTGTTCAAGCTTTAGAGAGGAAGACGAGATTTAAGCCAAGTTAAATGCATAAAGGATGAAACTGATATAGTTTTGACGGAAGATGAGGCTATTAAAGAGCGATGAAAAAGATACTTTTACCAACTCTATAATGAAACAAAAGGCAATTAACTGAACTTGGAAGAGTTAAGTAAATCAAAGGAGTAAAGTAACATAACGTTTTATCGTAAAATTTAAGTATCGGAGGTAAATAATGCTCTAAAGAAGATGAAAAATGGAAAAGCGGTTGGGTCAGACGATATACCCATCAAAGTATGGAAATGTCTAGGGAAAGAAGGAATTTTGTGGCTTACATGTTTCTTCAATAAGAAACCTAAGCCAAAGAGGATGTCGAACCAATGGAGAAAAAGTATCTTCGTACTTTTATATAAGAACAAAGGAGATATACAAAATTGTGTTAATTACAGAGGAATAAAACTAATGAGTCATACCATAAAACTATGGGAACGAGTAATAGAAAGAAGAGTAAGACGGGAGACTAGTATCTCGGAGAATCAATTTGGATTCATGTCAGGGCGGTTGACCATGGAAGCTATACATCTCTTGAGGAGACTCATTGATAACTATCGAGAAAGAAAACAAGATTTGCATGTGTTGTTTATCGATCTTGAGAAGGCTTATGATATGGTTCCAAGAGAGATCTTATGGAGAGTCTTAGAAAAGAAAGGTGTAAATGTATCATACTTTAACATAATCAAAGATATGTATACAAATTCAGTGACGAGGGTGAGGACAACTGGAGGATTAACACAGGAATTCCTAATCACTGTTGGCTTACATCAAGGTTCAGCTCTAAGCCCTTATCTCTTTACCCTTATCTTAGATGAGCTCATCGGACATATCCAACAAGCAATACCTTGGTGTTTATTGTTTGAGAATGATATCGTTTTGGTCGATGGGACGCGCGAGAGTGTAAACGCGAAACTTGAATCTTGGCAAGACACATTAGAAAAGAAGGGTTTTAGGTTGAGCAGAGCAAAGACAGTGTATATGGAGCTTAAATTTAGCAGTGCAAGAAGAACGGATGACTTCGTTATTAAGTTGGGTGATCAAGATATTTCCCGCCGTGAGTGCTTTAAATATCTTGGATCGATAGTTCAAAAAGATGGAGGTGTTGATAAAGATGTGACACATGGGATCCAAGCAGGTTGGTTGAAGTGGAGAGGCGCGTCAGGGATCGTATGTTATCGTAAACTACCATTAAAACTTAAAGACAAATTTTACAGTACTGCAATTAGACCAGCGATGCTCTTGGTTCTGAGTGTTGGGCAGTGAATTGTGTACATGAGCAAAAAATGGGAGTTGCGGAGATGAGAATGCTTAGGTGGATGTGTGGACACACAAGACTGGATAAAATTAAGAATGAATGTATCAGGGATAAGACAGGAGTGGCACCAATTGCAAAGAAGATGCGAGAAGCTCGACTAAGATGGTTTGGACACGTACAAAGGAGACCATTAGAGGCACATGTTAGGTATTGTGAGAGTTTAGTCACTAGACATGTTAAACGGGGGAGGGGTAGACCAATAAAGACTTGGAATGAGACTATAAGGAAAGACATGATGTACTTAGGCATTAGTGAGATTATGACTAAAGATAGGGCACAATGGTGACAAAGGATCCATATAGCCGACACCACTATAGTGGTATAAAGGCTTGAGTGTTGTTGTTTGTTGATTACAATCAAATATCAATGTTCATAACAGAAATGATTCATATCTTTACAAGCGGTGTAAAAATAATAGGTCTATACCAATGACTCGTGATGGAGATATTATGTTACGATTGCGCACGCTGACAAGACGCACGCACACCGACGGGACGTCATGGCGAGTCTACACGCGTGAGAAGGCGACGGATACTGGCCCACCAGTCGTGGAAGAGACCGGCAAGGAGCGCGCTACTTAATTATTTCTATTTCGATGTTGTTTTGAGTTTTACTATTTGCAGACCGCTTTTGTTATTCACACCCTGCTGCTATAAGGGGTGATGTATGCTTGTATTGTTTTTTATCTTAGGATGTATGAGAATTAGGGATGCTCCCTAAGTGTTTCCTCTCTACCTTTCCTCCTTTCCTCTCTCCCATCCTCTCCGACCCTCCCCTTGTCGGATTCCTCTCTGAGTTGGTAATATTTGGTCCGACCTGCCAACCGCCCGCTCGTGTCGCCGGTCAGTGTCTGATTTCACCTCCTGTTTCTGCCGAACCAACCGCCCCAGTCGTCAATCCTGACACGCCCTTTGCAGTCGATCGATCCAGTTCTGCAGGGGCTACTGCCACTCCAGTCGTTTCGATCGATCATTTCAGTCGATCCCTTCGTGTCGTCGATCGCTCCTTGCGATCGATCCTTGCAGTCGATCCCCTGATCGGTCGACTGCACTGCTTTGATCAGACGACTGCACTGCTTCATCCCGATCCCGTCTGCACTGCTTCGATCGAGCCTGGCCTCCTTTCCGATGCCTTAACTCCTTCCCGCTGACTGCTCTGATCAGGCCTGTGCCGGATCTGCGCATTTCTGTCCCGCTCCGCCCCTTTTGGACGTCGTACGTCAAATCCAGCTCCTCCGATGAACCCGCTCCGGATACCGCCACCGACGCCCTTAGCCGTCGCGTGGAGGCTCAAGAGCAACTCCTCGCCTCCATACATGTCTCTCTCCTTTCCCTCCACTCCAAGATTGACTCCATCCAGGCGTCCGCCGCCGCAGTTTCAGCAGAGGGCATGTGTCGCCAACCCTACTCCCCAACCATGAGTGTTCTGTGAAGGAGTTCCACGCCATCATTAGCGACGGCGACCCTGAAGTTACCTTGGCGGACTTTGTTGAAGGTCGTTCGAGCTTTTCCTGGGAGTATGGCATGGGTTACTTCAGCGCCGTAGCGCCTGGTACTCGGACATTGGCTCGAGGCATTTCCTCTACCCCTTTTTCTCCATTCGACACCGCCGCGGCTACGTTCCACCGCTTGGAGTTATCTTGCGTCTCGGTGGGCGGACTCTCCGAACAGCAGACCATGAAGTTCCCGGACACGCTTCGCGATCGCCCGATCATCGTCATGGTGGACAGTGGCGCGAGCCACAACATTATTTTCGGGCGACTGATGCAGCAGCTCCAACTTTCCAATGTTCCATCCCAAAAATTTTCGATCCACCTTAGTGATGGGCAACGCAGGCCAACGTAGGGCCATTACCCTGTCGTGACTCTCTCTGTGAGGTCCTGTTCCGTGACCGCGGACTTCTCCGCGTTCAGCCTCGACGATATCAACGTCATTTTGGGGGTGACCTGGCTCCGCCCGCTTGGCGATATTCGCGTCAATTGGGTGTCTATGTCCATGCAGTTCCTCCGCGAGGGCCGGTCGTGTCGCCTCGACGGTGACTCCACTCTCCTCTGCTCTCCGATCGCCACCTGCACGATCTAGCGGCCCACGGACGCCGACCTTTCCGCAGGGCTGTGGCCCCTCTCCGGACTGTCCGATGTGCCTCCCCCGTCCCCGCCGGACCTCCCGGAGCTTCCCACCACTCTTGACGATGTCGTTCGGCCTCTGACAGTACTTCCACCAGCCCGGTCGACCGACCGCGACTTTTCCCTCCAGCCCAAGACCGCAGCAGTCTCGGCGCGGTCGTACCGTTCTGACCTAGTGCAGAAGGCTGGACTCGAGCATCTGGTGCAAGTGAGGTTTATGGGGGGCCTCCTCCGTTCCGGTGTGAGGCCATTTTCTAGCCCGGTCCTTCTGGTCCGGAAGAAGGACGGCAGTTGGCGTCGTACTACACCGCCCAGCTATTTGCTCACCGCTACCACCTTCAGAGGAACTCTAGTTCGACGAAGGTCCTTGTTGCTGGGCTTAACCATCCGACGTCGGAAGCCACGCGGCTGTCTCGGGATGCCTTACACCGCCAGTTCGCCAACTATTGCCTTGAGGACAAGGCACATTTCCCAGATGGCGGCATTGTTATGATCGCGCACGCTGACGAGACGCATGCACACCGACGGGACGCCATGGCGAGTCTACACGTGTGGGAAGGCGGCGGATACTGGCCCATCAGTCGTGGAAGAGACCGGCGAGGTGCGCGCTACTTAATTATTTCTATTTCGATGTTGTTTTGAGTTTAACTATTTGCATACCGCTTTTGTTATTCGCACCCCGCTGCTATAAGGGGTGATGTATGTTTGTATTATTTATCTTTGGATGTATGAGAATTAGGGTTGCTCCCTAAGCGTTTCCTCTCTACCATGCCTCCTTCCCTCTCTCCCATCCTCTCTAGCCCTCCCCTTGTCAGGTTCCTCTCTGAGTTGGTAATATATTGTTGTGGATAGTAGTTGGGTTATTTAGTACAAGTTTTGATTACTCCTTATATATGATTGTCACTGGAGATATGTGGCAGTATTACGATTATTAAATATTTGTATAAATATGTATATAAGGGACTAGATTATGTTGCCTTTGAGGTTTGTTCTACACCTAACTATGATGGGTTAATAAATGCGTTGACGGAAGATGGATTTGGGCCAAAGGCATTATGGGGAATTTTCAAATTTGAGATAAGTAGAATGTATCCTTTTGTTGAACGATTACAAATTCATCTACAAAGTAGACATCAAGTTCAATTTAATGTGTACAAGACTATCACAAGTGTGTCGGCTGATGAAATAAACACCTGCACAATGTTAACATAATTTTTTAGAATTTAAAATGACAATGAAGAACCAGAGATTCACCTTTACAGAGACTTTCCAAAAAGGTACATGTGGCTAAAATCTCAACGAAAGTGGATAAAAAGAATCACTATTCAAAAAGTAATTGGCAGAATATATGTTCTTGCGCCAACAGAAGGTGAAAGATTTTACATGCGTCTCTTGCTCAATCATATTGCGGGTCAAAATCATTCGACCATCTTCGCACTGTACATGGTGCTCAAATACACACTCAAAGAAACTGCTCAAAAGTATGGGATTCTTGAAGATGATAAAAGTATTCATGAGTGCTTAGCTGAGGCACGACATTTTAAATTGCCATTAGTGCTGCAAAGACGGTTTATTACGATTCTACGATATTGTGAACTAGTTGGAGTGAGAGTTTTATGAGACGAGAATTACTCAAGCATGATTACAAATTATCCAAGCTCAAATACCACTGGTGAATTGCACTTACTAAACAGCTCCTTCATGATTTTGGCATTTTTCTTAGACATCATTAAAGAAGTATAAATGACTTTGATTTGCCTCAAATGATCACAGACTTCAAAATTTTACAAGTTTTTCAAGCTTAATTGAATATGAGTTGTCATTCTCAATTTCTGAGTGATGACTTAAAAAAGCCAGATCTCTTAATCCTGCTCAAATAACAGCATTTACTATTATTGGTCAAGTTATAAATGCAGCCCAAGGTGTTATCTTCTTCGTGGATGGTCCAGAAGGGACTAGGAAAACGTTTTTGTACTGATTCATACTTGACAAATTATAAAGGAATGATGCATCATGCTAGCGTGCCTCTTCAGGTAAAGCTGTCATTTAGCTTTAGGGTGAGAGTACGTAAAATTTTAAGTTTAAAATACCAATCAATTTTGAGGTAGTCATTTTGTTGTTTTGGTAAATATACAGACTTATGCAAATTGATAAGAAGAGCTTCTGTGATAGTTTGGGGTGGCACCCATGACAAATAAATAGGCTTTCGAAGTTGTCGACTGCACATTTATACATATGCTTGATAATGATTTGTCGTTTGGAGGAAAAATTTTAATTTCAGTCGTAGATTTTCAACAAGTTAAACATGTTGTAAGTGCCACTAAATGTGAAACTATAAGCGAAAGCATTGTCGAATCATACTTATGTTCATATGTTAAAATATTGCATTTGTCTAATAAGATGAGAGATTCCAATGATATTTATTTTTCAGCGTTCTTGCTAAGAGTTGACATGATCAGAATGCCAGATTCTATGACTATACTTTGTGAGGGCAAACATTCAATTGATATTTTGATTGATACCATCCTCCCTAACTTAAACTCTCAACAACATAGTGATGATTACATGGAAGCCAGAGCTTTAAATCACACCATTTATTGAAGATGTAAGCAAACTAACTAATAAATGCATTCATATTTTTTTCCGGGAGAAGAAGTCACTTAATATTCATTCAACTAAATTATAGACGACCCCTAAAATCCGTATCTTCCTGAATTTTTGAATTGCATTAATCCAGAGAATCTACCGCCGCATTAATTAACTTTAATGAATGGATCACTGATGATGCTCTTGAGAAATTTAGACCCAAATTTTGGTTTATGTAATAGCACAAGACTTACGTGTCAACCATTTTCCAAACATGTCAATGAGGCAGAGATATTGACCGGATAATTCAAGGATCTACTTTTTCCCATGTATACCACTAAAAAGTGCATGAGTCAAAATGAGTTTTGAATCAATTCGCAAGCAATTTTCAGTCCACTTGAGCTTTGCACTGGCAATTAACAAATCTTAGGGGCAGAGAATTCAAAATGTTGGAATATATCTTCCAAATAATGTGTTCAGAGACTGTCAGTCATAAGTCACTCAATCTCGAGGTGTTTCTCAAACAACCACAAAAGTATAGTGAATGATTCAATTGAGGGTCATGAAGGCACATACACAAAAAATATTGTGTTTACAGAAATCTTTACACTAATGAATACAATATGAGAAGTTAAACCAAAGGTATTTCTAAATCTATTTCTAAGCAAATTACATTCATATATTTTTCTCTTTGTTATCCGCAATTCATTTAAATCTTAACTCAAACTTATTTAGAACATCTTTGATTAAATCAAACAGGGGAAAACATTAGTTTAGAGAAATGAAAATTTAATTTAGAATTATATGAAACACTACAAGCTTCAATAATTTAGAATTTTCTGAAATAAGCTAAATTTTGCGGTTATCCCATGCACCCTCAAAGCATAAGTGCAAGAGGTTAGCCCTGTGTGTCGTGGGCCAGAATGCAATCGCAGCAAGGAGAAGGCCAGGCATCACCTCTTTCAGTGCACGAAAGAGTCATGAACGGCCGAACCTGATACGATCCTTTGCGCCATCGTATTCCCAAGAATGGCTGCACAATACCAACGCTGAAATATCAGTTACCGAAGTATCTTCCCGCCTTTATAGCTTACCATTTTTTGTGTTTGCATTTAATATTGCATTAATTATCTTGTTTGAAGTTGGATGAATGAGGCTCTATATAACCTCACAGATGCATGTATCAGATTATGATGATTAATATAATTTTCTCCTATTACTTTGTTTCTTACCACCCTGTTATCGTGAACATTCGTCGGTCCTCTACCACGGAAGACACCTATCCGCCCTGCTTCGAGCATTGCTTCTCTACTCAACCTCCAGCAAATATTCCAGTCCCTATCACTGGTATCAGAGCTGACGACCCTCTTGGCCTAATGGATACGCGGGCTGCTAAACTCCATCGTGACCTCAACCAACTCAAGGTCACGGTCGCCACCTTCTCTGAACGCACACAAACCGGCCTTAATAATCAAGCAATCTCCATGGATGAGATTCGTGTGGCTCTTCAGACCCTCACTGCCAGCATCCAGGGTCCCTGCTCACCCACCTCCACTGCCCACGCCAATGACAGGAAGACGAACATCAACCGCCTTTTGTTCGACATCCACCGACTAGCCGCTTCACTCGCATCTCCCGCACTTCCACGGCGAGAATCTCTCTAATTGGATTTACCGTTGTGATCGTTATTTCGAGGTTGAAGAGACCTCCGACAACATGAAGGTTCGGCTTGCCTAAATCCCTCTCGACGGCAAGGCTCTGCAATGGCACCAATTTTTTTTTTACAAAACCGTCTAACATGCCAACCTCCACCGTAGGAGGAATATTTGCAAGCTCTCCACACTTGGTTTGGCGCACACCTCAACGACGAACCCATGGCAAATATAAAACGCATCCATCAACGGAGCTCGTTCCAGCACAGCATCGAGAAGGCCGTTCGCATGTTTAATCCCCAAGATCTCCCCATTGCAATCCGCCTGGCTAACCTCCAGGAGCAGCTCATCTCCGGGCCTAACCCACAACACCATTCTACAGCCATCCTCCCATAGCCCCCACCACCCAATCCCTCCGTCAGACCTTGCAACCGCAAATCATTCTCCCCGACGAAGCTGGACAAAAAATGCCAATGGGTTGTGCATATGGTGCGACGGAAATACTTTTCCGCCCACCGCTATCCTCATCGGTGCCAAATTTACATCATGGAGAATGACGACGATGGCGTCGACACTCTTCCACCCGCCACAGTTCCGAACATGAGTACCGTACCGGAACTTGGGTCTATATCCGCCTCCAGCTCTACCGTCAAACTGGCCTCCTCCCTCATGCCAGTCAGAAGTTGGCCCCGCGCTACTTCGGCCCATGATGCCTCCTACAACGTATTGGTCTTGTCGTGTGCAGGCTTCTCCTACCCACTGACCGCCGCCTTGTCCAACGACAGGGCAAACCCACTACATAGTTGCTTATCCAGTGGCGCGACTCCACGCCGGACGATGCCACCTGGGAATTCCTTTTTGATCTTCAGCGCCGCTTTCACAATTTTACTCCTTGAGGACAAGGAGGTCCTCGACGGCAGGGCATTGATACGATCCTTTGCGTGTATTCCCAAGAAAGGTTGCACAATACAAACACTGAAATATCGGTTACCAAAGTATCTTCCCGCCTTTATGGCTTACCATATTTTGTGTTTGCATTTAATATTGCATTAACTACCTTGTTTGAAGTTGGATGAATGAGGCTCTATATAACCTCCCAGGCGCATGTATTATGATGATGATTATAATTTCCTCTCCTATTACTATGTTTCTTACAACCCTGTTATCGTGAACATTTGCCGGTCCTCTTCCACGGAAGACACCTATCCGCCCTGCTCCGAGCGTTGCTTATCTACCCAACCTCCGGCAGATATTCCGGTCCCTATCAGAACCCCGGGCGTCCGGAAAGCATTCGAGCTGGGAGTAGCCTATGCGTCACTACAGCAATAGCACTCCCGAAGCCGACACGACCGGAAGCTCACTCAAAACAACCCACGGACGGGGCCATCCGCACGCAAGAGCAGTCGTACGACTGCTTGTTCTTTATATGGCAAGCAACTAAAATAATAATTTAAGGGGGGAAAAGCAGAATCATCGGGGTTGCTTGATGGGGTTTCAGAATAAAGCCAACCGCACAAAAGCATACATCCAGACTTTTAACTCCAGAAAAGTGCACAGGGAACTATTAATTAAGAGAAGGAAAAGTTGGGAGTTTAACCAAACCTATGGCCGAGGAGCTCGTACCCTCATCGGTTGAGGATACATTGAGCGGGCGAAGGAGACTGCGCCTGCGGCCTGGCAAGCTGCGGCGCGGGAGTGGGTGGAGGAGGAAGGAGTAGCTGTGAATGCCGGAAATAGCCGAGGAGGAAGGAGGCGCAGTCACCGTGACAGCCGCCATTCCTATCCGGAGCACCACCATTCTTCTCAGTATGCAAAGAGTTGAAAGGGAGTCAGGAAAAGCGATAATTGATGAGGCGAGAGGATTCGCAGCGTGCGACGAAATAGGAGATCAGAATGCTGCACCTTCCTGATCTTTTTTAGTTGGCGGAGGACGCACCGGCATCTAATCCTAATCTCATCGTCCCCTCGTTACAGAAACTTTGCTGAGACGCCCAAAAAAAGCCCGGCCGGCTGAAGCCGGGCTCGGCCACCTCCGCTTTTTTTTTGCTGCCAGGCCCTGCTTAAATCCGGCCCATAAAAAAAGTTCCTGATTGAGCCATTTAGACCGGGCCAATCAGAGCCCAAATGCTGGCAGCTCAGCATTTCTGCTGGCAGCCCAGCAGAAATGGTATGCTGGGCGGCTAGCATTAAATTGTTGGCTGCCCAACAGGCTTTAATGCTCAGGCGGGCTTGGCTCGGGGCGGGCACTAGGCCAGGCCAGGCCCAAATAAAGGGGCTTGTTGAGCCCCCTTAGGATTGGCTTGGGCCTGACCCGGGCCTAATTGGGCTTAGAGCCGGTCATGCTTGGGCACAGGCCAAATTTGCACGCCTACGGACTACTCACTTTGCACTTAAAGAATGAGATTTTTGACACTTTACACCATCATTTGCTCTAGTTTGGCATTTTGTATCTCGAAATATTAAATATGACATTATGCACCGCTATTTGTATTTCTTTTGACACTTTGCATCTTAGGCTTAAATTCAAGAGGTATTTCGGTTCAGATTATGTTAAAAAAAATTAATTGGCATTTTGCATCCCGAATTCTTTAATTTGACATTTTGCATCCCGAATTCTTTAATTTGACATTTTGCACCCTGAATTTTTTCTTTGGCGTTATGCACCCCCATTTTTTTATATGGCTATTTGCACCACCAATGTTTTAAATTTGGCATTTGCACTCTGAATCCTTTCATTTGCATGTTGCACTTCAAATATTTTGATTTGTCTATTAGCACACCATTTTTTTTTAATTTGGCGTCCAGCACATTGCAACCTGTAAATGGCATTTTGCGTTTTGACCAGCATTCGACAAGGTATAGTGTCTATTACACGTTGACCAACGCATACTATAGTATTGAATGCAGTAACTATTATATGTTCAATAGGACTAGCATTTTGACCAGCATTTTGGCCGGCATTCATCCAACATTTTGTCACTATACCAGCATTCATCCAACATTTTGACACAATACCAACATTTTGACCCGCATTCAACCAATATTGACCAGCTTTTTGATTAGCATTCATTCAACATATAACAGTAAGTATTACATGTTCACAAACAGTAGTAACTATTAGAAGTAACTACTACATGCTCAAAACCAGTATTGAATTTAGAAATCCAAAGACTATGGGAGCACAAAATTTGCTTCGCCCATGATCAACTCCACGAGCATAAAGATCACGATCATGCTTTCCTCCTCACATGCATAATAACATATAAATGATTAAAGAACATTGGAATAAAACATAATGATAAAAGAAATAAAAGATGAATTAATGTTTGCCAGTTGCTTTGATCTTGTAGTAGACGTTGTTGTATCTTGACTTTTTGAGATTTCAACACAACTCTTCTTGGTATGTCCTCTCATTCCACAATTGGAGCACGTGTATTTCATATCATGCCTATTTACTCCATATTTTTTCCTTGTAATGCATCTTCCACTTTTCTCTAGCCTGCTTTGATGACCTTCCGGGCTTCTTGTCAATATTACACCACAACACAATTGGATTCAAATTGGCTAACGGACACTCTTTATGTGAATTTATGGGATTCAACAAGTGTTCATATGTCATCATAAACATGTCCTTTCTATACCAATGTTCAACATAGTCTTTCACATTTTCCCTCTGATAAAATATGCATGATGTTGCATGCACACAAGGAATACCCGTTAGATCTCATCGCCTGCAACTACAACTTTTAGAACTCAAATCAACCGTCCATTTGTCTCTCGCCCACCATTCAACTTCAAATTTGTGATGGTCATTCCATAATAAAATGTAATTGTGTGGATTTTTTGTTATTTTCTAAAGTTCGTTATCTCGAATGATATATATCTCCATTAAACTTGAATATTTTATCTCTTTGGGTGTGATGTCTCTTCATAAGCAACACCCTTATTGTCTCAAACATGGTTATTATAGGCTTATTTCTAGCTTTTAAAATCATTTTGTTGAAAGTCTCACAGAAATTATTTAGCAACATGTAACATTTATGCAAGTACTAAAATGAGATTTTGCCCAATGGCTTTCATGTCTTTCATTAACCCATTCATACACTTTGTTATCACATACTTTCAAATTCTCCATCTCACTATTGAAATCTACAAGTCTAGTGGCGGATGCTGTCCTCCATAGCAAATCTTTTAGTTGTATGCTTCAATATTTATTTAAAGTTGTTGTACATATGCCGCAAACAAAACCTATGTTCCGCATTAAGTAGTGACTCATTAACTGCTTTCATCCAGCTGGCACCGCCGGCAACGACGGCCCAGGCCCGTCAACACGGGACCCAGCTAGCACCGCTGGTTAAGCCTAACCAAATGGGTTGCAGCCCATGCACCCCAACCCCTCCTTGTCCCACCACTGGGCACAGTGGGTTGTTGGAGGTCGCAGCCCCCCTTTTCATGAGAAATGCTTCAGTTAAGCGGCAGCGCAGGGACTTCCTAGGAGGTCAACCATCCCAAAATTGCTCCAGCCTGAGCACACTTAATAGCCCTTTCTACTTATCTGAAATTATTGACAATGTATAGGTATTTTCAATGCACAAATCTTCTATTAGAAGACTAAGAAACAACGTTCAAGTCTTTTTGTTTTCCTTTAAAACAACAACATAATCAATAGAAAACATGTTATTATTACCATCAACCCCAACAACGCATAATAATACTTCATCAGTTAATTACTTCAAATGAGTCCTATTCAAACCTATAATAGGTTTACATCCTACCATAAAACATTTCTTCAATGCATCACAACATATATACTGTCTTTTAAATATACATGTTTGTTAGGCTACATCATGCTTACATTTAACTTTGATTATGGTTTCAGGATTGGTCCAATAAATCTCCTCGAAGTAATCCCAAAGTTTTACATATTCTTCCATCTTGAAAGTGTACAATTACTCCCCTGAGAATTCTCTAGGGGGTGAATAGAGATTTATAAACTTTTAATTAAAAGTACACAGAAAATTAATTCTACCTCCTAGGCATCCAAAATTCCATCCATAATTAAAGCTATCACAAAATAAAAATAAATAAGAGACGATCACAGAAATTGCACAAACATAGAAAACACAAGAACATATAGTAGTTCCCCAAAACTATGTGTAAGACCCGCCCCCCCCCCCCCCCCCCCCCCCCCCCCCCCCCCCTCAGAATTAGCAGTCCGACAGGGAAATCTTATCGCACACCACCGTTTATGCACGACGCCGAAGCGATCACGAAGGGTGAATGCATTGTTGGATCGATTGGTGCCCTTAGAGGGGAGGGGGGGGTGAATAAGGGAATAAAATTTTTCTTATAATTTTATGAAAATGACTAAATTGTTTTTAGTGAGAGTGAGCAAAATAACAATTTAGCAAAAGTAATTTTCAAAAATAAATTTTATGTCAAATGGAAGAAATCAAGTAAATACAAATAGAGACATGATTATATTATATAAAAAGGTGTTTACATAAATTTGATTTCAATATCGCTAGAAATCGGAGGCGTACAAAATAAAACAATTTTTCCTTTTCTATACCGACTTGTATCCCCACGAACCGGTTGGCTTTAGTCTATCCTTCCCCGGATATGGCCTCAAGTCGCTCTAGTTAATCCTTCCCCGGATATGGCCTCGAGCACCCCCTAAATCTAATCTCCTAGACCTAGTCGCCAACTCACGCGACGAATTACCCCCTAAGCCGCGCAAGGACCCAGTCGCTAACACAAGGCGAATTCTACTACAAAAATTACAAATGAAATAAAGCAAATAACAAAAACTCCCTCTATGAGATTTCTGAAGTTGAGGATGAAGGATGGATGTTGCACAAGCGAGGTTGAAGTGATCGTTCTTCGGATGCAGCGTGGGGGCTTTCTTCTCCAGAAATCTTCTTTGGTTTTGAGTGGGAGATGAACTTTCGGCAGAGTAGTAGCTCTGGAAATTTGGCACAAGTAATCTCTCTGGAAGCTCTAACCAAAATGAGAGAGAGCCCATCAATTTATAGACCTTGAAGATATCGCCTACGGTAGCTCCTAGCGCCTGCGGTAGCGTTCGTGTAGAGCGATTGTGAAACCGTCGGTGACGTGGCGCTGTGCACGAACTGGAGCTAGCGTCAGGCGATAGCGCTAGCGTTGGCGGTAGCGCTAGCGCCTGCGTTAACCCCTAATGCTGGCGGTAGTGCTTCAGCTCAGTTTGTTGGTTCCAAGCTGCTTTCTACCTGTGGAGTATTGCACATATAGTTCCTGCACACTATAAACACACGACAAGCAAGATCAAATACAATTTGGGATTTGTTATTCTCAAACAAAGGAATGTGACACACAGGTCCCACAATCTTCCCCTTTTGATAATAACAAATCCGCTTAACAAGAAATCAACAAAGGTGTTTATGGTAAATGATAAGCAAGATAAAAGTGCAATTATAGCATATGATAAGCATGAGAATAGTGCATACTCCCCCTATCTTAATGCTCCCCCTATATAAATGCAATTTATGTTTTACTCCCCCTAAATGATAGATTACATGAATTAGTCTCCCCTTAATCTTCTAGATTTCTCCTTTAGATTTCTTCAATTAATCTCCCCCTTTTGGTATTATCAAAAGAAGGTGGGGTGAGGGTAGTAAGGAAGCAATCCTTATAAATGATAAAGCATGATCGAGCTTTTATAATATAAATAATGATAAAGAGTTTAAGCATATTATATATAAGAGATTTCAAAATGGAAAGATAAGAATTATAGGCAAGCGGAAGATTATAAGAAACATCTTTTTGTAAGCATGAAAAACATAAGTAAAAATATGAGTTTTAGTTCAAAATTGAAAAATATTTTAACCTCTTTGAAATCTCATAGTTTTTCATAAAGATACCAAGCATGAAATGAACATATCAAAAAGAAAATATACTACAATGTTACTTAATTTTAAGTTCAAGAGATACCAAAACACTATAGAGATCATGCAAGGTTATCTAGTGCATTTCTTATATAAGGAGTAGTATAGATAAAGCATTAGAATCCAATACTCATGAGAAGAAGTGTTATGAAAGATAATGATGTACACATAAGTGTATTTTGAGCAATGTTAACAATTGATTTAAATCACAAAATACAAGACATATGTAGAGTAAAGTGCATAATAAAACACAAGTATATTAACTTTCACACACTTTAATGCACAATATTTTTTAGAATGGTGTAATAATAAAGGTTTGCACAAGACATTTTACTATTCTTTCCAAGGTGCTCAACCTCACAATGCTAATGAAGACTTATCAGGAGGTTCAAGTAGTGCTTGGTGGAGTAATATTTGTCTATATAATTTTTTGTTCACTTTTGTGAGACAACGTTCTCCGAATACACTTGTTTTGCAAACCTTTTTTTTAAATCCAACCACTTTTCTTAGTTTTAAGTGCAATTCAAATGTAGTGTAGATAATAAACTTATGCAAATTTTAATTCATTGTACAATTACAATACACAAGCAAGCTTTTTTAGATTTAAACACACATGTACATTACCAAACATAAGTGAGTGTAAAAGTATCATTATCAATCACAATACATTTACTCATACTTAGAGGCATGCTAAGCTTGGTTTTACACTTATTTTAAATACAATTGATGCACTTTAAATAGATATATCAAAGCATGATAAACAAAAACAATGTTCATAGTAATTTGAAGTAATAAACTTTGATATTGTAGATAATTCTAAATGATAGAATTCATACATGCTTGATATAAGCAATAAAGATTGATAGTTTATGTAGGATGTAGTCTTAAACACCTAGAAGGGGTGAATAGGTTTCGTTTTGTTTTAAGTTTTAGCCTAGCTGTTTTCTGAGTTAGTATTAGTAATAAATCAAGCACACAGAAAACATACAAGTATTTATAGAGGTTCCTCAAGACAGGGTGTCTTGAGTGGTCCTCTTTCCCCCTTCACCTTCCTAACAATGAGTTAGACAAGGCCAACTTCTCCAATCTCAGCTCCAAGAGCCTACAACACAGATCCCACAGGATCTCTCAGGTTTTCCCAAACCCTACCTCAGGCACAACAGCCCTACCTCAGAGGAATCCACCTCTTACAACTCAGACCACCTCCTGGTCCTACCTTAAGCTGACCTCTCAGCTCTACAACTCAGTCCAATCAGCCTTACACACTCAGGCAGTAAAGCCCTACAGTCTCAGAACCCAAAGGCTCCTACAAATGATACAATTAGGTTTACAGTTTGAAGGAAGAAGAGATCAAGCCTGTTCTTCTTCTTATTGACAGTTGTTGTTGCAGACTTGAATCAGGGAGGAGAAGTTCAGCTCCAACTTGATTCTTCTTGATCAGCTCTTCAGATGAAGGACTGGATCTACTTGCTCTATCTTGAGATGAATCAAGATGAGCTATCTCTTTTCTCCATGCAGCCTTGTGTGAGCTCAGTTCTTGGCTGTTGTCAATGGAACAGTATTGTTCTTGAGTTTGCGTGCTAGAGAGAAAGATCAATAGCAAAAGTTCCTTACTAAACCCTAACTTATTCCTTTTATACATCACTGACCCCCAACGGCTCTTAGCTGTCCTCCTGATAGGTATGAGAGTGATTGGTGTTCCCCAATATGCATTTCCGCAGCTTGCGCCAAAAGCAGAACCCGCCAGATCACGTTTGAACTGTCTCAGCGGTTGGGCTGAGATGGTCAGCCGTCTCAGCGGTTGCTTCTGTCCCGTCTCAGCGGATTCGCTGAGACAGACAATTATCTCAGCGATTTCTTCTATCTGCAGCTCAGCTTGCCCAAATGCCTTCTCAGCGACTCCTGGTCTTATCTCAGTGGTTCAGCTGAGACATGGTGCTTGTCTCAGCTGATCATACATTACACCATGGTGTGCCCTTGTCCTGCATACTTATGAGATAAAAATAGGGTTTATCAAATACAACTTGTACTTATCATTGAGAGTGAGTTCTCTTCAAATCAAGAGAACATTGAGGGTCATTTTCCCAACAAAGATCATACAGTTTTTTGTTTTGAACATTTTTTATGAAAGAAAAATAGAAAACCACAAAAACATATTTTTGTATTTTTGAATTTTGAAATTTTATAGTTGATTTTCCATAAAATAAATAAAACAAAAATAACAAAAGTCAGAAGAACAAAATTAAAGTAGTAAATATGAACTAAAATATTTTTGTAGATTTTTAGAAATTTTGAAAATCACAAAATTCAAACACTCACGCTAGCGCTAGCGCGGGAAACAGTAAGTGAAATATTGAAGAATTTAAAATTTTGTTTTTTGATATTGATTATGGGTCTTAAGAGTAGACTTATGCAGAAATTTTGTAATTTTCAGAGATATCTTGATTGCTCAAATTGCATAAAACATTAGCGTTTTACATGTTATTCATCCTAAGATGTCTAAGACTCCTAATTCCAACCTTAACATTTAAAACCTTGCATCGGGAAGAGGTTTAGTGAATATATCAGCAAGTTGAGAGTCCGTGCCAATGAAACTTATTCTACCATTTTCCTTCTTAATGTGATCCCTTATGAAATGATGACGTATATCTATATGTTTGGATCTAGAATGGTGTACTGGATTATTTGTAAGATCAATGACAGTCTTGTTGTCACATTTTAATTCTAAATGTTTTAGATGAAAACCAAAGTCCTCTAAAGTTTGGCTCATCCATAGTGCTTGAGCACAATAACTCCCTAGTGCAATGTATTCGGCCTCCGTGGAGGAGAGTGCAACCGAATTTTGTTTCCTACTAGACCATGCAACTAATGAAGGTCCTAGAAAATGACAAGTACCACTAGTGCTTTTTCTATCAAGTGAGGATCCGGCGTAGTCCGAATCGGAGTAGCCGTGAAGTGTCAATGAATTATTGTGCGGGTATCATAATCCTAATCTAGATGACCAATTAGATAACTAAAAATTCATTTTACCACTTTTAAGTGAGATTCTTTTGGATTGGCTTGAAATCGAGCACATAAACATACGGCAAACATAATATCGGGTCTAGTTGCACTAAGATAAAGTAGGGATCCTATCATACCTCAATATAAGGTTTGATCAATTGAAATTCTCGATTCATCTTTTCCTAATTTAAGTGATGCACTCATTGGTGTAGAAGCATGTTTAAGGTTTTCAAATCCAAAGCGTTTAAGCATATCATAGACATATTTGGTTTGCATATAAAAATACCATCATTTCTTTGTGATATTTGAAAACCAAGAAAATAAGAAAGTTTTCTTACTAGACTCATTTCAAATTCATTTTTCATCACTTTAATAACTTCATTACACAACTCTTCATTAGTAGATCCGAAGATTATATCATCAACATATATTTGCAAAATAATTAAATCATCATTATTATGCTTAATGAAGAGAGTATTATCGACACTTCCCATAATATAACCGTACTTTAATAAAAATGATGTAAGTCTTTCATACCATGCATGGGGCGCTTGTTTTAAACCATAAATCGCTTTTTCTAGTTTATAAAATATGATTGGGAAATTTTTCATTAATAAACCGGGGGGGTTGTTCAACATAAATTTCTTCTTTTACAAACCCGTTGAGAAAAGCATTTTTTACATCCATTTGAAATAGTTTTATTCTTTTAAATCTTGCAAATGCTAGAAAAATTCTAATGGATTCCAACCTAGCAACGGGTGCAAAAGTTTCATCAAAATCTATCCCCTCGATTTGTAAATATCCTTGTGCTACTAAGCGTGCCTTATTCCTAGTGATTCTAGACTCACCATCTAATTTATTTTTAAAAATACATTTTACACCTACAACCGGGTGATTAGATGGTCTTTCTACTAATTTCCAAACATTACGTCGCTCAAATTGTTCTAACTCTTCATTCATAACCAAAAACCAAAATTCATCATTTAAAGCGGCAGAAACGGTTTTTGGTTCAATTTCGGAAACAAAACAGATATTTGAATATGATTCATGAAGAGAAGAGCGAGTTTTTACCCCGATGGATGGTTCACCAATTATTAATTCTCGTGGATGATCCTTTGTGAATTTCAAGGCACTTGGAGGTACATATTCATCTTCGTTGGCCGCGGAAAGTTTTTCTACACAAGGAACAAACTCATCAAATTTCACATTTATTGACTCTTCAACTCTACTAGTTCTTTTATTAAAAATTCTCTAAGCTTTACTAGTTGAAGAGTACCCAAGAAAAGTTCCTTCATCATATTTTTCATCAAACTTTCCCAAGTTATCTTTTGTATTCAAAATAAAACATCTACAACCGAAAACATTGAAATAAGATACATTAGGCTTCTTTTGAAAATAAAGTTCATATGGTGTGAGATTAAGAGATAAGCGAAGCATGATTCTATTCATAACATAACATGATGTATTTACGGCTTCGGCCCAAAAGGACTTAGGTAATTTATATTCACATAGCATAGTGCGTGTTAGTTCTTGAAGTGTCATATTCTTTCTTTCTACAACACCATTTTGTTATGGTGTGCGTGGTGCGGAGAACTCGTGTTTAATGTCTAACATATCACAAAAGGATGTAAATTTTTCATTTTCAAATTCTCCTCCATGATCCGAGCGAATGCATTTAATTTTTAAATCACTTTCATTTTGAATACGAGTACATAATTTTGCAAATTCGCAAAACGCATCGTATTTGGAAGAGAGAAAAAATGTCCAACAATATCTTGAAAACTCTTCTATTAAGACATATGTATATAATCTACCACCAAGACTTGCAGTGCTAACGGGACCATAAAGATCTATATGAATTATTTGCAAGGGTGTTGTAGTAGAAATGAAATTTTTACATTTAAAAGAGGATCTAGAAATTTTACCTTTTTGACATGGTGAACAAAGTGAAGGTAAAATTCCATTTAACCTAGGCAATCCTCTAATTAGATCATTTTTGGCAAGTTTTACAATGAGCTTTGTGCTAGCATGCCCTAACCTTCTAGGCCAAAGTTCTAATTCATCATTTTTAGTGATAAAACATTTAATAGATGATTTAGAAAGATCATGAAAAGAAATTATATAGACATTATGTATTCTTGGTGCAGTTAGTAAAATATCTTTTGTAGTAGGATTAGATATTTTGCATAGATTAGTGGAAGATTCAAATAACACATCTAATCCTTTATCACATAATTGGCTAATATAAATTAAATTGTGTTTTAATCTGATCCTTTCACATAAAGAACATTAGATATAGTAAAGGATTCGTTACCAACCGTACCAATTCCCATGATCCTTCCTTTTCCGTTGCCACTAAACGTCATGATCCCTCCCTTCTTCTTCTCTAGGCTAAGGAACTTTGCTTTATTGTCCGCCATGTGCTTGGAGCATCCAGAATCCAAGTACCACACGTCTTCATTGTACTTAGCCTGCCTGCACATCTAGAAAGAAGATGAGAGTAAAGATCCGGATACCCAAGTGTAACCACCCATAGAATAAGTGGAAGCCTTAGGTACCCAGATTTGCTTTAAAGTATTTTGTTTTATTTTCCTGCAAGAACTAGATGTGTGACCTAACCTGTAACAGTTTGCACATGAAATAAAGGGGGTTGAGACCCTTTTCTGGAATATTTTCTTGCTGGAAGAAATTGGATTTACAGAAGAAAAACATTTTAAAAAAGAAAATTCAGGCTTCTTGTATGAGGTGCTAGCGCCTGCGTTAGTGGCTAGCGTCGGGCGGTAGCCCTCACCTCGATATCCGAGCCCAAATTTTCCAGAACCATGGCACTGGTTCCCTAAAATCATTTCCAGTGATTTTTGGCGTATTCCAAATTTTGTAATGGTCATGGTGAGATCATGAACCTGTGCTTTAAGTGAAGAATTTTCTTTCACAAGCATGACACACCTATTTTCAAAACTTTTTTTTATTATTTTTTATTTGCACAAGAGAGGCTTCTAATTTCCTTTCTAATTCCCCCTTCTCTTTTGTAAGAGTTTTGGCATGAGAGAGGGCTTTAGAAAGAGACTCTTCAATATCTTTTGCCATATTAGTGGAATGATCACACTTTTGACAAGAAACCTTTCTCTTTTCTAAAATAATTAGTTTTTTGGAAAGCTTTTGATTTTCTTTAATAAGACATTCATTTTCACGATTCAACAAAATACTATCGTTCATATTTTTATCAAAAGCTTTGCAAGTTTCAAGAAATTTATTAAAGAGTTCATCATAAGTGGGAGGAGTTACCTCAGTGTCGCTAAGAACACTGGTGTCGTCGCCGTCGTTTCCATGTCCCATGAGGCACATGTTTGCTTCCTCATCTTCACTTGATGAAGACCCGCTTGATTCTTCGGAGGAGGAGGAGGAGTCATCCCATGTTCTAGCTTTTAACACCTTCCTCTTCTCCTTACCTTTGTGCCGCTTGTCCTTCTTCTCCTTCAAGAACTTTGGGCACTGGCTCCGAATATGCCCGATCTTCCTACAATAAAAGCATTCTGGAGGAGGTCTTTCTTCTTCATCGTCGCTCTCCTTTTCCTTCTTTGAAGATGACCCTTTCCATCTTGCACCCTTTTGGATAAATTTCTGGAAAGTGTTTCTCCTTTTCGGATTTCGCATGAACTTTCGGAAGTTCTTCACCAAAAGGCTTTCTTCATCTTCATCCACATCCTCTTCGCACTCCTTCTTTGATTTTAGTGCCAACGCCTTCTTCTTTGGCTCCTTGTTGTATTCATCATATTGGATTTTGAGTTCTACCTCATGGGTTTTGAGATTCCCAATGAGACTCTCAACTTGGTGCGTTCTTAGATTGTGCGATTCTGAAATGTCCGTCACCTTTGGGTTGAATTTTGGAGGAAGGGAACGAAGGATCTTTCAGACCAAGTCGCCGTTGGAGAAGGTCTTTCCAAGAACTTTGGAGGCATTGACGATCTTGGTGAAGCGTGTGTACATGGCATCAACATCTTCACTTTCATCCATCCAGAATTTTTCATATTCCGACTCCAGTTGGAAAAGCTTTGAATCTTTAACCTGCGATGTACCTGCATAACTTCCAAATGATTCCAAATTTCATATGCAGCAGTACATGCGGAAATTCTATTAAATTCATTTCTATCTAACGCACAAAATAAAGCATTCATGGTCTTGGCGTTATTTTTTGCATTCTAGCTTATCCCTATCATCTCATTTATCTTTTGGTTTTTCTAAAGTTATCTCTCCAACTACAATTGTAGGAGAAGAGTATTCCTCTTCTACCATATTCCATACCTCAGTATCTAGGGTCATAATAAAACATCTCGTCCTATTTTTCCAATAATTATAATCTGACCCGGTAAATAGTGGAGGTCTACTAATTCTCTGACCCTCGAAAAAAGCGAGATCATAAGAGGCCATAATTCCTGGTTTTTAAACCCTAAACCTAGCTCTGATACCACTTGTTGGATCGATTGACGCCCTTAGAGGGGGGGGGGGGTGAATAAAGGAATAAAAATTTTCTTATAATTTTATGAAAATGACTAAATTGTTTTTAGTGAGAGTGAGCAAAACAACAATTTAGCAAAAGTAATTTGCAAAAATAAATTTTATGCCAAATGGGAGAAATCAAGTAAACACAAATAGAGACATGATTATATTATATAAAAAAGGTGTTTACATAAATTTGATTTCAATATCGCTAGAAATTGGAGGCGTACAAAGTAAAACAATTTTTCCTTTTCTATACCGACTCGTATCCCCACGAACCGGTTGGCTTTAGCCTATCCTTCCCCGGATATGGCCTCAAGCCGCTCTAGCCAATCCTTCCCCGGATATGGCCTCGAGCACCCCCTAGATCTAATCTCCTAGACCTAGTCGCCAACTTACGCGGCGAATTACCCCCTAAGCCGCGCAAGGACCTAGTCGCCAACACAAGGTGAATTCAACTACAAAAATTACAAATGAAATAAAGCAAATAACAAAAACTCCCTCTATGAGATTTCTGAAGTTGAGGATGAAGGATCGTTGTTGCACAAGCGAGGTTGAAGCAATCGTTCTTTGGATGCAGCGTGGGGGCTTCCTTCTCCAGAAATCATCTTTGGCTTTGAGTGGGAGATGAACTTTCAGCAGAGTAGCAGCTCTAGAAATTTGGCATAAGTAATCTCTCTGGAAGCTCTAACCAAAACGAGAGAGTGCCCATCAATTTATAGACCTTGAAGATAGCGCCCGCGGTAGCTCCTAGCGCCTGCGGTAGCGTTCGTGTAGAGCGGTTGCAAAACCATCGGCGGCGTGGCACTGTGCACGAACTGGAGCTAGCGCCAGGCGGTAGCACTAGCGCTGGGGGTAGCGCTAGTGCCTGCATTAATCCCTAATGCCGGCATTAGTGCTTCAACTCTGTTTGTTGTTTCCAAGCTGCTTTCTACCCGTGGAGTATTGCACATATAGTTCCTGCACAATATAAACACACGACAAGCAAAATCAAATACAATTTGAGATTTGTTATTCTCAAACAAAGGCATATGACACACATGTCTAACATGCACTTCCTTCTCCAACCCCTTTCCTTGAACACTCTGTTGCCACGCATCAGGGGTGATGTTAAGCGAATATCACTACACCCAGCAGAGTAAGGAAGCAAATTTTAGTCTGAAGGTTACCAATAATGAGTGCACCTTATAGCACTTAGCAGAAGACATAGTCTATATCGAAAGATTAATTATCACAGAAACTCAATACTCAAGGCTTGTATGAGTAGCATCATTCTCAGACGCATTAAACCTCATCAATCAAGACTCGGTACATATATATATATATATACCATGAGATAGGACATAACAAAAGGAGATGCAGTCTAACGAATATATACCTGAAGTAGCCTGCTCTGTGGCTTCCTCCATACCTGGGTTGTGTCTCTCACCCACATCTGTCACCTGTGCTAATGACAAGTTATTAGAACTACAAACAGAAACGAATATGTATTAGCATCAACATAGTATAACAGTCATAAGGGAGGAAATATCTGGACTTCTATTTGGGTCGAGGCAGCCTTCCCACGACCACTGCCTATGTACTCCGTATCATCCTCCTACATACGGTCTCAGACCCACGTAGTTCTATTAGTTTCGCACGGGGTATCCTCCCAGACTGTCCTTTGTGCGGGTTGCCATAAATTAAAACTCGTCGACCATCTGATATTCTCTCCAAGGCATATTTTCTGAAGGCACATATAATTCAGGGTGGTTCTAAGAGTCTCCTTGTCAAAAGACTCAGGGTGGTTCTAAGAGTCTCCTTATCAAAAGACTCAGTGCAAGATAGTGAATTCCTACCAAGGGTGTAGAAGAGTGGACTACCCAAAGTTTGGGGAACCACTATATTTTCTTGTGTTGTGCTGTGATTTCTTTTCTTGCATTTACTTCATTTGTTTAATTCTTGTTGGTGTGTGGGAAGCTCTAATCTGTGATCATACACATATATATATATTAACTTTGCACAAAATATTTTTAACCTAAAATGGCTCCAAAGACCAACTCAGGCTTCGACATTGACCTTGAGTCCTTCCAAGCAGCCGCAGAAAACTACAAGAGCATCATTGCTCTCTTTACTGAAGCTGGCCTGAACAAACTTATCTCCACAAGAAGTATGCTCCTGGAAACAGAACTCACAGAGCTGATAACTAATGTTCAAATATCTGAACAAGGAGAAATTCAAGGAACAATCTATGAGACACCTGTCTCAATCTCAGCAGAACATATTAGGGCCACCTTTGATCTACCATCAGGTATATCCTAATATCATCTTTGTTTAAATGAAATAAGGAAAGAAAAAGAGCCTCTAAAAAGAATGACTAAACAAGTCTTAATTATTTCCCTATTAGGTGATGAATCCATTGAACTCACACCTGATGAAATCAAGCACTTGCTCACCACCATGAATTTCTCAAAAGATAGGCTAATCCATCTGAAAAAGATAGACTTTTCTGATGAGTACAGATTGCTGGCAGATATAGTAGGGAAGATACTACTATGCAAGATATCAACCCATGATGTAGTGCCCAAGCTGCAACTGAACATCATGGGGGCCCTTGTGCTGAAGAAGAAGGTGGACTGGGCCAGCTGTCTTCTCAAAATGATAGCTTCCAAATACTCTCACAAGGAAAATGCCTACATGAGAATCATGAGCCAAGTACTCTTCCACTCCTTCCCTGACCTATGTAGGTCAAAAGGAATCCCCATTCCTCCAGGGAAGAGGATGTCAATTGCTCTCTTTTCTAAGTGGACCAGGCAAATCCCTAAGCCTGGTTCCATCCCTGAAAGAACTCCTTCTCCTCTTTCTCCTCCTCCTCCTCAAAGAGACAACCCTTCTCTACCACCATCATCCACTTAAATACTCTCTACTACCCTCACAACTCCTACTCTACCTACATCTTCCCAAACACCTGCTCAAACAGCAGTTTCTCCTCCTATTTTCCCATCTTCTCTACCTTCATTATCACCCATACCTCATGAATCAACTCACTTCTCTCCTCCTCTGTCACCTCTTCCTCCTCCATCACCTCCTCAACTTTCACACCATGAAACATCTTCATCCACTGAGGCTCTCATCACTCAGTGCATCAAATCAACAGCTGAAAAATTCCAAGTGATGCTGGATGAGCATTGCTCCCAAATTCATTCCTCCATCCTTCACATGCACACCCAAATAGATGGGGTCAGTGCCTCTGTGCAAGGCCTAAAGACCTCTCTCTCTTCCTCTAGAGTGACAAGGTCTTTCTTAACCTCCCTGGCCAAGAAGGTCAAGAAGGGGGAGAATCTAGATGAAGAGCAGTCCTCCAATCCTAAATCTCTCTCTCACAAGTCCCCTCCTTCTTCAAAATCTGACAAAATCCTTGGGAATGAGATAGTACCTGAGCTACACAATAATGAACAAACTATAGAGGTACTTCATATAGCAAGAGAGGCTGCAAGTCAAGTAGTACTATTACAAGGGGAGGCAAGCAGAGAAGAAACTGAAAAGGAAGATATAGCAGTTGGGAAGAAAGATAAAGAAACTATAAATCAGGGGGAGCTGGATACTGATATGAATAAAGCTGGAAATGAAAAAGGACAGCTAGATGCAACTGGAGCTGGAGATGATAGAGAAATAGAAGAAGTAGAAAGATTAAAGGAAGTTCCATCCCAGGGGGAGCAATCTGCTCAGGGGGAGCTAGGTGAACTTCCTACAAATGAGAAAGAGAAACCCTCCTCTCCTAAAACAGTAGTATTCAAGAGAAAGAGAAAAACCCCTCCTACCCCTCCTGAGTAATATTTGAAAACAATGCTGATATATCTTACCCTATAATTGAATACTACTTGGTATGAACATGAAATCTGTTTATATGATTCTGAAAATTTGTTTATATGATCTTTTCTTCTAAATTTCACTTTTGATTGAGTGACATATTTCTTTTCTATACAAATGCTGTGCTGGGTTGATTTTATGCTAATACAATTTCTCTCTAAGTAGGGTTAAGACAAATAGGGGGAGATTGTTGGGGAAATGATTTCTCTTAACCCCTAGAAATAAGTTGAATATGAATTCTAAGAAAGAAAAACAAGATTAAGTAAATATGCGTCGAATACTATTCGACGCAGCGTCGAAATGAAGTCGACGTTTCCTTCAGATTGAGTCGAATTAACTTTAGGAAGATTTCGACGTATGTGTTGTCGACGCTACTCTGATTTCTAGTCGACGCATATGGAGAAGTCGACGCACCTTAGTCGACGCACCTTCCTTATTCTCCTCTCGACGTCCAGCCAAGAAGAACTCGACGTTTACGTCGAATGGTAATCGACGCACGTCGATTTATATGACAGATTTAAATATGCTCCAGATCTCTTTCCTTCTTTCAGTAGATCTGATTTGTATGGAATAAATGTCAATATTTTATAGCCGTTCTGAATCATTCTTTCCTTATATCTGATTCTTGGTTAATTTGATTAAACTTATTTGGACATTATTTGAAATCAGAATTAGTTCTTTCCTTCTACAGAAATAAATATTATGGAAACATTTTCATCTTTCTATTTCTCTGACTGCTAATTGATTATCCTCCTATAGTATTATTTTGAATTAACAGAGCTATAAATAAAGAGGAGGTCGGCAGAAAAAGCAGAACAAGTGATTCACCACATACATTTGAAATAGAGGAAAAGCTCCCAAAAGAATAGAGAGATAAGCTGAGAAAAGTGATAGTGTGCTGCAGAGACAAAGCCTTCATCTTCCCCTTCTTCTTCTGAAGCCACTCTGCTGCAAGTTCTGATAGCTCTCACAAAGAGAGAAAAGCTACAAATCTTCTTCTCTCTATAGAAGAAAGATTTAATTCACTTCGTGTGCTTCCAATCTTCTTGCTAGGAAGAAGATTCATTCTTGTTCTTATTTCTTTCTTCTTTCTTATTCTTACTTAAATATTGTAAAAGAGTTTTTAGAATCTCTCTTCAAAAAATTCAGTGTACTGGTTCTAAGAGTCTCCTTGTCAAAAGACTCAGGGTGGTTCTAAGAGTCTCCTTGTCAAAAGACTCAGGGTGGTTCTAAGAGTCTCCTTATCAAAAGACTCAGTGCAAGATAGTGAATTCCTACCAAGGGGGTAGAAGAGTGGACTACCCAAAGTTTGGGGAACCACTATATTTTCTTGTGTTGTGCTGTGATTTCTTTTCTTGCATTTACTTCATTTGTTTAATTCTTGTTGGTGTGTGGGAAGCTCTAATCTGTGATCATACACATATATATATATTAACTTTGCACAAAATATTTTTAATCTCTATTCACCCCCCCTCTAGAGAATTCTATTGAGGTTAACTGTGCACTTTCAAATTTCATCTCGGAGGCACATTTCATTCCCGTAGCAATTTCATTTCGGAGGCACATTTCATTCCCGTAGGAATTTCATCTCGGAGGCACATTTCATTCCCGTAGAAATTTCATCTCGTAAGCATAATTCATTCCCAAAGGAATTGCATCTCGGAGGCACAAATCATCACCAAAGGGATTACATTCCATAAGCACAATTCATTCCCGAAGAAATTTCATCTTGTAGGCATAATTCATACCAGTATGGATTACATTCTATAGGCACAATTCATTCCCGAAGGAATTATATCTCGGAGGCAAAAAAACATTCCCGTAAGGATTACATTATACAGGCACAATTCATTCCCGAAGGAATTACATCTCGGAAGCAAAAATCATCCTCGTAGAGATTACATTCTATAGACACAATTCATTCCTGAAGGAATTACATCTCGAAGGTAAAAATCATCCCCGTTGGGATTACATTCTATATGCACAATTCATTCCAAAAGGAATTACATTTCAGAGGCACAAATCATCCTGGAAGGGATTACATTTCGTAGACACAATTCATTCCCGAAGGAATTTCATCTCGTTGGCATAATTCATCCCCGTATGGATTACATTCTATAGGCACAATTCATTCCCGGAAGAATTACATCTCGGAGGCAAAAATCATCCCCGTGGGGATTACATTATATATGCACAATTCATTTCCGAAGGAATTACATCTCGGAGGCAAAAATCATCCACGTAGGGATTACATTCTATAGACATGTTTCATTCCCGAAGGAATTACATCCCGGAGGCACGAATATATTCCCGCTCAAACAAGCTCATAAATCATGATTATAGCAATATGATTCTGGTAAGCCTCAGTCCCTGGCTCGACTTGACGTGTGTCATGGCCTCTTGGGTTACGAACCAATTTGTTCACAATAACAGCTATAGTAAGTACTCTAACCCAGAGCTTTTGGATACGAAAAGCAAGTCTTGTGCCTAAATATGATCACTTGCCATTTACTGACTTTTGAATAATTAAGCAAGTGGTTGCGGTATTGAACTCAACTGTATGCTTTTCTTATAAAGAGAGTGAAACGAGTTTCACACTATTTAGAGTTGACTTTGATGGAATGTCCTGCCACTAGGTCAACTCTAAATTATAGGTAATACTTAAATAATGAGTCAAAACATCGATCTGTCCGCTCTGCTCCAAGAGCGACGGACAGTTTGGCACTATTTAGGGTTTACCCTGAAGGAATTTCCCATCTTCACGGCAACTCTAAATTATAGGCAATACTAAAATAAAAAGCTAAAACATTGATCTGTCTGCTCTGCTCCAAGAGTGGCGGCCAGTTCAGCACTGTTTAGGGTTGACCCTGAAGGAATTTCTCATCTTCACGTCAACTCTAAATTATAGGCAATACTAAAATAAAAACCAAAACATCGATCTGTCCGCTCTGCTCTAAGAGCGGAGGCCAGTTCGGCACTATTTATGGTTGACCCTGAAAGAATGACTCATCTTCACGTCAACTCTAAATTATCGGTAATACTGAAATAAAAGCCTAAAATATCGATATGTCTGGTTTGCTCCAAGAGCGGCGGCCAGTTCGGCATTATCTAGGGTTGACCCTTAAGGAATGTCTCATCTCCAGGTCAACACTAAATTAATAGAAAAATATGAAATAAAGTACAGTAACTGAAACACTAAAATAGAGTGCAGTAATTAAAATACTGAACTGAAAAGAAGTAATTGAAATACTGAAATGAAGTGCAGTAATTGAAATATTGAATTAAAGTGCAGTAATCAAAATACTGAATTGAAAAGCAGTAATTAAAATACTGAAATGAAGTGCAGTAATTGAAATATTGAATTAAGAAGAACATAATAAGATGCAATTCAAATTTCAATAACTGCAGTTCCTTCTCCATTCCAAGGAGACAAGCTCAATTCTCCTCTCCATTTTGAGGAGGTGTCTCCATTCTAAGAAGGCATCTCTGTTCCAAGGAGGCATCTCTGTTCCAAGGAGGCATATTCTATATTCGTCGTAGTTGAATTAACATTAAGATGAATTTAGGGATTCGCCGGGTTTCATGTCGTTCGAACCCGATTATCACTTAAGTTTCTCATTCTTTATCTCGAATTATCAAATTGTGACCCTCTTTAGATATTGGTGGTTTGACCGAGCTATTATTTCTGTAAATTAACTACGAAGGCTTTACTTTTAATAATTCATTAAAATATCAGATATGACCAGAATATTATGAAATTAAAACCATTTAACATGGCTACCATGAGTAACTCCCCATAATCTTCTCAAGTCATATCGAGTTTAGTATTAGCCTCTAATAAATTACTTAACCACTTTTCACCAACGATTAAACCCCTAAAAATAACAGATCAATCAAAAGTCTTTAAACTTTTGCAGTAGGTTGAAATAACCTCCACTGACCACCCCAAAAGTTTTTGATTAAGAAAAAGGTATTATGATAATTCAAGATCTGAGTTATTATCTTATTTTAAAATTATTAAAATAGTAGATCATACCCAAAAATCATCCAACTTTTATCATGGGCTTATAACTCTCTTAAAGTGCTACCATAAATTTTACAGACCCTTGTGTGGTCGTAATTAACCCATGATAATTTATTTAGCTTCACATAACCATCAAATAAATTCATAAATATAGCAGGAATACTTCAAAAATTCCCAAATTTTTCCATAGAGAGTGTCACATCCCTTGAAACTTCTCATAAATTTTGGAGGGATTTTAACTGAGTGGGAAATTCGATAATAATTAAGAACAGAGCTTTTAACTATCTAAAAATAGTAAATCTCCCCCAAAAATCACACAATAATTGCAGTGGATGTGCATCAGTATTAATTATTCTCATGAATTGTCTTGGAATTTAATCTTAATATTAAAGCTCTCTGTTATTTAAAACCACAAAAATTACTCACATTTTAACTACTAAAAATAGCAAATAATGCAGAAAAATTCCTATTAATATTTTGTAGATAGGTTTTAAGATTACCCAAAACTCCTATGTTCAAAGTTTTTGACTTTGGGCAAGGGATTTCTGAAAAATCATAACCATTTCAGATATTTTAAAACCACAGCACAGATCTTGAAATGGATCGGTCGACTGAGATCGAGCCGCACAGAAGCAACTGTGACCCCACAACGGATTTGGAACCAATCCTCTACGGGAAGGGCTAATCATTGCCGAGAATGATTGTACCGCTGGATCTTAATGTTAAGATCCAACGGTACCTGTATTGCTGCGGTGGTTGAGAGCTCACGGGTTCTCGCCACCGCCTGCCGGCCGACGGGCCGACGCGCTACCGCCTCCGACCAGTTTGTCGTAGGCAGGCACTCCTCTCGGCGGCGGTCCGACAGCCTAACGTCGCTGCCGCCCGCGGGGAGGAAGAGTTACAGGACATTATTTACGGGCACCGCCAGAGTTCCGTTCTCCGGCGGTGCCTCTGTCGTAAACCACCCTTGGGTAGTTTATCACGCCTTATCCGGCAGGGATAAGTTCTCTAGTGAGTCGAGAGGCCTCTGGGGAGCCCTCCAAGTGGGGTCGGTAGGGAGGGTTACAGAGGTGGCAGTGGAGCTTGGAGCGTCTTCTCCGACACTGGCAGGTGCGCAAGGTGGCGGAGTTGGCTTCGAAAAGACTCGGGAGGAGCTCCTGGAGGAGGTATGCCTCCACTAAGGGGGATGGGGCGGTGCGCAGGGTGCGTATGTTAAAGATTCAAAGCTTTTCCAACTAGAGTCGGAATATGAAAAGTTCCGGATGGATGAAAGCGAAGATATTGATGCCATGTACATGCGCTTCACCAAGATCTTCAATGCCTCCAAAGCTCATAGAAAGACCTTCTCCAATGACGACTTGGTCCGAAAGATTCTTCGGTAACTTCCTCCAAAATTCAATCTGAAGGTGACGACTATCTCAGAGTCGCACAATCTAAGAACGCTCCAAGTTGAGAGCCTCATTGGGAATCTCAAAACCCATGAGGTAGAACTCAAGATCCAATACGATGAATACAACAAGGCGCGAAAGAAGAAGGCGTTGACACTAAAATCAAAGGAGTGCCAAGAGGATGAGGATGAAGATGAAGAAATCCTTTTGGTAAAGAACTTTCGAAAGTTTATGCGAAATACGGAAAGGAGAAACACCTTCCGGAAATATTTCCAAAAGGATGCAAAATGGAAAGGGCCATCTTCAAAGAAGGAAAAGGAGAGTGAAAGTGCATAATGTGCCTCTGAGAATCCTCTAGAGGGGGGGGTGAATAGAGATTTAAATTTATTTCTAACCTAACTGTGCAAGTACAATAAGAACCTAAGTGTTATGCTCCAAAAAATACTTATCCAGAATAAAACAATGCTAAAATATAAGACAAGAAAACAATAAAGTAATATAAGCTATGAGGGACAGCACAGAAAATGAACACAACCAAAAGACACATAGATTTTTATAGAGGTTCCCCAAAATGTGGGTACTCCTCTCTTCTACCACCTGGCAGGAATGCACCAACAGTGCCCGAGTCTTTTGATAAGGAGACTCTTAGAACCACTGATCTTTTGAAAAGGAGATCATGAACCACCAGATCTTTTGATAAGGAGATCTTGAACCACCAGATCTTTTGATAAGGAGATCTTAAACCACTGAATCCTTTGAAGAGGGATTAATAAAACTCTTTTACAGAATGGGAATGAGAAAAAGATAGAGAAAGAGAAAGGGTGTAGGAATTTTGTTCTCGAAATTATTAAGAGGGTTGTGTGAAGAACAACCTCTTGAATGTTTCCTTGGATCTGCTCTTAATTAACTCCTGCTTATGATAGTGATGAATTGCAGGAGCTCTAGTTGTCAGATCCTTCTTCTTTTCTTTCTATGGAACTCTGGCTGCTGTATGATAGAGATAAGAAGCAGTCTTCAGTTCTTCTGTTGTTCAAAGGAGAGTAGTCCTTTCTCCTCGTTTTCTTATCTGTTAGGGTTCCTGAGAGAGGAAGAAGAAGAGGAATGCCTAGAGAGAAGAAGATGGTCGATTATAATGAATGCTATGTCTTTCTCTTTCTTCTCTGCCCTTTTTATTGTCTCTAATTAATTTTAAATTTGTTTCCCTTTCTAGTAAGATCTGAAAAAATATTCTGTGCTGGACAATCTCTTTCTTTCCTTCTTTAATTCTCGACCCGTCCACCAATAAAGAGTATGTTTCCAAGAAACCTTTTTGTCTCCTCTTTTAATGCTTCCTTCTATTTCAGGCAATTATTAAGCTGTTGGAGAACTGTCTTGAGAGATGTGGGTCATGAGAGAGAGGCCAAAAAGACAACTGAAAAGATTTCCTTTTTAGATTGTATTCGACGTAGCGTCGAGTTCTCTTCCTCTCTCATCGATGCAACTTCGAGTTCTTGAAGGTGCAGCTTCGATTTCATCTGTGCTCTGATTGAACTCTGCTGGTTGACATTGCGTCGATATCTTATCGACGTAACCTTCGAGTTGAAAGGCATGGCTCTGAACTTTAATATCTGCGTCGAGATGAAGTCGACGTTGCGTTGAGTTTAGATGGCTTCGACAGATATTCCCTTCTGCTTCCAGTTGAAGTAGAAGCTACGTCGACTTCTCAAGTTACTTCGACAAGTCCATGGCCTCTACGTCGATATCTATTCGACGTAATGTCAAATTGAGTTACTTCGACAGTAGGGTTCAACCACTTGGACTTTTAGTCAGAGTAGCGTCGATATGGACTCGATGTTGTGTCGAATTCTATTCGATGCAAATGTTATCTTTGCCCAACTTTGCTTCCCTTGAGCTGGTCTTGACACCCTAGGTTGAGTGTGACATCCTAATACATCTAATGACCAGATTACCCTCACTATACAATGGGTAATTCAATCCTAGTGGTTAAAATCACTTTTTATACAATTTGTTAAGTTAAATCAAAGGGTTTTTCCCAACAATCTCCCCCTATTTATCTTAACAAATTTTATAGATTGAATAAAGTGATTTCACACATTCCTTAGCATAAGAAAAAATATATACAAGATAACATAGACATATGAAAGATATAAATTGAAATCATACCCCATGTTATTCAATTGTCAAGAAGTATATCAATCACCATATCTGTTTTTTAGGAAGTGTAGAACTTTACAAAGTACCTGATCTTCAGGAATCCTTCTCAGGAGTTCTTCTCTTCCTGGTGAAGACCTTTAGGATAATATTCCTCTTTGCCATTCTCAGAGGCACATCTTCATCATATTCTGGTTCTTCAGCATCATTTATGTCTTTAGCAAGCTCCCCCTGAGTTTGTGTGTTGTGTTCAGTCTCCAGGGAAGCTTCCTGAGCAATCTGTGCCACCTCATCTAGCAGATTGTCAATCTGAGGCTTTTCCGGATCAGCTACTATACTTACAACTTCCATTTCTATATCCAGATTTCTCTGAACATCTGGAGCAGACTCCCCCTGAGTATCTAGGAGCTCCCCCTGATCTGCTGGATGCTCCCCCTGATCTGCTGGAAGCTCCTCATTATGTGGCTTTTCTGGGAGCACCCCCTGATCTGCAGGCTCCCCCTAGATCTGTGCACCTTGAAAGGTGGTCACTTTGTCAGGCTCATTATCAGCACCCCTTTATCTTGTCCAACCATATCAAGGACGGGTCTTTCTTCCTCCAAAATGTTCTCCCCCTTCTTGACCTTGCTGGCCAGAGAGGTTAAGAACTCTTTTGTAACCATGGAGGAAGACACAAACTCTTTGAGACCCTGGAGGGATCTTTTTTAGTCTATTAGCTCAGCCTCCATCTGGGAGTATTTTCTATCAAATTTTCTTGCCTGGGAGGCCACCAGGTCAGCAAATGTGGAAGAAGCAAGGGCCACAACCTTGGAGATGACCAACTCAAGGTCAACTGGGTGAATATGAGATATTGAAGGAGGAGTTGATGGAGGAAGGTCTTCTTGGATGGGGGAGAGAGGGTGGTAAATATCAGGTGAAAATGTATTGATGGTGGTGGAGGTGGAGCAAAATTGGATGGTGGTTGATAGGGAATACGGGGAGATGGCTCAGGTGCTGAAGAAGATTGTTGTTGTTGTTGTTGTTGTTGTTGTTGTTGTTGTTGTTGTTGTTGTTGTTGTTGTTGTTGTTGTTGTTGTTGTTGTTGGGAGGATGATTGTTCTGGAATATCATCCTGAGGTGGATATGGCTCAGTGTCCAATGGAGGGATATCATCCCTTGGGGGATCTGGTATTTGCCTGTCAGACTCTTGAGGAGGAGGAGGAGATGGAGGAGGAGAAGCTTGAGCTTGACCAGGCTTCACTATTTGCCTGGACCACTTGGAAAAGATTCCAATGTTAATCCTTTTCCCACAGGGAATGTGCACTCCTTTGGATTTGCAAATGCTTGGGTAGTGCTGGAAGAGCACTTGGCTCATTATTCTCATATAGGCATTTTCTTTGTGGGCATACTTATGCCCAATCATTCTTAGAAGTAACTTCCCCCAGTTTATCTTTTTCTTCAGAACCAAAGCTCCCATAATTTGAAGCTCTTGCTTTGGAACAACATCATGCGCTGATATTTTACACAGCAGTACCTTCCCTACAATGTCTGCAAGGAACCTATATTCTTCCCCTAGATCAATCTTCTTTAGATTTATGGGCTTATCCTTTTTGAACTGCATAATCTCCAGGGCCCTCTTGGTCTCTTCACCTGATAATTCATCTGACTCATTTCCAGGAAGAAGATCATATGTTTGGTTCAAAGTCTCCTCTGTTATCAGTACTTTTGTGTCATATACTTTTCCCTTGAGGGAACCATCTTCTCATATCTGAACACTATCATTAAATTCAGTTAGTTCTATATCCAGGATCTTGCTTCTTGTGGATATTAGCTTGGTTAAGCGTGCATCCTAAAATAGACCAAGAATGGCCTTGAGGCTTTCGGCTGCTGCTCCGAACGACTTAATGTCCACATCGAATTCAGAGTTCACTTTTGGTGGAGCCATTTGATTGGATGTACCTGCAAAGACACGGAGAAAATGAGAGAGAGGGGCACAGGAGAGCTGGAGAACAAGAGAGCAAGAAAGCAAGAAGAGGAAAATTCGAAAGCGCAATGATTTTGACGCTGAAGTTGCTTAAAAGAAGATGATTCGTCGCAACTTAGGGTTTATGTCGACGCACCGTCAATAAAGATTAGTATTTGGCGCGCAAAAAGAAGTCGAGAATGCTTCTAGAAGCAATTTTGAACATGCAGTAATATTGACGTTGCGTCGAATCATATTCGACGTTGCATCGAATCATATTCAATGTAATAACTTTCTGGAGATTTGTCTAGTAATCTTCAAGTCAACGTAGTCCAGTCGACATTACGTCGATCGATGCAACCTCGACTTTGATCAGAGTCCAACCATTATGACGTATGCGTCAATAAGAACTCGACGTTGCGTCGAGATCTATTCGAATTATTCACACTGAGTGCTTCTCGACGCTGGCGTCGAATAGAAATTGATGGTACGTCGACTTCTATTCGACGCACCTCTGAATGAACAGATCTATTTTCTTGAAAGTTCTTGCTGTTTTTCCCAGCAATTTTATTTATTGAAAATAGATTATAATATTAATTTAATAAGCTGTAAGGAAAGATCAAGGCAGAAATCACTCCTTTGGATGAAGTTTGTTCCTTATCCTTGACCTACATCTTCCTTCCCACTCCATTTTCTCCTGAGTGGGACCCTACCTAACCCTGCACAGGTAATTCAAACATTAGAAGGAACCCAAGTTACCTTGGGCCCTTTGCTTTTACCATTATAGGGTTCAATAAAAGAATAAAAGGGTCTTTCATGATACCTTTTGGGATGATAAGGAATGGGTTTCCCAAACCTCATATTTTGATACTTGAAATGAGTATAAAATGCGTCTAAATATAACAAATCAGCCGAATGTTTTATTATCCTAGGTTTTGCTTTACCCTTTTGGTTGTTGTTATCTAGCTTCTCTACATTGTTCTTTCATGTAGGTTTTTCTTTCTTATTCAGATGTATTTTGTTGGGTTTATCTATCCTATCTGAATAACTATCAGCCTTACCCTTTATTAATCCACTCTTCTCACTTAGTTGATAACCACTAGGTCTAACAAAAGACACTAGATTTTTCCAGGCAGGCTTCCTAGGTGGTTCTATGCTGATGGAGGGCTCTGCCCCTAACCCTAGCTAGGTGATTAAATCTCATAGAGAGATTTTTAGTGATGTCTTTGAGCTTCTGACTCCTCCCATTGAGTGAGTCCTCAAAGGCCATTGCCTTTGCTAGCTCTTCTTTTAATTTAATGTTCTCTTCTCCAAGTTTAATCAGTTCTAACTCTTTATTATTAATTTCCTTTGTTAGGTTTTGATTTCTTAGGTAGGTTTCATCTTTCTTAAGGTTTTCTAATTCAGTCCTAACAGTGTCTAGTGCTTTTTCTACCCTAAGACGATCAATGCAGAAATCTTTAAAACATGATTTAAAATCATCAGAGCTAAAATCAAATTCATCAAAAACAAATACATATTCCTCTTCATCATCTGATGACATCCCTAGTGCCATCATGCATGCTGCTTCTGCTGCTGCTTCATCATCACTCTCAGATGATAAGGAGCTTGATTCTGCTTTAGAATCACTCCATGTTTCAGCAATGAAGCCCTTGCCTTTCTTCTTATCCTTTCCTCTGAAGGATTTCTTCTTCTTCTTCTCCTCTTTGTTGTTGCTTCTGTCTCTTTGCTCTTGTGGGCACTCAGGAGCAATATGCCCTGGCTTATTGTATGTGAAGCAGATAATCTCCCTCTTTGGAGTTTTATCATACTTAGGCCTTGAATCTTTTTCTCTTCTCTTTGAGTCTTCAGTCTTGACCCATTTCTTGAATCTCCTTGCCAGGAGATTGAACATTTCATCTTCTGGAGTGGATGGATCCCCCTCTGAGACTTTCAGGGAAAGGCTCCTTTGGATGGGAGCAGGAGTTTTCTCCCTATCTTCTGATTCAGCCCTGTTCTTTAACAGCCTCTCATATGACTTGAGCTTTCCCAGCAAAGCTTCAGTAGAGATCTCTCTGTGACATCTGGATTCTCTGATTGCCCAGATCCTTGAATCCCATGAGCTGGGGAAGCACATGAGAATCTTATCATTAATTTCAGTCAAGGATATTTCCTTGTCTAAGCCTTTGAGCTCATTAATGATAATGATGAATCTGTCATACATATCAACAATAGATTCTTCAGCTTTCTTTTGGAAGTTCTCATACTGGGATATGAGAAGGGACTTTATGTCCTTCCTTTCATCAGCACTTCCTTCCACCATTGTGGTGAGTGAATCCTAAATTTCTTTTGCTGATTGGCATTCAGCAACCTTCTACAAAATATCATCTGACATTGTTGAAACCAAAATGTTCATGGCATTGGCATCACATGCCTTGACCTTCTTTTCAGCCCCTGTTCATTCCTTTCTTGGGACAGCCTCTGCTGTTGAGGATTCTCCTGCCTTCTGTCTGACTGGAGCTGGAGGACCCGTGAGAAGAACATCATAGATGTCTTCATCAATGGAATTCATGTAGAGTCTTATTCTGGCCTTCCAGAGTGTGAACTTATTCAAGTTACACACTGGAGGTCTTGTAGAAGCATAATCCTTAGAACTCATTTTTCTTTATAAAATATATTTGTATAAAAGAAATAAGAGTAGGAGGTCTTTCTGATCAAGGTGTTAGCCTTTTATTGATCAACCTCCCTCTGATACCAATTGAAAGTGCACAGTGTGCCTCTGAGAATCCTCTAGAGGGGGGGGGGGGGTGGGTGAATAGAGATTTAAATTTATTTCTAACCTAACTGTGCAAGTACAATAAAAACCTAAGTGTTATGCTCCAACAAAAACTTATCCAGAATAAAACAATGCTGAAATATAAGGCAAGAAAACAATAAAGTAATCTAAGCCATGAGGGACAGCACAAAAAATGAACACAACCAAAAGACACACAGATTTTTATAGAGGTTCCCCAAAATATGGGTACTCATCTCTTCTACCACCTGGTTGGAATACACCAACTGTGCCTGAGTCTTTTGATAAAGAGACTCTTAGAACCACTGATTTTTTGACAAGGAGATCATGAACCACCTGATCTTTTGATAAGGAGATCTTGAACCACCAGATCTTTTGATAAGGAGATCTTGAACCACTGAATCCTTTGAAGAGGGATTAATAAATATCTTTTACAGAATGGGAATGAGAAAAAGATAGAGAAAGAGAAAGGGTGTAGGAATTATGTTCTCAGAATTCTTAAGAGGGTTGTATGAAGAACAGCCTCTTGAATGTTTCCCTGGATCTGCTCTTGATTAACTACTGCTTATGATAATGATGAATTGCAGGAGCTCTAGTTGTCAGATCCTTCTTCTTTTCTTTTTATGGAACTCTGGCTGCTGTATGATAGAGATGAGAAGCAGCCTTCAGTTCTTATGTTGTTCAAAGGAGAGCAGTTCTTTCTTCTCTTTTCTTATCTGTTAGGGTTCCTGAGAGAGGAAGAAGAAGAGGAATGCCTAGAGAGAAGATGATGGTCGATTGTAATGAATGTTATGTCTTTCTCTTTATTCTCTGCGCCTTTTATTGTCTCTATTCAATTTTGAATTTGTTTCCCTTTCTAGTAAGATCTAAAAGGGTATTCTGTACTGGACAATCTCTTTCTTTAATTCTCGACCAGTCCACCAATAAAGAGTATGTTTCCAAGAAACCTTTTCGTCTCCTCTTTTAATGCTTCCTTCTATTTCAGACAATTATTAAGCCGCTGGAGAACGGTCTTGAGAGATGTGGGCCATGAGAGAGAGACCAAAAAGACAGCTGAAAAGATTTCCTTTTCAGACTGTATTCGACGTAGCGTCGAGTTCTCTTCCTCTCTTATCGATGCAACTTCGAGTTCTTGTAGGAGCAGCTTCGATTTCATCTGTGCTCTGATTGAACTCTGCTAGTCGACGTTGCATCAATATCGTATCGACGTAACCGTCGAGTTGAAAGGCATGGCTCTGAACTTTAATATCTGCGTTGAGATGAAGTCGACGTTGCGTTGACTTTAGATGGCTTCGACAGATATTCCCTTCTGCATCGAGTTGAAGTAGAAGCTGCGTCGACTTCTCAAGATACTTTGACAAGTCCATGACCTCTACGTCGATATCTATTTGACATAACATCGACTTGAGTTACTTAGACAGCAGGGTTGAACCACTTGGACTTCTAGTCAGAGTAGCGTCGATATGGACTCAATGTTGCGTCAAATTCTATTCGACGCAAATGTTATCTTTGCCCAACTTTGCTTCCCTTGATCTGGTCTTGACACCCTAGGTTAAGTGTGACATCCTAACACATCTAATGATCAGATTACCCTCACTATACAATGGGTAATTCAATCCTAGTGGTTAAAATCACTTTTTATATAATTTGTTAAGTTAAATCAAAGGGTTTTTCCCAACAGAGAGCGAAGATGAAGAAGAAAGACCTCTATCGGAATGCTATCATTGTAGGAAGACTGGGCATATTCGAAGCCAGCGCCCAAAGTTTTTGAAGGAGAAGAAGGAAAAGCGGCACAAAGAGAAGGAAAAGAGGAAGGTGCTAAAATCTAAAACATGGGATGACTCCTCCTCCTCCTCCTCCGAAGAATCAAGCGCGTCTTCATCAAGCAAAAATAAGGAAGCAAACATGTGCCTCATGGGACATGGAAATGAGGACGACGACACCAGTGTTCTTAGTGACACTGAGGTAACTCCTCCCAATTATGATGAACTATTTTATGAATTTATTGAAACTTGTAGAGCTTTTGATAAAAATATGAAAGCTAGTATTTTATTGAATCGTGAAAATGAATCTCTTATTAAAGAAAATCAAAAGCTTTCCAAAAAATTAATTGTTTTAGAAAAGGGAAAGGTTTCTTGCAAAAAGTGTGATCATTCTACTAAAATGACAAAAGATATTGAAGAGCGTCTTTCTAAAGCCCTCTCTCATGCCAAAACTCTTACAAAAGAGAAGTGGGAATTGGAAAGAAATTTAGAAGCTTCTCTTGTGCAAATTAAAAATAATAAAAAAAGTTTTGAAAATAGGTGTGTCATGCTTGTGAAAGAAAATTCATCACTTAAAGCACAAGTTCTTGATCTCACCATGGCCATTAAAAATTTAGGAATGGGCCAAAAATCACTGGATATGATTTTAGGGAACCAGTGTTATGGTTCTGGAAAATTTGGGCTCGGATATCGAGGTGAGGGCTACCGCCTGGCGCTAGCCACTAACGCCGACGCTAGCACATCATACAAAAATTCAGTAATTTCTTTTACCAACCCTTTTTCTTCTGAAAATTGATTCCATCCAGCAAGAAAAAATTCCAGAAAAGGGTCTCAACCCTCTTTGTTTCATGTGCAAACTGTTTTAGGTTAGGTCACACATACTAGTTCTTGCAGGAAATTAAAACAAACTACTTTAAAGTAAATCTGAGTACCTAAGTCTTCCACTTATTATATGGGTGGTACCGCTTGGGTATCCAGATTTTTATGTTGGAAAATGGTCTTCCGCATCTCCTAGGTTTGAGAATAACAAATCCTATATGTATTTGATCTTGTGTGTTTAAGTGTGTAGGAAAACAAGTCCACATGACTCAAGGATAACATAAGAATGTTGCGCCAAAATTTGAAGCCAAAATTCCAACATGCCAGCTAGCGCTAGCGCTAGCGCGGACTTGAGAAAATCTCGGAAACAATTTTAGAAGGTGCTAGCGTCAGGCGATAGCAGCTAACGCAGGCGGTAGCAGCTAGTGCAGGCGGTATCTACTAGCGCTGGAGGTAGCGCGGAGCACAAGAGGAATGGCGAAATTATTTCCCCGGATTAAAGATTCTCGCGCGCAAAATATTACTTAATATGGGATAGCGCCGGCGGTAGCACTAGCGCAGGCGCTAGCGCTAAGTCTATAAAAAGGACATCTTGGCTCCGACTTCCTAAGCCTCTTGAGATCCAGAATTCCAGAGCTTCGTGCCACAACATAGAGAAGAAGGTTCAGAGAGATACTCCCACAAATCCATAAAGACTAAAGGAGATCCGTTGAGAAGATTTCAACACGCGTCATCATCGTGACGAAAGACCGCATCGACTACGATCATACTCTGCGTCTTCGCCTACTTGTCCAAGAGATCCACATAGAGGGAGTTTTTATATTATTGTCTTTTCATTTCATATTCTTCTTGTAAACGGTTAGTGAATTCGCCTCGTGTTGGCGACTAGGTCTTGGTAGGACTTAGGGCTGAAATTCGCCTCGTGTTGGCGACTAGGTCTCGGGAGTAGGTCTAGGGGGTTCTCGAGGCCATATCCGGGGAAGGGTTGGCTAGAGCGGCTTGAGGCCGTATCCGGGGAAGGATCGGCTAAAGCCAACCGGTTCGTGGGGATACGAGTCGGTATAGAAAACAAAAAGAGTCTTTCTATTAGCTTTGATTTCTAGCTTCGATAAGAGATCAAGTTTTGTAATCATGCTTCTCAAGTTTATAAAATCATGTCTTTACTTTTACTTCACTTGATTTGTCTTGATCTTCTCTAGTTTAATAATCAAAGCTTTTTCAAAGTTATTCAAAATATATTATGAGTTTTTAAAACCCTTATTCACCCCCCTCTAAGGGCGCCTACCGATCCAAAAAGTGGTATCAGAGCTAGGTTATTCCAAATCGGCTTAACAACCGGGAATAATGGCGTCTCATGATCTCGCTTCTACTAGTGGGGTAAATTTTTATGAAGAAGAAAAATCTCTTAAACCACCGTTATTTGAAGGAAGAAATTATAAAGGATGGAAAATAGTAATGGAAAATTTTCTTAAACGGTTAGATGAAAATGTTTGGAATATTATTATCAAAAAACCACCTAGCGTATTAAATAAGAACGAAATGGTTTTAAATGCAAAATCTATGAATAGTCTATTTTGTGCATTAGATCATAATATTTCCAAACTCATTTATACTTTTCCTACTGCATACGAGATGTGGAATTTTCTTGAAATAACTTATGATTCTCCTTCTGCAGGTATGGAACAATTACAAGAACCGGAGAATATGCAAGCCTGCACAGGTATTCAAGAAAGCTCCACACATGACGGATCCATGAAGTGCACATCAAATGGAAAAGTAGAAGTACTGTCTTCGGAAGAGGAGTGCCAAAAAGATTTAAAAGAAACCATATGTTCAAATCATGCCTCTCCCGAAAGCAATGTAAGGAAATCAAATCCCATCTTTTGTACTTCCATTTCTACTTTACAATTGCTACAAATTACAAAGCGCAAACTTAAGAAATTAAAAAATGCAAATCGCAAATTGCGCTTAGAAAATAAAAAATTTAAAAGCAAAAGTTAAAGTAGTATCAAAATCTGATTTATCTAGCTTTACTCATGTCACTTCAATTGAAAATACAAAACCTTGTCTTGATTGCAATAATATTAAAGAAAAATTTAAGGAACTTGAAAAAGAAATTATTTTTATAAAAGAACAAAATGAAAAATTATATTTAGAAAATTCATCTTTGATAAATGATTGTGCTAAGTGTAAAGAATATAAAATTGAAATTAAAGAGATAGATGAAACATTTGATGAATATAGAAACAACTATCAAGATCATATTGATTCAATCGTTTCCACTCTTAAAAATAGCACAATCGCTTATAATAAAGCTAGACATAATTTAAAGATAAAAAATGATGAATTAAAATCAAAAATCAACTTGCTTATGAAAATTGTAAATACAAATTCACAATATCAAACTATATCTAAAAACAAGTTGAATACGAATATGAACATCTTAACTAAGTCTAATAATGGGAGCAAGAATCACAAAGTGTTTGTAAATCAAAATCATCATTACTTGCAAAATCATGTTTCTCCCAACTCAAAATTAAAATTGCACAAATTTCCTATGAACAATACTTTTAATGATCATTACAATCATAATCATCAATATAAAGATTATCATAATGGAAATTCGAAAACTAAAAATAATGTTAAACTAAGATTTGATTGGAGACCCAAAGTTAAAGATGAAACACAAACTCCACTCAAAAGGGCTCATTCACTTCCATCTCCCCAAAAGCAAACACGATGTATTTGGGTACCCAAAGGAACCATCACACCCGGTCCTCTTTGGATACCTAAATCTCATATTCATTAGTATCCAATCATTTGCATGAAGTAGAAATCAACTCAAAATAAAATATCAATTCTCTACGTCATGATATGCTTAATTTCCTATTTGTTTTTGCTTTTTATTTTTTTTGAACCATCATGATATGGTCACTTTATATAACTTGTGATATGACTTTCTCATATTAAACCAAAATTCATAAACAAATCAAATTGAATAAAGTTGAATAAAAAGTCATATCATCTCTCAAAGTGATCTATTAATTTCTATCCTTCTAAATCCATTTCCTAAAAAGTCTTATAAAATTTGAAAAACTAAATTTGTTATATGATAGTATTAAGACTAAAGGAAATAAGTGTCAAATTGGATTTAAAAGGTGTATTTTAGGGGTATTAGGCTAAATTTATAAAATGCACAAGTTTTGCTTAGGTAGTTAATATATTTGCGTCATTTTCAATTACCCTAAGTATGTTTAATCATAATCATGTTTAAATCGGAATTGAAAAATTGCATGAATATTATTTCACTTATATATGATCATTTCACTCAGGCATATGTTGTGCAAAACTCAATAATTAAGGTTTAATAAATATGAAACTCTAATGAAGATGAAACTCATGTACTAATTTTAACTTCCGCAACTTTTTGCGATTTCTTCTCGTCTCATCACTTCATTAGACAGACCTTACGTTGCAAAAACATAATCAAGAAAAATTGGAAGCAAAATCGAAGAAAATCAAGGCTATACGATCAAAATAAGCACTCTCTGTGAGCTAACGCAGGCGCTAAGACCTAACGCCGGCGCTAGCCCAAGTCTCTGATTTTCTATAGTTTTAAAATTCTGAAAAATCAACAAAAATATATGTATTTGTTTAATATTCAAAAACCAAAGAGAAAATTTACAAAACTCTTCAAAATAAACATATTTTCTCATATTCACTATTCACCTTACAACGTTTCTATCTAATAATTTGAAAAGGTTGAATATGAATTTTCTTTAAAAATTCCTCATGTACATTATCATGAATAATTAATTACGAGTTTTTAATCACTATGAATTAATATTAATGATCATATATAATAGTCATGCAAAATCATATGATCTTCTAAGTCAAACATCAAATATAACTACGAAAGATTTTATTCCTTCGAAACATATAGTCTGTGATCATGATTACTATATGAATCTATTATGTTTTGCATAGACCATAGAATCAACTCTATATCCATATGAATAAATAAATTAGAATCATCACGTTATTCTATGTCTAAAAATTGAATCTCTATTGTTACATACATGCAACATTGTATCAACAAACCTTGGTATAACATTAATCTCAAACTTATCATACTAGCATTGTCGACAAAGAATATTTGTGTCTATGTTAGGCTTTATATGTTTACCAAGACATACAGGCTAGGTATTCTCATCTAGGGCTCATCCATGGTATTCCTGTGCATGAACATTATGGTTAATCACTAAAATCATGCATATTTGATTTGTTCATTAATGTCATCTCATGCAAAGTTTAGGTGGTAAGGTCATATACAAAATCGCTAATGTTTCATGAAATTTGCACTATCTAGACATTTCCTAAAAATCTGAAATTTCAGCATGAAACTACTATTATGACACTTAATCAAGATCAACAATTAAAAATTTCAAAATCATCAAAAATCGGGTACTGTTTCCCGCGCTAGCGCTAACGCCGGCGCTAGTGCACCTATGTGTTTTTCAGTATTTTTAAAATTTTGAAAAATCCCTAAAAATATATTAATCTATATGTACTATTTGTTTTTGAACTTCTGATTATATTTTATTTTTGAAAAATCAAATACAAAAATACAAAAGTTAAAATTACAAAAAATATGTTTTGTTTAAAGTCTATTTTTGAAAAATCAAATACAATAATACAAAAGCTAAAATTAAAAAAATATATGTTTTGTTTAAAGTCTATTATTTTATGCAAAAACCAAATACAAAAATTACAACATCAAAATTACAAAAAATATGTCTTGATTTTTGTTTGAAGTTTATTTTAAAAAAAAATCAAATACAAAAATAGAAAACACTAAAACTATCACAAAAAAATTTGTATGGATTATCCTATGAGAATCAAGCATGATTTAATCTATTATTTAGAACTTCTATAATGTTGCAATTTATCTTTTCAAACTACTTTGAACATTGCTTTCATCATGCTTTGATATATCTATTAATATGTGCATCAATTATTGTGAAAAAGTTGTGTAGAACTAAGCTTAGCATGCCTCTAAGTATGAGTAAATGTTTTATGTTTGATAATGATCGCTATTCACTCACTTATTTTGGCATTGTCTACATATGTGTTTAATCTAAGAATGCTTGTGTATGTTTTGTAATAGTACAATGAATTAAAATTGCACAAGTATCTTACCTACACAACCTTTATTTGCACTTTTAAAAGTTAAGAAAAGTTGTTATCTTTTTCATAAATTATATTGGTTTGCAAAACAAGTGTATTCTGAGAACTTTGTACAAAACAAAAATCATAAAATAAAGTGACAAAGACAACTCCACCAAGCACTACTTGAACCTCCTGATAAGTCTTAATAAGCGTTGTGAGGTTGAGCACCTTGGAAAGAATAGTAAAGTATCTTTTGCAAACCATAACTTTCTTTCAAAATAAAAACCACTTATTCTTAAGTACACCGGATCACAATAAAAATCAATCTTGAAGAATAAAATTATGTGATCTCCCAAGCACTACTTTGCACCCTGATAAGTCTTAATGAGCATTGTGTGTGCAAAGCACCTTGGTAGTTGTACAATTTTTTTGTGCATTGAAGTGTGTGGAAGTAAAATTATTTGTATTTTATTGTGCTCTTACTTTACATATTACTTATATTTTTGATTAAAACATGTGTTTACTCTACTCAAAAATACACTCTTGTGCACATCATTATCTTCCATAACACTTCTTCTCATGAGTATTGGATCCTAATGCTAATTCTATACTACTCTTTACTTATGAAATGCACTAGATAACCTAGCATGCTTTCTACAATGTTTGGTATGTTTTGAAATTGTGAATTAAAGTAACATTGTAGTAATCTCTTTTTGATAACATTATTTCATGCTTGGTTACTTTATTATCAAACTTAAAGATTTTAATTGAAAAATAATTTACAAAAACATCTTCTTTTTGAAATTTAACTCATTTATCTTTCTATGGATCATCATTGATTACAATAAGATGTTTCTTGTATTTCTATAAGTCTTCCGCATCTTAACCATATAATTGTTTTACCTTGCGCTTTCATGCTTACTTAAAGTGTTTTATTTTGTGTGCATCATCACTTGAATCTTAAAATTCCTTTCTTTCAACAAGTGGTAGACTTGCATGGTAAACTTTATATTGGTTGCTTTTAACATGAATTTTTTTTTGGTTAAACTCTGATTTATTTCTCTGAAAATAATATTACGCATAAAACTCCGATTCATTAATGGATTTCAAAATAGTTATGTGAGTGTTTTCATAAATTCAAATAAACATTTAAATCCATAGGCTATGTCATTAGATTTAAAAAGCTTAAATGTTTCCAATAATTATTATCCATGACTTCATTTCTCACCATAGCGGGGGCGTAGGGTTGTAGACATTAGATAAGCTTTATCTCTAGTCATGTCTTGTCCTTAACCGGGGAGGGTTCCAGTGGGGCCTTGCGAGGCACTGGGGGGAAAGAGTGCTAGGTTGAGTTGTGTCTAGTGTTTGCATATGGGACTAACACCCCAACCTATGACATGTATGCAGCTCCTCATGCCCATCCGTCACTTAGTACGGGGCTAGGGTGTAGACATATTGTCTGGGTAGTTTAGTTACTTGGAAATCATTACATTTCTTTTTGCATAAAACTCTTTTATAAAAAGGAAAAACTAACATTAATAAATTTAAGCTAAAAAAACTCTGATCCATCTCTATAAAAATTATTCTAAATCTCCTTATCATTTCCTTCTCTATAAAAAAGCTCGATCATGCCTTTATCTTTTTAACAACTTTTAAGTGGTGTCTCCTTACCCACTTTTGCTAATAACAAAAGGGGGAGAACTAACATGATAAATATAATCTACTATCAAAATATAATGCTTAATTAAGATGATAGCTTACATATTAGGGGAGCATTCACTTAGGGGGATCATGTATTTAGGGGGAGCAATTCTAAATGCTAAAATCGTAAATTATCCTAAGTCATCACTCTCACACACACACAAGTATGTTTCTTCATGCTTATATATTAATGCTCTGATTTATCATTAATGGATTTGTTATTATCAAAAGGGGGAGTTTGTTGGAACATGGACTTCCGCATCTCCTAGGTTTGAGAATAACAAATCCTATGTGTATTTGATCTTGTGTGTTTAAGTGTTCAGGAAAATAAGTCCACATGACTCAAGGATAACATAAGAATGTTGCGCTAAAATTTGAAGCCAAAATTCCAACATGCCAGCTAGCGCTAGCGCGGACTTGAGAAAATCTCAGAAACAATTTTAGAAGGTGCTAGCGCCAGGAGATAGCAGCTAACGCAGGCGGTAGCAGCTAGCGCAGGCGGTATCTACTAGCGTTGGCGGTAGCTCGGAGCACAAGAGGAATGGTGAAATTGTTTCCCCGGATTAACGATTCTCGCGCGCAAAATATTACTTAATATGGGATAGCGCATGCGCTAGCGCTAAGTCTATAAAAAGGACATCTTGGCTCCGACTTCCTAAGCCTCTTGAGATCCAGAATTCCAGAGCCTTGTGCCACAACATAGAGAGGAAGGTTCAGAGAGATACTCCCACAAATCCATAAAGATTAAAGGAGATCCGTGGAGAAGATTTCAACACCCGTCATCATCGTGACGAAAGACCGCATCGACTACGATCATACTCTGCGTCTTCGTCTACTTCTCCAAGAGATCCATATAGAGGGAGTTTTTATATTATTGTCTTTTCATTTCATATTCCTTGTAAACGGTTAGTGAATTCGCCTCGTGTTGTCGACTAGGTCTGGGTAGGACTTAGGGCTGAAATTCGCCTCGTGTTGGCGACTAGGTCTCGGGAGTAGGTCTAGGGGGTGCTCGAGGCCATATCCGGGGAAGGGTTGGCTAGAGCGGCTTGAGGTCGTATCCGGGGAAGGATCGACAAAAGCCAACCGGTTCGTGGGGATACGAGTCGGTATAGAAAACAAAAAGAGTCTTTCTATTAGCTTTGATTTCTAGCTTCGATAAGAGATCAAGTTTTGTAATCATGCTTCTCAAGTTAATAAAATCATGTCTTTACTTTTACTTCACTTGATTTGTCTTGATCTTCTCTAGTTTAATAATCAAAGCTTTTTCAAAGTTATTCAAAATATATTATGAGTTTTTAAAACCCTTATTCACCCCCCCCCCCTAAGGGCGCCTACCGATCCAACACTTTACTCTCATCTTCTTTCTAGATGTGCAGGAAGGCTAAGGACAATGAAGACGTGTGGTACTTGGATTCTAGATGCTCCAAGCACATGACAGGCAATAAAGCAAAGTTCCTTAGCCTAGAGAAGAAGAAGGGCGGGATCGTGACGTTTGGCGATAACGGAAAAAGGAAGGATCATGGGAATTGGTACAGTTGGTAACGATTCTTTTACGATATCTAATGTTCTATATGTGAAAGGGCTAAAACACAATCTAATTTCTATTAGCCAATTATGCGATAAAGGATTAGATGTTTTATTTGAATCTTTCACTAACCTATGCAAAATATCTAATCATACTACAAAAGATATTTTACTAACTGCACCAAGAATACATAATGTTTATATAGTTTCTTTGCATGATTTTTCAAAATCATCTATAAAATTTTTTATCACTAAAAATGATGAATTTGAACTTTGGCATAGACAGTTAGGACATGCTAGCACAAAGCTTATTGTAAGACTTGCCAAAAGTAATTTAATTAAAGGATTGCCTAGGTTAAATAGAACTATACCTTCACTTTGTTCACCATGTCAAAAGGGTAAATTTACTAGATCCTGTTTCAAAGTAAAAATTTCATTTCTACTACAAGACCCTTGCAATTAATTTATATGGATCTTTTTGGTCCCGTTAGCACCGCAAGTCTTGGTGGTAGATTATATACATATGTTTTAATAGATGATTTTTCAAGATATTGTTGGACATTATTTCTCTCTTCCAAATCCGATGCGTTTTGCGAATTTGCAAAATTATGTACTCGTATTCAAAATGAAAGTGATTTAAAAATTAAATGCATTCGCTCTGATCATGGATGCGAATTTGAAAATGAAAAATTAACAGCCTTTTGTGATATGTTACACATTAAACATGAGTTCTCCGCACCACACACGCCACAACAAAATGTTGTTGCAGAAAGAAAGAATAGGACACTTCAAGAACTAGCACGCACTATGCTATGTGAATATAAATTGCCTAAGTCCTTTTGGGCCGAAGCCGTAAATACATCATGTTATGTTATGAATAGAATAATACTTCGCCCATCTCTTAATTACACACCATATGAACTTTATTTTCAAAAGAAGCCTAATGTATCTTATTCCAAAGTGTTTGGTTGTAAATGTTTTATTTTGAATACAAAAGATAGCTTGGGAAAGTTTGATAAAAATGCGATGAAGAAACTTTTCTTGGGTACTCTTCAACTAGTAAAGCTTATAGAATTTTTAATAAAAGAACTAGTAAAGTTGAAGAGTCAATTAATGTGAAATTTGATGAGGTTGTTCCTTGTATAGAAAGACTTTCTGTAGGTAAAGAGGATGATCACTTACCACCTTTTGAGCATGGTGATGAGGAACCTTCCAAAGACGAAAAGGAGGAGGCCAAGGAAGATAATTATGTGCCTCCAAGCGCCTTGCAATTTACAAAGGATCATCCATGGGAACTTATAATTGGTGAACCATCTATTGGGGTAAGAACTCTCTCTTCTCTTCATGAATCTCATTCAAATATGTGTTTTGTTTCCGAAATTGAACAGAAAACCGTTTCTACCGCTTTGAATGATGAATTTTGGTTTTTGGCTATGAATGAAGAGTTAGAACAATTTGAGCGACATAATGTTTGGAAATTAGTAGAAAGACCATCTAATCACCCGGTTGTAGGTGTAAAATGGATTTTTAAAAATAAATTAGATGGTGAGTCTAGAATCACTAGAAATAAAGAACGCTTAGTAGCACAAGAATATTCACAAATCGAGGGGAAAGATTTTGATGAAACTTTTGCACCCGTTGCTAGATTGGAATCTATTAGAATTTTTCTAGCATTTGCAAGCTTTAAAAGAATAAAACTATTTCAAATGGATGTACAAAGTGTTTTTCTAAACGAGTTTGTAAAAGAAGAAGTTTATGTTGAACAACCCCCCCCCCCCCCCATTTTATTAATGAAAAATTCTCAATCATGTTTATAAACTAGAAAAAAGCGCTTTATGGTTTAAAACAAGCGCCTCGTGCATGGCATGAAAGACTTACATCATTTTTATTAAAGCACGGTTATATTATGGGAAATGCTGATAATACTCTCTTCATTAAGCACAATAATGATGATTTAATTATTTTGCAAATATATGTTGATGATATAATCTTTGGATCTACTAATGAAGAGTTGTGTAATGAAGTTATTTTAGTGATGAAAAATGAATTTGAAATGAGTCTAGTAGGAGAACTTTCTTATTTTCTTGGTTTTCAAATATCACAAAGAAATGATTGTTTTTTATATGTCAAACCAAATATGTCTATGATATGCTTAAACTCTTTGGATTTAAAAATCTTAAATATGCTTCTACACCAATGAGTGTATCACTAAAATTAGGAAAAGATGAATTGGGAATTTCAATTGATCAAACATTATTTAGAGGTATGATAGGATCTCTACTTTATCTTAGTGCAACTAGACCCGATATTATGTTTGTCGTATGCTTATGTGCTCGATTTCAAGCCAATCCAAAAGAATCTCATTTAAAGGCGGTAAAACAAATTTTTAGATATCTAATTGGGTCAGCTAGATTAGGATTATGGTACCCGCACAATAATTCATTTACACTTCACGACTATTCCGATTCGGACTATGCCAGATGCTCACTTTAAAGAAAAAGCATTAGCGATACTTGCTGTTGGATCTGTAGGCGCCCTTAGAGGTGAGGGTGAATATGTTATTTAAAAACATTAAGGTTTAATAGATAACTTTTGATATTTTTGTCGCAGTTAAATCAAAAGTAAAGAGATAATGAAATTAGAAATGAAATCAATTTTATTAAACAAGAAAAGACATGATTATCATTTATAAAATTGATTACAAAATCTGATTTCAATGACGCTAGAAGTCGAAGCGAATAATATGAAAACTCTTTTGGTTTTCTATACCGAGCCTTCTCCCAAGGACAGGTTGGCTTTAGCCTATCTCTCCCCAGACAAGGCCTCAAGCCACTCTAGCCAATCTATCACCCGAAAGGCCTCGAGCACCCCCTAGATCTACTCCCTAGACCTAGTCGCCAACAAAAGGACAATTACTCCCTAAGTCCTACCCAGACCTAGTCGACAACACGAGGCGAATTTCCCCCTAGTCCCCGCAAGGCCCTAGTCGTCGTGTGGCGAATTTCTCTACCGGACAAAAGATATAAAAATATTACAAATGAAAAATAACAACTAAAGACAAACTCCCTCTTAGGTTGAACTCAAAGATCTTGTCGAAGGTGCGCCGAAGTAATCCTTTGAGTTGATGCGTGCGACCTTCTCGTAGAATAAGCGTGTTGGTTCTTTCTTTGAGTTTCTTGCGTTCACGAACGTTGACAGAGTTGTCTTGGCTGCTTCTGAAGGCTCTCGCGAGTGCTCTGAAATAAGGCTTCAATTTGTTCTGTATCAGCAAGCAGCAACGGAGGCGGCACCGCTCTTTAAATAGATTCTACAACTACCGCCTGCGCTAGTACTACCGCCCCGCGATAGTAACACAACGCGGACACGGATCGTGGCAGTTAAGGCAACTTCTGAGCGTAAACGGTTGTGACAGCCTAGCGCGCCGCGGTAACACTATCGCCCAGCGATAGTGTGATTTCCTTCCTTCAGCCAATATCTCTTTCCAAATTTGCCCCTCAATCAACTGCAGGCGAGATGTTTCCAAAAGCTACCGCCGGGCGTTAGACCTAGCGCGCCGCGATAGTACTTGCCAAACATAGCGACCTGTCGACATTCCTTTTTCTCCACTTTCCTTTCTGTCAATAGTTTCCATATATGCTAACACCAGCGTCAGTGCTAACGCTACGCGGTAGGTCATTTCGTCGGGCGCATCTTCGTCGAGCTGTCCTCACAATTCGTCGAGCGCAGCATTCATTTCGTCGAACGGAACTAGCGCGCTGCGGTAACGCTGACGCGCCGCGGCAGTGCATACATTTCGTCGAACGCCAGCTTGCATCTCAGCGGCTTCCCTTCTTAGTGGTTTCGTCTCAGCGGTTCGTTGGTGCTAGCGCCAACGGTAATGTTAACGCGACGCGGTAGCAACAAAACACAGCACCATGGAGATTTGAAAGCACAGAATCCTGCATACTATAAGCACAAAACAAGTATGATCAAATACAATAGGATTTGTTATTGTCAAACCAAGAGATGCGGAAAGCATTTTCCAACAAAAAGGGTTTTAAAAACTTTAAGGTTTAATAGATAACTTTTGATATTTTTGTCACAGTTAAATCAAAAGTAAAGAGATAATGAAATTAGAAATGAAATCAATTTTATTAAACAAGAAAAGACATGATTATCATTTATAAAATTGATTATAAAATTTGATTTCAATGACACTAGAAATCGAAGCGAATAATATGAAAACTCTTTTGGTTTTCTATACCGACCCTACTCCCAAGGACCGGTTAGCTTTAGTCTATCTCTCCCCAGACAAGGCCTCAAGCCGCTCTAGCCAATCTATCACCCGAAAGGCCTCGAGCACCCTCTAGATCTACTCCCTAGACCTAGTCGCCAACACAAGGCGAATTACTCCCTAAGTCCTACCCAGACCTAGTCGCCAACACGAGGCGAATTTCCCCTAGTCCCCGCAAGGCCCTAGTCTCCGTGTGGCGAATTTCTCTACCAAACAAAAGATATAAAAATATTACAAATGAAAAATAACAACTAAAGACAAACTCCCTCTTAGGTTGAACTCGAAGATCTTGTCGAAGGTGCGCCAAAGTAATCCTTTGAGTTGATGCGTGCGACCTTCTCGCAGAATAAGCGTGTTGGTTCTTTCTTCGAGTTCCTTGCGTTCATCAACGTTGACGGAGTTGTCTTGGCTGCTTCTGAAGGCTCTCACGAGTGCTCTGAAATAAGGCTTCAATTCGTTTTGTATCAGCAAGCAACAACGAAGGCGGCACCGCTCTTTAAATAGATTCGAAAGCTACCGCCTGTGCTAGTACTACTGCCCCGCGATAGTGACACGATGCGCACACGGATCATGGCAGTTAAGGTAACTTCAGAGCGCAAACGGTTGTGACAGCCTAGCGCGGCGCGGTAACACTATCACCCCGCGATAGTGCGATTTCCTTCCTTCAGCCAATATCTCTTTCCAAATTTGCCCCTCAATTAACTGCAGACGGGATATTTCCAAAAGCTATCGTCGGGCGTTAGACCTAGCGCGCCGCGATAGTACTTGCCAAACATAGCGACCCGTCGACATTCCTTTTTCTCCACTTTCCTTTCTGTGAATAGTTTCCATATATGCTAACGCCAGCGTCAGTGCTAATGCTCCGCGGTAGGTCATTTCGTCGGGCGCATCTTCGTCGAGTTGTCCTCACAATTTGTCGAGCGCAGCATTCATTTCGTCGAACAGAACTAGCGCACCGCGGTAACGCTGACGCCCCACGGTAGTGCATACATTTCGTCGAATGCCAGCTTGCATCTCAGCGGCTTCACTTCTCAGCGGTTTTGTCTCAACGGTTCGTTGGTGCTAGCGCCAGCGGTAATGTTAACGCGGCGCGGTAGCAACAAAACACAGCACCATGGAGATTTGAAAGCAGATAATCATGCATACTATAAACACAAAACAAGTATGATCAAATACAATAGGATTTGTTATTGTCAAACCAAGAGATGCGGAAAGCATGTTCCAACAAACTCCCCCTTTTGATAATAACAAATCCCCTTAGAAAGAAATAATACAATTGATAGGAATTTGTGTTTATAATAGAGATAATCATGAAATGTAAGACATGTGCATATGCTCCCCCTAAATGAATGCCCCCCCTACAACAAATCTTCCTATGAACTTAACTCCCCAAACATGTTAATTTATTTCAAATTTATTCTCCCCCTTTTGGAATTATCAAAAGAGGGTGGAGAGGAAGGCTAACAAAAAATGTGCAATAACTGTGTAGAGAGGGAATGAGCATGATAAAGAATTAAACACTTAGGAAAAATACAACAGATAGGAGTGAAAAGAGAATGTGAATAAATTGTCATAAAGGAACCACTTGTTGGGAAAAACGTATTCATGATCGAGCATACAAGTAGTAAAGAGGTGGAAAGCATGACGAAATATTTGTTTTAAGTGAACATCTATATAGGAATTGAGAAGCATAGTAGATGATTAAGAATTTTGGATATAACAAAATAGATGTTGTAGCATGTTAAGTACACAAAATAATTTCAATTTTAACATAGCCATACACTAGATTTGAAAGGTATGCAATACAAAGTTCTCATGGCGCAGCAGAAAAAATATGTAAGCATGATATAAGATATCAAGACAAGATAGAAGAATACAATGTTCTAAATTTAGAAACCAAGTACACTTATACATTGTACTTAAGAATTTAGAGAATACATGTAGATATGCAATAGACTCCAATTCTCATGAGTGGAAGGCTTACAAGTGATAATGATGTGTACAAAATAGTGTTTTTGATAAAAGTATACATACGAGTTAATCAAAACACATGACATGAATAATGGAATAAACACAATATTATTGAACAAGCGTTTTTTTAGAGTTACCTCTTCCCACAAAGCTATATAAATTATTCAATGCACATAGTAAAATAGTACAACTACCAAGGTGCTCTGCACACACAATGCTTATTAAGACTTATCAGGGTGCAAAGTAGTGCTTGGGGAATCACAATTATTATTTTGAATTTATTTATTTGTGATTCGGTGTACAAGAAGAAGTAGTGTATATAAGAGTGTTTGCAACAAGACACTTTACAATTCTCTCCAAGGTGCTCAACCTCACAATGCTCATTAAGACTTATCAGGAGGGTGAGTAGTGCTTGGTGGTGTTATCTTTGTCAATTATTCATTTGAATTTTTGCTTAACGACAAAGGTCTCCGAATTCACTTGTATGTGCAAACAAAAGATTTTGAAAAAGACACACTTCTTCAAAAAATAGGTGCATGAAAAGGATTTTTACTTATGGTGTAGATAAAACTAAGCATGCCTAACAATAATATTAAGTTGTTACACTACACAATCATGTAAGAGTGGATTAAAATCATATGTAGTTTATCAAAAAATGTGAGTGAATAAATCATTAGCAAATATAAACCATTTACTCATACATAGAGGCATGTTATGCAAAACTACACATGATTTCTATAATCAATTTCAGCACACATAAGATAATGATCAAGGCATGATACAAAACAATGTTATTAAGATACTTGAAATAGAGAATGAAACATTGTATTCTAAACTAGGCAAGATAGACCATCTCATCCTTGAAACAAAAATAGAATTTGTAGGTTTTTCAAAAACAAAAATGAAACAAATAAAAACATATTTTTAATGTTTTAATTGGTTTTTCAATTTTGTAGTTGTTTTGATATAGAAAAGCAAAGCATGTTTATGGTTGAAATTTTGATTTGTTTTATATTTTTTGTTAAAAAAAAGAAAATAACAGAAGCAAAAAAATGAAAGGAAAAAACAACTGGAAGTTCATAGAATATCCACTAACGCCAGCGGTAACTAGATACCGTCGTGCGTTAGCGACAGAACTCAATTTTTTTTGGAAATTGAAATTTTTAATTTTTGATTTTGATTAAGTGTCCTTAGATAAGCTTCATGTAGAAATTTCAGAATTTTTGGAGATCTCTAGGTGGATCAAATTTGCATGAAACTATGGCTTTTTCAAATACTTGTGTTTTACAAAAATATTTAAGCACAAAAAGATAAATTATGCAGACACAAGAGGACATTTTCAAACAAACCAAATATGCATGATTTTAGTGATAAGTAATAGAATGTTCATGCGGTGAGTAATATAAGTATGTCCTAAGATTTAAAACTACCCGGACAAAATGTCTACACCCTAGCCCCGTACTAAGTGACGGATGGGCATGAGGAGCTGCACGCATGTCATAGGTTGGGGTGTTAATCCCATATGCACACACTAGAGAATGCTCAACCTAACACTCTTTCCCCCCAGTGCCTCGCAAGGCCTCACTGGAACCCTCCCTGGTTAAGGATAAGACATGCCTTAGAGGTTAGGTCTCTAATGCATACAACCCTACGCCCCCGCTATTATGATATATAACGTCATGGGTGAATAATCTTTTGGACAACCTATGCTTTTAACCTATGGGTTGATTTATAAACTATGAGCTTTTATGCGTGATTAATTTCTTAGTATATTTGATTTTAAAGCAACATAGTTAATCTGAGTTTTAACTTTCAATTACTCTTCTTTAAGATTGATTCATTATGGCAATACACATATATCTAGCATGGATGATAATATTTATTAGTTGATATTGTTAGATACGATGAGTTTGAATGTTGTGTTATGCCATAAAGTTAATCGATATAATGTTGCATGTATTTAACAATAGTGATTCAAATTTTAGACATAGAATAGAGTGATGATTCAAATTTAATCATTCATATTGATATAAAGTTAATTCTATGATCTAAACATAAATGAGATACATGCAAGACATAATAAATTCATATAATAATCATGATCACAAACAATGTGTTGGAAGCAATAAGATCTTTTGTAGTTCTACTTGATGTTTGAATTAAATGATCTATTGAATTGGAAAGATTATTATACATGATCATGAATTTTAACATATAGGAATTATATACTCATAATCAATTGTTTCAGAAAATAATATTTTAGATAAATCAGAATTTAGGAAGATTATGCTACCGCCAGCGTTAGAACCTAACGCCAGGCACTAGCAACAGAGTTGAGATTCTCAAATGGTTTTTGAGATTTTTCAATTCTGATTTGACATGATTATGATTAAACATACTAGGGGTAATCAAAATAACGCAAATATATTAGATACCTAAGCAAAACTTGCGCATTTTATAAATTTAGCCTAATACCCCTAAAATACCATTTAAATCTATTTCGACAATTATTTCATTTAGTCTTAGAAATATCATATGACAAATTTAGTTTTAAATTTTATAAGACTTTTAGGAATGGATTTAGAGGGATAAAAATAAAAGGATAAATAGATCACTTGAAAAATAATATGACTTTTTATTCAATTTCATCCAATCTGATTTATTAAAGAAGTTTGGCTTAATGTGTCAAAGTCATATCACATGTTATATAAAGTGACCATATCATGTTGGTTAAAGGAAACAAATACAAAAGAAAAGCAAAAAAAGGAAATTAAGCATATCATGGAGCAGAGAATTGATATTTCATTTTTAATTGATTTCTACTTCATGCAAACGATAGGGTACTATTGAATGAGAGATTCAGGTATCCAAAGAGGACCGGGTGAGATGGTTCCTTTGGGTACCCAAATACAATGTGTTTGCGTTTGGGGAGATAGAATTGAATGGGCCCATTTGATTTGAGTTTGTGTTTCATTTTTAACTTTGGGTCTCCATTCAAAACTTGGTTTGATATTATTTTTATGAATCAAATTTCCATTGTGATTATTGAAAATATTTTTCATTGGAAATTTGCGCAATTCTAATTTTAATTTGGGAGAAACATGATTTTGTAAATAATAGAGATTGAGATTTTGATTTACAAATACTTTGTGTTCCTTACTCCCATTATTAGGCTTAGTCAAGTTATTCATATTCATATTCAACTTGCTTTTAGATATATCTTGATATTGTGAATGTATGTTTTGAGAATTTTTCTTTATGATTTCCTTAAGCAAGTTGATTTTAGCTTCTAATTCATTATTCTTAATTTTTAGATTATGTCTAGCTTTATTGTAAGCTATTGTGCTATTTTTAAGAGTGAAAACAATTGAATCAATATGATTTTGATAGTTATTCCTATATTCATCAAATGTTTCATCCATCTCTTTAATTTCAATTTTATAGTCATTACACTTAGCACAATCAATTTTCAAAGATGAAGTTTCTAAACATAATCTTTCATTTTGTTCTTTTATAAAAATAAACTCCTTTTCAAGTTTCTTGTGTTTTTCTTTTAATTCATTATACTCTACACAAGGTGTAATGTTTTCAACTAAGGAGTCATGGGTAGAACTAGATAAATTAGAATTTGATTCTACATTAATTTTTGCCTTTAAATTTTTATTTTCTAAGCGCAAATGTTTATTAGCATTTTTTAATTTCTTAATTTTGCGCTTTGTAGTTTGAAGCAATTGTAATGTAGAAATAGAATTACACACAATAAGAGATTTTGATTTTCTTACATCGCTTGTGGATGATGCGATATTTGAGCATATAGTGCCTTTCACTTCTTCATCTTCCAAGCAAGAGCTTCCATCATCCCTTCCGCTTGATGTCCCTTCCACGGATTCGTCATGAAAGGAGCTTTCTTGAAGACTTGAGCAATCTTGCATATTCTTCGGTTCTTGTGATTGTTTCATACCTGCAGATGGAGAATCATAAGTTCTTTCAAGAAAATTCCAAATCTCATATGCGGTAGGTAAGGTATAAATATTTTTGAAAATATTTTGATCTAATGCACAAAATAGACTATTTGTAGATTTTGCATTTAAAACCATTTCGTTCTATTTAGTACACTAGGTGGCTTTTCAATAGTAATTTTCCAAACATTCTCATCTAAGGCTTTAAGAAAAATTTCCATTAAATTTTTCCACCTTTTATAATTTTTCCCTTCGAATAAAGGTGGTGCTAGTGATTTTTCGTTTACATAAAAAATTTCCCCACTAGTAGAAGCGAGATCATGATCAAGAGACGCCATTATTCCTGGTGGTGAAATCGTTTTGGAATAACCTAGCTCTGATACCACTTGTTGGATCTGTAGGCGCCCTTAGAGGGGGGGATGGTGAATAAGGGTTTTAAAAACTTTAAGGTTTAATAAATAACTTTTGATATTTTTGCCACAGTTAAATCAAAAGTAAAGAGATAATGAAATTAGAAATGAAATCAATTTTATTAAACAAGAAAAGACATGATTATCATTTATAAAATCGATTACAAAATCGAATTTCAATGACGCTAGAAATCAAAGCGAATAATATGAAAACTCTTTTGGTTTTCTATACCGACCCTTCTCCCAAGGACCAGTTGGCTTTATCATATCTCTCCCCAGACAAGGCCTCAAGCCGCTCTAGCCAATCTATCACCTGAAAGGCCTCGAGCACCCCCTAGATCTACTCCCTAGACCTAGTCGCCAACATAAGGCGAATTACTCCCTAAGTCCTACCCAGACCTAGTCGCCAACACGAGACGAATTTCCCCTAGTCCCCGCAAGGCCCTAGTCGCCGTGTGGCGAATTTCTCTACCGAACAAAAGATATAAAAATATTACAAATGAAAAATAACAACAAAAGACAAACTCCCTCTTAGGTTGAACTCGAATATCTTGTCGAAGGTGATCCAAAGTAATCCTTTGAGTTGATGCGTACGACCTTCTCGTAGAATAAGTGTGTTGGTTCTTTCTTCGAGTTCCTTGTGTTCATGAACGTTGACGGAGTTGTCTTGGCTGCTTCTAAAGGCTCTCACGAGTGCTTTGAAATAAGGCATCAATTCGTTCTGTATCAGCAAGCAGCAACGGAGGCGGCACCGCTCTTTAAATAGATTCGACATCTACCACGTGCGCTAGTACTTGCTACTTTCTAGGACCTTCATTAGTTGCATGGTCTAGTAGGAAACAAAATTCGGTTGCACTCTCTACCACGGAGGCTGAATACATTGCACTAAGGAGTTGTTGTGCACAAGCACTATGGATGAGCCAAACTCTATAGGACTTTGGTTTTCATCTAAAATATATTGAATTAAAATGTGACAACAAGAGTGCCATTGATCTTACAAATAATCTGGTACACCATTCTAGATCTAAACATATAGATGTACGTCATCATTTCATAAGGGATCACATTAAAAAGGAAAATGTTAGAATAAGCTTCATTGGCACGAACTCTCAACTTGCTGATTTATTCACTAAACCTCTCCCGATGCAAGGTTTCAAATGTTAAGGTTGGAATTAGGAGTCTTAGAAATCTTAGGATGAGTTATATGAAAAACGTTAATGTTTTATGCAATTTGAGCAATCAAGACATCTCTGAAAATTACAAAATTTCTGTATAAGACTACTCTTAAGACCCATAATCAATATCAAAAAATAGAATTTAAAAATCCTCAATATTTCACTTACTATTTCCCGCGCTAGCGCTAGCGCCAATGCTAGCGTGGGTGTTTGATTTTTGTGTTTTTCAAAATTTATAAAAATCTATAAAAATATGTTAGTTTATATGTACTACTTTGATATTGTATTTCTGACTTTTGTTATTTTGTTTTATTTATTTTATGGAAAATCAACTACAAAATTTCAAAATTCAAAAATTCGAAAATATATTTTTGTGGTTTTCTGTTTTTTTCTTTCATTAAAATTTTTCAAAACAACAAAAAATCTGTATTATCTTTATTGCTAATATCAAGCATGTATGAATTCTATCATTTAGAATTATTTACAATGTTACAATTTATTCCTTCAAATTACTATGAACATTGTTTTGTTTATCATGCTTTGATATATCTATTTAAGTGCATCAAATGTATTGCAACATATGTGTAGAACAAAGCTTAGCATGCCTCTAAGTTTGAGTAAATATTTTGTGATTGATAATGATATATTTTCACTCACTTATTTTGGTAATCTACACGTGTGTTTAAATCTACATATGCTTATTTGTGTAGTGTAATTGTACAATGAATTAAAACTTGCATAAGTTTATTACCTACACTACATTTGAATTGCACTTAAGAAATTAAGAAAAGTGATTGTGTTTAATAAAAATGTTGGGTTTGTAAAACAAGTGTATTCAGAGAATGTTGTCTCACAAAAGAAAACAAAAAATAACAAATATAACTCCATCAAGAATAGTAAAGTGTCTTGTGCAAACCTTAGTCTTTACACCACTTTTTTTTCTCAAATATGTGCATTAAAGTGTGTGAAAGTAAATATACTTGTGTTTTATTGTGCACTTTACTCTACATATGTTTTGTATTTTGTGATTTAAATCATTTGTTAACATTGCTCAAAATACTCTTATGTGCACATCAGTATCTTTCATAACACTTCTTCTCATGGGTATTGGATTCTAATGATTTATCTATACTACTTTTTATATAAGAAATGCACTAGACAACCTAGCATGATCTCTACACTGTTTAAACTTGAAATTAAGTAATATTGTAGTATATTCTCTTTTTGATATATTCATTTCATGCTTGGTATCTTTATGTAAAACCTATGAGATTTCAAAAAGGTTAAACATCTTTACATTTTGAACTTAAACTTATATTTATACTTATGATTTTCTTGCTAACAAAAAGATGTTTCTAATAATCTTTCGCTTGCATAAAACTCTTTATTATTTATTTGAAATCTCTTATATACTATGCTTAAACTCTTTATCATTACCTATATTCAAAAGATCGATCATAATTTATCATTTAAATAATGCCTCCTTACTTCCCTCACACCACCTTCTTTTGATAATACCAAAAGGGGGAGATTAATTATTGAAGAAATCTAGACGATTAAGGGGAGAATAAGTAATTCATAAAATCTATCATTTAGGGGGAATAAAACATAGATTGCATTTATGTAGGGGGGAGCATTAAGATAGGGGGAGTATGCACTATTCTCATGCTTATCATATATTATAGTTGCACTTTTATCTCGCTTATCATATACTATAAGCACCATTGTTGATTTCTTGCTAAGAGGATTTGTTATTATCAAAAGGGGGAGATTGTTGGACATGTATGTCACATCCCTTTATTTGAGAATAACAAATCCCATATTGTATTTGATCTTGCTTGTCGTGTGTATATAGTGTGCAGGATCTATAGGTGCAATACTCTACAGGTAGAAAGTAGCTTTGAATCAAATTCTCTGAATGGAGCACTATCGTCAGCGCTAAGGGATACCGCAAGCGCTAGCGCTACCGCAGGCGCTAGCAATACCGTCTTGCGCTAGCTCTAGAATGTGTCATAACTCCAACCGTCAGTGCTAGTGATACCATAGGCGTTAGCGCTACCGCAGGCGTTAGCGCTACCACATGGCGCTAGCTCCTAACCGGCCACAACACCACGCCGCAACGGTTTCTTAACGGTCTTTACATGACCACTGCCGCAGGTGCTAGAAGCTACCGCAGGCGCTAGAACGGAATTTAATATATTGGAGCTTTCTCTCTTGTTTTTGTTGTTGATCCCTGAGAGAATTTCTGTGCCAAATTCCAGAGTTGTTACTCTGCCGAATTCTCATCTCCCACTCAAAGCCAAAGACGATTTCTGGAGAAGGAAGCCATCATGCTGCATCCGAAGAACGATCGCATCAACCTCGCTTATGTTACAGCGATCCATCATCATCATCTCCAGAAAAACTAATAGAGGGAGTTTTGATATTTGTATTATTTCATTTCATTGTTTTTGTAGTGAAATCGCCTTGTGTTGGCGACTGGGTCCTTGCGCGACTTAGGGGAATTCACAGCGTGTGTTGGCGACTAGGTCTAGGTGATTAGATCTAGGGGTGCTCGAGGCCATATCCGGGGGAGGATTGGCTATAGCGGCTTGAGGCCATATCCGGGGAAGGATAGGCTAAAGCCAACCGGTTCGTGGGGATACGAGTCAGTATAGAAAAGGGAAATTTATTTACTTTGTACGCCTCCGATTTCTAGCGATATTGAAATCAAATTTATATAAACACCTTTTTATATAATACAATCATGTCTCTATTTGTGTTTATTTGATTTCCTACTTTTGGCGTAATTTTCTATATTGCAAATTACTTTTAACTAAATTGTTATTTCGCTATCGTTTATATCAATACAATTTAGTAATTTGCCTAAAGATTTAATAAGAATTTTTATTCTCTTATTCCCCCCTTCTAAGGGCGCCTATCGATCCAACAAACCCTACCACTCAGGCACTCAGCCCTACAAACTCAAAACATGAATGTTCTTACAGAAATAGATTTTTATACTTTTACAACAGAAGACTATTCAGATAAACCTTCATCTTGGTTCTTCTGTTGTTGTAGCATAGTAGATGCTATCTTGGAGCAGAATTGGATATGAACTTCAGTCCTTGTTCCACCTGACCTCCCTCTTCAGTAGAAGGAAGAAGATCCACTTGTTCCTCTGAAAAGAATCAGCAAGAACTAACTATCTCTATTGGATTATTCTGCTTGCAGCTTGAGTGAGAGATGACTTCATAGGAAGATGAAGACAATGATATTCAGTACAGGTTCAGCAACGTTCTTCCCCAAAAACCACACACCTTGTTCCATTGACCTAGCCATCTCTTTTATACCTCCAACAATATTCAACGGCTCTAAGGAATGCCTTGTCACATCATGGACAAGAATAGAAAAGCTTATCTTGCTTTCTTATCACTTGCGCCAAAATAGATCCCGGCAGAGTAACGTTCATATTTGAATTTGTCTCAGCGGATGGGCTGAGATAGGCTTCAGTGTCAGTGTCAGAATAAACTGTGTCTCAGCGGATCCGCTGAGACAGATAGCCTTCTTAGCAGTTTCCTTCGTATGCTGCACAACTGTGACAGTCTTCATTCTCAGCGGCAATACAGTTGAGGCTCAGCGGTTCAGCTGAGACCAGACTGTTATCTCAGTTGATCTTGACATTGAAATAATCAATACTATTCCAAGGTTTGGAGTAGCTTAAGCCTGTATAAACATGAAATAAAATGGCTTATCAAATACAATATGCACTTAGCATTGTATGTGATGCATCTTCAAATCTAGGAAACATTGAGGGGCAATATTCCCAACAAAAAGAACTAAGGTAGTTGAAGAATCTATTCATGTTAAATTTAATGAATTTGTTTCATTTGTAGTTTCATGCACTCTTGCAGGAAAAGATGATGAGCATGTGTCTATTTTAGAGAATAATAAACATAATGCAAACGTCGCTAAAATGTGCATGCATCTATTTTGGAACATGCATATGAACCACCCAGTATGCTAAAGTTCTCCAAAAATCATCCAAGGGAACTTGTGCATGGTGAACCATCGAGGGTAACGCCGTGTCTTCTTTGATGAATCCTTCTCGGACTTACGATTTATTTCTAATATCAAACCAAAGAATGTGCCTGCCGCTCTTAATAATGAATCAGGTTTTTAGCGACGAGTGAGGAACTTAGCCAATTTGAAAGAAATAAAGTTGAGAGTCTAGTTGAGTGTCTGTATAATCATCTAGATATAGGCTAAAATGAATATTTAAAAATAAATTGGTTGTTAAGTATAGGATCACTAAGAATACGGCTAGGTTAGTAACTCAAGGATTCTCGCAAATTGAATGAGTTGATTTTGAAGAAACTTTTGCACCCATTGCTTTCTTAGAATTTGAAAGGAGAGTTTAGTTCTTATATTTTGTTAAAACTCTTGTTTAAGTTTGCTTTCAAAGTAGGTGATATATATAAATATATATATGTGTGTTTGTTGATAGCTGTATGAGTAATAAATACAAACAGTGAGAATGCATATAAAAATCACAGCACAAATAAAAACATAAAACAAACAAACAAACAAGCACAATCCAGATGACACAAGGAAATATAGTAGTTCCCCAAAACTAGGTACATCTACTCTTCTACCCACTGGTAGGAATCCACTGGAGGTTGTTGATAAGGTGCCCTCACACCAAGGTGATTTTGATAAGGTGTCCACACACCAATGGAGGTTTTGATCAGGTGCCCAATTCACCTATAAGCTTTTGATCAGGTGCTTATAAACCAAGCTGCAGGTTTTTGCTAAGGTGGCCTGTCACCGGGATTAAACTTTTGAAGGGATTTTTAACCCTTTACAAGATGGGAGAAATAAAGGAAAACAGAAAACAGATGTTGTTCTTCTCTTTGCTGAGAAGACACTTGAAGATCCTGATGAGATGTTCAGTTGGATCTTGATGATGTTGTTGAAAAGAGCTCCCCCTATCTGATTAAGTTTGATGACAGCTTGTGGAGGCTCCTTCTCTTGGTTGCAAAACCTCTGTTCTTCTTCTTGCAGTTTTAGATCCCTGAGCAAATGATATTTGATTTGGTGTCTCAGGTTGTATATGATCTGCAAGAGAAAAGTTAGGCAAAAAGAAGATATAATATAAATTGAATCTGCTTCTTCTTATTTCTCTGTTCTTCTATTTCTCTTCTTGTTCTTCTTCTCTTATTCCTGTACATAAAGATGTAATATATATTCTATCTGTAATATGAAATCTGTACAGCAATATATATATGATCTGTATATATCTTTATTCTGTCGAGAGATAACAACTATATATCTATTCTGATATATATTATCTGCTGTAATATATTCTGATGTCGTGTATAGCTGTTTGAATTCTTGCCGACCAAAGAGGAAAGAATTAATATTTCTTTTATTTAGCAGATCCTCGAGCTGTCCTCTTTCCTTCTTTTGCTTGCTGCAACGGCTACAGTATTAAATGCTTTGCTGCCAAACGGCTATAGCATTTAATGCTTCACGCTGTAAGGTTAAATCAACAATATATATAGAGAGAGAAATATAGAAATATTACTTTAATAAGGTCTGACAGCATATATAATATTTTAATCGAACTGAGATAGAAGGAATATAATTGCTGTTAACAATTTCGTCGAGCTCAGCTTCACTTTCGTCGACCTGAGAATTCTGTTCGTCGACCGCTGTTGTATTGTTGTTCGTCGACCGCTGAGATCTTTGGATTTCGTCGAACGCAGCCTTGAGTTCGTCGAACGGAACTTTTCATCGACCGCTGAGACGGGATGATTTCGTCGACCGCTGAGCCGCTGTTCTTTGAACGCTGAGATGGCTGGATTTCCTCGACCGCTGTTCTGGTTGGAATTCGTCGACCGCTGCTTTCTTGATATTTCGTCGAGCACCGTCCGATGAAAGCTGAGCGTCGTTCGACGTTCGTCGAACGCAGGCAATATATATAATATTTATTTCTTCTCTTATTTTCTGCCTATTAAAATGTATGTTTTCAGCCTATTAATATGTATATTTCAGCCTATTATATATATGTATATTTCAGCCTATTATATATATATATATATCTTAGTATATTATATATATTATTCTTTATATATTTATTCCTTTTTAGCCTATTTAATTATATCTTTTCAGCCTTCTTTCTTATTAGGATTTGTTCTAAGTTATAAGATATATTATGAAATAAACTTAGACACTAAATGTGGATCCTAACTCAAATCAAAACTAAGGTTCCAACGGAATCCATACATATTTTCTTGCATTTGCGAGCCATAAGATTTCATGTATTTCAAAGGGTTGTTAAAATTGTGTTTTTAAACGGGATTATAAAAGAACAAGACTATTTTGAACAACCCCTGGAATTTATTATTTCTGAATTTCCAAACCATGTATATAAACTTGATAAAGTTGTCCATGGATTAAAATAAGCACCATGTGCATGCTATGATCGCCTAACATCTTTTTTTAACATGGATTTTCTATTGGTAGTGCCGACAACACTCTTTACATCAAACATATAAGAAATAATTTGATTATTTTACAAATATATGTTGTTGATATAATCTTTGGTGTTATAAGTGAATCTTATGTAAAGAAGTGGTTAATGTGATGCAAAATGAATTTGGATTGAGCTTAATTGGTGAACTAACATATTTTCTTGGATTTCAATTTATGTAATGTGATGATAGGATTTTATATGCCAAAGTAAATATATCCGAGACATGCTTAAGAGATTTATATTTGAAGATCTTAAACAAGTCAATACTACTACAAGTGCATCACTAAAATTAGGAAAAGATGAAGCGGGAATCATTATTGATCAAACTAAGTACAAGGGTATGATGGTATTTTTATTATATTTGATTGGTAATAGCTCCGATATTATGTTTGTTGCGTGTATATATGCACAATTTCAAGCTAATCCTAAGGAATCTCATTTGAAATCTATTAAATGAATCTTTAGGTATTTATTTGGAACGCAAAAGTTAGGTCGGTGATATCCTCACCAAGAGTCATTTATATTACACGTTATTCTAACTTGGATTATGTTGGTTGTTCACTAGATAAGAAGATTACTAGTGGCGCTTACCACACACAATCTTTCTTGTCATGATCGAGTGGGAAACAAAAATTTATTTCCCGCTCCACTATTGAGGATGAATTTATTTCATTATGTAGTTATTGTGCACAAACATTATGAATACACAAACATTAGAATACTTTGGACTAAACTTATGTAATGTAGAACTTTAGTGTGACAATAAGAGGGTTATAGGTCTTACGAACAATCTCATTCATCACTCATGATCGAATCAACAATCTCATTCATCACTCATGATCGAATCAAATAGATGTTAAACATCATTTTATTCGTGACCATGTCAAGAAAGAAAATGTTTAAATAAGTTTTATCTGGACCGGCTCTCAACTTGCGGAAATATTTACAAAACCACTACCTGACTCACAATTCAAGCTCTTGCGCCTTGAGTTAGGAGTTCTAAAAATTGATCCATAGTTTCCTTGATTTATTGTGCATTTATTTTGTTTCTGTCTCATTGTTTAATGAATCTTTTTGTTGTTCTTTCACATGAAAACACACACAAAATAGAAAAATAAAACCAAAAAATGTGTCTATTTTCCATATTTTTAAGTCAATGTGCACTGCCACCGCGCGATTGCATGTATCGCCAGTGGTATCTCCTATTTTGTGTCATATTGCAACCTCTGAGCATAGTACACCCACTATAGTAGTTCTTCAGCTGAATAGGTCTCTAACACGACTTTGTAGCAATCTTTATTTCTCATTTTTACATGTTTTCTTGGTTTACCTTATTTTCATTTTCATTAATAAAACACAAAAACAGATAATTTAAAACAACAACAAAATGCATTATTTTATGCTTTGTTTTGCTTTTTGTGTTCTTTTATTCAAACTAATAATTTATAAGAACTGCTAAACTATAATGACATGAATAGCATGATGTTTGCAACCTTCTGTGATTTACTACAATGTTTTGTTTTTATATCTCTCAAACTTAAAATTTATTGTAGTTACATATCATGTTAGTCAATCTTTTATGTAGCCTAATCATAAAGTATAGGAAGTTGTGATATGTTGTTTATGTATGCCTCCATGTATGTGTGAGAATTTATTTGAAATAATGTTAATCATACATATCACGCATCATTATTGTTACTCGTGATCATAATCTTGTTTACATGCATATTTAATATATTTGTCACAACATGGTTAATTATGCTTGGATAAATCATTAACACTTTATCAGATTGCCTTCAAGTGACCCATGGATATTCCTCCACTAATTTAAGAGAAGTGTAGTTAATTTTCTGCATGTTTGTATACAAGTAAAAGTGCATATGTCTATGTGGGCAGATTTTGATAAATTTGGAGTATGTGTTCATGTTATCAAAAATAATAATAATAATAATAATGCAATAATGAATAATGAAAAGGGACCCCCTCCCCTAAGCACTACGCCTGATAAGTCTTCATAAGCATTGTGAGGTTGAGCATATTGGTTTGAATTTCATTGATCTTGTGCAATTATATTTTTAATGGTTACACCTACTTCTCTTAGGTACTCCGGATCTTCTAATTATGTTGAAATATATTTTTAATATACTTTGATTCACCAAGCAAAATTTCGTATCCCTTAAAGTCTTAGTGTACAATTCATTGAATCTTGATGTGTATCCTTAATTATTCTATGTTTCACCTTTGTATGCTTCATTATTTCATATAACACTTCCACAAATAAAAATTGGACTATAAACATTATTGAACACTTGTTACATTGTATGTCAACCTCTAAATTACTTGTTATGATCAATACAATGTATATTTGATTATCTTTCAAATCATGCACCATTGCAGTTTTATCTCTTGAGTTTACATACTTATGTTGTTCATTCCTCCCTACACAACTTAAAATTCATAATGCAATATTAATAAAATTAATTTCATTTATCATGATAAACTCCTTGTTCCATGGCATCTTTTATGATTATCATTTACTCATTTTTTATGATTCTCTCTAGTTTCCCCGCTTTTTGTCCCTCGTTCTTTCGCGCTATCTTAATTATTTTCTTTCAGTCCAAAGGGAGAGAGTTAAAATGATACTTGCTTTTGTTAATAACAAAGAGGGAGATAATTTGAACGATTAGGAAATATAAATCAAAGGAGGAGATCATATATTTAGGGGAGCGAACATTTAGGAGGTGCTTAATTAATCTTGTATCACTTATGCTAAAATGATTTTCATCTATTTATCCGGATTAGTCTCTTAATGATTATTATACACATACCATTATGAAAACTTATTGCACTCGACATTTTCAATCTCAAGGATTTGCTATTATCAAAATGAGGAGTTTGTTAGAACATGAGTAGACACATAATGTTCGACACACCCTTGGTTGACAATAACAAATCCTTGTTTGTATTTGATCAATATTTGAAGTGTTTTCATAATGGGCAGGTGCAGAACTCTCATATAATACAAGACTTGAAGCTTCAACAAGTATTGAGCTTAAACAATGAGTCAAAGGCCAACAATGCAGACTATTGTCGGTGATAAACACTACCGCCCAGCGATAGCACACGACATAAGATGACTTCCAGACAGAGCCTTGCTGAAATTGGATGTTGCCATAAATAACTCAAGAATGATGATACCACAGGCGATAGCGACTACCATCCGGTGATAGATTGTGTTGGGAATATTACCCTCAATATTCCCTTGATTTGAAGAGGCCTCACACTTAATGCTAAGTACAAGTTGTATTTGATAAACCCTATTTCATCTCAAGCATGCAGGGTTAGATTAGTTCAAGGTGTGGAGTAAGTTCAAGAGGTTTACTGACTGAACCGCTGAAACGATCTCATTGTCTCAGTTGAACCGCTGAGACAAGGGGAGGAGCCGTTGAGAAGGAGTCTGGGCCAGCTGAGCTGAAGATAAGGAAAATCCGCTGAGACAACTGTCTGTCTCAATGGATCCGCTGAGACGGGATACATGCAGCCGCTAAGATTGGAAGCTATCTCAGCCCAACTGCTGAGACAGATTCAAAAGTACTGGCGGGTTCTGCTTTTGGCGCAAGTGGCTGAAAAGCAAGATATGATTCTCCAATCTCCTCCATGCTGTGTAAGGGGATTTCTGATAGCAGTTGAAGTCTGGAGGAGTATAAAAGAATGAATTAGGGCTTTGTCAAGATACTTACTGGAACCATCACTAAAAGAAAGAGAAATTAAATGTTCAATTAACGGCTGCCCTTAAGTGATCTCTTCCTGCTTCCTGAAGCTACAAGGAGAGATAGAGTGTTCTTGATTAAATCAAGTCAAGACAAGTTGATCCTCATTTATCATCTGAAGAGAAGGATCAGAAGAGTCAAAGTTGAGTCATCACTCTCATCCCTGTTTCTAAACTGCAACAGCAGTTATTCTGAAACAGAAGACCAAGGCTTTATTTTTTCTATCTTATGTTGTAATCTTCTATATTACTTATGTAGGAACTTTTATTGTAGGGCATCTTTGCCTAAGTGTGTAGGGCTGTCTGGCCTGAGAAGTAGAGCTGAGAGTTCAGCTTGAGTGTAGGATCTTTGGTTGATCTGAGGTAGGGTTGTTGAGCCTGGGGTAGGGTTGTTGAGCCTGAGGTAGGGTTGTTGAGCCTGAGGTAGGGTTGTTGAGCCTGAGGTAGGGTTGTTAAGCCTGAGGTAGGGTTTGAGAAAACCTGAGAGATCCTGAGGGATCTGCGTTGTAAGCTCTTGGAGCTGAGTTTGGAGGAGTTGGCCTTATCTAACTCATTGTTAGAAAGGTGAAGGGGGAAGAGGACTACTCAAGACACTCTGTCTTGAGGAACCTCTATAAACCATTGTGTGTTTTCTGGGTGCTTGATATATAACTAACCCAAAATCTGAAAACAAATAGGCTAAAAGATTAAAATAAAAAGAGACTTATTCACCCCCCTAGGTGACTAAGACTACTTCATATATACACTATCAAGTGGTATAAGAGGTAGGTTGGTCAAGAAGGACATAACTGTCTGACCAGATCCTATAAAGGAGTAGTCAACTCTGAATCTAATGGCCTCCACTGGTTTGCAGAAGGAGATGGGATCTATGAAGTTGCCCATATGCAACAAAGAAAACTTTGGCATATGGAAGAAAATGGTTAGATTGTTTATGGAAGCATCAGACCAAAAGATCTACATCAATGTTAAGGAAGGCCCATTCACTTTTCAAACTGCCTCCACCATAGATCCAACCAGGAGAGTGGCCAAGCCATTTAATGAATTGACCAAGGATGAACTTGCATTATACACAATGGACAAAAGAGCCCAAAATATCATTGTTAATGCAATTGATGATTCCACCTTTCAGAACTTGGTGCACTGCACAACAGCCAAGGAAATGTGGGATACACTAGTGGTGTATATGGAAGGGACAACTGAGGTGAGGGATGATATAAAATCCCTACTCAATCAAGAATATGAAGCTTTCAGGCAGTTGGGCCAAGAAAGCATCTCAGTCTGTTATGAAAGGTTCTTTAGGATAGTTAATGAGCTAAGAACCTATGAGAGAGTATTTAGTGATTATGAGCTGAATGACGAGTTCCTAAGATCTTTAACTAGAGACTGGGACACAAAGATATATGTCATTAGAGAGGTTGTCAAGCTAGGTGAAACTCCCACTCATACACTGTTTGGGAAGCTTCTCTCTTATGAGATGCAGTTATCTGCAAGAAAGGAAGAGGACACCTCCACAAGGGCTCACCCAAGGGAGAGATATGTTGCTCTCAAAGTTGACAGCTCCAAGAAAAGCAAAGCCAGGATGCTGTCTCCTCCAAGGAGGACTACTGAAAGTGAAAACTCTGAGACAACTCCTCAGACTGCTCCTCATCTGATGAGGAATTTGCTGCCTTCTCAGGGCAGTTCAAGAAGATGATGAAGAGGAAGCAGTGGAAGAACAAGACTTCCTCCTCCTCATACTCCAAATGGGATCTTAAAAGATAGCACACCAAGGGTGACAGGTATGATTCTAAACCTGGCAAGCTTCCTTCAAATAATATTATATGTTATTGTTGCAGTAAGCATGGACATGTCATTGCCGATTGTCCAATCAAGAGGAAGGAAAAAGGTGACAAGAAGCCTCATCACCAAAAGGATAGGAAGGGGGAAAATCCTTCCTAGCAAAGAAAGGAAAGAGCTGGAGTGAATCTGAATCCTCAACTTCAGATTCAGATGATAAAGAGGAAGCATACATTGGGTTATTTGCAGCTGAAAAAGATGATGATTTTCCTGCTGCCAAGATAGGAATCAGGCCCCCTCTATCACACTCAGACAGTGACATAGAGGAGGAGGATGAGGACAATGCCAAATTTGGACTCATGGCCCTCACTGATGAGGAAGCAAGTCAGAACAACTCTGACAGTGAACAGGTACTGATTCATCCCATCTCTTCCTCTGATTATGAGACAAGCCTAGAATCTGAAGCACCTTCATCAATTGGTGGAAGTGATTCAAAATCTGAGGAAGATGTCAATCAATTAATTGACAGGTAAGGTGTTCTCTTGGAAGCTCTGAAAATAGCAAAAAGCTGGCCAAGATGCAAGCCTAAGAAATTGCTTCCCTTAAGATGGATAAGAAAGAGTGCACTGAGTCACCTACCATGATGGCTCAGATGTGTAGAGAAATAAGTCATCTAAAGGGGATGACAATTGTTCATTTGAGCACCATATCCCAAAAGAACAAGGTAATCAGGACAGCTTCTGAAAGAGAAGAGCCTAGTGGCTCAATTCTCTAACCTAAATCTGTGCTCCATATTATTGACATATTTTCCTCACAAACCAATAGGAGAGGACTAGGATTCAATAAAATGAAAGTAGGAGAAGGGAGTGGAGAAAAGAGCAAGGGTAAGGCTAAGTCTCAAACCACATTTCAAAAGGTGTTGCTTCCCTCCAACAGGTATGACCATGAAAGCATGTATGGTCACTGGAAGAATGGAAGCTCCTATAGGAAGGAAAACACTCCTTCCCATAGTGGAAGAAAGGGTATTGGCTTGAGTGCTATGAAGGCTCCCCATGAGGAAATTCAAATGGCCCAACCTGGACCATTTGTATTTGGTACTTCAGCCCCATCACTCAAGAGTAAGGAAGCCAGTTCTTCCAAGTTTATTCCAGCTAAGAACATGACTGTTGTCAAATCAGTTGACAAATCTAGCTGCTCGGTGTCTAATGCAATCAAATCTTGCCTTGCCCTCAAGCCAAAGCAAGCTGATGCCATTAAGACAAAGGCTGCTAAGACTGTCCTCAGATTAACTTTCAGTCAGATCCTTGCTGAAAGAAATAAGAAAACTGCTGGTTAATCCCCTCCTGAACACAAGCACATTGATGCTCTTCCCACAAGAAATGATCAAAAAAGGAGATACAATATTCATGAGTGTTGGTGTTGTGGTAAAGTGGGACACTTTGCCATAGGCTGTTGGCACAATCCCAATGTGCCTCTTGCAAAGAAGAACCTTCCTGGTAAGAGTGTTGTAGGTGTGAGATCAATTTATCATGCTAACAAGGACCTAGGACCCAAAATTATTTGGGCTCCTAAGGGTAACTAAACTTCTTCTTGTAGGTGAGTTCAAGTACCAGTCTGAAACAATATGATACTTGGACAGTGGGTGCTCAAGGCACATGACAGGCACCAGAAGCCTTTTACAAGACTACACTGCTGTGAAGAATGGACCCAAAGTAATATTTGGTGGATCTGAAAAGGGAGTTACCAAATGATATGGTATGATCTCCAATGGCGTAATTTCAATCACAAGGGTAGCTTATGTTGAAGGGTTGCAACACAACCTAGTTAGCATAAGTCAACTATGTGATTTAGGCTATATCATTGAATTCCACAATGACAAGTGTTTGATCAAAAAGTCTAATGACTTAGAGACTATTCTCTCAGGCACTAGGAGTGACAATGTGTACTGTTTAGATTTTATATGCAGTAATTCTATCTCATCTGTATGTTTGGTAGCTAATGAAAATGAGTCTTTTTGTGTTCAATGGCACAAGAGACTTGCCCACATTAACTACAAGATAATGTTCAGACTATTCTCTACAAACCTTGTTAGGAATAGTCCAAACTTGAAATGTATTAAAAATGGTCCCTGTCATGCCTGTCAAATGGGTAAGCAAACAAGGACCACTTTAAAAAGCATTGGCTCCAAAGACACTGAAAGATGTCTATATCTATTGCACATGACTTGTTTGGTCCTTTGCCAATTCAGAGCCTAGGTGGGAAGTTGTATACTTTGATGATTGTTGATGATCACTCAAAATATACATGGGTATTCTTCCTTAAGAAGAAGTCTGATACTTTAAATATCTTCATAAACCATGTCAAGGCAATTCAGAATGACTTACTATGTACTGTGGTCAGGACTAGGACTGACCATGGCACAAAATTTCAATCTGAAGCCATGACAAGATTTTGTCAAGAATTTGGTATCACCCAAGAATTTTCCTCCCCAAGGACTCCACAACAAAATGGTGTGGCTGAGAGGAGGAATAGGACCTTGATAGAAGCTGGGAGAACATTACTTAGTGACTCCTCACTCCCAGAATATTTCTGGACTGAGGCAGTCAATACTCCATGTCATGTTCTCAATAGAGCTTCCATCAATAAGGTTCATAGAATTACCCCCTATGAGATTCTGAAAGGCAAACAACCAACAATTTCATATTTTAGAATCTTTGGCTCAAAATGCTTCATTTTAAACAATGGAAATCTTAATTAACAAAGTTTGCAGAAAAATGCAATGTGGGGGGTTCTTGTTGGTTATAGCTCACATAGTAGAGCCTATAGAGTTTATAACAAGAAAACTCATGTTGTAGAAGAGTCTATGCATGTGGTATTTGATGAGACCAGCCTAATCTATAAGGGTTGGTCTAGATCTTCTGTTTTGACAGGAAATGAGAAGGGAATGGAAGATATGCCTGTACAAGACATACCCAGTAGCAGCAAAGCCTATACAGATGATGAAATTCCTGAAGATGAAGAGGTGCAGGGTGATGCAGACACTGCTGAACTAGCAGAAGATTTACAGCCTGCAGAGGTCAGGTTGCTTGTAGCTACAAGACACCTAAGGGATCATCCAAGAGAACAAATCATTGGGGATCAGAACCAAGGTGTATTGACCAGAAGCAGGGCCCATATTGAATCCCTATTCTTGAGCTTCCTATCACAAATGGATCCCAAGAAGTTTGAAGAAGCCAACCAAGACACCTTTTGGATTCAAGCAATGCAAGAAGAACTTCTTCAATTCAAAAGATGCAAGGTATGGAAGTTGGTGCCAAAACCTCAAGGACACAACATTATTGGCACCAAATGGATTTACAGGAACAAGTTGGATGAAAATGGACAAATCATCAAAAACAAGGCTAGATTGGTAGTCAAGGGCTATAGACAAGAAGAGGGCATAGACTTTGATCAAACCTTTGCCCCTGTTGCAAGGTTAGAAGCTATTAGGCTATTCCTTGCCTATGCTTCCCACAAGGGGTTCAAAGTGTATCAAATGGATGTCAAGTCAGTCTTCCTCAATGGTGACTTGAAGGAAGAGGTATATGTTGAACAACCATCAGGTTTTGTACATCCAACCCCCTCTTCTCATGTGTATTTACTTAGGAAAGCTCTATATGGTCTAAAGCAAGCCCCTGGGCTTGGTATGAGACCTTGTCTAGCTTTCTCATCAAGAACAAATTCTTGAAGGGAAAGATAGATAACACATTTTTTCTTAGGGAAACAAGGGGCAAATGTCTCCTAGTCCAAATATATGTTGATGACATAATATTTGGGTCTACTGATGACAACCTTTGCAAAAGGTTCGCCAACCTTATGCAGGGGAAGTTTGAGATGAGCAGTATGGGAGAGCTTAAGTACTTTTTAGGTCTCCAAGTGAAACAGTCTGATGAGGGGATATTCATCTCTCAGACCAAGTACACCAGGGAGCTTATCAAGAAATTTGGGATGGAATCATCTTCCACCATGAAAACTCCCATGGGGTCCAACATTTCCCTGGACAAGGATGAGAAGGGCAAGGCCTTTGATGAATCCATGTATAGATGTATCATTGGATCCCTATTGTATCTAACTGCTAGTAGACCAGACATTATGTATGCTACATGTGTGTGTGCTAGGTACCAGGCATGCCCTAAGGAATCTCACTATTCAGCTGCAAAGAGAATTCTGAGATACCTTAAAGGCAACCTACATCTTGGCCTTTGGTACCCTAAGAACAATGATTTTGAACTAACTGGATATTCAGATGCAGATTTTGCAGGTTGCAAAGAAGACAGGAAAAGCACAAGTGGCACTTGCCAATTCCTAGGAAGAAGGTTGATATCTTAGATCAGCAAAAAGCAGACAAGTGTGGCAATATTCACTGCTGAGTCTGAATACATTGCTGCAGGAAGTTGTTGTGCTCAAATACTGTGGATACAACATCAGCTAGAGGACTACAACCTCAAGGTAAGTGAGTCTCCTCTTTATTGTGACTCATCCAGTGTTATCTCTATTGCTAAGAATCATGTCTCTCATAGCAGGACTAAGCACATAGAGATAAGATATCATTTCATAAGAGAACATGTTGAATGTAAAGACATCTGCCTTGAATTTGTCCCCACTGACAATCAAGTTGCTGATATCTTTACTAAGCCATTGGATGAGGGCAAATTTAATGCTTTCAAGATTGAACTAGGAATGTTAAATGTTGAATAAATGTCAAATACTTTCTTATTTCAATCATCTGTGTTGTTATGATATTGTCACATTTATGCCTTTAAAGTATTGCGTTAATGATTCGTAATATTGTCTCATCAATAAACCTAGTGACATGGTTAGGACATAACACTAGCATATCTTAAAAGGACTAATGTTCAGATAGTAAGATCAGCTAAACTGAAAGGCTTGATTCAGCTGAGCCGCTGAGTCAGCTGGGAAACATCTCAGCTGAACTGATGAGACTGCTAAAACTGTCCCAGCGGATCCCAGTGCTCTATCCCAGCGGTCATGATAGTCGTCCCAGCGGTTCCGCTGAGACGGGCTGGTCTCACTATAGTTTGTCTAAATGCAACCATAATTAACCTAATTCTCCTTAAAACTATAAGCTCACTTAACTCTAATTATAAGGGCTAATCATAAAATAGATTTAGGTCATATAAATAGACAATCATAATTAGTGAAAGGTACACAACCCTTCCTTCCTAGCCGCCGAGACGAATAACATCCTCTTCCGTCCCAACGCATACTTCTACAGCAACAATGGCAGCCAAGAGCTCAAAGGACCTTCTGGAAGGCTATGAGATCGTCAGAAATGGCTTTTCCCATGCTCCAGAAGATATTAGAGGAGTGATTCAACTCCTAGAATCACAAGGGCAGGAGTTCACTCTATCTGAACCTACAGTCATTCTCAGAACTGAAGTTCTGGAATGGTTCTGTAATGCCAAATTATCCTCCTCCCAGTCAACCTTAAAGTCTAAGATAGGAGGAGAAAGAGTGAAAATTTCCTCAGCAAGAATTAAGTAAGCTTTACACATTCCCTCATGCCACAAGGATGAGGAGGAAGAGATTTCTGACCAGGACAAGATGAAAGCCTTAAAATGGACTGAATATAGTGATGCCAAGATTGGCTCATTAAAAAGGAAATTTTTCAATCAAAGAGGAAAGTTACTATCAGATATAGTGGGCAAAGCACTCCTCTGCAAGCCTGGATCACATGATACCATCTCACAATTCATGTTTGATATCATGGCAAGGATCATTCTGACAAAGAAAACTTATTGGGGAGAAATCATCTTTCAAAGACTGAAGGAATGTCTGCAATCACCAAATATGGGTAGAATCCTATCTCTATTTCTGATCCAGACATATCCTGAGAGATTTAAGGGATTAAAAGGTTCTATTATTCATTACTAAAAAAGAATGGATATAAAGACTTTAGATAGGTTCACAAGGGTGCTTCCCATGATCCAGCCCAGATAGATTATATCAAGCTCTGAATCTGACCACTCAGATTGAAATGAAGAGGATGGTGCTGATATTGAATCTCACAGCATTCCTGACAAGGATGCTCCACTGGAAGACATGCCTACTAACACTATCCATCCACAGGACCTAGTCATAGCTAGCTCCTGGTAATTCATCCTTAAACTCCACATTACTCATAAGGTTATTTGATCATAGCAAATCAACTAATTAATCACTAATGACACTTAAATAATGTGGACCACAGCTCCTCAAGGCCAGATGAGTGCTCCCTCTGAGGGGGAGCAACAATAAGAACTATCCTCCTTGGATTTTGCTAATCTCAATGACAATGATAAGGACAGAGTGCCTTCACCTCAGAACTTGCAAGGTCAGATTGACAGACTTATTTTCAATCTAGAAGAAAGAATTAGGCTTAATCCTGGTAATGAACCAGCCCTCTGGAATTTATCTTCACCAGGACATCCTGATGCCCCATCTGAGGGGGAGAAGCCACAAGAGCCACCAACAAATAAAGATGATGTTCTTGGTAAGCCCTACAAACCCATCTTTAGAATTGCTAAGTCAATTAAATCTAACTCCAAATCATTGTCCCAGCCTTCCTGGAATCATCTGACCAAGATGCTCAATCTGAGGGGGAGGAACCAGATAATATAGATGCTGACATGGATGATGAGGATGATGAGGGAGTCCAACCTACTCATATAGATGACATTGCCTTTGTTGCTGAAAAGGTGGATGAACCTGACCAACAACCAGATCAGGTGATGCCTGAAGCTGCAGTGCAAATTACTCTTCAAGTAGTTCCTCCTCCAAGTCCACCAAGGATCCAAGAACCAATAACCCCTACTCAACAATCCAATGAAAATATACTAAATGCAATTCAACTCCTATTAGAGACTCATCTAACATCTATGAAGAACTATGTAGCCAGTCAGCTTCAACACTCAAAGCTTATATAGATCAGTCCATCCTAACTGTGAAAACTGAAGTAATGGCTGAGGTCAAGGAGATAAAGGAAGACACTAGAATTCTGAACAAGCAAATGACCAAATGGTTTGATCTAGCAGAAAAGACCGTGATCTCTCAGAACACCATTCTCAGATCTATGGACAAACATCTCCAACTCTCTGAACAAAATATGACATATGTAAAGAATTATGTCAGCCAGGCAGATGAGGTGATAGAAAAAATCCTCAAATCACATCCAAGAATATGTCTACTCTACTGCCTTGCAGTTGAATGAGGAAGCTGACAGAAATAAGGACGAGCTGAAATCAGATATAGCAAATGTCTTCCAATCCGTTGCTGAAACAGCCACTGCTACACTCCTCAATATTGAGGTAGTTAAACTCCAAGAGGTGCTCCAAGCAGATTTTGAGAATGTTTTCCAAACCCTATCTGGCACTATAACCACAGCTAAACAAGACCTTCATCAACAAGTGTTTGAAGAAGCCAGAAAGGGGGAGGATACAAATGCAATTATAAATTCTGACCTAACTCTTAAGGTTTTCAAGGTACAAGCCTTGCCCTAAACCTTCCTCTCCTGGATGTAAATAGGGCAGAAGATTGGGACTTCCCAAATCAAGAAGCCATTGCCCAAGATGAGAGTCTGAAAAAGATAAGAGAAAGGGAAAGGGTATTGATGGCAGAAGAATTCATGGCCAGGCAAAGAGATGTGCAAAATAGAGATCCTGGCTATGAGTATTGGAGTGATGACTCCAAGGAAATCATATTGAATGCCTGGGTAATGTTGGACATGTGTGTCACGTCCCTTTGTTTGAGAATAATAAATCCCAAATTGTATTTGATCTTGCTTGTCGTGTATTTAGAGTGTGCAGGAACTATAGGTGCAATACTCCACAGGTAGAAAACAGATTGGAGATGACTCTCTGGAAAGTGTGTTAACGCTCGCATTAGTTGTTAACGCCCAGCGTTAACAATCGCTGAGAAGGAAACCGCTGAGATGGCGTTCGACGAAATCTGAAGGAAACTATGTTCGACAAACTCAGAAGGAAACTGCGTTCGACGAATGAAAACTGCATTCGACGAAATCTGAAGGCGCTCGACGAAACCTGAAGGAACCTGCGTTCGACGAAATCTGAAGGAAACTGCGTCCGACGAAAGGAAAGTGCGTTCGACGAACTCTGGAGGCGTTCGAAGAAAGGAGTTTCTGTTCGACGAACTGAACCTGCGCTCGACGAAATTGCGCTTGACGAACCTTCGTTCGATGAACTTTGATTCCGTTCGACGAACGCGCGTTCGACGAAACAAGTTTCGTTCGATAAAATTGGTTTCTGCCACGATCCTGACGGTTGCAGTTGACGAAATGGGATTCCGTTCGACGAAGACGCGTTCGACGAAATTAGTTTTGTTCGACGAAATTTGGTTCTGCCACGCTCCCGACACTATGCACAATCTCAGCAACTGACGTACACGTTCACTAACGCTAGCGTTAACTCCTAACGCCACGCGTTAGCTCCCATGGTTATTTAAAGACCTGGTTTCGTTTTGCTCGTGGAGATTATTGAAACCTTTATTCCAGAGATCTGAGAGAGCTTCCAGAGAGAATACTTGTGCCAAAACTCCATTGTTGTTATGCTGCCGAAGATGGATCTCCCACAAAAAGCTTAAGGAAAATTCTGGAGGACTACGTCACGCTACATCCGAAGGACGATCACTTTGACCTCGCTCATAGTACAACGATCCTTCATCTCCAACTTCAGAAGATCTCATATAGGGAGTTTTTATTATTTTCTTTACTTTCATTCCATATATTTTTTGTAACCGTTTAGAGAATTCGCCTTGTGTTGGCAACTAGGTCTGGGTAGGACTTAGGGAGGAATCTGCCTTGTGTTGGTGACTAGGTCTATGTGATTAGATCTAGGGGGTGCTCGAGGCCATATCCGGGGAAGGATTGGCTAGAGCTGCTTGAGGCCATATCCGGGGAAGGATAGGCTAATGCCAACCGGTTTGTGGGGATGCAAGTCGGTATAGAAAAGGGAAAATTGTTTTACTTTATACGTCTCTGATTTCTAGCGATATTGAAATCAAATTTATGTAAACACCTTTTTTTATATAATATAATCATGTTTTTGTGTTTACTTGATTTCGATCATTTGGCATAAGTTATTAAATTACAAATTACAATTGTTTCTTCTTTTAAGTTAAATTGTTATTTCATTCTAATTTACTATAAATAATTTAGTAAATCGTCTAAAAATTTATAAAGAATTTTATTCTCATATTCACCCCCCCCCCCCCTTTAAGGGGGCCAATCGATCCAACAAGTGGTATCAAAGCGCAGGTTATTCCAAACGGTTTAAAAACTAGGAATTATGGCGTCTTATGATCTCGTTTTTTCCGAGGGTCAGGGAATTAGTAGACCTCCACTATTTACCGGGTCAGATTATAATTACTGGAAAAATAGGATGAGATGTTTTCTTATGACCCTAGATATTGAGGTATGGAATATGATAGAAGAAGAATACTCTCCTCCTACAATTGAAGTTGGAGAGATAACTTTAGATAAACCAAAAGATAAATGAGATGATAGGGATAAGCTAAAATGCAAAAATAACGCCAAGGCCATGAATGCATTATTTTGTGCGTTAGATAGAAATGAATTTAATAGAATTTCTGCATGTACTACTGCACAAGAAATTTGGAATCATTTGGAAGTTACTCATGAAGGTACATCACAGGTTAAAGATTCAAAGCTTTTCCAACTTGAGTCGGAATATGAAAAATTCTGGATGGATGAAAGTGAAGATGTTGATGCCATGTACACACGCTTCACCAAGATCGTCAATGCCTCCAAAGTTCTTGGAAAGACCTTCTCCAACGGCGACTTGGTCTAAAAGATTCTTCGTTCCCTTCCGCCAAAATTCAACCCGAAGGTGACGGTCATTTCAGAATCGCACAATCTAAGAACGCTCCAAGTTGAGAGCCTCATTGGGAATCTCAAAACCCATGAGGTAGAACTCAAAATCCAATATGATGAATACAACAAGGAGCCAAAGAAGAAGACGTTTGCATTAAAATCAAAGGAGTGCCAAGAGGATGAGGATGAAGATGAAGAAAGCCTTTTGGTGAAGAACTTCTGAAAGTTCATGCGAAATCCGTAAAGGAGAAACACTTTCCGGAAATTTATCCAAAATGATGCAAGATCGAAAGGGTCATCCTCAAAGAAGGAAAAGGAGAGCGACGATGAAGAAGAGAGACCTCCACCAGAATGCTTTCATTGTAGGAAGATCGGGCATATTCAGAGCCAGTGCCCAAAGTTCTTGAAGGAGAAGAAGGAAAAGCGGCACAAAGAGAAAGGAGAAGAGGAAGGTGCTAAAAGCTAGAACATGGGATGACTCCTCCTCCTCCTCCGAAGAATCAAGCGGGTCTTCATCAAGCGAAGATGAGGAAGCAAACATACACCTCATGGGACATGGAAACGATGGCGACGACACCAGTGTTCTTAGCGACACTGAGGTAACTCCTCCCACTTATGATGAACTCTTTAATGAATTCCTTGAAACTTGCAAAGCTTTTGATAAAAATATGAAAGATAGTATTTTATTGAATCGTGAAAATGAATCTCTTATTAAAGAAAATCAAAAGCTTTCCAAAAAATTAATTGTTTTAGAAAAGAGAAAGGTTTCTTGCCAAGAGTGTGATCACTCCACTAAATTGGCAAAAGATATTGAAGAGTCACTTTCTAAAGCCCTCTCTCATGCCAAAACTTTTACAAAAGAGAAGAGTGAATTAGAAAGGAAATTAGAAGCCTCTCTTTTGCAAATCAAAAATAATAAAAAATGGTTTTGAAAATAGGTGTGTCATGTTTGTGAAAGAAAATTTTTCACTTAAAGCACAAGTTTATGATCTCACCATGACCATTAAAAAATTTGGAATATTAGAAAAATCACTGGAAATGATTTTAGGGAACCAGTGCCATGATTCTGGAAAATTTGGGCTCAGATATCGAGGTGAGGGCTACCGCCCGGCGTTAGCTACTAACGCTGGCTCTAGCCACTAACGTCGGCGCTAGCACCTCATACAAGAAGCCTGAATTCTCTTTTTCAAAATGTTTTTCTTCTGTAAATCCAATTTCTTCCAGCAAGAAAATTTTCCAGAAAAGGGTCTCAACCCCATTTATTTCGTGTGCAAACTGTTATAGGTTAGGTCACACATCTAGTTCTTGCAGGAAAATTAAACAAAATACTTTAAAACAAATTTGGGTACCTAAGGCTTCCACTTATTCTATGGGTGGTACCACTTGGGTATCCGAGTCTTTACTCTCATCTTTTTTCTAGATGTGCAGGCAGGCTAAGGACAATGAAGACGTGTGGTATTTAGATTCAGGATGCTCCAAGCACATGACGGGCAATAAAGCAAAGTTCCTTAACCTAGAAAAGAAGAAGGGAGGGATCGTGATGTTTGGTGACAACGGAAAAGGAAGGATCATGGGAATTGGTACAGTTGGTAACAAATCTGTTACTATATCTAATGTTCTTTATGTGAAAGGATTAAAACACAATTTAATTTCTATTAGCCAATTATGTGATAAAGGATTAGATGTGTTATTTGAATCTTCTACTAATCCATGAAAAATATCTAATCCTACTACAAAAGATATTTTACTAACTGCACCAAGAATACATAATGTTTATCTAGTTTCCTTTCATGATCTTTCTAAATCATCTATAAAATGCTTTATCACTAAAAATGATAATTAGAACTTTGGCATAGAAGACTAGGGCATGCTAGCACAAAACTCATTGTAAAACTTGCCAAAAGTAATTTAATTAGAGGATTGCCTAGGTTAAATGGAACTTTACCTTCACTTTGTTCCCCATGTCAAAAAGGTAAATTTTCTAGATCCTCTTTCAAAAGTAAAAATTGTATTTCCACTACAAGACCCTTGCAAATAATTCATATGGATCTTTTTGGTCTCGTTAGCACTGCAAGTCTTGGTGGTAGATTATATACATATGTTTTAATAGATGATTTTTCAAGATATTGTTGGACATTATTTCTCTCTTCCAAATCCGATGCATTTTGTGAATTTGCAAAATTATATACTCGTATTCAAAATGAAAGTGATATAAAAATTAAATGCATTCGCTCGAATCATTGAGGAGAATTTGAAAATGAAAAATTTACATCCTTTTGTGATATGCTAGGCATTAAACATGAGTTCTCTGCACCACGCACGCCACAACAAAATAGTGTTGTAGAAAGAAAGAATAGGACACTTCAAGAACTAGCACGTACTATGTTATGTGAATATAAATTACCTAAGTCCTTTTAGGTCGAAGCCGTAAATACATCATGTTATGTTATGAATAGAATCATGCTTCGCCCATCTCTTAATCTCACACCATATGAACTCTATTTTCAAAAGAAGCCTAATGTATCTTATTTCAAAGTTTTTGGTTGTAAATATTTTATTATGAATATAAAAGATTGCTTGGGAAAGTTTGATGAAAAATGTGATGAAGGAACTTTTCTTAGGTACTCTTCAACTAGTAAAGCTTACAGAATTTTTAATAAAAGAACTAGTAGAGTTGAAGAGTCAATAAATGTAAAATTTGATGAGTTCGTTCCCTGTGTAGAAAAACTTTCCGCATGCAACGAGGATGATCTCTTACAACCTTTGGAGCATGGTGATGAGGAATCTTCCAAAGAAGAAGAAGAGGAGGCCAAGGAAGATAAATATGTACCTCCAAGTGCCTTGAAATTCACAAAGGATCATCCACGGGAATTAATAATTGGTGAACCATCCATCGGGGTAAGAACTCGCTCTTCTCTTCATGAATCATATTCAAATATCTGTTTTGTTTCCGAAATTGAACCAAAAACTGTTTCTACCGCTTTACATGATGAATTTTTTTTTGGTATAAATGAAGAGTTAGAACAGTTTGAGCGACATAATGTTTGGAAATTAGTAGAAAGACCATCTAATCACCCGGTTGTAGGTGTAAAATGAATTTTTAAAAATAAATTATATGGTGAGTCTAGAATCACTAGGAATAAGGCACGCTTAGTAGCACAAGGATATTTACAAATCGAGGGGATAGATTTTGATGAAACTTTTGCACCCGTTGCTAGGTTGGAATCCATTAGAATTTTTCTAGCATTTGCAAGCTTAAAAAGAATAAAACTATTTCAAATGGATGTAAAAAGTGCTTTTCTCAATGGGTTTGTAAAAGAAGAAGTTTATGTTGAACAACCCCCCGATTTTATTAATGAAAAATTTCTCAATCATGTTTATAAACTAGAAAAAACGCTTTATTGTTTAAAACAAGCGCCACGTGCATGGTATGAAAGACTTACATCATTTTTATTAAAGCACGGTTATATTATGGGAAGTGCCGATAATACTCTCTTCATTAAACATAATAATGATGATTTAATTATTTTGCAAATATATGTTGATGATATAATCTTTGGATCTACTAATGAAGAATTGTGTAATGAAGTTATTAAAGTGATTAAAAATGAATTTGAAATGAGTATAGTAGGAGAACTTTCTTATTTTCTTGGTTTTCAAATATCACAAAGAAATGATGGTATTTTTATATGTCAAACCAAATATGTCTATGATATGCTTAAGCGTTTTGGTTTTGAAAACCTTAAACATGTTTCTACACCAATGAGTGCATCACTTAAATTAGGAAAAGATGAATCGGGAATTTCAATTGATCAAACTTTATATAGAGGTATGATCGGATCCCTACTTTATCTTAGTGCAACTAGACCCGATATTATGTTTGTCGTATGCTTATGTGCTCGATTTCAAGCCAATCCAAAAGAATCTCATTAAAAGCGGTAAAACGAATTTTTAGATATCCTATTGGGTCATCTAGATTAGGATTATGGTACCCGCACAATAATTCATTTACACTTCACGGCTACTCCGATTCGGACTACGCTAGTTGTTCACTTGATAGAAAAAACACTAGTGGTACTTGTCATTTTCTAGGACCTTCATTAGTTGCATGGCCTAGTAGGAAACAAATTTCGGTTGCACTCTCCACCACGGAGGCCGAATACATTGCATTAGGGAGTTGTTGTGCACAAGCTCTATGGATGAGCCAAACTTTAGAGGACTTTGGTTTTCATCTAAAACTTATAGAATTAAAATGTGACAACAAAAGTGTCATTGATCTCACAAATAATCTGGTACACCACTCTAGATCCAAACATATAGATGTGCGTCATCATTTCATAAGGGATCACATTAAAAAGGAAAATGTTAGGATAAGTTTCATTGGCACGGATTCGCAACTTGCTGATATATTTACTAAACCTCTTCCCGATGCAAGGTTTCAAATGTTAAGGTTGGAATTAGGGGTCTTAGACATCTTAGGATTAATAACATGTAAAATGCTAATTTTTATGCAATTTGAGCAATCAAGACATCTCCAAAAATTACAAAATTTCTGCATAAGACTACTCTGAGGACACTTAATAAATATCAAAAATCAGATTTTTCAAATTCTCAAAAAATATCATGTACTATTTCCAGTGTTAGCCCTAACGCCAGCGTTAGCGTTGGTGTTGGAATTTTCTGATTTTTAAAATTTCTAAAAATCCTAAAAAATATGTCAGTTTATATTTACTAATTTGTTTTTTGAATTTCTGAGATTTATTATCTTTGTTTTAATTTATATTTTAGAAAATCAACTACAAAAATTCAAAATTTAAAAATACAAAAATATACTTTTGTTATTTTTCTGTTTTTATTTCATTAATTTTTTTTAAAAAAACAACAAAAAAACTGTATGATCTTTATTGCTAATATCAAGCATGATCTTTATTCTATTATTTAGAATTATTTACAATGTTAACATTTATTCCTTCAAATTACTATGAACATTGTTTTGTTTATCATGCTTTGATATATCTATTTAAAGTGTATCAATTGTCTTGAAAAATATGTGTAGAACTATGAAGCACCGATACTTCCTTGAGGGTCACGTACCCGTACCGGATACGTATCCGATACCGGTACGTACCGGATACTCACGGATACACCTGTTATTCTAGTCTGTAGATACACTTGGACTTGGTAGATTGTTCTGCATATTGTAATAAGAGTGTATTTTTCTGAAGTAAACAAAAGATTTCTACGTGTCTTTTAGAAAAGAAAAATTACCGAGAAATGCAACTAACGATGCTTATTTATTATAGTAACAAAATGTACGTCAGATTTAAGTATCTTTTTCATTTAAACTATAAATAATTTGATTTAAATTTTATCATTTTATTTTTTACTATATATTTACAGATTAGATGTTTCAGATTGGTACTGTTTCTACTTGTTTAACATGAATTTTTCTATGTTTAATATTTTGCTAACTTATCTTTAGACGAACCAGAAGTTGAAGATGCGTTAATCTCCAGTAATGGGGAAAAAGAGGAAGAAAATGACTGATAAACATCCTTAAATTTGAAATGATTATGAATATTTTTTGTTTGAGAACTTCATATTATATTGCATTAACTATGAATTTGTACTTCAATTGGTGATTTATGCAATTATGCTTGATGTTTTATTATTTTGAGGACTTATAATTACATTTGTGAGATTATACATATAGATTTATTATATTTAATACAACGTATCCCGCCGCACCCGTATCCTTATTTTTAAAATTTTGGCGTACCGCCGTACCGGGCAAGTATAGTACCCGGTACTCGTACCCGTACTGGTGCTTCCTAGGTGTAGAACCAAGCTTAGCATGCCTCTAAGTATGAGTAAATGTATTCTGATTGATAATGATACCTTTCACTCACTTATTTTGGTAATCAACATGTGTGTTTAAATCTAAAAATGCTTGTTTGTGTATTGTATTTGTACAATAAATTAAAACTTGCATAAGTTTATTACCTACACTACATTTGAATTGCACTTATGAAATTTTGAAAAATGGTTAAGTTTCAAAAATTTTGGGTTTGCAAAACAAGTGTATTCGGAGAATGTTGTCGCACAAATGTGAACAAAAAATTTATATATGTAGACAAATATAACTCCACCAAGCACTACTTGAACCTCCTGATAAGACTTCATAAGCATTGTGAGGTTGAGCACATTGGAAAGAATAGTAAAGTGTCTTGTGCAACCCTTGATTAATAAACCACTTTTTATAAAATAATGTGCATTAAAGTGTGTGAAAGTTAATTTACTTATGTTTTATTGTGCACTTTACTTTACATATGTCTTGTATTTTATGATTTTAAATCAATTGTTAACATTAACCAAAATACACTTATGTGCACATCATTATCTTTCATAACACTTCTTCTCATGAGTATTGGACTCTAATGTTTTATCTATACTACTCTTTATATAACAAATGCACTAGATAACCTAACATGATCTCTAAAATGTTTTGGTATCTCTTGAACTTAAAATTAAGTAACATTGTAGTATATTCTTTTTTTATATGTTCATTTTCATGCTTGGTATCTTTATGTAAAACTATGAGATTTCAAAAAGGTTAAAACATCTTTACATTTTGAACTTAAAACTCATATTTTTTTTACTTATGCTTTTCATGCTTACAAAAAGATGTTTCTCATAATCTTCCGCTTGCTTACAACTCTTATCTTTTTATTTGAAATCTCTTATATATACTATGCTTAAAATCTTTATCATTATTTATATTACAAAAGCTCAATCATGCTTTATCATGTATGTTGGAGCCATGCGGTCTCAAAGGATTGAAGCCGAGCGGTCTCATGCCAGCGGTCTGTGCGGTCTCCCAGCACCAGACCGCGCCTTCTCCTCAGAAGTATGAGATCGCGTTATATGAAGATGTGCGGTCTCCAGCTCCATCGAGTAACAGTCTGATAACCGCGGTTTGTGCGGTCTCCCAGCACCAGACCGCGCCTTCTCCTCAGAAGTGCGAGATCGCGTTGTGTGCAGATCTGCGGTCCCCAGCTCAATCAAATAACTGTTGGATAACCGCGGTCTGTGCGGTCTCCCGGAATCAGACCGTCGTCTCTCCTCAGGAATACCAGATCGCTTCATATGAAGAGAAGCGGCCTGGTACCCCCGGTCTCTCCTTTACGGGGGAGTGTTCGCCAGGTCGGTCTCACGATATGTTGGTCTTCTCTGTCACACGACCTTCCTCCTATTGTGTGACCGCCAGTCTTTTCTCCAGACCGCGGAGGTCGCCGCAGTCTCGTTCTCCCTGACCGCCCAGCTCTCTTTGTGTATTGTATTTGTATTTAGTCTCACATTGTGTATTTGGTTTTTCCTCTTTCCCTCCTAGTCTATATAAAGGAGGCAATACTCTTGTAATACTTAGATTTTTTGGAAATAAAAATTCTGTTATTTTTAAATTCTCACATGGTATCAAAGCTTGCAACGATCCTTGTGTTGTGAACTCTCTCTCTCTCTCTCTCTCTCTCTCTCTCTCTCTCTCTCTCTCTCTTCGGCCGGTCTCTCTTCCTCCAGACCGTGCGATCTCCTTGTTTTTCGGCCTTCTAGCCGCGAGACCGCGGGATCTGCCTTTCCTCCTGTCGATCTCTTCTCATGGGTACCCCTTCTGAGACTGTTCTCACCTCCACTCCTGTGGCTACTCCAGCCTCTACCTCTACTACCTCTATCTCTACTTCTGGCAATCTTGGCACCTCCTTCAAGCTCACTGGCTCTAATTATCCTGATTGGAGCGTCTCCTTCACCTTCCTCTTACGCTCTCAACGCAAACGACACCATCTCACCGATGATCCTCCTCTCAAAGGGTCTGCTACCTTTGATGATTGGGATGCTAGCGATGCTCTGGTCCGCACTTGGCTTGCTAACAGTCTCTCTGATGAGTGTCTTCCTATCATTCGTCATGATGAGACCGTCAAAACAGCTTGGAACCATCTTGTTGCCCTTTACTCCAAAGGTGCCAAAACCTCCCGCATCTACACCTTGTATGCTGATCTCTTTGCCCGCCCAACCATGGATCCCACCACAGCATATCAAGAGGATCAGGCCCTTGGGGCTGAACTCCTTCAGAATCGACCCTTCTCTGCTGATCTTGCAGAACAGCATAAACACTTCCAGGAGCTCCTTGTTGTGTGTTACCTTCTCCATCTTCCTGAGTCCTATGATATGATCCGACAACAAATTCTTGGGGAAGCTGACTCTCCTACCCTTGATGCAACCGCTGCTCGGGTCTCTGTCGTTACCTCCCTTCTCCAACGACCCTTATTATCCTCTCCTCCTACAGAGAGCTTTGCTTACCGGGCTGAACGTGGTCACCCCGGTGGCCGTGGCGGTTCTATTGGTGGTCGCGGACCTCCTCGGTACATCTGTTCTTATTGTGGTCGGAAGGGTCACACAATTGACCGCTGCTATCTCAAGCATCCTCACCTTCGCCCCGCTGCTGCGACTTCTCATCCTGGTACTACACAACCGTATACTTCTGTTGCTACCTCCTCAGGTAGCGTGCACATGGTTACTGAAGGTAAGTGGCTTATTGATTCTGGAGCAACAAATCATATGACAGGGAACCCTCACCTTTTCTCACAGTTACTAGAACACAAGAATTTGCCCCCAGTTCTAACAGCAGATGGTTCTCCCTCACATGTGTGCGGGACTAGAATAGTTCAAGTCACTCCAACGATTTCTCTTAAGAACACTCTTTATGTGCCTACATTTCCTTGCAACTTACTATCAGTCAAGGCTTTATCTCAACAGTTACAATGTTCTATTATATTTACTCCGACTAACTGTTATTTTCAGGATCTGCACACAAAGGAGACAGTTGCTACTGGGACTGAGAGTGGAGGCCTCTACTTCCTTGACGTTCTTGCTGCTCATTCTGCCTCCACAACCTCTGATTCTCTCCATCAATGGCACCTCCGTTTTGGTCACCCTCCACCTCGGCTGTTGTATCAACTTCTACCTCACCTCGCCAACGATACCTCTCCTCTCAACTGTGAAGCTTGTCAACTTGGAAAGCACCATCGGGCTTCCTATCCTGCCAAGCATGGTCGTAGCTCGACTCGTCCCTTTGATCTAGTTCACTCCGATATCTGGGGTCCTTCTCCTACCAAGACTGTGGGTGGGAGTAGTTTGTATTTTGTTATTTTTATTGATGATTTTTCTCGATGTACTTGGGTGTATCTTTTAAAAGAACGCTCTGAACTGTTTACTGTTTTCTCAACCTTCTATAATGAAATTTCCACTCAATTTGGAGTGTCTATCAAAGCTATTCGCACTGATAATGTTAAAGAATATATCTCTCATCATTTTTCTGAGTTTTGCATGAATCATGGCATTATACATCAAACTAGTTGTCCTTATACTTCTCAACAAAACGGGATCGCGGAACGCAAGAATCGTCATCTCCTTGACATGACTCGCACCTTACTCTTCCAGATGAATATGCCCAAAAACTATTAGGGTCATGCCATCCTCGTCTCCTGCTATCTCATTAACTGCATTCCCTTTGCTCTTCTCCAAGGCTCCACGCCTTTTTCTCTTATATATCCTACCTTGGAACCTTTCCCGTTACCTCTCAAAGTCTTCGGTTGTACTGCGTTTGTCCACACTCCTTCACCAGGTCGAGACAAACTCTCCCCTCGGGCAGTTAAGTGTGTCTTTGTTGGTTACTCTCCCACTCAAAAAGGTTACCGATGCTATGATCCTCTTCTTCACAAACAATATGTTTCCGCTGATGTCACCTTCTTTGAAAATATACCATACTTTTCTCACTCTTCCACCTCTGTGCCTCCTACAACCCATCTACCGCCTTCTCTCATTCACTCCCCACCATCAACACCTCCTCTCTCAACTCTACCACCTCCTCCTCTCACTCCACCATCTACAGAGTCTCCTACCGTTTGTCCTCCTCCTCCGGGGCCTCCTCTCCCAACTCATGGGCCAGCACTATCTTCTTCCGATGATGACTCTCCTGCTAATACAGTCACTACTGCAGACCTCCTTATTGCCCTTCGGAACGGAGTTCGCTCATGTACGCAACATTCTATTCATAATGTTGTGACCTATGCTCAACTCACCCCCTCTGCTATGGCGTTTGCTATTGCTATTTCAGATACTGTCATTCCAGCTAATTATCAGGATGCTCTTGCTATCCCACAGTGGAAGGCCGCCATGGATGAAGAAATAACCACTCTTCAAGACCGCGGCACGTGGACCCTTATTCCTCCACCTCTTGGGGTAGATGTTGTTGGATGTAGATGGGTCTTTGTGATCAAATATCGTGTCGATGGCTCTGTCGACCGATACAAGGCTCTCTTGGTTGCCAAAGGTTTTACTCAGACATATGGCGTTGACTTCTTTGACACCTTCTCCCCTGTTGCTCATCTTACAACCATCAGAGTCCTCTTCTCTGTAGCCGTCAACAAAGGGTGGCAACTCTCTCAATTGGACGTCAAGAATGCCTTTCTTTATGGTGATCTTCAAGAGGTAGGTTTCATGGAGCAACCTCCAGGGTATGTTGCTCCGGGGGAAACTCGTGTATGTAAGCTCAAGAAGGCTATCTATGGCCTAAAGCAAAGTCCTCGTGCCTGGTTTGAAAAGTTTAACGAAGTAATCAAGGTAATTGGATTTGCCCGCAGCTCTGCAGATCACTCTCTCTTCATTCGCAAGACCTCTCATGGAATGGTTGTTCTGGCTGTCTACGTTGATGACATCCTTCTCACTGGCAATGATATTGAAGGTATCGCCCTTACAAAGAAACATCTCCTTCAACACTTTGTAACCAAAGACATGGGGACTCCAAAGTATTTTTTGGGTATTGAGATCTCAAGAAAGCAGAGTTCTGTTGTCCTCTCACAACGTAAGTATGTTATTGACCTTCTGAAGGAAACATGTCTTCTTGGTGCTAAATCTGCTAAGTATCCAATGGCAATAGGAGACGACAAACTCTGGAATGACAACTCTCCACCTCTACCTGATAGCACTAGATACCGTCGTCTTGTAGGCAAGCTCATCTACCTAACTGTAACAAGACCTGATATATGTTATGTCGTTGGGAAGGTCAGCCAATTCATGCAAGCCCCAAGGGAATGTCATCTTCAGGCTACTCTAAAGATATTGGAATATGTTAAGGGATCTACAGGAAAGGGACTTTTGTTTCAAAGAAACAACCATCTCAAGATAGAAGCCTACTCAGATGCTAGCTACGCTGATGATAAAGGAGACAAAAAATCCACGTCTGGGTTCTGTACATTCGTGGGAGGAAATCTCGAGAGCTGGAAGAGCAAGAAACAAGCAGTTGTATCTAGATCGAGTGCTGAGGCCGAGTACAGGAGCATGGCCCACTACATGTGAATTGAAATGGTTACGAACTCTCCTTCTAGATTTTGGAGAAGTTTATAACCATCCCTTGTCAATGTTCTGTGACAATAAAGCTGCAATTTATATATCTCAAAATCCAGTATTTCATGAGAGAACCAAACACATTGAAGTGGACTGTCATTTTATCAGGGAAGAAATCTTGAAGAAACAAATCTGCACTCCATTCGTAACCTCGGATAAAGAGCTGGCTGATATATCATCAAACCCATATCTTCATCCTTCCCTGATGTGTGCAACAAGCTAGGCATGATTGATATATATGCTCCAGCTTGCGGGGGAGTGTTGTAGTCATGCGGTCTCAAAGGGTTGAAGCCGAGCGGTCTCATGCCAGCGGTCTGTGCGGTCTCCCAGCACCAGACTGCGCCTTCTCCTCAGAAGTACGAGATCGCGTTATATGAAGATGTGCGGTCTCCAACTCTATTGAGTAACGGTCTGATAACTGCGGTCTGTGCGGTCTACCAGCACCAGACCGCGCCTTCTCCTTAGAAGTGCGAGATTGCGTTGTGTGCAGATCTGCGGTCCCCAGCTCAATCAAATAACTGTTGGATAACCGCGGTATGTGCGGTCTCCCGGAATCAGACCGTCGTCTCTCCTCAGGAATACCAGATCGCTTAATATGAAGAGAAGCGGTCTGGTACGCCCGGTCTCTCCTTTACGGGGAAGTGTTCGCCAGGGCGGTCTCACGATCTGTTGGCCTTCTCTGTCACACGACCTTCCTCCTATTGTGTGACCGCCAGTCTTCTCTCCAAACCGCGGAGGTCGCTGCGGTCTCGTTCTCCCTAACCGCCTGACCGCCCAGCTCTCTTTATGTATTGTATTTGTATTTAGTCTCACATTGTGTATTTGGTTTTTCCTCTTTCCCTCCTAGTCTATATAAAGGAGGCAATACTCTTGTAATACTTAGATTTTTTGGAAATAAAAATTCTGTTATTTTCAAATTCTCACAATTTATATGAAATGCCTCCTAACTGCCCTCACCCAACCTTCTTTTGATAATACCAAAAGGGGGAGATTAACTGAAGAAATCTATATAGGAGAAATATAGAAGAATACGGGGAGACTAATTCATGTAATCAATCATTTATGGGGAGTAAAACATAAATTGCATTTATGTAGAGGGAGCATTAAGATATGGGGAGTATACACATTATCATGCTTATCAAATCTCACATTATCATGCATATCAAATACTATAGTTGCACTATTATCTCGCTTATCATATTCTATAATCACCTTTAATGATTTCTTGCTAAGAGGATTTGTTATTATCAAAAGGGGGAGATTGTTGGACATGTGTGTCACATCCCTTTGTATGAGAATAACAAATCTCAAATTGTATTTGATCTTGCTTGTCGTGTATTTAGAGAGTGCAGGAACTATAGGTGCAATACTCCACATGTAGAAAACAGATTGTAGATGACTCTCTGGAAAGTGTGCTAACGCTCGCGTTAGTTGTTAATGCCCAGCGTTAACAACCGCTGAGAAGGAAACCGCTGAGATGGCGTTCGACGAAATCTGAAGGAAACTGCGTTCGACAAACTCAGAAGGAAACTGCGTTCGACGAATGGAAACTGCGTTCGACGAAATCTGAAGGCACTCGACGAAACCTGAAGGAACCTGTGTTCGACAAAATCTGAAGGAAACTGCGTCGGACGAAAGGAAAGTGCGTTCGACGAACTCTGGAGGCGTTCGACGAACTCTGGAGGCGTTCGACGAAAGGAGTTTCCGTTCGACGAACTGAACCTGCACTCGACGAAATTTCACTTGACGAACCTTCGTTCGACGAACTTTGATTCCGTTCGACGAACGCGCGTTCGACGAAACAAGTTTCGTTCGACGAAATTGGTTTCTGCCACGATCCTAACGGTTGTGGTTGACGAAATGGGATTCAGTTCGACGAAGGCGCATTCGACGAAATTAGTTTCGTTCGACGAAATTTGGTTCTGCCACGCTCCCGATGCTATGCACGATCTCAGTAACTGTCGTACATGTTCACTAACACCGGCGTTAACCCCTAACGCCACGCGTTAGCTCCCGTGGTTATTTAAAGACCTGATTTCGTTTTGCTCGTGGAGATTATTGAAGCCTTTATTCCAGAGATCTGAGAGAGCTTCGAGAGAGAATACTTGTGCCAAAACTCCATTGTTGTTATGCCATCGAAGATGGATCTCCCACAAAAAGCTTAAGGAAAATTCTGGAGGAGGACTGCGTCACGCTACATCCGAAGGACGATCGCTTCGACCTCGCTCATATTACAGCGATCATTCATCTCCAACTTCAGAAGATCTCATATAGGGAGTTTTTATTATTATCTTTACTTTCATTCCATATATTTTTTGTAACCGTTTAGAGAATTCACCTTGTGTTGGCGACTAGGTGGTAGGACTTAGGGAGAAATTCGCCTTGTGTTGGCGACTAGGTCTAGGTGATTAGATCTAGGGGATGCTTGATGACATATCCGGGGAAGGATTGGCTAGAGCGGCTTGAGGCCATATGCGGGGAAGGATAGGCTAAAGCCAACCGGTTTGTGGGGATACAAGTCGGTATAGAAAAGGAAAAATTGTTTTACTTTATACGCCTCCGATTTCTAGCGATATTGAAATCAAATTTATGTAAACACCTTTTTTTATATAATATAATCATGTCTATGTTTGTGTTTACTTGATTTCGATCATTTGGCATAAGTTATAAAATTGCAAATTACAATTGTTTCTTCCTTTAAGTTAAATTGTTATTTCATTCTAATTTACTTTAAACAATTTAGTAAATCGTCTAAAATTTTATAAAGAATTTTATTCCCTTATTCACCCCCCCCCCCCCCCCCCCCTCTAAGGGCGCCAATCGATCCAACAGGTAAGTCATGGACAAGTATGTAAAGATATTGATAAAATTTACCCATCTGAAGAGTGGATAAAGCACTTGGAAAGAAACACTAAGAGGGATAGGGTATTCAAAGAAAATCTGGTAAAGAAAGACAATCCAAGAAGAATGCCTTCAAGATATATTCCAAAGTCATATCTATACTTCAAAAGGCAGGAGAACAAAAGAAAATTAGCTGAAATTGAGGGTGTTAAAGATAAAGGAAAAGAAGTTGCTGATGACTCTGCTGAGTGCTCTTCTTCTTCCAAGGAAAGAAAATTAGATGAATGTATTTAAGTCTCATGGATTTCTGAATGTAAATTGAATTATGATTCATTACCTTATCTGAATTGTTAATGAATGAATTGTTGAATTAATCACCTTGTGCCATAAGCTAATCTGTGCAATAGCTTAATTTTACCCTGTGTTAATGATTAAGTTAATCTGTGATGCTTTTTCATGCTTATCTAATCATATTTTTGGGTTGCTAAAATCTGTCAGTAACATACCTGGCTTGAATATCATATGTTATAATATTATCCTAAATGCCATAATGATGCTTACATGAGTATGTTATAATGATTATCATATTGTGAAATCACATGAAAAGTATTTTTGTGTTATGTACTTTAGCATTAAGGGTATTCTGCCTTATTCAAATAGGGGGAGATTGTTGGGAATATTACCCTCAATATTCCCTTGATTTGAAGAGGTCTCGCACTTAATGCAAAGTACAAGTTGTATTTGATAAACCCTATTTCACCTCATAAGCATGCAGGGTTAGATTAGTTCAAGGTGTGGAGTAAGTTCAGGAGGTTTACTGACTGAACCGCTGAGACGAGCTCATTGTCTCAGCTGAACCGCTGAGACAAGGCGATGAGCCGCTGAGAAGGAGTCTGGGCCAGCTGAGCTGCAGATAAGGAAAATCCGCTGAGACAACTGTCTGTCTCAACGGATCCGCTGAGACGGGACACATGCAGCCGCTGAGACTGGAAGCTATCTCGGCCCAACCGCTGAGACAGATTCAAAAGTACTGGCGGGTTCTGCTTTTGGCGCAAGTGGCTGAAAAGCAAGATATGATTCTCCAATCTCCTCCATGCTGTGTCAGGGGACTTCTGATAGCCGTTGAAGTCTGGAGGAGTATAAAAGAATGAATTAGGGCTTTGTCAAGATACTTACTGGAACCAACACAAAAAGAAAGGGAAATTAACTATTCCATTGACGGCTACCCTCAAGTGATCTCTTCCTGCTTCCTGAAGCTACAAGGAGAGATAGAGTGTTCTTGATTAAATCAAGTCAAGACAAGTTGATCCTCATTCATCATCTGAAGAGAAGGATCAGAAGAATCAAAGTTGAGTCATCACTCACATCCCGGTTTCTAAACTGCAACAGCAGTTATTCTGCAACAGAAGACCAAGGCTTTATTTCTTCTATCTTCTGTTGTAATTTTCAATATTACTTCTGTTGGAACTTTTATGTTCTGAGATTGTAGGGCATCTTCGCCTGAGTGTGTAGGGCTGTCTGGCCTGAGAAGTAGAGCTGAGAGTTCAGCTTGAGTGTAGGATCTTTGGTTGATCTGAGGTAGGGTTGTTGAGCCTGAGGTAGGGTTGTTGAGCCTGAGGTAGGGTTGTTGAGCCTGAGGTAGGGCTATTGAGTGTAACAACCCTAAAATTTAATTAAAAAGTTATATTAAAGGCTATCCGCACCCCAGCCCCCCCTCCTTTGTTAAATCCCCGACCAGCCCCCCCCCCTCCTATTAGTATTATTTGGCTAGCCGCACCCCTCCCCTCGGTTTTAAACCCGCACCCTCAGCTAGGGCTCCCGGTCCAGGGCAATCGCAAGCCGCAAGCGCCCGTCTCCCGCTCCAGCCCCGTCTCCCGCGCGTCGCCCATCTCCCGCAGCACAACTGCCTCCTGCGGCGGCTCCTCCTGCCTTAGCCGACGTCGCCTCATCCTCCTGCTCTAGGCGCCGACGCCCTCTGAATCTGCTGAGGTCTGCGCCTTTTCTCCCCCATCCTATGGCCGACGACAGATCCTCAGGCCAGCAGCCCTTCTTCCCTCTCCTCCAAAGGAGCCACCTCCAGCAGCTCTTCCTCAGGCCGATCTCCATCAGTCGGCATCCCCCTCCTCCTCCCCTAGCCGGCTGTGGCAGCTTCTTCCTCAAGTGCTGGCAGTCTCTCCCCCTTCCAAGGTCGGCAGCCTCCTCAACTTCCTCCAGCAGCCGACAACCTCAGCTCCTCCTTCCAGCTTCCTCCTCTCCTCCAGGAAGCCCTTCTCCTCCTCCTGCTTAGGGCCGACAGTCCTCTGGCCGACCTCCAGCAGCCGGACTCCGTCAGTCGGCAACATCTTTCTTCCCCCGGCAGCACTCTTCCCTTCCGATTGGGTTGGCTTTGCAAGAAGAATGCCTAGGGTTCGCTCGTTTTCCCCTCTACTTGGATTTAGAGCCCGGATATGACTTCCTGTGGGTAAGATTCTCCACCCAAACCCTCATATTCAGATTTTCATAACCACTAATGATTTATTAGTGCCCCGTTTTGCGTTCAATTTGGGATTTCAGATTTATGCCATCTTATAATCGTCTAACCGTGGTTTGTTCGTGATTTCCGGTTTCGCCCCTCGATTTAATTGGTGGGATCACGCAAAACCCTCTCCGATTTAGGGTTTCCCTAGCCTAAAGCGCCGCCAAATCGTTGTTTCCTTCGTGGTATCTCTTCTCCCCTCTTTCTGAGGGAGGCAAAATTTGCTAAATCCTCGTTGTTTAATTTCCTCGTCGTAGAAATGCTTGTATTAGCGTAGTAATTGTGCTGCATCGCTTTTGTTGTTCCTGAACAGGTTCGAAAGCATGATTTCAGATTTTTGCTCGCGCTATTTGGCCGCCCCCGTCAGCTTCAGCTTATTTAAGGCAAGTAGAGATCATCCTCTCTTGCAAACATTGAACTTAATTGTCTTGTCTGTTCTTATGTTTATATTAATTCACCCTTGAATGCTGGTTTCATCAAATAAGCTCAGTTCTTGAATGCCCGAATTGATTGTTAGTAGTTTGAGGTTTCACGCGTTTGAAAAGACACGAATTTGTGAACTTGAATGATTTTATTTGGATAGTCACCTAGATGAATGAGTTTCTTAATTGATGAATAATTCGAGGAATGAAAGGTCGTTGAGCATGAGTAAGAAGCGTCATGATAATAATAGTAATAATTTCTGGTTAGCAAATAAATGATCGGTGTTTTTCTATCATGCTCGTATCGTACACATCTTATTTGGGAGTTAATTGTGCCATAAAATGTCTTAATGTAAATGCGTACTTATCCCAGAATCGATGTTTGTCAACTTACTCCTGTGCATTTTACTTGAATAATCTTCTTGTTAATAAAACCTTCAGACTCTTGAATCCGCAAGCTTCAAAACTCTCTATCGAGTTCTCTGAGTTATCGAATCTTGTTTCTTATGCCTATCTGGTTCCAAGACTTGGTTAAATAACGTTCTATAACTTGATTCCTCCCGTTTCACATTTGTAAAATATACTATCGTATATCTGAATCAAAATTTGGTTACAGTCTTGATATGTTTGAATCACTCAATCATGAATTACTTCATTAATAACTTAAGTAAACAAAGAAAGGTGGTGTTTAATCGATGCAACTCCTCGACTTGGGTTCCCTCTTGAATCCCTAACGGGAACAAAGGACCGGTCATAGCAAGCATGAACTCCCTGGCTCAAGGGTGAGGGTTCGAAAGAGCCGCCCCTTAGAGGCTACGGGTAGAAATCCTGAATTTCAGATATGCCTTGCATCTGAATCTGAATCTGTCTGAATCACGAATCATGTGCGTCAACCAAATATACCCACACTTTCACTTGTTACAACTTAAGTTATTACTTGATCATCTATGTATGCTATACTTCGGAGTAGTCTAATAACTTTAGATATTTCTGCTTGTCTCACTTGCTTGTCTGTTTTGTTAGCTCAGCTTCATGAAAAGCGGTACTCAATATGTTGTTTCTCCTGCTCGTATTTTTATTTAGCTTTACTCCTGTTTATTTCAATGTTCTGAGGCTTTTCCTTCTTGTTTTGGATTTGCCTTAGTGGTTGTGCCTGCGCCGCCTGCTCTCAGAGGCCGATCTGCGTCAAGTTTCAGGTTTTGTGTTTATGTTTCATTTCTTTTACTGTCAGATATTTCTTTCATGTAATAATTATAATCAGCCATTTTCTCCTGTTTCATGGACAACTGCTAGGCTAAATATTAGATGTACTAGAATTTATCATGTTTTGCATGTTCATTCATCCGAGATGATCACTGCATAAATATCTGTTTCAAAACTTGTATCTTGAGCTTTTATTAAAATGCATGTGCACATGTTTCAAATTTATCATATTTTTAAAGCTTCCGCAATAAAATAACCTGTTTTAATCAAAAGTAACTATTTTAAAGTTATTTATCAGTATATCTGCTTGCGCCTTAGCAGGCATGGTTTTCCTTCCTCCCATGCCTGTGGCATCACGGCCCGCCCGAAGCGCACTCTGACTCTTGTCGAGACGGGTCGTGACAGTTGGTATCAGAGCCAGGTTATGCTCTATAGATTAAGCATTTTACAATTATCAAATATTTTGAATCTTATTTTATAAATATTTATACATGCATCATTTCTCCACGCACCTTGTCATTATATGTTGTTCGCAGCTGAAATACGCACACACTCACTCATAAGCATGAGTAGTATGCACACGAATGTTAAGGGGTTATGGGCAAACTTAACATTTTTGTGCATATGAATTCCACTGGGATATACACCGCTTGCGAATATTAAATGGTTATGGGCAGTTTAATATTTTCAAGTGCGTTGGCATTAGAGTCTTAATATGCATGACATGTTAAGTGATATGGGCGCTTAACATGGCATGTGTATCCATTCATTTGCATTCATATCATAAGCATTGCACAAGTGTCCAGCTAAGAACAACAATAATGATTGTACACGCATAGTTTTACTACTTGCTTGACATGGCACATGATTTCAATTTTGCCCTTGCATGATCATTACCTAGAGTTGTCCAATGGAAATGCTGTAATTATTACATAATTTATGTACCTGACAGTAGGAAATGTGTTAGAATCTCTAGTTTCAAATCTTTGATATTCGTAATCAGTGCTTCATGTTCTGCTTGTCTATCGATCTCATCTGATTCTCCAGTATCTCCTTCTAGTTAGCTTCCATGTATTGATCTGCAAACCTTGTTGGAATGAATGGCATCTGAATCTTCGTCATAAGAGGTCTCTTTCAGGGAATCCTCAGAAAGTTTCGGGACGAAACTTCCTAAGTAGGGGAGAATGTAACAACCCTAAAATTTAATTAAAAAGTTATATTAAAGGCTATCCGCACCCCAGCCCCCCCCCACCCCCCCCCCCCCCCCCCCCCCCCCTCCTTTGTTAAATCCCGACCAGCCCCCCCTTCCTATTAGTATTATTTGGCTAGCTGCACCCCTCTCCTCGGTTTTAAACCCGCACCCTCAGCTAGGGCTCCCGGTCCAGGGCAATCGCAAGCCGCAAGCGCCCGTCTCCCGCTCCAGCCCCGTCTCACGCGCGTCGCCCGTCTCCCGCAGCACAACTGCCTCCTGCGGCGGCTCCTCCTGCCTTAGCCGACGTCACCTCCTCCTCCTGCTCTAGGCGCCGACGCCCTCTGAATCTGCTGAGGTCTGCGCCTTTTCTCCCCCATCCTATGGCCGACGACAGATCCTCAGGCCAGCAGCCCTTCTTCCCTTTCCTCCAAAGGAGCCACCTCCAGCAGCTCTTCCTCAGGCCGATCTCCATCAGTCGGCATCCCCCTCCTCCTCCCCTAGCCGGCTGTGGCAGCTTCTTCCTCAAGTGCTGGCAGTCTCTCCCCCTTCCAAGGTCGGCAGCCTCCTCAACTTCCTCCAGCAGCCGACAACCTCAGCTCCTCCTTCCAGCTTCCTCCTCTCCTCCAGGAAGCCCTTCTCCTCCTCCTGCTTAGGTCCGACAGTCCTCTGGCCGACCTCCAGTTGCCGGACTCCGTCAGTCGGCAACATCTTTCTTCCCCCGGCAGCACTCTTCCCTTCCGATTGGGTTGGCTTTGCAAGAAGAATGCCTAGGGTTCGCTCGTTTTCCCCTCTACTTGGATTTAGAGCCCGGATATGACTTCCTATGGGTAAGATTCTCCACCCAAACCCTCATATTCAGATTTTCATAACCACTAATGATTTATTAGTGCCCCGTTTTGCGTTCAATTTGGGATTTCAGATTTATGCCATCTTATAATCGTCTAACCATGGTTTGTTCGTGATTTCCTGTGTCGCCCCTCGATTTAATTGGTGGGATCACGCAAAACCCTCTCCGATTTAGGGTTTCCCTAGCCTAAAGCGCCGCCAAATCGTTGTTTCCTTCGTGGTATCTCTTCTCCCCTCTTTCTGAGGGAGGTAAAATTTGCTAAATCCTCGTTGTTTAATTTCCTCGTCGTAGAAATGTTTGTATTAGCGTAGTAATTTGTGCTGCATCGCTTTTGTTGTTCCTGAACAGGTTCGAAAGCATGATTTCTGATTTTTGCTCGCGCTATTTGGCCGCCCCCGTCAGCTTCAGCTTATTTAAGGCAAGTAGAGATCATCCTCTCTTGCAAACATTGAACTTAATTGCCTTGTCTGTTCTTATGTTTATATTAATTCACCCTTGAATGCTGGTTTCATCAAATAAGCTCAGTTCTTGAATGCCTGAATTGATTGTAGTAGTTTGAGGTTTCACGCGTTTGAAAAGACACGAATTTGTAAACTTGAATGATTTTATTTGGACAGTCACCTAGATGAATGAGTTTCTTAATTGATGAATAATTCGAGGAATGAAAGGTCGTTGAGCATGAGTAAGAAGCGTCATGATAATAATAGTAATAATTTCTGGTTAGCAAATAAATGATCGGTGTTTTTCTATCATGCTCGTATCGTACACATCTTATTTGGGAGTTAATTGTGCCATAAAATGTCTTAATGTAAATGCGTACTTATCCCAGAATCGATGCTTGTCAACTTACTCCTGTGCATTTTACTTGAATAATCTTCTTGTTAATAAAACCTTCAGCCTCTTGAATCCGCAAGCTTCAAAACTCTCTATCGAGTTCTCTGAGTTATCGAATCTTGTTTCTTATGCCTGTCTGGTTCCAAGACTTGGTTAAATAACGTTCTATAACTTGATTCCTCCCGTTTCACGTTTGTAAAATATACTATCGTATATCTGAATCAAAATTTGGTTACATGTCTTGATATGTTTGAATCACTCAATCATGAATTACTTCATTAATAACTTAAGTAAACAAAGAAATATGGTGTTTAATCGATGCAACTCCTCGACTTGGGTTCCCTCTTGAATCCCTAACGGGAACAAAGGACCGGTCATAGCAAGCATGAACTCCCTGGCTCAAGGGTGAGGGTTCGAAAGAGCCGCCCCTTAGAGGCTACGGGTAGAAATCCTGAATTTCCGATAAGCCTTGCATCTGAATCTGAATCTGTCTGAATCACGAATCCTGTGCGTCAACCAAATATACCCACACTTTCACTTGTTACAACTTAAGTTATTACTTGATCATCTATGTATGGCATACTTCGGAGTAGTCTAATAACTCTAGATATTTTAGTTTGTCTCACTTGCTTGCCTGTTTTGTTAGCTCAGCTTCATGAAAAGCGGTACTCAATATGTTGTTTCTCCTGCTCGTATTTTTATTTAGCTTTACTCCTGTTTATTTCAATGTTCTGAGGCTTTTCCTTCTTGTTTTGGATTTGCCAACCAGTCTTTAAGGAGAAGAGTCGATATAAAAAAACAACAAGGTCAATTTCATATCGCCCTGATCTTAGCGTCGTCAAGATCAAAACTCTTTTATTATGAAAAGATATTAATAATGATATTTGGTTTCATGAAAAGGAAAATTAACAAATTTTAATTAATCATTATTCACTCCTCCCTAAAAATGCCTTGCGATCCAGCACAAAGTCCACGACATTGACTTAGGGTGTGGACTTCACCAAATTTCTCAGGTTGTTCTCCTTGAGCTCCTGATTATTTCTTCATTCAAACTCTTGTTCTTTTATCTTGAAAACAAAGAAACAAATGAAATAGCACATAAAATGAAAACTAATTGTATAAAATAAGAGTTTTACCTAACGCAAATGATATTAATAAATAGTATAATTATGCTCTCATCAAGATGTAGTCTAGTTGATGTTGAACCACGCAAATCTGTGATTATTTGTGTGTTGCTGCCATCTTATGCTTTCATTGTTTTTAAGATGTAACACCTAGTACTTCCACAATGAATGCTATCTTGCATTGACATAAATTAGGCACCTCTTGTAGTTGTTTTTGAGGTGATCTCAAAGCAATCAACAGTTAGTCTTACTGTCAACGCAATATGAGACTATAAGGTCGCACATAAAAGTGTTTGGAGAAGTTGGAGAAAGGATAGTGTTGGCCTCACTCATATTGGATATGAGTGGAGGATCAATCCTATGACTATTTGGAACTGAATTGAGAATGTCTCAAATGGGAAACAAGTACTAATGATGAATCGTCTAAATGGTTTAGTCAAATTCTTTAGGACTTGGCAAATTCGGCGAAAGTGTTTCGATGAATGGATTTATATCGTCGAATTCGTTTAAAGGGTTTAGACGAAGCTATGTCAATTCGTTTATTCGAATTCGTCGAAAGTCTTTAGTCGAATATGATAATTCGTCTAAAGTGTTTAGTCGAATTATTATGCATTCGAATTCGTCTAAAGCGTTTAGTCGAATTTAAGACAATTCGTCGAAAGTGTTTAGTCGAATATGATAATTCGTCTAAAGTGTTTAGTCAAAATTATCTGTTCGAATTCGTCAAAAGCGTTTAGTCGAATTTGAGACAATTCGTCGAATGTATATAGTCGAATATGATAATTCGTCTAAAGCGTTTAGTCGAATTATTATGTATTCGACGAATTTAAATCCTGGCAGAAATGTTTTGTTTTTCCTCTGGTCTACGGATAGCCTGTTTTATGCCTTGCGTATAAAAGGAACGAGATTAGGTCTTCTTGAATAGATCGATCCTTTTCACGATTTCTGAAGAGCCGAAGACGGAAGTGTTCCGATAGCTCTCGCTCCGTCCGCCGACCTCATCGCCGCCGACCATCGCCGCCTCCCCCTTCAACGGACCTAGCAGTTCGTGGGGACGCAGAGGGTTGTTCTTCTCCGACCCATACCTTGTGCGACAAGGCATTGGGGTTCTCCTTCCCTGTGTGGATCTCTATAGAGGGCCGATACATTTCAGTGCTTGGAACTCGAGGTTTGTCTACCGATTCCTTCTTGGAGCATCTTGGTTGAGTATTGACTCAATCCCGCAAAGGTATATCGCATTTTGCTTTCCTAATCTCTTGATTCATGAAATCCGCAAGATCCTTACTCTTTGGGTTGTTCTAGTTATTTCTTCCGCTGCGCACATATTGATGTGTTCATATCATTATGAATGGTATGTAGAAAACTCAACACCTCTGTCTGTCCAATTTTATGTATTCTATCTAAGACTACAAAATTGACTCGTATGTTCGAGTGCACAACAAATACAATCTAACATGATCATTTAATACTCAAATTCTATTTGTACACTTCATACTACTTAGCAATGTTTATACATCAAGTCCACAATAAATTCATCGGTGTATGTCATAGGGTCACCTAAATTCTACTCTATCCATAAGGCTCATCAGCCTCTTAATTCAATTTGAAAACACATTGTCTATATAAGCCAAAGAAAATAATATACAAGCATCATGTAAAACTATGCAAACCAAATATTAGCACAATGGGATTAATCCCTTCGAGATCCACAACAATGCATTTAGATTAACCATAAATGTGTCCATCCCTACGACAAGCACACTAAATTTTTACTAAATATCTTCAAGTCTCTAAATAAAGTATTTGCACGTGTTGATCCTAATTATGATAACCACAACCTTTAGGGTCTTCACCCTAAACTACAGTTACCTAATATAATAATAGTCCACACATGCTCATGCATAACACAAGTTATGAGATCCCCTTTAGTGATCCATTGAAGGGTCTCCAATGGATCCACTAAGGGAAGAAACATATGGTGGCCACCACCTTTATCTCCAAAATACGGTCGAAGACTACAACACTACAACACAACGCTTCAAGCCCACAATCATTGATCCTTACACTAAGGCTCGCAATCATAAACATCATTGAGCACTTCTTCCAAAACTAGCACTTCCAATGAGCAGTACTCTAAGACCGATGGCTCCAAAATGTAGTAGGAAAGAGAAAGGGAAATATGAAATATGTTTAGCCCCAATAAGGCTCAGCTTGGCATGGTAGTAGCGGTCGTGAATGCGGTGGTTATGAACCATCGTTCATGAAAGATAGACCTCGCCTAAGGAGCTTCATTCACTTTTATGTTCAAAACTAGTTTGCTCTTCTTTGTGGCAATCATAACCGTTGTCATGCCAAGCATACATTCTATGGCGGTGGCGTTTCTATTCAAACTCACCGAAGCAAAAATGTCATGCCAAACGGAGCCTCGGGCTCTGTTTGGTTTGGTGGTGGCCGTCCTGAACACTGTGGTTATGAACCATCGTTCATGACCGCCCGACCTCACCTAAGGAACTTCATCCACTTTTATGTTCAAAACTAGTTTTTTTTTTCTTGGTGGCAGTCATGACCATTGACATTCTAAACATACATTCTATAATTGTTGGTGTTTTATCTAAACTCACTGGAGTAAGAACACTGCGCCAAACAGAGCCTAAGTCTCAAAACCTACACTAATCAGCTGAATGAATCTCTCGTCCAATTATTCATTCAGATAATAAAATGGTTCTGATTCCAAGAAAATGAGTGAACTCGTAAAACTTATTTTTATCATATCTAGACCTCAATAAGTTTATCAACCCTCAGATAGACCTTAAAATAATTCAACTGGATGCTTATGGAATTCGGCAACCCACGAATAGACCTTCGCCTAAACATGTACATAATTTTCTGTCACTAACACCGATACGCCTATCAGGTTTCCGATAAGGATAGATTTCCAAATCATAAACTTTATTGTTACAAATATTTCCAATTATGGGACTTTAATCCCTGAAACTAATCAATCACTCTCTACAAGCACACCCTTATCACTAATATAAATAATACTTGCATAGAAATGTCATCACAAATAGATAAAGCTAAATTGAACTCCAGAGTCTCCAATAAATGAATAGACTTGAATTGTACAGTCAACCTTACAACAAAAACATCACATCACATCAGACACCATCATCTATGGGTAAACATCATACTTAAGAGTGCATGAAAAATACATGAAAAGGGATAAAACCCCCCAAAATTAACCATAAATGTATCATGTCTACATTTCATAGCTCTGATGAGCGTATTTCTTATAATATTTTCACCCTACAATTCTTATCGTTTTCATCCTTTTATGTGCTAGATGTGTGTGGTTAATGTTCATATTTAGATTCATATTGCCTCTGGACTGTTTGGATGTATTCTTGTTGGAGGTGTGAATTTTTGTGCGTGTTTGAGGGATGTTATGTTCAATTTGACTTACGCACGTCCGTGAGTATTTTCCTCACGCTCGGGCGCCTATTTTCCCATTAACACTGTCAATTTTCTGCCATTCGAATTTGCGTGTGCGGACTTTCGCACGCGCGTTTGTGCACGTGCAATTGCGCAGGCGCAGTCATTTTTCCTGATTCTAGCAACTTTTGGTCATTCCGAATTTGTGTGCAGAATTTCCGCACGCGCGTGCGCTCACGTGCAAATGCGTGTGCGTGACATGGGCGCCCAACTTTCTTCTGTATATGTTACGCGTGCGTTTTGCACTGTGCGCGTGCGCCCTGTTTCCTACATAATTTCTGCTCGCGATTTCAGCCGCATCGGCCGTCCGGGGAGCGTCGTTTTAGGTCGTTTTTCATCCCAAGCTCTTAGGGTTCGTCCCTAAGCCATTTCCTACCTCCCCAAGCTTCCTAAAAGTGCAAGAGGATATTTGCAAAGATCCATTGGAGCTCTAAGCCTGAGTACTTGGTGTTGAGGCGAACAAACCCGGGTGAAGACGCGACTAGGAGGAGGTGACAACTTCTCCCGTATCGTGGAAGCAGCCAACAAGGAAGAGGAAAAGTCGGTGGACCAAGCCGCGCTCCCCTTCGAATCCGAGGAAGAGTCCCCCGCTCTTTTTGTGCAAAGGGGTGGTAATATGTATCTCTCCATTCTCTTTTAAGAACTTTGTATTCTCTATTGAAGTGTTCTCTAAAGCATCTATATACCATGACCATTGGACATAGACGTTCATAGATTCACTATTAGTTGTGGATGGTATGGATTTGTGCTGTGTTTTTGTTTGAGTAATATTGTTGTTTGCGATCTTGTGATGATAATGACTTTGTGATTGTGAACATGTTGCGACTTCGTTGAGCTATAAGCGAACATGCGAGTGAGAAGAGGTGAAGGCGACCCTCATTGTTATAGTGTGAGCGAAGCGGAGGAAGGCGACCTGCACGATAATTTAGTTTTCTTTTATGCAATAGTTGACAGCAAAACCCCCCGTGTTCCTATAAAAACTTCGACCAATACTTCAATCTCAAGTCTTTCTCGAAAGTGAACTCCACCCCGTCGTGTTTCGCGAGGCTCGATACTCAGGGATTTACTCTCTGTTTTATATTACTTGAACAATTTGTACTATTGCCGCGACGCATCACGTTTTTGTCATTGCCGGGGAACACGACAAGTGTGATTTTTCTTAAGAGGAAGGTTAGAGATAGAGGCCTTTTCATTTGTATATCGCATTTCTTTTAGTTTTTTTATTTGGTTGTTTTCTTTCAATCATCTGTTACTATTGTATTGTTTGATCTAAGCATTACTTTCATTTTTAGATTTATGCATGTTGGGTTTTTAGAATTATTTGTGTTGAATCCATCTCCTCACCACAATGTATACTCCACAACAGTGCAAATGGTGCAGGATTCGTTACCATTGTTGTGAGGTGTGCTATATGGGAAACCGTGCTTATAATGCTCAAGGCTCATCCCACAGAGAATCAACCACTTTTGGCTCTTTATATGGCGTGCCTAATCATTATACACACGCTGCCCCACGACATGCATTGTCACAACCCGGAGGTTGGACTCCTTCTATGTCCAGACCTGCAGTTAAGCGGTGTTTGTTTTTTCAAAGCACATATCATGCGCTGATGGATTGTGAAAAAATGAAATTGCAAATGGAGAAAGAAGATAAGCATGTGTTTATGGTCGTCCCTCCTTTACCGTTTTAACTTCTCCTCCGGTTGTCGACGATGCATCCAATAGCATCCCAAATTCTCTTGGGAGTTTATTGGATACATCGACGACCAAACCCATTGATTTATGTAATGACATAATGGAGCACCTTTCCCCATTAGCCTACCCACCTCTTTTGGATTCAACAGTGAGGGATAAAATTTATAAACATATTGTAGATCCTCCTAATTCTTTTAATCTGAACATGCATGTATCTATTAATTATTTGGATGAGATTAAATTGCAAGTTGAGGCAGATGAGGATCCTGTGCCTACACTTTGGTGTTCTTAGTGTGGAAGGAAAGGACATCATTCTGTGGTATGCTTATTGAACAAACAAACACGGTTGGAAAAAAGTTTGGGATTGGATTCCACCTATTTCAGTAAGACTACTCCTAGTATGGTAGCTCATACAGTGGAGGAGCATGAAATGGTGAAATCCCATAGAACTTCTTCTGAGTGTGATGTGGTCATGCCAGCATGCTTTGTTGTGCCTCATGTCGTGCAGGAAGAAGAAACCACCATTGAAGGGAACCATCTCCTTCATTTGTGGAAGCTCCCTCCTGGCTCCTGCTATATCTTTTGTGGCAAGGGTTCCTTTTTTTGAACCTTCCTCTGCAATTCCTCTCACCATACCTGTTTTGAACATGCCTGTCTTGGAAACCACCTTGATACAGGATCACCCAGCTCTTCCAAGCCCAGTGCAAATAGAAGCAGCCACCAGTGAAGAGGACTCCCCTTTGCATGCAGATGCTTCCTCTTGCACCGACCTTGGTCCGAAGGATCCTATAGTGGGGGACATTTCCCTTATTTCCACCGATGTTATCAGATCCACTCGTCGGGGAGGATCTCGTCACTGATAACATCCCCTCTTGTACATTGGAGGTTGATGAGGTGGAGTCGCCTTCCCTCACCATCCCTACTCATCAGACTCCATATTTTTTGTTTTTGATATTGATGTTTCCCCTATGCAGGAGGAGGTGATGGAGCATGAGTTATTTCATGTTCCTAATCCTTTCTATTTTAGGAGTACAGTAGCATACTGATGGACCCGCCCATCAGCAATGATTCAAGTTGCGGAGGAGAATTTTCTCTTTTTAAAGTTTTTGAGATTTCTAGTTTTTATTAAATTAGTTAAAATTGTTAAATAAATAGTCCTACAAATTTGATCCATGTTTTCGGTTGAGTATTTTTTTTCTTTTCGTGTTTGTCGCTGCTGTTTCAGAGGCCCGAACAATTTTTTATCTAGCGCATGTCTGTGCGTGATTTTTGCACGTCTGTGCGAATTCTATAGCTACCGCATGCGCAGTGTGTGCGCCCTAGACCATATTTGGGCTGGTCGAGCCATTTTTCTTCATTCTGCTCAGCGCACGCCCGATCCTTTCTTCACGAACGTGTTCGGCGCCTCTTTGTTGCCACATGTGCACCCCCCCCCCCCCCCTCTCACCGGTAGCCTCCTCTTTTCTCGCCGGAGGTAGCCAAGGCATGATCCTCTACTTCCACCGTTGGGTAAATCTTCCATTCCTGCTCATTTTCACTTGAAAGGTATGCCTTATGTGTTCTCTTTCTTCCTCCTTCCCAGCAATCTTTGTGTCCATCATGAAAAAGGTTTTTTTTGAAGGAAGCAAAAGGAGGTAGTCTCAAAGCGGAGGCGAGCCGAGGATGGCGTCTCGATGTGACGAAGAAGAACAGCTCGCAATGCTCACTTTTGAGGATCCCAAAGTGCGCCATCATTTCAGTCGCCTCCGTGATACCGCTATATTGGGTGGGAAGTCTTCCGGGATCTCCCCTTACGGCCGCAGGTTGAGGAATTGGTAATGCCTAGTGTGTGGAACGAGCTGCTGAGCATTGTCGACCCGGGCTACTTCGAGCTGACGCTAGAAATTCTCTCTTTGCTCTCTCTCGCTCCAACGATAGCAGAATAACCCCATGCTCCCACCATCTCTTTCCGCCTCATGGGTGTTTTTATCGGCTAAGTGTCGTTGAGTTTACTATCCATATAGGGATTTTTCCCGCCGAGTTCATAAACTCCATAAGATTTTTGGTTTTACCTTCCGGGTTTCCCCCTGGTGTCTCCCACCGAGAGTATTAGAAGGAGATCACATGAGGATGTGTGGAGTATGAGGCCCGTCGGCCCAAGGCTACTTATCTGGTGTGGCACGAGCGTTGTTACGTGCACCATGTCCTGAGCCATGGTATAGTTGCGCATGGCCTGAACACCCACATTGTCGGACGGCAGGAGCTGTTGTACCTGTACATCATGGATCGCTGTGTCCCGTTAAATCTGGGGGTGATGATCACACAATTATTACTCCATCAGGCGACGGACATCCACGTAAAGAAGATTTTGTGATTGCAGTTTATCACAAAGTTTGTCCACTCCATGGGATTATGGGACACGCTTCCCAGCATGCGGTTGTCCTGCTCCCCAGATGTCGTGAGTCTCTACACCTTGGTTGCTACGAGGCTTATTCGGAAGGTAACCCATAGTGACAACTTCCATTACGTCCTCATGGATGCTCAAGATGAGGATATTCCCGCACCGGGCATGGACGCGGAGGAGCTACGCCACCACACCCTGGTGTAGTATGTTGTAGCCGCACCTGAGGAAGTTTCGAAGAGGAGAGCTTCAAATACAAAGTATTTTTTTGGCCGGAGATCTTTCCGGGAGGTCTTCCCTGACGCTGCACAGCAGCTCGACCATCTGTCTACACAGATGGACTCAATGTCATTGTACATGCATCAATTGGGCTCTTTTCTGCGGATGCCTCCTAACTACTCCTTCGGCGGCGCCGACCCTTCCCAGTATCCTGCGGATGACCCGCCATCTGTCATGTTTTGATTGCGTCTGCGTGTTGTTCTATTATCTCTTTTTCTTTCTTTAACAGTGGAGTACTTTATTTTGGATGATCCTCCGGGATGTTGGAGTAATTTTGTATGACTATATTCTTTTCATCTGCTATTTTTTTTATCCGTTTAAAACTAAATTAGTTGAAATTTTTCTTATTCAATCACCTATGTTAGATTTTGTTTAGCATGCCTTTTCCTCTATTGTGGTTTAGCCTTTTATATTCTGTGATAGCTTATATCTGTGTTGTGTTAATTCACTAGTTTTCTTTGCTATTTTTGTATTGTTTTGTTTGCGCTAATCCTGTGTACAGGATCTGGCTGGTCTCGCATATCTTTTTGGTCAAGCTTGGTCAGGGTGCGCACTTTTGGTACAAGTTCAAATTTCAGGCCGCCTCGGAATGCCCCATTCTCTGGCATTGGGTAACGCATTTCTATCCCGCCTTGTATTTCAAATTATTTTTCATTGAGGTCAATACAGTGTTAAGTCTAGGGGTAGTTCTGTTACTCGCGTGTCACTTATATCACACATATACGTTCCATTTGCGCTCTTTTTAAAATTTTCTCGCGCGCGTGCACTCATTTCCGAACCCACGAGCTTAAGATTTGAATAATTGTTAGTTTTTTGAGCTCTCTCGCTCTTTCATAGTTGTTAGCTTAGGTTAAATTTCTCTTAGAATTTGATTATGGGAGTGGATAGTGACTCGTGCAGTGCCCCTAGTTGCGTGCACGTGTGTGTAAATAAGATTCATTTTAATAATTAATTTTTGCGTATGCCTCTTAGTTTACATGTTGTTTTTACTTAATATCTTTGGTTTATATCTTCTAGATAAAAACGTGGTGTCATCCGACGATTAGCGTAGGGATGTGTGTAGTGGAATGTTAGTTGAGTATTATATGATTTTGATGAAAGGGTGTCCTTTCTCGATGTCTAGAACTTGCCCCTAGCAACTCTTAAAACATTTGCATAGGCTAGTTTAATTTCTCGAATATAACTTAGGTCTTTCTTTGGATCGTTTGTGCATTTGCATCCGTGCCTACATTCATCTACCTTTGCATACACTATTGGGTCTTGCACCCGTCCTTTTGGTTCACCCCCACCACAAATTCACCAAAGCTTAAAATTTCCCAACTTAATTTCACACTTAGACCTGAGCTTAATTTCAAAATCTATTTTCTAGTTGTGATTTGAAGTTGCAATGTTGTGAATGGTGTATTTGAAAATTTAATCATTTGGGTGTTGTTTTGTAAAAAACTTAAAGGAAATTTTATTTGAAAAGAGAAATGAAAAATGAAAAAGAAAAATCTGAATGAAAAAGGAGAGTTGGTGTTCGGTGTGTGAGAGTGATCCCATATGCAAAAAATTTAAGTCTGGGGGTGTCACTACGCACTTCTTTTTTTGGTAGACTAATTTTGATGCTAGCTCTCATTTCGGTTTAAGTGTGATTCAAACCTTCGTTTTTATCTTTGGCTCACCTCACCTTTAAACACATGCCTCCATGTTTCATCCCTATTAAGTCTTAACGATTCGTAGAGTTGGACTTAGCGAATGTTGTGGAGATAGTGAGACCGGGCAAGCTTATGACCATCATCATTGATGTATTTCTTTGGAGGCTATCCTGTAGTCTTAGGAGGATAATGTCGAGCTCAATGGTCGCGCTACTTTCTCCTTACGTTATATTTGGATGATCTGTGTAGTTCTGTCGTAGGAGTGGATATTGTTTTTTAATATTTTGCTTAAAAATAATTGTAACTATTTAGTATATATAGGAATTCTTTCTAGTATTTTTCTTATTTCACGCTCGGGCATGAAGCTTCTCTATTTACTCTCTATTTTCATTTTCTAATTGAACATTTAGCTTCATCTAATACCCGTGAGTAGAATGGTTTGCACGGGACAAGTAATCGTTCAAGTGTAGGGGTATTTGATGTGTGTATTTCTTATAGTGTTTTCACCCTATATTTTTTTATCTGTTCATCCATTTCTGTGCTAGATGTGTGTTTAATGTTCATATTTAGATTTATATTGCATCTGGACTATTTGGATGTATTCTTGCTGTAGGTGTAGATTTTTGTGCATGTTCGGGGGACGTTATGTTCAATTTGACTTACGCATGCCCGTCCATATTTTTCGCACACACGTGCGCCTCTTTTCCCCTTAACACAGCCAGTTTTCTGCCATCCGAATTTGCGTGTACGGTCTTTCGAATGCGCATGCGCGCACATGCAATTGCGCGTGTGCAATCTTTTTTTTCTAATTCTAGCAATTTTGAGTCGTTCCAAATTTGCGCGTGCGGAATTTTTGCATGCGCAAGCACACATGTGTGAAAGCGCATGCGCAACCTAGGTGCACAGTTTTCTTTAACTGTTTATGTTACAAACACGCGTGCGCCCTGTTTTCCTATATAATTCATGCTCGCAATTTCAGCCGCATCGACCATCCGGGGAGCGCCGTTTTAGGTCGTTTTTTCGTCCCAAGCTCTTAGGGTTTGTCCCTAAGTCATTTCCTACCTCCCCAAGCTTCCTAAAAGTGAAAGAGGAGATTTGCAAGGAACCGTTGAAGCTCCAAGCCTGAGTACTTGGTGTTGAGGCGAACAAACATGGGTGAAGACGCGACTAGAAGAAGGTGACAACTTCTCCCGTATCGTGGAAGCAGCCAACAAGAAAGAGGAAGAGTCGGTGGACCACCACTCGAATCAGGGAAAAGTCTCCCGTTCTTTCTGTGCAAGGGGTGGTATTGTAATATCCCGTGTTTATATAATCTGAATTAGAGTAATTAATAAAGATGTTCGAACACTAAATTATCCAACGAAGCTAAATTCAAAAAACAGAGTCCACCGTTAGGTTCAGAAGGTCAAAAAACCTTATAATCGGCATATTATTTGCTAAAATCTGAGATTATTAGGAAAAACGTGATTTTCGGCGCAACCGACACAAATTTCGAGAAACTTAGAAATTCAACAAGAATTGTAAAGAATTTGAGAAAACCGAGGCCGAATTTGGAATCAGGACGTCAAAAAATCTCATAGTAGGTATATTCATTTTTTACACGGGGCGAGGTGCATGGCCGCCACTTGGCGACGTATATGGCCGCCACGTGGCGACACGTGGCTTCGTGCATGACCGCCATGTGGCGACATGCATGGCTGCCATGTGGAGATGTGCATGGCTGCCCTTTGGCACCACATGGCTCCTCCATGGTTGCAAGACCACCATATGGTGACATGTGGCGACACGTGTCACATCCGGAGAGCTAGTAAAGAACGATTTGATTTTTTGGACTTTCCGGGAGTTCTAGAACTCAAATTTAAGTTATTTCAGTGGCGTTTGAAAACTACTATAAATACGGATCCAATGTAAGTATTCATTCATTCCATGTCCATTCAAGTTTCGGGAAATCAAGAGAGAGAGAGGAGAGAGAAAGTATCAGAATTCTGCCAAAATTGTGGGAGATCTTTGGAAGAAGTTCTAGCGCTAGAGTTCGACTTTGGATTCTACTTAGTTGCTGCGGAATCGCTGTCAAAACCCCGCCAAAGTAATATTCATGGTGCAGAGTACTGCGGAAGCGCTGCCAAAATATCCTAAGACGAGGAGCGAGAAGACTGAGGTAGGTGGAAAATAATGCAATACGTATATGTTACGTTAGTATTCAGTAATGCGATAATTAGCAGTAATTATGTTGAAATAATGCCGAAGTTATTACACAAATCAGTTAATATACAGAAATAATGTTGAACTTCTGATAAACGCAACGAGGGGTGGAATTACGTGTATTCACGTAATAATGATGTCCCGAGTTCTCGTGCATGCATATTAACAATATGAAATTGTGTATTCTGGAAATATGAAATTCTGAAAAATATCATATACAAGTACTTGTGATGTCAAAATTTAACTTGCTCAATTGGTGTCTAGAAAAGTGGTTAGGGGTGAGACAGTATCCTCCGAAAGGAATGTGGTGTATAACAGTACATAGTGCGACCACTGACTTTACACTTACCTGGCCAATATGCTAGCTAAATGAGAATAACAAGTTACTCAAATATTATATACAAATAAATGATGTGTATGATTATGTTAGCCCAGTATTTGGCTCACCCTACCCGGGTCCCATGTCTACGTGAGGGGAACATCTCGGGAGTAGTGCTCCCAATTCGGCAAAATTAGCTACTTGCAATCCTCCTGTGGAGTATCAACCCCGCAGTGTTTTGTCTGATGACCCTTATATCATGGGAGTGGCGCTCCTTCTGGGCTTAGCTAGCCAAAAATCTATCTTGTGTGGCGTACCGCATGCAAGTGAACGAGCCCTCCGATTTGGCCGACCAGCATACTGTAAGTGCTAACTAGTAAATCAATTATTTTTGATATAAAAATAAATGAGTTTTTACAAACAAATTAAATGAATATCTGGTGATGTTACTCTTCTGTTTTACTTACATTTTGCTTAAAACTTGTGCATACATATATATATTGTGTTATTCTTTCAGGGTGAGCCAGAATGCTCACCAGCCTACTTATATTTTTAGGTACCAATGCTGATATGGGCGCCAGTGGGCAGTGAGGAAGACTACTATGGTTTGTTTTGTAAAAGAAATGTTGTATCCAATCTGATGAGGTATATGTAAACTTTTGGAATATAAATAAAATATGTTGGTTTTGTTGATTTCGCTTTGGAAATTTGTAACCATAAAAAGATTTTACCTCACATTTACTGTTCTCGCCACGTTAACTCGAGCTTACCGGGCTAGGGTGTGACAAGTTGGTATCAGAGGTAGGTTACACATAAAAGAGCGGAACCAGTAAAATTAGCAGAATACTTGAATAGTAGGATTAGACCCTTGAACATATGTTAGTAAACCTGAGTGGGGTAGACACAAGTAGGAATGAAACAAGATCAGTTTAATTAAGCATTGTGCTTGTGAGATCGACGTTTAAGTTGTCTAATTGGTGTCTAGGAAAGTGGTTATGGGTGAGCCAATATCCCCCGAAAGGAAAGTGATGTATAACGGTACATAATGCGACCACAGACCATACACTTACCTGGCCAATGGGCACCTTAAACTAGAAATTGTGAGTCAATTATGCAAGTAAAAGTAAAAGTATATGAGGTTTCGTTTTCGCGTTCTAAGACACTTATTTCCTTTTCAGGAAATGACCAATAACGATTCGCAAGCGTATGTCATACTAACGGAGGCAGTAACCAGGATAGTCATCCTCCGAGGATGCCCGTAGTACCCCCACAATGTGGATGTTATTACTCAACTGGCAGCAGTCCTGGCCGAAGCTCTGCAAAGCGGACCAGTCCCACCTCCGAGATCAGGATCTGATTCCACCATGCTGAAAGATGGTTGGACATCTTCATGCGAACATGTCCCCCAAAGTTTGTAGGCTCAACGAAGCCACTCGCCGCTGAAGAGTGGTTTCGTCAAGTGGATAGAATATTTGAAGGAATTGAGTGCCCGGAAGAAAAGCGGGTGACTCTTGTCAAATTCATTCTACAAAAAGATGTTGCAGCATGGTGGAACAATCACAGACGCATCCACTTGAAGGGAAGGAAGGCGGCCGACATCGCTTGGAGTGAATTCGTAAATAGATTTCGCAAGTGATATTGGCCTATGTCAGCACGACAGAGGATGAAGGAGCAACTTGCCCAGTTAACTCATGATATCCTTTCTGTTACAGAGTATGAATCTAAATTTTCTTCAATGCTTGAGCCTGTCCCCGATGTTACTGGATCATTAGACCAGCAAATGTTTATGCTGCGACGAGGATTAAGAGAATCAATCCAAGACGCTCTAGCCCCTTTCGACTTCTCCGGCTATGAAGCACTAATCGAGGCGTCTCGTCGAGTCGAAGAAAGGCAACAGACAGCGCGACCACCACAGTCAGGAGAGAAATGGAAGAATCGACCTCGGCCGTCAAAATCAATCGAAGCGCCTGAACAATCCAACTCAGCCTACCCAACATGCCCTAAATGCAACAAACAACATTGGGGCGTCTGCACTTCAGACAAGAGGGGCAACACTTGTTTCTACTGTCATCAGTCAGGCCATCTCATTAGAAATTGTCCGAAGAAGAAGGAGGTCGAGGGGCAGTCAACCGAAAGATCGAGGCAACTTGCACCAACTCAACCTCGCATCTGTGGGATGAATCGAGAAGGAGCCAGGGAAGCAACCGATGTGATATCAGGTACAATAATGTTTGAAAGTTCCTCTTCTACTGCATTATTTGATTCTGGTGCAACACATTATGTCATATCTGATACAATAGCTAGCAAGTTGTCACTACCTAAACAAAAACTAGAAGAAGAAATTCGTATATGCTTACCAAATGGTGAGAGGGTCAAAGTTGTTAACTATGTCCATGGCGACATAAGAATTGGGGAACGAAAGTTCGAGGCTAATCTTATTATCTTCCCTCTTGATCATTTCGATATAATTCTGGGAATGGATTGGTTAGCAAAACATTTAGCCACAATCGAATGTGCTAAGAAGGAAATCACTTTCCATCAACCATTCCAGGATGCACGGCTTATCTAGCCAGTGTATCTGAAGTCGAAGGAGTGAAGCAAAATGTCGAAGATATACCCATAGTCCGAGAATATCCAGACATCTTTCCTGAAGACCAATCTGGACTTCCTCCGCGTAGGGAGATTGATTTCTCAATTGACCTACTTCCAGGAGCAGAACCCATCTCTAAAACTCCTTATCGCCTAGCGATACCTGAACTGCAAGAATTGAAAGAGCAGTTACAAGATCTGTTGAACAAAGGATTCATCTGTCCAAGTACTTCTCCGTGGGGAGCCCCAATTCTGTTTGTGAAGAAAAAGGATGGTGGTATGCGGATGTGCATTGATTACCGCGGGCTGAAAAAAGTCACTATCAAGAATCGGTAACCATTACCGAGGATTGATGACTTGTTCGACCAGCTTCAAGGCGCGGCGGTTTTCTCGAAGATTGATTTGCGATCTGGTTTCATCAATTGCGAGTGAAGGATGAAGATATCCAGAAAACGGCATTCACACAAGATATGGTCATTATGAATTTCTTGTAATGCCCTTTGGAGTCACCAATGCTCCATCGGTATTCATGGACATGATGAACCGAGTCATGCACCCTTTCTTGATCGGTTTGTCATAGTTTTCATTGACGATATCTTAGTGTATTCAAGGAGTGAGAAGGATCATGAAAATTATCTGTGTCAAGTCCTTCAGTCACTAAGAGAACATCGATTATTTGCCAAATTCTCGAAGTGGCAGTTCAGGTTGAAAGAAGTAGCCTTCCTTGGCCACATCATTAGTGCTAAAGGAATTTCCATAGATCCTGCCAAGTTCTCTGCAATTATTGAATGGCTTCGTCCGACTAATATTACTGAAATTCAAAGTTTCATGGGATTAGCAGGATACTATCGAAAGTTTGTAAAAGATTTTTCAAAAATCGCGACCCCAATAACGCGATTAACTCAGAAGGCGGTATAAGTTTGAATAGATTGATAAGTGCGAAGAAAGCTTCCAAAAGCTTAAACAATTATAGGTATCTACACCAATCTTATCCCTTACTGATGGCTATGAAGGTTTCCAAATCTATAGTGATGCATCCTATCAAGGGTTTTGGTGTGTACTGATGCAAGGATCCGAGAAGAATTATCCTGTTCATGATTTAGAGCTAGCTGCGGTAGTATCGCCCTGAAGATTTGGAGACACTATCTTCTAGGGACAAAATGTCAAGTGTTCACAGATCATAAGAGTTTGAAATATTTTCTGGACTAGAAGGATCTGAACATGCGACAAAGAAGGTGGTCAGAACTCATCAAAGACTATGACTTGGAGATCCTCTATCATCCAGGCAAAGCAAATGTAGTATAGTAGATGCGTTAAGTCATAGATCTGAGGCAAAGCTAATGGCTTACTCTCTGATAGGCGATTTAGAAAGGTTAAAGTTGAGCTCGGGAGCATCAATCTATAGATCGACCCTAGCGTAGCTAATCATCTCCCTCGATTGGTTGCGGAAGATTCAAGAAGGGCAGCAAAATGAAGAATGAAGAAAGATGGTGAAGTCCTTGGTGGAGAAACCACAGTCCAAATTTCATATTGATGATCATAATGTCTTACGATGCAGGAATCGATATGGGATTCCCCTATTGACGATATTTGAAGATAGCTACTGAAGGAAGCACATCAGTCCAAACTCTCTATCCATCCCGGTGCCACAACAATGTATCATGATTTGAAGACGAATTTTTAGTGGTCGGGCATGAAAATGGATGTTGCAAGGTTTGTGCAACAGTGCCTAACATGTCAACGGGTAAAGACTGATCACCATCAACCAGGAGGCATACTTCAACAACTACCAATTCCTACTTGGAAATGGGAAGAAATCTCAATGGATTTGGTAGTAGGACTTCCAAGAACGTCGATCGAAAATGATGCAATCTGGGTAATCGTCGATAGACTCACCAAATCAGCTCACTTTTTAACAATAAGAATAAGCGAATCCATGTCAAGATTAGCCCATAAATACATCGATCACATCATAGCCTTGCACAGAGTTCCAGTAACAATTGTATCTGACAGAGATCCGAGATTTACTTCAAGATTCTGGAAAGCATTTTAGGAAGCTCTGGGAACACGACTCAACTTCAGTACTGCTTATCACCCTCAAACAAATGGGCAGACTGAAAGAACGATCCAAACGCTTGACGATTTATTGAGAATGTGTGTCCTAGAATTTGGCGGAAGTTGGGAGCAACACATTCCTATGGTGCAATTCACTTATAACAACAGTTACTATTCGAGTATTCAAATGGCACCATATGAAGCTCTATACGGAAGAAGATGTCGAACTCCTGTATGTTGGTTTGAAGTCTGAGAGAAGGCTATGCTAGGGCCACAATTGATAGAAGACTCTCAGAAGGTTATCCAATTAGTCAGAGACCGACTTCGGATCGCTCAAGATAGGCAAAAGAAGTACTACGATAAGAAGCATCATGATGTGAACTTTCAGATTGGAGAAAATGTATTCTTGGAGGTAAAGCCAGGACCGGTCATCAAAAGATTTGGGAGCAGTGGCAAACTAAAACCAAGATATATTGGTCCATTTGAGATACTAGACATAATTGGACCAGTTGCCTATCGACTCGCATTACCCTCGATCATGAGTGGAATACATAATGTATTCCATGTATCAATGCTAAGACGATACATCTATGATCTATCTCATATCATCCAGTTCGATACAGAGATGTTAGAAGTATATCCAGACCTCTCCTACGAAGCTATCCTAGATCAAGTCATAGACCGCAAGGAAAAGCAATTAAGGAGCAAAACAATACCAATGGTCAAAATTACTTGGAAATGACGGTCAGCAGAAGAAGCGACCTGGGAGCTCGAAGAAGATATGAAGAAGAGATACCCTGACCTATTTTGAGGTAGCAAATTTCGAGGACGAAATTTTTGTTAGGGGGGAAGATTATAATATCCCGTGTTTATATAATCGGAATTAAAGTAATTAATAAAAATGTTCGAACACTAAATTATCCAACGAAGCTAAATTTCAAAAAACGGAGTCCACAGTTAGGTTCAGAAGATCAAAAAACCTTGAAATCGACATATTATTTGCTAAAATCTGAGATTATTAGAAAAACACGATTTTCGGCACAATCGACACAAATTTTGAGAAACTGAGAAATTCAGCAAGAATTGTACAGAATTTGAGAAAACCGAGGCCGAATTTGTAGTCAGGACGTCAAAAAATCCCATAGTAAGTATATTCATTTTTTTACACATGGCGACGTGCATGGCCGCCACTTGGCGGCGTTTATGACCGCAACGTGGCAACACGTGGCTTCGTGCATGACTGCCATGTGGCGACATGCATGGCTGTCATGTGGAGATGTGCATGGCTATCATTTGGCACCACATGACGCCTCCATAGTTGCATGACCACCATATGGCGACACGTGTCACCTCTGGAGAGCTAGTAAAGAACGATTTGATTTTTTGGACTTTCCGGGAGTTCTAGAACTCGAATTAAGTGATTTCAGTGGCGTTTGAAAACTACTATAAATACGGATCCAATGTAAGTATTCATTCATTCCATATCCATTCAAGTTTCGGGAAATCAAGAGAGAGAGAGAGGAGAGAGAAAGTATCAGAATTCTGTCAAACTTGTGGGAGATCTTTGGGAGAAGTTCTAGAGCTAGAGTTCGACTTTGGATTCTACTTAGTTGCTGCGGAAGCATTGTAGAAACCCCACCAAAGTAATATTCGTGGTGCGGAGTACTGCGGAAGCGCTGCCAAAATATCCTAAGCCGAGGAGCGAGAAGACTGAGGTAGGTGGAAAATAATGCAATACGTATATGTTACGTTAGTATTAAGTAATGCGATAATTAGTAGCCATTATGTTGAAATAATGTCGAGGTTATTACACAAATCAGTTAATATACAGTAATAATTCTGAACTTCTGATAAACGTAGCGAGGGGTGGAATTATGTGTATTCACGTAATAATGATATCCCGAGTTCTAGTGCATGCATATTAACAATATGAAATTGTGTATTCTGGAAATATGAAATTCTGAAAAATAGCATATACAAGTACTTGTGATGTCAAAATTTAACTTGCTCAATTGGTGTCTAGGAAAGTGGTTAAGGGTGAGCCGGTATCCCCCAAAAAGAAGGTGATATATAACGGTACATAGTGCGACCACTGACCTTACACTTACCTGACCAATATGCTAGTTAAATGAGAATAATAAGTTACTAAAATATTATATACAAATAAATGATGTGTGATTATGTTAGCCCAGTATTTGGCTCACCCTGCCCGGGTCCCCTATCTACGTGAGGGGAACATCTCGGGAGTAGCGCTCTCAATTCGGCAAAATTAGTCACTTGCAATCCGCCTGTGGAGTATCAAGCTTGCAGTGTTTTGTCCGAGGACCCATATATCATGGGAGTGGCGCTCCTTCTGGGCTTAGCTAGCCAAAAATCTGTCTTCTGTGGCGTGCCGCCTGTAAGTGAATGAGCCCTCCGGTTTGGCCGACCGACGTACTGTAAATGCTAACTAGTAAATCAATTATTTTTTATATAAAAATAAATGAGTTTTTACAAACAAATTAAATGAATATCTGGTGATGTGCTACTCTTCTGTTTTACTTACATTTTGCTTAAAACTTGTACATACATATATATATATATTGTGTTATTCTTTCAGGGTGAGCCAAAATGCTCACCAGCCTACTTATATTTTTAGGTATCAATGCTGATATGGGCGTCAGTGGGCAGTGAGGAAGACTACTATGTTTTATTTTGTAAAAGAAATGTTGTATACAATCTGATGAGGTACATGTAAACTTTTGAAATATAAATAAAATATATTATTTTGTTGATTTCGCTCTGGAAATATGTAACCATAAAAAGAACCCTACCTCACATTTACTATTCCCGCCTCGTTAACTCGAGCTTACCGGGCCAGGGTGTGACATGTATTCTATATTGAAGTGTTCTCTAAAACGTCTATGTACCATGACCACTGGGCATAGACATTGTTAGAATATTATTGTTATTTTGTTATTTGGTTGTAATTAGTGTAACCCCTCTGTATATAGGGGGCCTATTATTGGAATATTATTATGTTTTTCCATTTCAACATGGTATCAGAGGGACCCGTGACCTAACTCTCTCGTCGCTCCCATCGTTTCCGCTTCCGCCTTCTCGCCCGCTCCCGCTACCGCCCCAGCGACCGCGTCTCCCGCTCCCGCTCCAGCGCCCGCAAGCCTTCTCGCGTCTTCCGCTTCTGCCTTCTCGCGTCTCCCGCTCCAGCGACCGCGTCTCCCGCTCCAGCGACCGCCAGACTGCCTCTTCTTCTGCCCTCTTCTAATGGCGCCGGCATTCTGCTCTTGAGTTGTTTTTCTCCGGCGCCACCTGCCCTCTTGATGGATATCTTTGTCTCTTGATGCCCTAATTTCTCGGGCTTTCCCCTTACCCGGATTTCTATTCCGGTTCGTATCTTTGCCTCTTGGTGCCCTAATTTATTGGGCTTTCCCCTTACCCGGATTTCTATTCCGGTTCTTTTTCTGAGCCATGGGATCTAGGGGATCGGATTCTCCATCTCCCTCCACCGTTGTTACTCCACCTCCTCTTTCCGGTGTTACTCCACCTCCTCTTTCTGGTGGTCCTCCTTCGTCGGTCTCGATGAATCCAATTACCTCTCATGGTCTCGTTCTATCACTCTGACGCTCAAAATTCGGCGCCTCTTTGTCTATGTCTCCGGCCACATGAGGGAACCGGACAGAACTTCTCCTGAGTGGCCCCAGTGGGAGTCCGAGAATTCCTTGGTCATGTCTTGGATCACTAATTCGATGCAGGAGTACATTGCCCGAAACTATCTATTTCTGGACAATGCTACTGATATTTTGCGTCGTGTGGAGTCTACTTACTCTCGCCGTGGCAATGCTGCTCAAATCTTCCAGTTGCGCCGCAAAATCTGTTTACTCAGGCAGGGTGATCGTCCTCCTTCAACATACTACTTGGAGTTCACACAGCTTTACCAAGTGTATGATCATTTTGATCCTCTTGTCTTTGCTAGCCCTATTGATGCGGCAATGGTTAGAGTCAGGGATGACCACAATCGCATATTTGAATTTCTTCATTGATTGCACCGCGACTTCGATCAGATCAGTGTTCGGATTCTGGGACGCCCACAAATACCTTCTCTTCCTGAGGTCTACAGTTTAGTGCAGCAGGAATTTGATCGTCGTCAGACTCTCCTTCCTGACTCTGTGCCGGAGAGCTCTGCCCTTGTCGCTTCTACCCCCTCTCTTCTTGGTATGCGTCCATCACGGGACCCCAAGTCGAAGAATTCTGATAAGGATCATCTCCTATGTGATTATTGTGTAAGAATCGCCACACTCGGGATACCTGCTTTCGGCTTCATGGGTTCCCTACCCCAAGAGGGGGTGCTCCACCTCGTGGTGGTCGTGGTTCTGGACGCTTCTCAAGATGTCATGCTGCTCCACGTGCAGCCCATCTTACTGATGCTGCTGCCAATATCTCTCAGGGCTACTCTGTTACTGATGCCTCTGCCACGCTTGGTGGCTTTGCTGTGGACGAAATGTTGGATCTCCGACGCATGATGCAGGGCCTTTCTGCGGAGCCTTCTGCCTCTTCCTCCTACGCTCACACGGGACTGCCAGTTGCCCATTCTGCTGTTTCTCCTCCTTCCACTCAATGGGTCTTTGACTCTGGGGCCACGGATCATATGACCGGGTCCTCTACAGGTTTTGTTTCCTATACTCCTCTCTCTGGGCATGACAAGGTGAGCATTGTCGATGGTTCCCTTTCCTCTATTGCCGGGAAGGGCACCATCCCCTGCTCCTCTCTTACCTTGTCATTTGTTCTTCATGTTCCCACATTTACTCGTAACCTTCTTTCAATCAGTAACTTAACTAACTCCATGCATTGCTCTGTGACCTTTCTTCCGTCTTCTTGTGTTTTTCAGGACCTGACGATGGGGAAGGTAATTGGCTCTGGTAGCATGGTGAATGGACTCTATGTGCTCGACTCTGGCGCACCTCCACCTACTCTCGCTCTCCATTCCAGCACTGTCCATCCTCTGTACTCCTGGCACTGTCGCCTAGGATACCCCTCTATCCCTGTTATGAAGTTGTTATTTCCTACTATGCCTACTGCTATTTTTGAGACTTTTGTGTGTGATGTCTGTAGTTTAAACAAACATATTTGTACTTCATTTAAGCATGTTTCGTTACCTAGTTCTATTCCTTTTGCTATTATTCATACGAATGTCTGGGTTCCATGTTCGTTCCCTTCCATTTCTGGTTGTGTGTGGTTTGTTACGTTCATTGATTGTTTTTCTCGCACTACATGGTTGTATTTGATGCGTCACAAAAGTGATGTTTTTTCTGTTTTTCGCCGATTTCATAATATGATCTCCACCCAATCCACAATTAAAATACTTCGTAGTGACAATGGCTGCGAATACATTGATTCGCAGTTTGAGCACTATCTTGTTGATCACAGCATTCACCACCAGACTACATGTGCCTATTCCCCAGCACAAAATGGTGTTCCTGAGCGGAAAAATCGTCATCTCCTGGAGGTTGCTCGGTGTCTATTGTCCACCATGCATCTCCCAAAATTCTATTGGGGCGATGTTGTTCTTACTGCTGCATACCTCATCAATCGTATGCCCACACGTGTCCTTGGGAATTCTACCCCCCTTGATACTCTCCATGTACCCCCTACCCGGCTCCCCTCTAGGGTGTTTGGTTGTGTTTGCTTTGCTCATATACACCACCCTCGCCCATCCAAACTTGATCCTCGTGCTCTCAAGTGTGTCTTTATTGGTTACTCACCGACGCAAAAGGGGTACAAGTGTTTTCATCCACCTACCAAGAAAGTGTTTGTCAGTATGGATGTCAAATTCCGTGAATCCGAGTCCTATTACCCTCCGGCTGATGCCAACTCCAACACCGTTTCCCCCTCTTCGGGTGTCCCCTCTGTTCCTCTACCTATACCTCCACCGTATCCCTCACTTCAGGGGGAGACTCTACCAGTGGAAGTGAGTCCTCCTATACTGGTGGAGGTGAGTTCCTCTCCTACGCCTCATCCACCTTCACCTCCGCCCTTGCAGGTATATACTCAGCGTGTAAAGAGGACAAGCACACAAGATCCAGCTGTGCTACCAGAACAGTCAGTGGATCCTGACTCAGGGCCTTCTGATCCTCCAATTGCCATTCGAAAAGGTATCCGGTCTTGTACTCGCCATCCTCTATCAAATTATGTATCTTATGATTCTCTCTCTACCTCCTACAAGACCTTTGTTTCTTCCCTTGCTGCTTCTTCCATACCTGTATCGTGGCAGCAGACTCTTGAGGTCCCTATGTGGCGTGAGGCGATGGTTGAGGAAATGAAGGCTCTGGAGAAGAACCATACTTGGGATTTAGTCCCCCTTCCCCACGGAAAAAACTTGTTGGGTGCAAGTGGGTGTTCTCGGTGAAACAGAACACACAAGAGATTGTTGAGAGATGTAAAGCGAGGTTGGTTGCAAGGGGTTATACACAAACTCATGGCATCGACTATCAGGAGACGTTTGCCCCGGTGGCCAAGATGAATACAGTCAGGGTCTTACTATCCGTTGCTGCTTGCAGAAATTGGGACATGTTGCAGCTGGATGTGAAGAATGTCTTTCTCCATGGTGACTTGGAAGAGGAGGTCTATATGTCTCTCCCTCTAGGTCTTACTCCAGTTAATGCTGCAGGAAAAGTATGCAGGGTGTTAAAAGCTCTATATGGGCTGAAGCAGTCCCCGAGAGCATGGTTTGGTCGCTTCCACAAGGCTATGGTGTCGTTTGGATATAGTCAGAGCAACGCAGATCATGCGTTGTTCATCAAACATAGACTTGGGAAAATTACTGTTCTCATTGTGTATGTTGATGATATTGTCATAACAGGTGATGATGTGGAGGAAATTCAGAATTTGAAGGCAAAGCTAGCTAGAGAGTTTGAGGTCAAGGACCTGGGAAAACTCAGGTACTTCTTGGGAATTGAAGTTTCTAGATCTAAGCAGGGGATATTTGTCTCTCAACGAAAATACATGTTAGATCTTCTTGAGAAAATGGGGATGAGCGGATGCAGACCAGCTGACACTCCAATTGAAACAAATCACCGACTGGGGCGTGATGATGGAGAGGATATTGAAGATATCTCAGGATTCCAGAGATTAGTGGGGAGGTTGATATATCTGTCCCATACTCGCCCAGATATCTCTTATGTGGTGAGTGTGGTGAGCCAGTACATGCACACTCCTAAGACCCGACATATGGATGCTGCACACAGGATTCTACGGTACATCAAGTCTTCACCAGGAAGGGGTATCCTGTTTGCTCAAAATACTGATCTAAAGATTGAAGTCTATACTGATGTTGATTGGGCCGGGTCTGTTGACGATAGGTGATCTACTGCTCTCTTGTTGGAGGCAACCTTGTTACCTGGAGGAGCAAGAAGCAACAAGTTGTGGCACGATCCAGTGCTGAGACCGAGTTTAGAGCTATGGCCCAGGGGGTCTGTGAAGGTTTATGGCTTCGGGCTTTACTGAGGGATCTTGGTCTTGTGGAAGAAGGGCCCATCCGGTTGTATTGTGACAACAAGTCAGCCATAAGTATCGCACACAATCCCGTTCAACATGACCGGACGAAACACATTGAGGTGGATCGGCACTTTATCAAGGAAAACATTGAAAGAGGAATTGTGTGTACTCCCTTTGTGCCCTCCAATAGGCAGCTAGCGGACATTCTCACCAAAAGACTGAGTGGGAACATATTTAGCAAGATTGTGGACAAGTTGGGCATGATTGATATCTTTCGCCCAACTTGAGGGGGAGTGTTATAATATTATTGTTATTTTGTTATTTGGTTGTAATTAGTTGGGCCTATTATTGGAATATTATTATGTTTTTCCGTTTCAACAGACATTCATAAGTTCACTATTAGTTGTGGATGTTATGGATTTGTGCTGTGTTCCTGTTTGAGTAATACTGTTGTTTATGATCTTGTGATGATAATGACGGTGGTTGTGAACTTGTTGCGATTTCGTTGAGCTAGAAGCGAACAAGCAAGTGAGAAGAGGTGAAGGCGACCCTCATTGTGAGTGTGTGAGCGAAGCTGAGGAAGGCGACCCGCGCGTTAATTTTTTTATTCAGTAGTTGATAGGCCGCCTGTGTTCCGATAAAAACTCCAACCAAGGCCTCAATCTCAAGTCTTTCTTGAAAGTGAACTCCACTCCGCCGTGTTCCGCGAGATTCGACACTCGAAGATTTACTCTCGAGATTTGAATTCAATCTCAAGACTTCAATCTCAAGTTTTATATTACTTGAACGATCAGTGCTCTTTCCGTGACGCATCAAGCTCCATAAAGATCAACCAACATCATACTAGAAAGATTTTATAATCTTTCATTTAGGCTCACAATAATCTGATCTGATCTTTAAATGAAGCTAAAGCTTCAACATAGAGCTTAGCATTATCTCCTTATCCCGACATCAATGACAACCTCAAGAGTGTGCCAAACTTAGGGCCTATTTGCGAGGGCTTTTCAGAAAGGAGTGGTGGCAAAAGGATGGTAGGAAATGGTGCTTTTGGAAAATGTCTATTACAAAAGGAGATCTGTTTGGGTGAACTCCTTTTGCAGATATTTTCACAAATGAGAAGCACTTTATAAACTGTTTGGCAAATCACCGTCGCGGTGACTTTTTTTATTAAAAATGCAAGCCCGGGCAGAAAAATGCGCGCCCAGGGGAAAATGTGCGCTCACACATTTTTCGCCCGAGCGCGCATTTTTTGCCCGGGAGCACACTTTTCGCTCTGGCGCGCATTTTTCGCCCGGACTCACAGTTTTTTGCCCTGGCGCGCATTTTTCGCCCTTGCGCACATTTTTCGCCCGGACTCACATTTTTTTCACGGGCGCGCATTTTCTTACCGGGAGCGCATGTTTCGCCCAGACGCGCATTTTTTCGCTCGGGCAAGCATTTTCTCACCCGGGTGCATTTTCTCGCCCGCGCGCATTTTTTTGCCCGAGCGCGCATTTTCTCGCCCGCGCGCATTTTTCGGCCGTGCGAGCATTTTTCGCTCGGGCGCGCATTTTCCGCCCGGACGCGCATTTTTCTCCTGAGCGTGCATTTTTGGTCCAGGCAAGAATTTTTCGCCCCGGGCGCGCATTTTTACGCCCGGGCAAAAATGTGCTCCAGGGCGAAAAAATGCGCGTCCGGGCGAAAAATGCTCGCCCGGGCGAAAAATGCGCGCCCGGGGGAAACATGCGCGCCCGGGAAGAAAATATGCGCCCGTGCGAAAAAATGCACGCCCGCGCAGAAAATGGGCGACCGGGCGAAAAATGCGCGCCCGGGAGAAAAATGCGCGTCTGGGCAAAAAAATACGCGCCCGGGTGAAAAATGCGCGCCCGGGAGAAAAATGTGCCCGCCCCGGGCAGAAAATGCACGCCCGGGCGAAAAATGCGCTCCCGGGCGAAAAATTCCCTCCCGGGAGAAAAATGCGCGCCGGAGCGAAAAAATACGCGCCCGGGCGGAAAATTCCCGTCCGGGAAAAAAATACGTGCTCAGGCAAAAAAATGCGCGTCGGGCAAAAAATGCGACCGAGCAAAAAAATCGCGTACGGGCCTAAAATGCGCCTATGGGCAAAGAAATGCTCGCTCGTGCAGAAAAATGTACGCACGGGGGGAAATTTGCGCTCAAGCGGAAAATGCGCTAACCTTGTATCGGGATGAGAAGTGCTTTTCAAAAAAGTTGAAAAGTAGGGGACATGACTTTTCAAAAGGAGGAGAAAAAAGAGTTTTTCACGGTAGCTTTTCCCACTGGTAGACAATCCAAACGATTTGTTAGGTGCGGTGGCGTTTTTCAGAAAACGGAAAGGAGCTCAAAAGCCCTCCCAAACAGGCCCTCAAATAGTCATAACATAATTCATAGTCACTACAACCATCAATTCTTAGCATAATTCACATAGTACCATCATCATTTATTAGCATAATACATAAAAGGACCACAATAATCAACCAAAATACTCATTGTACTCTGTGAAACGAATTCTATGGTTTAGCAGAAAGATCTTTTCAGCTTGTAGTAGTTGGGAAATATCGAAGATATAAATTTAAGAAAAACAGCCAACAAGACCCACAAATAGATCATAATCAATGTCATGAGTGTTTCCATTACAAATCAATGTGGAAGATATGAAAGGAAATTAATCGAAGTTGTTGCGGGTCGCTCGGGTGCTCTGGTAGACCGGTCGAATTGAACCACCTTAGCTCGGAAGCGAACCGAGCGCGCAAACAGTCAATTAGAGGTTCGTTGAGTACACAGAGACTTTTTAACGTGGAAAACTCGGAAAGGGTAAAAAACCACGCGGCCGAAACTGTGCCGACCAAACTCCACTATCTTCCGGGGGGTTACAGTTAGGTACTTAGAAGTCGAGCGCGACAGGACGCTGCTCAATACAATAATAGAGAGAGAGAGAAAGTTCCGAAGGTGACAGACCACCTCCAGAAAAACTAAGTCTTTTTCCTTCTGAGAATTATGGGGAACAAAAGTGAGAATGCTCCGGGGAACAAAAGTGAGAATGCTCCGGAGAACAAAAGTGAGAATGCTGGGTCGCCTTTCTGGATGAAGGAAATCTACAAGTCCACGAAGGAGATCTTCAAGCGTCGAAGGAGAATTCCGTAAAAATCTTCAAGGAGCTCTCCCGGGTGCAGAAGGTAAGGTCCTTTGAAATGAAGCCCTGGGGCTCCTTTTATAGCTTTGGCCGGGGGTAGCCCGGTAATTTCGCCGTTGTAACCACCGTAACCACCTGGCGGACGAATCACATTTTCCGGTTCGGAGCACACGGATCGTCATTTTTCATAAATGACCGTCTCGCCCCTGGGCAGTTCGGGCAGTTCGGGCAGCTTTGTTGAAGGCGAAAAAGGCGACGGATTGTTCCTGAAATCTGAGAAGCTAAAAAGACAAAATGTGAGTATGCTAGAAAGACAAAATGTGAGCATGCTAGAAAGACAAAAAGTGAGCGTGCCCAAAATGTGGGAATGTTCTGAGCGCGCTCAAAAGCGTTCTGAGCGCGCAACGAACACGGAAGCGTTCTTGGTGCACAACGAACTCGGGAGCGTTCTGAGAGCGCGGCGAACGCGAACGCGTTCTGAGCGTGGTGAATAATATTCCGTAAGAATAATATTCACGGGAGAATAATATTCATGCGAGAATAATGTTCTGGCGTGCAGTTTGGTCAGCGTTCTGAGTGCGGTGAACGCGAAGATGCTCGATGCGCGACCTTGAGAAGACCTCGAGGCCGAGGCGACCGGGAGCACTCCCTAGTTGGGGAGTTACATGAATAGTAACTCCTAATATAGCTCGATTCTTTCTTTTCATGATCGACAAAGCCGAAACCAAATGAAACTAGTCATGCTTTGGTTCGAATTCCCTTAGCTTTAGCTAGACTTGAAATATAAAATTGAACATACACAAGATTTGTAATATTAAAAAACAGAAGTGTTACGGGTATCAAGAAAAAAAAAGGAATAAAAACACAGAATTACACACATCGTGATGAATTGCATGCTTCACCGAAATAAGTTTATGTTCATCGGCTCTTATATCTATAAAATGGAGAATGTGATTACTGAGAAATATCTATAAGACATGAACAACTTCTCTGCGAACGGGGTATAAATAGAAAGGGGTCAACTAAATTTACATTTATACGTAATAGAATTTACATCTACAAGATCAACCAAATAGGTATGCCCTTCAATCATGTACTAAAAACTTGATTGCTAGGTATGACATCCAATTACATAAAATATACAATATTCATATCAGGTCGCAACAGGACTAATGTTTCAGGTACAAAGCCAGTGATAATAATTTTTTTTCTCTCTATTTTGCAAGTTCAAATCACAATTAAATTACTAAAAAAATGGAGAAACTGGCAGATGTCTGAAAGAAAGAAAAAATATTTTAAAATGAAATTCATCAAGAGATTCTTTTTTTCAACATAAAATTAAGATTCAGAGTAAATTGGACACAGTTGATCCTTCCATCTTCTTGCAGATGTAAATATAGTGAGAATCAGGATCTTCAAGAACATACTCTGGTGGAATTTGGCTCTTTTCTGTAAGAGGAATAGGCTCCATTACTGATCTCACTGAGCTGCTGCCAGCAGCAGAACTAGTAAAATCTGGCCTCGCTGCAGAAACTCAATAAATGAATTTTGTTCAAAATCGATAAAATTGATTCTATATTAAAAATGAACCAGCTTCTATAAACCAACATGAAATGTTGTAAGATTTCTTTTAATTTCTAAGTGCAGGAAGCTTCTATAAACCAACATGAAATGTTAGATGATTTCTTTTGATTTTGAAATGCAGGAATATAATATCATATAATTGAGATTCATTCTTTTAGGACACATGGGGATTTGATTAACAAAGGTGCATTAGATATTTATACTGATTAAGGTTTCCTCAAAGCCTCAGCATGATATCCTTTTTTAATTCTTCGATAACTCCAACACTATTGTCATGTACTTCGTGCATAAAACACCACATGCCTTGAACACATGATGTAAAAAAATGATATTGGACTATGACGCACAAAAATGGACAACTGGAAATGGAATACGATACGAACTAGAAATAGATTGTACTAGAATTGAGAAACAAGATACAATCACAAGGATAGGGAAGTTCCAACATATGGATCACGCGAGGTACGCTCGAATAAGGGAAATAGATTGCATTGGAATAGATTGCATTAGAATAGAGAAAATGATACAATCGCGAGGTACGCTCACGCGCTCCTGAGGGCCGATTCCTCCTAAGAGTTCCTCTCCAAGGAGAGCTTACAAGACTTGACTCCAAGATAATGCTCTAAGACTCATCACCCCTCCTTAGATAGGAAGGGGACAACTAATACTTCTAAATTACAACACAACACATGCACGCACATGGAGATGTCTTTTATCCCCTTCGGTGTAACTTTATGAATCTTCATTGTCTATTCATTTGTGTTGACTAGTACATTAGGTGTTAAACTTAATGTGTAAACTTTTTTTGAAGTCCTTTCTTGTCAGGACACAAACATTCTTGAGACATGCTAGAAACTTCACGGTCATCTTTCTTTTGCACATAAATTTCCATGTTAATATGTTCACACTACTTCTACTTCACAAACTAGTTCAGGGCTCATTTTAGATCACTCATACTATCGATTAGTACGCCGCATTTCGCAATCTCTTTTCCATAACCTATAATATCATCTTGTTCTACTAATCATATGCGCTTTTATTTTTAAACATTTCTCCAAAATTTTAAATCTTGATTTAGCACATTCCTTACTGTTTAAAATCTATGTGATTTACAAAACCATATATATAGGAACCTAATTCTGAATATGCTTTGTAAGATCTCCATTATCAATATAAAAATAAGCTATGTTGATCTATGATGTAATTCTCTTTAATTGGGAATCAATTTGTAATAACTTTTAATATTAATTAATGCTCCACCATATCTTTAATAACTTTAGCATATCTTTGACATACACCATTTGTCCCTCCTGGTAATTAATAATATAGCATTTCAAGATCAATGAAATCACATGAAGATTTCTAGTTCCATATATTTCTTAATTATCATAACATAAAACATATATTGTTACAATGGATCTTGGCATAAATCAATTCAATCTCTGAAATCAACACAAGTTTTCAAGTCTTCAAACCTTCATTGCAAGACAAGAAGTTTGATTTCTTTATAGAGATCACAGTCATTGTAAAAAAATCGGGAGAAAATGCACTTGTTTGACTTCCGCGTCTCGTCCTCTCGGTCCACAACCACTACCATGACCAGATGTATAATAACCTTCACTTGTTAGCCTTCTATTAACAGATGTTTCGCCCCATCCTTGTCCACTTTGATAACTTCCTTTAAATCTACTTCAAACTCTGTCTCTTCTACAGTCACTTCTGGATTGATTATCCTCAATGGATAATCTACTCTGCATGGCCTGCACCAGGTCACTTGTACCTTCATTTTGTTGATGTGAAACTCATGGGCTTGAAGGAAACCAACAAGCTCATCAATCGAAATCTGCGACAAAACGTTCGCCTCTTCTATGGCTGAAACCATGTAATAAAATTTCCTCATCATTTTCAATTCCTTGAGGAAATCCTTGCAGTCTCATACTTTGAATATCTTCTCATACTTTAACCAACGGGATCGTCTTCTTCCGCAACACACGCTCCTGAGTCTCCGAGATTCGGATAGGCTCTTCAACATACGAAAGATGGGGCTGCAATACGGGCACCGAATCAAGAACAAGCCGACCACTACGCAAACACTTCCTCAGCTGGCTCACATGAAACACATCGTGAACATTAGGGAAGGAAGCAGGCAAATCCAATCTATAAGCTGACGCTCTGATGCGCTCAACAATCTGGAAAGGTCCCACATACCGGGGATCCAACTTGTGGTTCCTTCCAAATCTCTTAACGCCCGGCATCGGAGAAACTTTCAAGAACACTAAGTCTCCGACAGCAAACTCTAGATCCACCCTTCTCCGATTAGCATACTTCTCATACCGCTCCTGAGCAATGCGAAGCTTCTCGCGGATATGAGTCACGGCAACGCTCATTTCTTCCAAAGCCTCTGGGCCTAACAACGGACTCTCATCAACCTAGGCCCAAAACAAGGGGGTTCGGTAACGCCTCCCATACAAAGCCTCAAAGGGGGGCCATCTGCAGGCTTTCCTGATAACTGTTATTGTAGGCAAATTCCATCAACCCAAGACGCTTATCCCAAGCTCCTCCATGATCCAAAATATAGCATCTGATCATATCTTCCAAATTTTGGTTCACTCTCTCCGTCTGACCATTGGTCTGAGGGTGGTAGGCGGTAGAGTATCTAAGGTCAGTACCCAAAGCACCCTGCAAACTCCTCCAGAAGCGAGACATATATCTGGAATCCCGATCCGACACAATGCTCACGGTTACACAATGCAATCTGATGACTTCATTCAAATAAAGTTCTGTTATTTTCTTCATAGAGTAGCCGATCTTAAAAGATACAAAGTGAGCACACTTTGTCAATCTGTCAACTATGACCCATACCGAATCGTGTCCTCCGGGGGATCTCGGTAAACCAGTAATGAAGTCCATTGAAATACTCTCCCACTTCCATCTTGGAATATCCAAAGGGTTCAGTTTACCTGCAGGCCTCTTATGATCTGCCTTAACGCGCTGACAAGTAAAACATTCTGAAACATACTTAGCTATATCGTTCTTCATACCTGACTACCAAACGATCTGCTTCAGGTCTTTGTACATTTTCGTGAAACCAGGATGATAGAAAACACTTGAGTCATGCGCTTCACTACAGATCTTTGCTCGAATATCTTCCGATGCGGGAATGCAATACCTACCTCGATACATTAAGGTATCTTTATCATCGACTGAAAAGTTTAGTAATTCCCCTTTCTCGGTCCTATTCCGGAGATGCTGCAAGTCAGGATCTTCCTTCTGGTGCAGTCTCGTAAGGGAAATCCAAGAAGGCTCTTCAACTTCAAGACTCGAAGGTGCGGTACTACTACCGACTGAGATATCCATCAGCACAAACTCCTCCACTAAGGACTGCACAGAGAGATTGAAGACATACGCGGTCTTTCTACTCAGGGCATCGCCCACCACATTAGCCTTACCCGGATGATAAAGGATGTCAACTTCATAATCCGCCACATACTCCAACCATCTACGCTGGCGCAAATTTAGTTCTTTCTGGGTAAAGACATATTTCAGACTCTTATGATCTGTAAAAATCTTGCATGACACTCCATAAAGAAGATGTCTCCAAAGCTTTAAGGCATAAATTACTGCAACAAATTTTAAGTCATGCGTAGGGTAATTCCTTTCATGAACTTTCAGTTATCTAGACCCATAGGCAATCACCTTTCCTTCTTTCATCAAAACACACCCTAGTCCAATGTGAGATGTGTCCACATAAACAGTATACTCTACTCCTTCGATCGGTAAGGCCAACACAGGAGCACTGCATAAACGCCTCTTTAATTCCTGAAAGGATTCTTCGCACTTATCGCTCCAGATAAAAGCGGTATTCTTCTGGGTAAGCTTAGTTAAAGGCGCCAACAGCACCGAGAATCCTTGAACAAATCTCCTGTAGTACCCTGCCAACCCTAAGAAACTCCTTATCTCCTTAGGCGTTGAAGGCGTCTTCCAATCTAACACAGCAGAAATCTTAGCTGGGTCTACAGTAATTCCATCCTTGTTCACTACATGACCCAGAAAGGACACCTGAGAAAGCCAGAACTCACACTTACAAAAGACTACAAAATGATCCAGAAAATCTTTGAACACCCGGTTCATCATGTCCATAAACGCAGAGGGTGTATTTGTCAAGCCAAATGACATTACCAGGAATTCAAAATGACCATAACGGGAACGAAAGACAGTTCGAGGGACGTCCGACTCACGGATCCTCAACTGATGGTAACCTGATCGAAGATTAATCTTTGAAAATACTGAACTACCACGTAACTGATCAAACAGATCATCGATTCACGGCAACGGATATCTGTTCTTGATGGTTACCTTATTCAATTCCCTATAGTCTATGCACAATCTCATAGAACCATCTTTCTTTTTCACAAACAACACTGGAGCACCCCAGGGCGAAGAACTTGGTCTAATGAATCCATATTGCAACAACTCATCTAACTGAGTTCGCAACTCTTCTAGCTCACGCGGGGACATACGGTACGGTGCCTTAGCGATAGGACGAGTACCAGGCTCAAGATCAATAACGAACTCCACATCTCTATCAGGCGGAAGACCAGGAAGACTGACAGGGAAGACATCGGGAAACTCTCGCACCACCGGAACACCCTCGATACTCGGCGAACTACTAACAGTTTCTAACACCAAAACAAGGTAAGTCAAGCAACCGGAATTTAACAGTTTCCGAACACATACCGCAGAAATTATCGGGGAACTCTGGCATGGAGATCCAAAAAAGCTCATGGGATGACCGTTGTCCATCACAAAGTCCAGACGCTTTTCCTTGCATCGGATGACAGCATCATAACTGGACAACCAGTCCATACCCAATATCACGTCAAAGTCTTCTAGGTCCAGCACCTTGAGATCAGCAAACGCCAAGAAATCTCCTAAGAGAACGGGGCAACTTCGGACGTACTGATTCGAGGATACCAAATCACCAGAAGGGAACTTAACGAGGAACGAACCGTTGCCCAGGTCAGGGGTCAAACGGTGACGCTCGACGAAAGCCCTTGCCACGAACGAATGGGTAGCACCCGAATCAAAAAGAACATGCGCCCAACGATTCTTTACCTTAAATCTCCCTATAAGCGTAAAAAAGAAACTAGTCTAATACTGCGAAACTAAAAGGAATCAAGACTTAACAGCTGGATTAAGGTCTAACCTGCTATCACTTGGGTCGAAGACTGTGCTTGCTCCTGGGTTATCACGTTCAGCTTTCCTCTCCCTTTGTCTTGATGCTGCGGCGGCGACAAGGCTCGAAGTGGAACTTGCTGCAACGGGGGTTGGACTCGCGGGCATTGGAACTTCATGTGCCCTTTCTGTCCGCACTGGAAGCAGACTTTTTCCTTGGTCCAACACTGGGCCTCAGCATGCCCCTTCTGCTTGCATAACGGGCAAAGCACATCTCCTTTCGGAGCACTCTGGATTGCCAGCACTCGATGTTGCTTCTGAACTCCCTTTTTCTTGAAACATTTCTCAACTGGATGGCCAGGGCGGCCACAGAAACTGCATGCTTCTCCACTTCCTTTCTTCGGAGTCGTGCCAGGTGCACCAGAACTCCCTTCTTCTCCAGCCTTCCTCTTTCCCTTCTTCACTGCCGATCCTCGGTTCTTGGCATTATCAATCGCCTCCACCTTCAGCGCTGCCTCAACTATCTCGGCGTACTTCTCCGATCTGTACGCGCTAGCCAGCTGCTGGATGTCGCTGCGGAGACCACCCAGAAATCTCTTCACCCTACCTTCTTCCGAGGCTACCAGGCTGGGGAAAACCTACTCAACTTGCAAAACTCAATTTCGTACTCACTTACTAAGAGCTGCCTCTGCTTCAGATGCAGGAAGTCATTCATTAACCAGTCTCGTTCTACTGACGGCAGGAACTTCCTTATCAGCATCCCCTTGAAGGTTTCCCACGTACATCCTCCAGTAAGGTCTTCCTTCTCCCTCAACCACCAGCTCTTTGCAAGGCCCTTTAGCTGGTACGCGGCAATCATCACCCTTTGGTCCGCGGCGATCCCTTAATACGAGAACATCTCCTCCATGGTTATAAGCCAATCGTCCAAGGCCACGAAGTCAGCTCGTCCGTCATACGATGGAGGTCCCAACCTCTGAAAGTGCGAAATAAAGTTCATTTCCGGCGGTATCGCTACTGGGGGTACCAGGGGAGTAGGAGGGGTAGGTAAGGTTTGTCCTACTACGGGGGCCTGCATCGCGGTTTGCTGCCTTGCACCTGCAGACAACAACGCCTCAACTTGCGACTGCATCGCAACCATTTATCTTATCAGAGCCTCATTGCTCTAGCGCAGACTCTCGATCAAGGCTTCACTCTGCGCTCCGGACGACTCGCCCTCCGACTGAGGAGTCGATCTAGTCGCGACTCGCTTACGCACCATTTCTGCTAAAACGCATAAACCTACAATCAAAACTTAACCTTACACTAAGACTACTCCGCTTGGTTCAGAACATACATGTACAGATACTTGTTATTGCTACCACCTTGCTCTGGGATTTTCATGATGCTATGCTAAATTTGGGGATCATACTACATCATCCCTCTTGACTCATGTGCAAGGGTCATGAATGCATGAATTTTCTTGTGTTTGCTTTGAAATCATGGGTGTACGTGTGTCATCATATAAGTCTTTAGCTTTGCACGTGTGCTTATGCAATGTTATGTAATGTATGTTGTGTTATGCATTCTAACAAAGGCCTTAATACATGTTATGAGCGGCGTACACATGAAATATTATGCATCCCATACTACATAATATTCCATGTAACGAAACGGAAAAATGTGCTAATGGGCATCCATGTGATGATGGTTATGCATCACATACTACATAACCGTCACATGTTTCCACCTATGGTGGATCCATATACAAACACATATTATACATCACATACTACATAATATGTCTCGTATACTTCTTATCATGCTATGAGTGTAGTGTTCATGCTTCAGCCAAGACGTACTGATGACACATCGGTGTGTGTATATAATGAAACCAAACAACTATACTATATCAGAATTAGTCGCTCGACCAACTTGTCGAACGAACCTCCCTCTGATACCAACTGTCACAATCCGCATTTTCTCCGAATTTAGGAATATCAGAGTAAAAAAATACGCGTCATGATGCCACGCCATGCAGGAGACAACTGCAGACGCTCAGGCGGGAACCTATTACTTATTTAAATCAAACATTATTACATAATAATTCGTCATTTGAAATCATTTATTAGGGTTTTGAGTAAGAACTGTGTCTCTTAGTTCGTGGATCAACTAGTCCACCGAGAAAATATATGAAATTTGCAGCGAAAAAATACTTGATTTTGTTCACTTAAGGTCCTATATGCACGTTATGACAGGACATAAAGTAAATAATATGTACATATCTAGGCGTAGTATAAGTATAGAAAATACCTTTAGGTGGCTTTAAAACTAAGGATTTCAATTAAAAGAATGCGATGAGGATGAAAGAAAAATCCTTTTATAACTATGATGCACCTAGACATAAATCATTCCCGGAGAGCAAGATACCTCAGATCTAAAATCAGTGGCATTAGCTGGCAAGTAAACTATAAAGTATCAAAAAGAGGCACAACGGGCGTCAACAACCTGACACTAACCCATTGGCTCCAAACTAGCATGTCTGAACACAAGAAGAAAACTAACAACAACTACCTCGCAGCAGCGGGGTAAAACAGCAACTAAAACTCTCGAAGACTCCGGGCTATACCACTAGCCGCTACGGCTCAGAACCTAGGGCATTCAAAAAACAAAGAACGCCTCAGCAAGGGATTTACAAGTGGCAGAGAAACAAGAAGTAAAATAAATAAGGCATAAGGGGTACCAGCCCAGGCCAAACTTACAGAAAAAGGAGAACTCCAAAGCAAGGAACTAAGCAAAGCACCGAGTGCACCAAATATCATAAAGAGGAACAAGCATGGTTCATTTATCTTGTAAATTCTATTTAAAGAGACTGATCAGCTTAAGTTAAGCGGGTGGCAGTCCTTTATCCTCTGCCACCCAAAGCCAAACAGCGGATAGGGGTTTCTCTATCCCCAAACACCCAAACACGGCCCTCGGGACCACAGGCCAAACCCGCGGTTCACCTCTAAAATGGCCACCGTGCAAGGCTACAACAAATCCTCACTGCCCCCCAAACACGGCCCACCGTGCAAGGTTAAAGGCAATGGTTCATTTTAATTAATTTCTTTAATTATGGCACGGGACGAAGTCCGAGAAAACAATTACCAGGATACCCTAAGGATAGGTCACAAATGAAGTAAACACCGCTCAAGACGATTCATAAGGGAAACCCAGAAATATGCGTAACCGCAGCAGGTACAAGAGTTTAGGCAGGAAGTAATCATGATCAAAGGCACAAAACATGCATTGACAACACCCCTGTACACTTTAGAAGATACAAAATTCCAAGAGAGAGAAGAGATCTGAGACATAACTCAAAGACTTAGAAATGGACAGACATTTCTCGAGAAGGAGAAGACATTTCTCTAGGAATGAAAGGTATTTCTCGAGAAACAGAGGGAAGTTCTCGAGAAAACGGGAAGAATGACTTCAGGGATATCTCGAGAAGCAAAGGAACTTTTCTGCAGGGATTTCTCGAGAGATGGAGGAGGTGTCTCGAGAACAACTGGATTTCTCGAGAAATAAAGGAATTTCTCAAGAGGGAAAGGGGATTTCTCGAGAGGCAGAAGATTTCTCGGGAGATGGAAAATTTCTCGGGAGGCAGAAGATTTCTCGGGAGGCTAAGGATTTCTCGAGAAATAACACAAGGGTCTCTCGAGATTTACACGGATTTCTCAAGAAATATAAGGATTTCTCGAGAAATGGACGTGAATTTCCCGAGTAAAGGCCGAAAATTCTAAGCAGCATACAGATTTTCCTATGGGAAATTCTAGATATTTTAGGGTGAGATCAAGGAAATACCAAAAGTTAAATTAACCATGAAACACCCCAAGGTCAAGAGTTAAGCAATGCGATAAGAACTCAAGCAAGAAACGACACTTCAACAACGAAAGAGATGGAGAAATTGCCACTTGCCTTAAACCTTGCAAACTCGAAGTTCTCCGCTCCAAAAGCTATAGATCGGCTAAGAACTCACTCAAGCACAACAACCTGGAACTTTTCGAGCCAAAAGGAGGAGTTAGGTCATAACCTTGACTCCAAAAATCCCAAGAAACAGGAAACTCTTACCACTAGAACAAAGATCTCGCCGAGAGCTTTCCGATTCTACTCTCCGAACACGATTCCGTCCACTACGGCTCTCAAATCGCCGGCCGGAAGAAGATCTTGACACGCCACTCTCGCTATCGCACGAGGACTGGTCGGCTCGAAGGAGAAGAAGAGGAATAGGGTTGGGGATTTTAGGTATTTATATAAACCCCTAATTTCCATATTTAATTAATTAAATAATACTCCATTTTACTTAAACTGCGAGAGCGACTAGATCACCTCGGATTTCCACGAAACTCGCACCCTAACAAAAAAACGGCGCTACGAATCCAACGGCGAAGTCAGAATTCAATTCCTACGAGCTAAACTCGGGATAAAGCTTCCCGAAGCTAAAATCTTGATAACTACCCAAAATATTCCCTTTAACTCGAAACGTCGCGAAATTTTGCACGCTCGATCTAAATTACATACTTTAACTAAGCTAAGGCCCAAAACTAAACCTGACGAGCTGACGTAACGCCCTTACGCCAAAATTACGTCACATCGGCTACGCAAAATAATTTACGAAAAACAGGGGCGTTACAGGGAGCCCCCGTTCTCTTCGTGAAAAAGAAAGGGGGTTCCATGAGACTTTGCATTGACTATCAGGACCTCAACAAGGTGACGATTAAAAATAAGTATCCCCTTCCGCGCGTGGATGATCTCTTTGATCAACTCAAGAGTAGTATAGTCTTTTCCAAGATAGATCTCAGGTCGGGTTACCATCAGCTGAAGATCAAGGAATCTGACATTCCCAGGACTGCCTTTCGGACTCGGTATAGACACTTTAAATTCTTAGTGATGTTGATACAATTCCGGAGAGGAACCCGGCGAGGGGAAGGGCCGGTGGAGGTGAGGAAAAGGGGTATTAGGGTTGAGAGGAAAACCTTAGGGAGCAGCCCTAATTCTCATTCATCCAATCATAAAAACATAATACAAGCATACTCCCCTTATATAGCATTGGGGGATGCGGATAACAATATATGATCTGCGGATAGTGAAAGACAAAACGACATCAAAATGAAAACAATTCTTAGGTCGAGCATCGACGGTATCTTCCTTGTCATGGTGGACTAGCATTTGTCACCTTCCTCTGCGCGTGAACTCGCCTTGGTGTGCGCGACCGTAACAATGTCGCCGTCGGGAAACTATGTCTTGTCCTCAAGGCAGTAGTCAACGAACAAGCGGTTGGAGTAGCCCTGGAGGAGTCGAGTGGCTTCGGACGTTAGGCGGGTAATGCAAGCAGTATGGGTCTCCTGCAAAATATACTCCCTCGGAAGTTGGTAGCAACGAACAAATAGCTTGGCGGAGTAGTACGGCGCCACTGGTCGTCCTTCCAGATTGGATGACATGGGCTAGAAAAAAGGCGCGCACCGGGACGAAGGAGGCCCCCCATCCGCATCACTTGCACCAGATGTTCGCGTCCATCCTTCTGCACCTGATCAGGCGGTACGGCCGTGCCGAGACTATGGCGGTCCTGGGCTGGAGGGAGAAGGCGCGGTCGGTCGACCGGGCCTGTAGTAGTACTGTCGGAGGCTGGACGACGTCGTCGAGCAGGGTGGGAAGCTCCTGGAGGTCCGGTGGGACAGGGGAGGCACATGGGACAGTCCTGAGAGGGACTGCAGCCCCGCAGAGAGGTCAGCGTCCGTGGTCCGCTGGATCGTGCAAGGGGCGACCGGAGAGCCGAGGAGAGCAGAGTCACCGTCGAGGCGGCATGGCCGGCCCTCGTGGAGGAACTGCATGGACATATCCGCCCAATTGACGCGCACCTCGCCAAGCGTGCGGAGCCAAGCCACCCCCAAAATGACGACGATATCGCTGAGGCTGAACAGGGAGAAGTTCGCGGTCACGAAACAGGGCCCCACAGAGATAGTCGCGGCAAGGTAATGGCCCTGCGTCGGTTTGCATCTCCCATCGCCAAGGCGGATCAAAAGTCCTGGGGATGGAACTGCAGAAAGTTGAAGTTGCTACATCAGTCGCTCGGAAATAAGGTTGTGGCTCGCGCCGCTGTCCACCATGACAATGATCGTGCGATCACAAAGTGTGCCCAGGAACTGCATGGTCTGCGGTCCGGAGAGTCCTCCCCCTGAGACACAAGATAACTCCAAGCGGTGGAACTCTGCGGTAGCCGTGGCGGAGTTGAAAGTAGGACCCTCCACGGAAAGCTCGAGGACCTCAAAGTCAGCCAGGGTAACTTCAGGGTCGAAATCGCCGATGATGGCGTGGAAATCCTTGACGATGCACACGTGTCGGAGAGTAGGGCTGGCGACACCGGAAACACAGACCCTTGTTGTTGCAGTCGTTGTAGTCACTGTTGGAGATGCACTGGGGAACCCAAGGGCGGCCAGGTCAATCCCCCCAAGGGGCGGTTGCTGCGGGGGTGTCGAGGGGGGTGGCCGCCAGGGTGGCCGAGGAGGGAGGTGACTGGTTGTCGACACCGGCGCCCTGGGGGCGAGGTCGACCTCCACTAGACGCGTCGTGTCAAGGGCGTCTGAGACCGTGCAAGGATGGTGCATGCAGAGACGTGAGCGGATTTGGGGCAAGAGCCTCTGCATAAAAAAAGCCTAGGTAATGGTCGGGCGGCAATCCGGGGACGTGGGTGACGAGGGCGACAAACTCGTTGATTACTCGTCCAGGCTTGGCGTCTGGCGATCGCCGCACAGCCATTCGAAGGCGGAGCCCGAGTAGTGGGTGTCATAGTGCCGGATCATCTCCTGCTTGAGCTCGGGCCAGGAGAGGAACAGGTTGGATTGGCGAAGCCACCGAGCCCAGTGGAGGGCCGAGCCGTCGGGCCCACTACGGTTGTAGACACTTTGTCCTGCTCCAGTGTGAAATTGAGGTCAAAATATTGCTCTGCTTTGACAATCCAACCCATCGGGTCCATGCTGGCAAAAGAGGGGATGTCGAGGAAGAGGGCGGGCTGTCCCAGAGTGGCCGCAGGGGTGAGCCCGACGGAGATGGGCGGTGGGCCGACTCCGAGGAGGGAGCCGCCGTCCGCGGGCGAGCCGGACTCGGACGCGGCGGAAACGGCGGCGGCGGACGCCTGGATGGAGTCAATCTTGGAGAGGAACCCGGCAGGTCGGACCAAATTGATACAATCTCGGTGAGGAACCCGGCGGGGGGAAGGGCCGATGGAGGTGAGGAAGATGAGGGGGATTAGGGTTGAGAGGAAAACCTTAGGGAGCAACCCTAATTCTCATTCAACCAAGCATAAAAACCTAATACAAGCATACTCCCCTTATATAGAAGTGGGGGTGCGGATAACAATATCTGATTTGCGGATAGCGAAATACAACGACATCAAAATGAAAACAATCCTTAGGTTGAGCATCGACGGTGTCTTCCTTGTCATGATGGACTAGCATCTGTCACCTTCCTCTGTGGGTGAACTTGCCTTGGTGTGCGCGACCGTAACAGATGTCCTTTGGTTTTACTAACGCACCTTCTGCCTTTATGGATATGATGAACCGTGTCTTCAGTGAATATCTGGATAAGTTCATCATCGTATTCATTGATGATATTCTGGTCTATTCCAAGACTCAGGAGAATCATGCGGCACATCTTAGACTCACTCTACACACTTCGTCAATATCAACTCTATGCCAAGCTGGCGAAATGTGAGTTCTGGCTGGATCGAGTTGCTTTCTTGGGACATGTTATTTCAGGGGATGGACTATTCGTTGATCCTGCCAAGATTTCTACAGTTATGGACTGGAAGCGGTCTTCTACCCCTACTGAAATTCGCAGTTTCCTTGGTTTGGCTGGCTACTACCGATGTTTCGTCAAGGGATTTTCCTCTCTTGCTGCTTCTCTGACAAAGCTAACTCAAAAAAATGCTAGATTCGAGTGGTCAGATCAGTGTGAGCAAGCCTTCTTGGAATTGAAACAACGTATGTGTTCGGCGCCAGTTTTAGCTCTTCCTTCAGAGGGGGCGGATTTTTTTGTTTACACCGACGCTTCCGGAGTTGGCTTGGGATGTATCTTGATGCAGGACGATCCCGTTATCGCTTATGGGTCGAGGCAGTTGAAGACTCATGAGCGCAACTACCCCACTCATGATCTAGAATTCGTTGTGGTGGTGTTTGCATTGAAACTTTGGCGGCATTATCTTTATGGCGTGAAGTGTCACTTCTATACTGACCATCAGAGCTTGAAGTATACTTTTGTTCAAAAATATCTCAATCTTCGTCAGAGGCGATGGATCAAATTCATAGCAGATTATGACTTGCAGCTCACGTATGTTCCCGGTAAAGCCAATTCGGAGCAGATGCGTTGAGTCGTCAGGCTTCTGTTTCCTCTTGTGCACCCATGACAGTTACTCTTGCAACCTTGATTGAGGACCTCGAATGAATGGATATATCCATCTCACCCGAGGGTCAAGAAGAGGTTTTTGTTCCGTTATGGGTAGAACAGGTAAAAGATTTGCAGCCATCTGACCCCGTACTCCAGCACATTAGCCGAAAGGTTGAACTTGGGACTCTTCTGAATTTCTCTATCTCTGACGATGTTTTGAGTTTCCGAGGTAGCCTTTGCATCCCTGATGTTCCTGCATTGTTTGATCGTATATGTCGTGAAGCTCATGAATCCCGCACATCTGGTCATCCGGGCAATAATAAGATGTATCATGACTTGAAACAGATTGTGTGGTGGCCTAGTATGAAGAATTACATAGTTCGCTTCATTTCTCGATGTTTGACGTGCCAGAAGTGAACGCTGAGCGTCAGCATCCTGGTGGTCTTTTGCAACCTCTGCCTATCCCTGACTAGAAGTGGGAAGACATCTCTATGGACTTCATCACAGGTTTGCCCCGCACTCCAAGGGGGCATGATGCAATTTGGGTCATAGTGGATCGTATGACTAAAGTGGCTCACTTCATCCCGTATAAGGAAGGTCATTCCACCGAGAAGATGGCTCGGATCTATGTATCAGAGATTGTTAGACTTCATGGGATTCCTTTGCGGATTGTCTCAGACCGCGACTCGGGATTTGTATCGCATTTTTGGAAGGGCTTCCAACAAGCTTTGGGCACCGAACTCAACCTGAGCACTGCTTATCATCAGACGACCGATGGTCAGACCGAAAGGGTTAATCAGATACTTGAAGACATGCTTCGATGTTATATTCTGGATTACAGGGGAGCTTGGGATGAGCACCTACCATTGGTTGAATTCGCCTACAACAATAGCTATCAAGAGAGCCTCAAAATGACCCCCTTCGAAGCATTGTACGGGCGACGTTGTAGGACCCCTCTCTATTGGTCGGAAGTGGGTGAAAAGGTTTTTTTAGGACCCCTCTCTATGTTTTATTTCTTGTACTGTCGGAATAATGTTTTCTTTTCTGTAATAATTATGATCAGACATTTTCTCTTGTATCATGGACAACTACTGGCTATAAATTATGTACTGGATTTTGATATTATTGCATGTTCATTTTTTTTCTCCTTTGGGATTTCTATTGCATGATGGATATCAGAAATTGTATTATGACTTTTAATAAAATGCATGAGTATTTTTTCTTCAAATTATTTATTTTAAATCTAATAATCCTAATTCTGATCCCGCCTTACAGACATGGTGTTTCTTTCCCCCATGTCCGTGGCATCACGATCCGCCCGAAGCGCACTCTGACTTTTGCTTTTAAACGGATCGTGACAAGTTTGGTGACCGGAGCAAATGTTTCATCATAGTCTACCCCATAAGTCTGGGCATAGCCTTTGGAAACCAAGCAGGCTTTCAAACGATCAAGGGAACCATTTGCATTGACCTTGATAGAGTAAATCCATTTGCACCCAATAGCTCGCTTCTCAGAGGGCAAAGGAACCAAGTATCATGTGTGATTAAGTTGAAGGGACGTCAACTCATCTTGCATGGTAGTTGCCCAGACAGGGTGAGCTTTTGCATCAGCGACTGTAAAGGGAATGTGATACTGATTCAGAGTGGAGTGGAGCGCAGTATGAGCAGCCGACAAGCCCTGATAAGAAGTAACAAATAGTGGTTTGTTCTGACAAGCACGACTTCACTTACGGACAGCAATTGGTGGCTCCTGACTATCCGACAGAGGATCCACAGAAGCACCAATAGGGACTTCCCGAGGAACAGTAGTCGGACTACCGTAGTAAGATCTAGTCAGCGGTAGTGGCGCAGATGTGCTGTCAGAAGGGCGATGAGAGTAAACTTGTCCCCAAAGAGGATTGAGGATGTCATCAGGAAAAAGAACAGCAGACTCCGAACGTGGAACAAGTATAGAATCAAGGGAAGGATCATAAGGTGTTGATCCACAAGTAGGAGTGGGATAGGAGTCGGATTCAAGGAAAACAACATTAGCTGAGATAATGTATCTGTAAGTCAGGAGAATAACATCGATACCCCTTGTAGTACGGGAATACTCGAGGAAGATACATTTAAGGAGCAAGGACCAAGTTTGGAGACAGAGGGACGAGCATCCCTAACATAACAAACACACCAAAAGACACGTAACGGTATAGAGAGACTGGAATGGTTTGGGTGAAGGATATGGTAGGGTGTCTCCCCTTGAAGAATATGAGTGGGAAGATAATTGATAACGTGTGTGGTTGTAAGGACCGCATCACCCAGAAGTGTTTGAGTACTTATGATGAAGAATAGCACACATGACCTCAAAAAGGTGGCGATTTTTTCTTTCAGCAACATCGTTTTGTTGTGGAGTATCAGCACAAGTGGTTTGGAGCAGAATGTCTTTGTCAGCGAGGAAGGTAGACATAGATTGAGATAAATATTTTCTACCATTATAAGTGCGTAAACATTTAAGACGAACAAAAAATAGATTAAGGCTCTGTTTGGTTGGGCTGTTGCTGATGGAAAGCTGCTGATGAAAAGCTGCTGATAGGAAAATTGCTGATTCTGGAAAACGGAGTTTTGTTAAAAAACTGTTTGGGTGAAATGGAGTTTGTAAAATAGAGTTTTGAAAAAGTTGTTTGGAAACAAAACGGAGTTTTGAGCGAATTTTTTTTTTTCACCGAATATCAAAAAAATATATTTTTTCCATCATATAATACCAAACACACAAAAATAATGTCCACATTAACCATATATCATGATATCTCCTATGATCTAGATTCATACAACTGATCTGCTATACTATCACGTAGCGCGATCATCTCCTCCACACCACCTGCAGTGTCAGGGCATGTATCTTGTCGCTCTTGTGTGACTAGTCCATCATCTCTACCCCTCTGCTCGGACTCACTGAAATCAAAATCCACGCGCGAAGGGTGGCGACGAATGAAATTATGTAAAGTCATCGTGGCCATGACAATATGTGTCTGTTTGTCGAAGCGATAGCTTGGTATGTCCCGTAGTATGGCCCACTTCTTCTTCCAAACGCCGAATGATCGTTCTATCACACTTCTAAGCGACGAGTGTGCATGATTGAATATCTATCGACGTCCTTCTGCGCGACGTCCACCACGGGCAAAGTCAGGCAGATGATACCTTGTATCTTGATATGGTTGTAAATATCCTTTCTGTAAAGGATAACCAGAATCAACCAAGTAATATTTTCCTGAAACATATTAAAAAATGTTTAACAACGGAAAATATTTAAAGTAATAATTAGATGAACTGATTTTTAATTTTTTACCTTGAGGCGGATGAGGGAACGTATAACGAGGATCAGTTATGGCATAATTGAAAATGCGACTATCGTGCGCCGATCCCTCCCAACCTGCCATAACAAAAGTGAAACACATGTTGAAATCACAGGCCGCCATGACATTTTGTGTCGGTCTGCCCTTTCTCCCAATATATGGAACTTGACTTCCTACTGGTATGCACGCATCGACATGTGTTCCATCTATTGCTCCAACACAATCTTTAAAAAAAGGCATATAACGCCTGTCATACATAATCTCTGGAGGAGTGCAGCCGAAAGACCTATCTGATGGTTGTATGACTTCCTCGGCCAACTGCAACAAAGCGCGAATACCACGAGCAAAAAATCTGCTAGTTGTCTCTGTTGAGTATAGATGACGCTCTGAAGAAGATGAAAAATGGAAAGGCGGTTAGACCAGACGATATACCCATTGAAGTATGGAAATGCTTAGGGAGGGAAGGAATTTTATGGCTTACAAGTTTCTTCAATAAGATACTGAAGACAAAAAGGATGCCAGACCAATGGAGAGAAAGTATTTTGGTACCTTTGTATAAGAACAAAGGAGATATACAAAATTGTGTCAATTACAGGGGAATTAAATTAATGAGTCATACTATGAAACTATGGGAACGAGTAATAGAGAGACGAGTTAGACGAGAGACTAGCATCTCAGAGAATCAATTTGGATTCATGCCAGGGAGGTCAACCATGGAAGCTATACATCTCTTGAGGAGACTCATTGACAACTATCGGGAAAGACAAAAAGATTTGCATATGTTGTTTATCGATCTGGAGAAGGCGTATGATAGGGTTCCAAGAGAGGTCTTGTGGAGAGTCTTAGAAAAGAAAGGTGTAAATGTATCATACATTGACGTAATCAAAGATATGTATACAAATTCAGTGACCAGGGTGAGGACATCTGGAGGATTAAAACAGGAATTCCCTATCGCTGTTGGCTTACATCAAGGGTCAGCTTTAAGCCCTTACCTCTTTACCCTTATCTTAGATGAGCTCACCGGACATATCCAACAAGCAATACCTTGGTGTTTATTATTTGCAGATGATATTGTTTTGGTCGATGAGACGCGCGAGGGTGTAAACGCGAAACTGGAATCTTGGCGAGACACTTTAGAAAAGAAGGGTTTTAGGTTGAGCAGGACAAAGACAGAGTATATAGAGCTTAAATTTAGTAGTGCAAGAAGGTCAGATGACTCCGTCATTAAATTGGGTGACCAAGATATTTCCCGCAGTGAGTGCTTTAAATATCTGGGATCGATAATTCAAAAAGATGGAGGTGTAGATAAAGATGTGATTCATAGAATCCAAGCAGGTTGGTTGAAGTGGAGAGGCGCGTCTGGGATCCTATGTGATCGTAAAGTACCACTAAAACTTAAAGGCAAGTTTTACCGTACTGCAATTAGGCCTGCAATGCTCTACGGTTCTGAGTGTTTGGCAGTGAATGGTGTACACGAGCAAAAAATGGGAGTCGCGGAGATGAGAATGCTTAGGTGGATGTGTGGTCACACGAGACTGGATAAAATTAGGAATGAATGTATCAGGGATAAGATAGGAGTGGCGCCAATTGTAGAGAAGATGCGAGAAGCTCGTTTAAGATGGTTTGGACATGTACATAGGAGACCATTAGAGGCACCTGTTAGGCGTTGTGAGAGTTTAGTCACTAGACATGTTAAACGGGGGAGGGGTAGACCAAAAAAGACTTGGAATGAAACTATAAAGAAAGACATGATGTACTTAGGCATTAATGAGACTATGCTTAAAGATAGGGCGCAATGGCGACAGAGGATCCATATAGCCGACCCCACTATGGTGGGATAAAGGCTTGAGTGTTGTTGTTGTTGTTGTTGTTGTCTCTGTTGAGTGCTGAAACCGCTCGCGTGTTTTTCTCATTGATTCATTATGAGACAATATATATATGGTCAATGTTATGACTTCTCTGGCTGCAGTTCTTCTTGTTCCCTGAAAACCACACTTCTCTTCGAGAGCATGCAATAAATCTATAAAAATTTCTTGACTCATCATGAACGAGTCATGAAATCTAACTCGAGTCCCACGAAGTAGCTCTCCGACCCATTTATCGCCTGTTTGCTTTGAAGTCATGGATGGAACCGGATGGTTTAACATCGAGGTGTGTTCAGAGATATAACATATTGCTGCCACCACATTTTGATGATGGGCGATAGCATAATTTCTTCTAAAGATTGCGTGCTTCTCGTCCTCTGCTCTGGTATTCTCCGATTCATCGCTAGACATTTTCTGTTAGAAAAATAAAGAAATTAACATTATCAAAAAGTAAACTAAAATTATAACATTATCACAGAACTCAGACAAATTTCTAATAATGTTCATAATGTCCACATTTAAACAACATAATATAATTTCCATAATGTTCAAAAACATAATAAAACAAAACAACACACATAGTCTCTCTACTACGCCCCACGAGTATAGCGGTTTTTCAACCACTTGATGTTCATGCCTTCTGGAAGGCACATGAAAGTCTCTCTATGTTTTGTTTCCATCAAGTATGTGATGGCAAAATCATAGAAGTCTTCATCAGACTGCACTTCTGAGTACGTGCCTAATTTTTCTAGTGCATGTGCAATAGTGAAAGAAGAAGATGAAATCTGGGGTGGCTCCTGGATGCATCGACTTATGATCTTCGAGGACTCGGCCAAATCTTCTAACACCGAGTTGCTAGCTTTCTTCTTTCTTTTGCTCCTTTTTTTGCTTGTTTCAGATATATTTGCGGTCTCAGCTGGTTGAGGAGCTCCGATAACCTCAATGTCATCATGTTCATCCGCTGACATTTCTCTTTCATCAATAGACTCTGTACCAAGATTTGCGGTGTGAGGGGTGCAAGAATGATGCCTTGTAGCGACTATAGTCATCAACCTATTGAAGAATGATAACCTCAATGTCATCATTTTATCCTCTAACTCAGGGGGGATTCCGGCATACCGAAATTTCTTTGCCGCCGAGACAACCTACAAAATAAAGTATTTTAAAATTAGACATTGAGGAATTTTAAGTTAAGAAATCTCTTTGCAAATGAATTTAAGTAAAAATACCTTCAATCTTTCGTCCCACCACTCGTCTGAGGCGTCTATAGTCTTTCTTGATGCATTCCAACTCAAACCGGTCTCACCACGCTTCAACTCTGTCCATAATTTCCACTCTTTCTTCAAATGATCTCATTTATTCTTAAGTTGGACTTTATCATATTTTTTCCCGGTTTGCATTTCAAATTTGTTCATAAGATTTAACCACCCCTGTTTATTAAAATGCGTGGTGGGTCGATTCCCAAGCTCTATCTCTTTTATACATATATCACAGAATAACAGCACATCATTGTTGTCCCACATAGCGGCCACCCCACCATCTTTGGTTTTGCCCATCCTTAAAAAATTAAACAAGATTTGACCTTAAAAGCATTTTAAGAATAAAACACACACACACATGTATATGAACACACACACACACACATATACATGAACAACACACACACACACATGTATATGAACACACACACACACACATATACATGAACAACACACACACACACATGTATATGAACACACACACACAGCACACACATGTATATGAACACACACACACAGCACACATGTATATGAACACACACACATATACATATATAAACACACACACACATGTATATGAACACACACACACAGCACATGTATATGAACACAGCACATGTATATGAACACAGCACATGTATATGAACACACACATGTATATGAACACACACACACACAGCACACATATACATGTATATGAACACACACACAGCACACATATACATGTATATGAACACACACACAGCACACATATACATGTATATGAACACACACACACAGCACACATATACATGTATATGAACACACACACACACACACACATGTATATGAACACACACACACATGTATATGAACACACACACACACAGCACACACAACACATATGTACATATCAACACACACACACATATACATATCAACACACACAGCACACACACACAGCACATGTATATGAACACACACATGTATATGAACACACACACACAGCACACATATACATGAATATGAACACACACACACACACACACACATATACATATCAACACACACAGCACACACACACAGCACATGTATATGAACACACACATGTATATGAACACACACACACAGCACACATATACATGTATATGAACACACACATTGCACACATATACTTCAATCCATACTTCAATCCATACACACACACATTGCACCATACTTCAATCCATACACACACACATTGCACCATACTTCAATCCATCAAGCCTAGAAAAAAAAATACACTTCAATCCATACTTCAATCCAGAACATTCACACTTCAATCCATCAATGCTACAGCACATACACACACCAAATCTGAAACAAGCAAAAAAATTGGATGCCGGAAATGGTTGTACACACTCCAATCCAGACCGGAAAAAAATTGGAGTTTGAGCAAACATCAAGACTGGAAAAAAGAACTCGTGGTTTACAAGGTTGAGCCTTACCGGAAGTTAGGGAGAAACGGGAGGGGAGATTGCCGTCGGAGAAGATGCCGTCAGAGGAGAGGAGATCCAGGTGCGTCGCCTTCGATGTCGAAGAAGATGTCGTCGCCGTCGGAGGAGAGGAGATCGCCTGGGAAGAAGCTCAGCGTCGGCGTCGATGACGGAGGAGAGGAGAAAATCCCCAGTCGATGTTAGGGTATGGTATCGGGAGGAAGAGCGTGCGCTGATCGGGAAGGCGAGTTGCGGCGGGACCGGAGATAAAATCCGCGGTTGGGATATAGGTCAAAACTGCGGCTATTAAGAAACGCAGGTCTTGCCAACCGCCGCGCCAAACTCTGCTTATACCCTAAAAGCCGTTTTGGCTGAGCCGCACCGCAGGCCATAAGCCCAACCAAACGCCACCTAAATATTTCATTTCATGGGTTTTGAAAAAAAATATAAGGAAGCTCAAAACAATTTTTCATTAAATATACCCAACTCATGCGAAAAAAAATCATTAATAAAAGTAACATAATATTTATGTCCTAACAACGTAGGGACAGGATAGGGTCACCAAACATCAAAGTGAAAAAGATCAAATAAGGTCGTAGAACGAACATCAGGATAAGGGGCATAACTAACTCTATGGAGTTTAACAAAATGACAAGACTCGCAATTGAGATGGGGAACATACCCAAATTCGGGATACAAACGACGCATAAAATGAACAGACGGGTGACCATGGCGATAATGAAGATCCAACAACTTGGTGGAAGCAGCAGAACAAGCAAGAGATGATCGTCATCCAGGACATACACGCCACCACTCAGCTTCCTTTTACCAATAATACGTCTCGTCGACTGTTCCTGAAAAACACAACCAGAAGATGTGAATGCAGCAATGCAGTTTAAGTCACGAGTAAGCTTAATAATAGATAATAAGTTGTAAGCAAATTGAGGAACGTGAGCAACTGAAGACAGATTCATGTCTGGAGTCACATTACAGCTGCCAAACCCAACAATGGGAACAGTCGATCCATCCACAACAGTAATCGAAGACCCACTATGAGGTTTGTATGAGTGCAAGATACCTGAGGTATTACTAAGGTGATTTGAAGCCCCAGAGTCTGCCAACCAACGAACAAGGCGTTGTGAAGTACACATTGGCTGAATGGTTTGTGCAACAACAGCACTATAAGCCGGAGGGTCAATCTGGAGAGCATGTAGACGACGATACTCTTCTTCTGAGATCTCAATCGTCCTCTGAGTCCCAGATCTAGAAGATGAATCGGCCAGGTGGGCAAAGCGTGATGATGAAGGAGGTTTGGAGGCCCAGTCAGGCTTCCCATGGACAGCCCAACAAGTGTCCTTCGTGTGTCCCCGATGCCCGTAATGGGTATAATGTTTTGTGTTGGTGTCACGACCACGTCCAAAGCAGCCTCCACGGCTACTCCCCCTTCCACCACGAGAAGCAAGAGCCAATGGATCGGCAGAGGAAACATGTAGAGCATATGTGGTAGTGGTATTGGCCGTCCCGGATTTGGTCAGATGATGGTACACACTAGCAACCTGTAGAGTATAGGGTCTCACTAGCATTTCAGTCTTTGTTGTAGAAAAATTTGGATCAAGACCATTTAATAGCCAAAGTAGTACAAGGTGCTCACATTGGGCCTGGTGCTCCTCTTTGGTAGAAAGGATCTCTCAAAGATCCAAGATCTCATCAGCAAGGACCTTCCATTCTGCGAAGTACTCGGTGACGGAACATGCCCCTTGTCTCAGTTCATCCATCTTGGAAAAGAGTTCACCAAGACAAGTGAGGTTGTTCGTCTGGGAGAACATCATATGCAAGGTATCCCATAGTTCCTTAGTACTGTCACAGTTTTTGCACATTTATTGAACTGAGTGATCCATGGAATTCAGCAGGAGAGCGGCGATCTGACAATCATCACTGTACCTATCCTCATACTCTTGACTGCCCACAGTATGAATTGGGAGGCGAGTAAGGTGGTGCATACGTCGTATACCCGATAGGGACATAGTGACCCCCTTTTTCCATAATTGGAAGTTTGAGGAGGTAAGGATAGTGGTAGCAAGCCTCGCATTAGGAGGAAATGCATTGTTGTAATCGCCGGGAGATATGATTGTCGGAGCGTTACTGGTAGTGGAGGAACTGATAGTTGAGGAGGCGATGACCTAAATCAGAAGAGGAGACGGCACAATATCCTTGCTGCAGTCTCCAGGCAGCGTCGGATCATGGCAGAAGTAACACAGCAAGTCGGATCCTTGCAACACAACATCAGAGCTTAGGAGGAGCGTCAGATCAGGGAACGACGAGAACTGCAGCAGGTGCAGCTGTCGACGACTTCCTCCAAGATCGGCATCCCAGAGAACGGACGCAGAACGATGCTTAGAATGGCATCGCGGAGACGCACGCAGACAAGCATCTACGAGGGCCTCCTACGTCGTCAAAATGGCAGGTGGATCTTCGACTTCCTTCTGTCAATGAAAAGGAGTCGACGAGGGAAGGGGCTTACAAGAGCGCCAAGAAGGAGGAGACGACAGACGTCGATGTCGAGAACTTTAGGAGAGGCTAATGATGTCGTCGTCTTCGAGCAGCGTCGCGTGATAGAAAAAATGAAAGTCGAGCGGCGAGAACACCCTAATCGTCCTCTGCTGCCATGTTAACACAATATTAAAAGTTTTGATACCTCAATAGAGGTAAAATGATTTATTTATATAGTAGGAGAACTCCATACATGATTGCATAATATGAGAACTTGACATTATAACCAATATGTCTAACATGATTGAATAGTATATTTTTTTGAATGTCAATCTTTATCCCTTATGGTGAGTATGTTTGCTTTGGACAAGCAAACGAGTAAGTTTGTGGGTATTTGATACCTCTAGTTTATATAATATTTTCCCCCTGTAATTCGCATTATTTTTGTGATCTTTTACCCTACTTTCGGTATAGTTTAATGCAATTTTCTTCCATTTGAATGTTCGTTGAAATCTGGGTATGATTATGAGAATTATTGGTGTGGACTTTTCCATAGTTTTATGGGAAGCTGTGCAAATTGCTTCCCGCACGCCCATGCTCTTTCTGCGCACGCCCGTACGTGCACTGTTGTTTAATTCGTGGCCCTGGGCTGAAAATATTGAGCTATGTCACGAGGCGTGTGTTTTACTCACGTACGCCCGTGAGCACTCTTTGCTCAAAAATCTGAGTTCTGTGGTTGGCTGTGCGTTTAACTCACACACGCATGTGCGTACGCAGTGCGTGGCCATGCACAGTCATTTCATTGATTTCTGGAGTTCTGTTGTTGGGCGTGCGCTTTACTCACGCACGCCCGTGCGCTCGCGCACGGACACCTGTTGGTCGTCTTCCTCAATGATGTAATTCAGTTTGCACGCCCGTGTGCATAATGCCACATGGGCCGTGCGCGGTCATTTTCCTTGCATCTATAAATATGCTATTTTCGGTTATTTTGACGGATCCCTCCATTTTCAGAGAAGTTTTCTCGCCGTCAAAGGTGTCTCCACGCGATTTTCAGAGGGAGAATCCATCTTCCATCTCCAACCAATGAGTCAAGGTTAGATTCTAAGCAAGGAGAAAGCTATTAGAAGATTGGTGTCAATAACGCGAGGATTTGAACTGCTTAAGGAGAAGACGCCCATTAGGAGGAGGTGATAGCTCCATCCCTTACCCCGGACGATAGCCGAAGGTTTGCCTAGAGAGTTGGAGTGACAATCCACGCTCTCCCCAGTCCGAGGAATAGTCTCCTCGTTTACTTCGTATTTCCGGTGCTATCCTTGCCCCTCACCTTCATTCCTACTTATGTTCTCTACATTTTAATATTTATAATTTCACATTGAATATTGAATTAGGATCGAATCATATTTTTATTGAACAACTTTTATTTCTGATTTGTGGCTGCCTTAATTTAATCTTTTGGTGTTTTGATGGAATCTCTCTATCGTCTATTGGATGTTGAATGTGATTATTGCTTAATTTAGGATAACATTGTGCTTTAGGAGTAGAATTTATAATCACTCAAATTATTGTTCATTTAGATAGCTCAAGGTATAGGACATCCCAGTATCTTCACCCGCACTCCACGTGATTCGATACTCTATGGGAATCTGCCGTTTTATATTACTTCGACAGGTGCATTGCCGACGTTATTCCGCCAGGATAACAGACGTTTTTAGTTTAGCGGCCAGGGTCTTCTCCACAATCCACTTAAAGAGATAATTTACCATGACCGCGATGAATTTCTGCTACCCACTTTCCTATAGGAAAGGGCCGAGCAAGTTCATCCCCCCAAATTGCGAATGTCCAAGGGCTTGTTATGTACTGCAATCATTGGGCAGGTTGTTATTGCATGGGGTGAACCTTTGGCTGATGAAACCTTCTCGCGAACTCTTATGTGTCCTTGTGGATTGTCAACCAAAAGTACCCTTACCTTAACACCGATTTTCCAAGATCCGACTTCCAAAATGGCTAACATATTCACCTGAATAAAGGTCTTTGAGGACTCAAGCCACCTCCTCCTCCGTAACTAACCTCACTTGAGGCACCGACAACATTCATCAGTAGACGATCCCTTCATGCAATAGGTAATAAGTGGACTTGAACCTGGACCGCCGCCGATCCTTGAAGGAAGGGGGTACTCCCTCGTAGTCAAATATTTGCTAAAGGCCAGCCCAAAATTCTCATTGATCAATTTTCATGATTTCACCTTTCATTTATCATGGACTTGAATAGTTCGGTTGTCATCCCCCAGTAGGGACACCATACTTCGCAGGCACGTTCTACTCCACATTTTCTCCCATGGGGATGTGTTGAACGTCGGAGGTCAGAAAGGACCCCATCTAAGCTTAAATTTTCATAAGATACTTCTTCAGAATGGGCTTCTTGTCCTTGTACTCTCATCGGATGTGGTATGCCACTACCAGCGAGTTCATCCTCACTAGGACATCCTCCATCCCTAATTCATCGTTCAAATGCATTCTTGCAAGTATGATTTCATACTCAACTTACTTGTTCATGGCCTTGGAGTTCAACGTAACAGCTTGCTCTAGCCTGATGTTGTACGGGCTTCGCAGGATGAGACCATCGCCCAACGAGTTCTCCCCATAGGCTCGGTCGACAAATACCACCGACGTATGGGGTGTCAACAACCCTCGTTGGGTAATCAAATCATCTTCAAAGTCTGTCGTGAAATCTGCAACGATTTATGCCTTAATAGCGACTTAAAGTAGGTAGGCTACGTCGAATTCCATCAGCTCGATCGCCCATTTTGCAAGCCTCTCTGAGTATTCTAGTTTCTTTAGGAACTCCCTTAGCAGATTGTCGACTATCACCTTGATGGAGTGAGCCTAAAAGTAAAGCCACAACTTTCACCTCTAGAGGATAGAGTCTGACAACTTCTCCAGTTTAGGATACTACATCTCGGCATTCCACGGGACCTTGTTTACATAATAAAATGGGAACTACTTCATTCACTCTTCCCTGACGAGTGGTGAACTTGCCTCTTCGGACCCTACCCCAAGGTAGAGGTAGAGATCTTCATTGGGCCCTAGGCTTTGCAGGAGCGGGGCTGAGATGAGTTGCGGCTTCAGCTTGGCGAAAGCCTTGTCGCAGTCTTCTCCCCACTCAAATCTCGAGGCGGCCCTCAAGATCTTGAAAATAGTGAGCACTTCTCCACAGATCAATAAAGGAGTGTTTAGTCCTGATCCTCCTTGTCAGTTGTTGAACCTCTTTTGGATTTCAAGGAGGGAGGTATTTAGGATCGTCTTCACATTATCAGGATTGGGTTCCACCCCACTTGCGCAGATAACATACTGTATTGAGACTCACATAGAAATTTCACGATGTCGTGAAAATCTCCACGAGATCGTGCAAGTGCTCAGGCATTCTTTGAATTTCACCAACAACTTGTCCACATGGACCTCCAAGTTCCATTCCATCTATCATTGAATACGTGATCCATCATTTGCACCGACAGTTATAAAAGCTTAAATGCATCACTTGGTCAAAATAGAAACTATCATCAGTTATGAATGCAGTGTTTGGGATATTATGGATGTATCTTGATCTGATGATACCTTGAGAAAGCATCTAAAAACTCATGACCAGGAATCCTATGGAAAAGACCACGATAAAAACAATCTGAGGCAGGGGATAATAGACTTTCAGGCCATAAGTGAGTGTAAGGAAATTGAGGGCAGTCTTGCTGCCTGTCACCATGGGCGGGGTTACCCTACTATGCCATTTCGTGGTGGTGGACACCCCAGTAGCTATAACACAATCTTCGGCCGACCCCTGCTCAGTAAGTATTAGGCGATGGTCTCGACATATAACCAAGCGCTCACGTTCAACGTCAGGGGTAAGAAGTTCAACGTTCACAATGACCCCAAAATTTCCCACTAATGTTACATCAACACAATGAACGTGGTCATGGTGGCAAGAAGGAAGCCCATCGGAGATGGCGCCAGAAAATAGGCGGCGCACAACATGGAGGTTGCTGTCCCGTCGGCGTGGAAGCTTGATACTTACGTATCAACATGGAAGCTCACAGAATTTGACAAGCATGAGCTGGTCGTGTGCCTCAGTGATAATCTTGATGTTTTTCCATGGACATTGACATACATATTTGGGATTAGTACCGAGGTCGTCTGGCACCACCTCAATCTGGATCCAAACGTGCACCCTATCAATAAGAAGCATTTAATGGCGACAACCGTGGCCCATCCCATCCACGAGGAAGTCTGAAAGCTCCTGAAAGCATTTTTGTTTGAGAGGTCCAACACTATGTCTAAATATCGAACAAGACAATCACCGAGCTCGTGTGTCTATCAAGATCCTCGTCACAGTGAAATTCTTGATCATGACCCTAATAACGTTGGCGTCGCTGAAAGGAATGTCATGTTGTGCCATATCCTCCTTCGAGCTTGTCGGGAGATGGTGATGTCAGCATGGGTGAGGCGGCTTTGCTCCTGAAGATTCACCCCATGCAAATCTTGCGCAAGGACTCCATTCTCCATCTGTGGATGCAGTTGATTAGTCTTGATGTTTCGAGGTCCTCATCAATGCAGTCCCCTCTCCATGGAGGAGGTGGAAGTCTCAGAGCACGCCTTGCATGTTGATGCTCCCAACAATCCCCCTGGCTTTACTGCAACTGTGTATCGCAACTTCCTTCCTTTAGCATCCACAGAGAGCAGGAGGGAGTGGCATTTCTACATGTCGTGCCCGACATCCCAATGGTACTCGTAGAACAGGTTGTGATTCCAAGTCATGAGATCGGACTTGATTAGAAGCCCAGTTGTCAATGGATTACATGCATGACTTTCTCCAAATGAATAGGTAATTTGATGAACTCCTGTCATCTACATACCCTCCAGACGTCATTGTGTGAAGGTACAATGGCTCCAGCGGTAGGGGAAATCGCGACTACGATGTCGACGAGTACCAAACCATGCTAGTGTTGGGTGTCTTGGTGGGGGATAAAGGGTGTTTTGTGTGCATGCTCTGGAAGTATTGTGCAAGTAGGAAGATTAGGATAGTGTGTCAAGCACCATGATGTGCTTCTTGCGGATTGTCAGGTCTCTTCCGCACCATCCGGCTAAGGTGGCAGAGTTGTCATCGGGCCCTCTAGGCGACTTCTCCCTATGGCACTTGCCAAAGCCGTGCAAGTGACAACATGAATCCTTGGTTAGTCACTTCCCCTTCAATATATTAGTTCACATGTTGATGAGTTTATCATACAAACTTGGGTGGTTGCGGATGACTTTGAACTTGAATATCTTCTCTTGGAGACAAGAGACCGTCACCACATAATACATGGCGGGATCGTCCTGTATATTCAAAATTTCTTCTTGGAACCGGTGTACGAAGCTACTTTGGGGTTCGTTAGGGTGGTCTAGGGTTTGCTCTTTTTTCTTTGACGTGGCACAGCAACTCGTATTTGAGGTCCCCAAAGCGGGTAAAGGAATTCAACGGGAACCGGTAGAACAATCAGAGGCCTTCCCCTCGAGAGTCGTCGTGAACAAAAGTCGGTTAGATTATGAAGGAAAACTACATATTCAAACCAGTAGAGATGGTGCACTTGATTCCCCTCCCCGAGAAGTGGCAACATTGGGGTTCTCCAAACCCAATTGGGACAAGTTATATTACAATATGGTCGCTAAAGAGCATTGTTCCTCATCGTTGTCGTAGGGGTTGGCACAATTTTCGTAGAGGAAAGAAGGTGGTCGTGACAAAGCAGCGAGGGCAGCCACATGGACTTCTCCTTGTACTCCCTTGGGAGGGTCTCCTCCTCCCCATACAGGATTGTCAGAAAAGTGATGATAGCTTACAAGGGTTGCACATTCGTACTAGCACCAGCCCCAACTAGGGTAGCGCATCACGTGATCCCTTCCATTGTCTCCTTAAGCGCTAGGAAATCTTGTCGCATCACATTCTCCGAGAGTCTGAGCTGTTGATATGTCCTGATGAGTTGTTGCTACCACCATGTTTGGCCACCATGAATCTCCTTGACGAGATCTGAAGGTCACATGCTCGTTATGTTGATGTCAAAATTCACACCAACCAGTCTTTTCCCCCAAGGACCCTGACCCGGCTCGAATTACTCGGCCAAAGACCATGAAAGAATAAGGTAGACCAATGGAAACAACATGTGAGAGTACTATTACATGAATGTGATGATTGCAAGTCGAAGTCTCACTGATAACCCAGGAGTCTAGAGTACTCCCCCTTTGAGAACCAAACTAGATGTTCGCGAGAGGTAAAGGGGTTCGAAGAAAATACTTCAAGCAAGACTCATTTCTCTCTTCTGTTGATCATATTTATAGACTTCGACGGCTCACCCTAGGGCACCCTACAACATCTATCAGGTAAGTAAAACATAGGCAACAAACAAATCTATCGATATCCCTCAGAATTGCCCCCAGATGAACCAACCTGTGTCGTCATCCTTGTACTTGGTACCTCCGACGTGACATGCTTCATGAGTTCACCGACGTTGGCAAGTACTCCGACTTAGGCGAATACCACAATCTGAGTGAATATCTAATCCTAGATGAGTTCCGGCATGGTCCCATCGTGGATCACTTCTGATGCTCCTCTAGTTTTCTTGACTCACATATCCACTGAGTGCCACCGAACTTGGGTAGACATCACCAATAAGGTTCATAATCTAAAAAAGTAAAAAATATAATATAAATATATAATATAATAAACTAAGATAAGAAAACAAAATATAGAAAACGTAAAAGTGGAGAAAAAATAAAGTTACATATATATATATATACACACACACGAGTGCCCGACACAGGGCTCCACCCCTACGGCCAAGCGCGACAGTACACGGTCGGCGACGGCGGGCTTCGCCCGCCCCCGGCGCAATGCTGTGGGGTGTCCTTCGCCCGCATCCAGGCGGGCTTCGCCCGCATCCAGGCGGGCTTCGCCCGCATCCGCACGGACTTCGCCCATGCTCGATGCGTCTGCAATCTGCGCCCGCATCATATACATATTAGTACTCGAATGACCGTAAAAAATATATACATCAATATTACAATATTTATTTTGTAAAAAAATATGCGTATATACTTAAAAATATTAAAAAAAATTCTCTCTCCCTCTCCGCCGCACTCTCTCACCCTCTCTCCTCTCTTTCTGTCTCTCTCTCTCTCTCTTCGGTTTTAGCCACGGGAGGGCTTTGGATTTCAGCGTGAGGGAGGGAGGAGGATTTGCTTTGAATTTCTATTTGCAGTCCAGCATCAGGATTAGATCTTCAGATCGAATGGACAGGATTTGTTTGATGGCTTTTAAATGCATGAAATTAAAAAGTCATCCATATATCTTTATAGATAGTATAGATATACACGAGTCAAACGGCACGGGCCTCCAACCCTATGTTAGTGCAACGGCGGGCTTCGCCCGCACTGGCAGCGGGCTACACCGCTCCCAACTGAGAGACCTCCCGCCGCAGACTGTGCTCGCCGTCGGTTTTCAAAAAACCTTATAAAACAGGTGATCTGCAAATAGCAGACAGAACGTGGTCTGCGAATAGCGGTCAGCGTAAAACTGATTGACTATTTGCAGATCAGCGTAGTCTGCGAATAGCGGCCAGCGTAAAACTGTTTCGTTATTCGCAAACCAACGTGGTCTGCGAATAGCGGCTAACGCAAAACTGATTGACTATTCGCAAACAAATTTGGCTTGCGAATAACGACTAGCGCAAAACTGATTGATGTTCACAAACCAGCATGGTCTGCGAATAGCGGCTAGCGCAAAACTGTTTGGCTATTCGCAGACCATCGTGGACGGTCCGTATTTTTTGATGTCATCGCAAACGGATATGATTTTCTCAATGGCTTTTTAATTCCATCAGTTTTGAAGTCATTCATACTTCTTTTTAGAATAGTATAGATATAGATAAATAGAAGTAAAAATAAAATCACAAGTAAATGACGTAGAGTTTATTATATCACAATCAAATGACCTACAGTCTATTATATCACTAGCAAATGGCCTAGAGTTTATTATATCACTAGCAAATGGCCTGGATTCTATTACATCACAATGTGAAACTCAACCCTTTCATGTATTAAACAAATGAAGATCTCCGAATACAGCACTCCTTAGTTGAAGGTGATAGAAATGGAGAAGGAACAAACACCAACGATACTCTGAGTATGGACATGTAAAGCATAAAATCACATTGACCCTAGTACAGAGAACAATTGCTCATCTTTCAACCCAATTCTTCCTTAATAAGCAAAAAAAAAATATTTGTTGCATCATTAAATACTAAAAAGTTAATTACTCATCAATTAGGAGTGTAGTAGTAGGATAGAAAAAGAGCATGGACTTTAAAATTGTCTAGACTTACGTATAATATACAATGTAATTTTCCAACAGCATCCAGGTTGATTCAAATGAGGAATTCTCACTGATGGGTCACCATAAGTTATCTGCAACAAATAAATCATTTTACAAACTTTCTCACAGAATCTCAATAATATTCCTTGATAAAACAAAGAATGAGATTTTAGTAAGAACTCTGGATTTACCAACATATATATCCCTCCCGGTTTAAGGAGCCTGCATGGAAGAAAAAAATCAAGAGTTAAAAATTGCAAAAATTGAATTCATTTCCATGCACATGAAACCCGAAACAATATGACGAAGAATAACCTGCTCACTTCGTTTATCATGTGAGAAGCGCTGAGAGGAGCATCAGTGCCACACTAACTTGCCACGAGCAAAGCAGCAAAGAAATCAGAAATTGCATGACGCGGAAAAAAAGATATAAAAAATGCAGGCGAAAACAGCAATAATTACCATCAAAGAATCCAGAGTCCCTTTAAAGAGAAGCCATCAAGGCACCACAGGTGTAAAGCAATTGTAAATGAAAATAAATTAGGTGACTGATGGCCAATTGCAATGGTTCCAAATAACAAAAAAATATATACCAAAGCATAGTCGATTGGACATACAAAAAATATACCTTTATCAATCACAGAATCAAAAGTTTCATCCTCAAAGAGGCTCATATCCCTTACATCCATTTGCATATCTACAGAAAAATCGTATAAGGATACATTTGCAAAGAAGAAAAACAAGATGTTCATCATATGGGAACGTTGTAAAGAAGAAAGAATACATTTCAGCTGTGGAATATGAGCATAGCACTTTCTCAGCATCTCTATTACAATATATGAAATGTCAATGTTCAGTATGTCTACATAGCCATCCTTCATCATATCCTCTGACATAACTGTTCAAAAATAAGCAGATGATAAGTAAATCTACCGAATGAAAATATTTACATAGATTCAGCTAAAACAATTCTACAAATTTTTTGTTACATCGTGATGCAAAATAAAAGCCCAAATTTCAGCCCAAGCCCATAATGATTGGAAATTTCTAGACTTGCACATTTTCTAGAATATTCTACAAGACTCTAGAATATTATAGAAAAGTATAAAATATGATGGAGAATTCAAGAACCTTCTAGAGAACTCTAGTCTTCTAAAAAGTTCTAAATAACTATAGAATAATCTAGAGTACTCTAGATTATTAAAGAATGTTGTAGAAAGTTCTAGATTTATATGTAGAATAGTCTAGAACTTTGAGGATGGTTATAATTTTGTGCATAGGCATAAAAGAGTGTAGAAAAGTGAAGAAGCTTGTAGTTTTATCATATGCATGGAGAAATGTAGATCTTTCGTTAGTTTGGAAGGAAAGAATCTTGATGCTTATAAAAGGGTTATACTTCTCTCATCTGAGATAATCCAATTTTGTAAACCGCCTTAGAGACTTCTAGTCCTCACTTTGTAATCTTCCTTGTAACTTTCTACTCTAATTGTATATAGAGTTTTGTGAAAAATTTTGAGTGCTCTCCAACCTCATATAGCCCATTTGTTAATTGCATGCTCATTCAATCATTCCAACAACTGGTATTAGAGTGTCACGTTCTACATCTAAGATTTCTTAAGCAATGGCTTAACCGAACTTTAAGGTAGAGAAGTTTGATTGGAAGAATAGCTTTAGTTTATAGAAAATCAAGATGATCGCTTTATTGAAGCAGCAGGGAGCCTACAAAATCATGGTCGAGCCGAAGAAATTTCCGAACGAAATGACAGCAGACACAAAAGAAGAGTTGGAGATGGTAGTACATAACAGTATTCAACTTTCTCAAGCTGATGAAGTGCTTCACGAAGTTGCGGAGGAGGAGACCGCGATAGGACAATGGAAGAAGATCGAGATGCTCTATTGAAAAAAGTCCCTCATGAATTGGTTATATTTGAAGCAACAGCTCTACACCTTCAGAATGAAGGAAGGTACATTTATCAAAGATCACTTAGATGAACTAAATCAAATTGTGATGGATTTGAAGAATATCGACGTGAAGGTCTAAAAGATGAGGACAGGCATTGATCCATTTGCGCTCACTTACTCCATCATATGGGCAGTTCATGAAAAGCATAGCATATAGCCGAGACACGCTTTCAATTGAAGATGTGAAGTCAAGTATGCACTCAGAAGAGTCACGTGAAAAAGTGTGATCAGGTTGACTTGATGGACGCAATGACAAATTATTTGTGAAGGGGTGACCATAGAAGCAAGATTGGAAGGGAGGCATACTACAATCGAGACGAAATTCAAAGAACCCTAAAGAAGGTCAGTGTCATTACTGCAAAAAGGAGGCATTGGAAGAAAGATTGCCCCAACCTCAAGGAGAAGAAACTGTCAAATTCTGCAAACGTCACTAGGGAGGCATCAGACAGTGATGGTTCGGTTCTCTCGATATTGCTCTTATTGATATCCAAGACTCTTGATTCTAGGTGCTCCTATCAGACGTTGAATTGAAGTTATTGCAACATATTGTGCTCTTGATGGAGGCTCGGTATCCATAGGCAACGATATTGTATGCAAAACAATCTAGATTGGAACAGTCTGGATCATGATGCAAAATGTGTTCGACAGAACTAAGACGAATGTCGGACAAATTCCGGACTTGAAGAATCTGGTATCTCTTGGAGCTTTGTATTATATTGGCTGCAAGGCTGTGATTGTTGGGAGAACTATGAAGATTCTCTAGAATTTGATGATCATGATGAAGGAAAGAAAGACTGACAATCTTTATCTATTGCAAGGACACATTATCATTTATATCATCTGATTATGCTATAGACATGCCATAACTATGGCACTTGCGGTTTGGCCATATGAGTGAACGAAGTTTAGAGATTTTGCATAAAAGAAAGTTAATCAATGGTGTAAAGTTTGAGAAATTGGAATTTTGTAAGGTGTGTATTTTCGAAAAGCAGCGTTAGGTGAAATTAGAGACAACAGTGCATAATACAAGAGGTATTTTGAAATATATTAACATAGACGTTTGGGGGCCAACATTGATTCCCTCTCAACGAGGATGTTAGCATTGATGCCTTCACAAGTCACTTTCATTGATGTCTTCTCAAGAAAGTTTTGAGTTTATTTCTTGAAGAATTTATCTGAGGTGTTTGAGAAGTTCAAAGCTTCAAAGGCAATGGTAGAGAAGCAAATAGGAAGACTTGTGAAGGTGGTCAATTTGATAATGGTCGAGAATACACATCTGATATATTTAAGGAGTTCTGCAGAGGTGAAGAGATCGTGTGTCATTACACCACACCAGGAGATCCACATTCAAACGAAGTTGCAGAACAGATGAATCGGACATTGCTAACGAAGAGACGGTGTCTGAGGATCATCTTCAGACTTACGTAGAAGTTTTGGACGGAGACACTTAATACTTCCGCCTACTTCATCAATAGGTTGTCATCATTGGTGATTGGATCAAAGACTCCAAAATAACTTTGGATGTAAAATTTGTTAATTATTCGACAGTGAAAGTATTTGGATGTCCATCTTATGCATACGAGAAGAATAGTAAGGTTGACCCTAGAACAAAGAAGTGCATCTTCCTCGGCTATGTTGAAGGTGTCGTGGGATACAAGTTGTGGTGTCCTGAAAGTAAGGAACTCATTACCAATAGACATGTGACATTTGATAAATCTGTAATACTAAAGAAGCAGATTCAAATTGAAGAAATGAGGACAGAAGAGACACCTATCGAGGTGCAGACCAAGATTCCAGTCTCGAAGATCAAAGCTGAGGTGTCAATGACACAAATTGAGGAGTCGGACAAACATACAGAGACAGACGGACAAAAATAGTCAAACCAACATAAGAAGTCAGACCAACATGAGGAGAGAGAGTCATATCTAAAACATCAGGAGGTGCACTGACCACAATGATATAGACGTCCCCATGCGAGGTACGTAGATTGGCTTACGTATATGGTCTTGAAGATATGACTGTTTATTCCTTCAATATAAAAAATGAAAAATCGCTCAATAATAAAGACGTAAAATATCTAGCAACTCTTCGTAGTGAAGGATTGGTATGGAAGTGGAGATTACGTCTCTATAGAAAAATGGCAAATGGGAGTTAATTCTGCTATCGGAGCACAAATACGTCATTGGATCTAAATAGGTCCTTACAGTCAAGAAAAGTTCTTCCCAGAAGGATGGTGTCGGGTATAAAGCAAACTCATGATGAAGGGACGTGTACAAAAAGTTGTGGACTTCGATGAAGTCCTCTCTCTAGTGGTGCGACACGCCTCCATCTGCATCCTTCTTGCTATGGTGGTAGTGTAAAACATGGTGTTGGAGCAACTTATGTAAAGACTGCATTCTAGCATAGTGATCTTAAAGATGAGATTTATACGTATCAACCTAAAGGTTTTGTGGTCAAAGGGATAGAGGACTAGGTATGTGATCTCAAGAAATCATGTTATGGTCTGAAGCAGTCCCTCAGACAATGGTATAAGTAATTTAATCGGTTCATGGTATCCGTTAGATTCAAGAAGAGCTTGTGGGACCAATGTGTTACTTTAAGATACTTGATGATGACTCCCGAGTTTACATTCTTCTTTATGTTGATGGCATGCTCACAACCTCGAAAAACAAGGAAATCAAAAATCTAAAGCAGCAATTGAGCCAAGAGTTAAAGATGAAAGATTTTGGGGCTACAAAGAAGAATTTTGAATTGGAGATCGCCAGATTTAAAAGGCAGAGAAGTTTCTTTATCATAAAAAATACATCAAGAATGTCCTCGCACAATTTGGCATGGATAAGGAGCCAGTGCCCACTCCATTGGTGGTGTGTGTTGCCTACAACAGATTCAGAGAATGAGTATATGTCACATATCTAATATGTGAGCACAATTGGATGTTTCGTGTACATTAGGGTTTGCACTGGGCCATACTTGGCCCAAGCAATCGAGGTTTTGAGTCGTCATATGGCAAACCCAGAAAATAACATTGGTACGCAATGACGTAGATCTTACGGTACCTAAAGGGAACCACTAGTACGTGTTTAAGACAGTGTGAAGAAATGCATCGTAATAGGACGTATTTATGTTAACTTTGTAAGTGATCTGCGTTGGGAAAAATCCCTAAGGATTTAATGAAATAATGTTAAGCGGTTAATGATGCAGAAACTCCTCAAATGTTAGGTGAGGAAGTTATATTATTCTCTCTAAATGAAACCTTTGAAGTAAAGCAAAGCTAAGGAAAAGAACTCTCAAAGGAAGCTCTGCAATCAACGATCGTTGACCGACAATCGTTGACCGTGACCGGAGCGCTCAACAATCGTTGATCTCAAGGAATGCTTAACGAGCAACGATCGTTGACCGCTGACCACTGTTCGACGACCAAGAAGCTAACAGATCAAAAATTAAAGAAGCTAGCTAAGCAATCTACGATCGCTAACCGGCGTTCGTTGACCGATGACGGAACTGCTCAGCTAATATAAGATCTGAGAAGCCAGTCCAATGATCACCGATCATTGACCGGCGATCGCTAGCCTCGCTCAGAGATCATCGCCCGGTGACCCCAGATCAAATAATGGCCGATCACAGATCGTTGACTGAAGACCTACGAAAATCTCCTCTCAGCGATTAGTGACTGAAGCGCTCAACGATCGTTGACCGAATTTAAAGAATCCTTCAAAACGAAATATAGTCATTATAGTTCCCAGAATAGAAGAAGCTTTATGTCGTCTATGCCGCACATGCTTCTTTGGAACTTGCACACAAATGGAAAATAAGAAATATAAAAGCTCTCCTTTCTGAAGGATGCCCTAGCCGTCAATCGAGAAGAAAAACTCTATCGTACAGAACGAGAACTTCTCTCTCCCTTCTTTTTCTTCTTCTCTCTGTAAACTGAACCCCTTTCTTCTGGGATTCAGCTAGTCACTCTTCTTCTGTGACAACATCAGCCTGATCTATAGCACTCAAGTTCACAACCAACTACTGTACATAGTTACCAGGCTTTGTCTTCAAAAAAGCTGTTTGGGTTCTTGAATCTCCAGAGGAAAATATTTTGTGGGTTGGAGTCTCCAGTGGAAAAGACTCATCGCCTTGGTGTAGAAGCAGTGTTAGCCCACAGATTTGTGGAAGAGAGGACGTGCCCAGTTGATTGGGGAACCTCTATAAATCATGTGTCATCTGGATGCATTCTTTATCTTTTTTATTATTACTTTCTGTTTCTACTTCTATGATTTAACTTATCTCTAACTAATTTGTGAAACTATCACCTAAATCAAAATAAGTTTAAATTAGGTCATTTTGGTGTCTTCTCTATTCACCCCCCTCTAAAGAAGTATTCAGATGTTCTATTTCGCACTTTCAATTGATATCAGAGCGAGGCTCACCTTTAAGGGTTAAAACCTTCATGAATCAAGATTCTGACTCTGAATACTCCAAAAAAATTATATTTCACTATATCTTCACAGAAAAATTATGCCACAACATCCAGATTAACCTTGTGCAATCTTGATAGGTTTGTCATATGGAAGTCAAGGATTGGGCTTTATATAGATTCGATAGATGAAGAAATTTATGAATCTATTCTTTCAGGTCACTTTTATCCCAAAGAAGGTAAATATCACAGGTGATGGTCTGATGAGGACAAAAAGATGAGGACCTACAACATAAAGGCCGTGAACATCCTTGTCAGCACTCTTTTTGATGATCTCTATTAGATCATCATCAAGTGTGCATCAGTCAAAGAGATTGGGATGCCCGCACTACAATGGCTGAACGAAATGAAGATGTCAGGAACGGTAAGAAGATAGATCTCATAAGCCAGTATGAGAACTTCAAGATGAAGGCTGATGAGCCAGTATTGGAATGGTACAAGAGATACAACACCATCATCAATGGCCTGAAGACTTATGGAAGGGAGATCTTGTTATGACACCGCATAACAACCGGTTCACGGGTCAGCAATACACGCGTCGGCGGAAGGAGGCAGCACAAAATAGGGTTGAACATACCGGTTCAACCCTCCCCAATTAAATCGCGACGGCTTGGGGCTAAACCTGCGGGTTTAGCCCACATGAGGGGGCCGCCCGACCCCCTCTTGGCCCAAAGGTATAAATAGCCCTAGGGCTTGATCGACTAGGGCATAAAAGAACTCTTCAGGTGTTTTCCCTCTCTTCCTCTCAAACCCTAATCCCAAATTCTCTCTTTTCCCTCTAATCCCTACTATTCTCCATTGTGTTCCTAACATTTGGTATCAGAGGCCCCTTTCCTCTCGATTCAGCCGCGGTTTCCTTCCGACGAGTCCACAGCCGACTGCTTCGAACGAGTCGACTGCTTTCATAGAGTTCGCGGCTTCCTTCGATCGAGTCGACTGCGGCGTTCGTTCGACTTCTTCGAACGCAGCCACCGTTGACTGACGACTGCGGTAGTCTTCTTCGCCTCCTGCTCCTTGACTGGTCGTCGTCTTCTTCGTAGCCTTCGTCCGTCCCAGCGTCCACTTCTTTTAAGCGCATCCATCAACCCAACGTCGACTGCAGCAACTCTCGGACTGCAGCAACTCTCGGACGGCACCGACGTCGACCGCGCGCAGCGGCCATTCTACTTCGAAGTCGGCGGCTGCCTTATCTAAACCCTCGAGTACACCATGGTGAATCGCTCACAAGAGGAATCCACGAGGCTAGAAACTCTAGAGGAGAACTACACTGGGTTGTCAGATACAGTGACAGCCATTGAAGAAAAATTAAGGGCATCAGAGAAACGCTTGGAAGAGCGACTGGATGCTCGTATGGAGGAAATCAAGAGCTTGTTGTCTCAAAGTATCAAAGCCAAAGCAACGGTGAACGAGGAAGCGAGCACTCACCAGGGGCCGATCCAGTCACCAGGGGGCCTCGACAGGGAACGAGAAGACCTGATTGATCAGCGACCTAGGGATATGGTCTACCCTCCTCGGGAGGGGCTTCTACCTAACCCTAAAGGATTGGGACACGCCGACAGCAGTAAGACAGGCGGCGGCTGGGAATACAGACCTCCTTCGGCGGTTACAAGGCCCAGCTATCAACACGGAGAAGGAGGATACCTGAATTGGTCGACAGAGCGTTAACGTCCTCTTGGCCTCGGCCAGGAGTATGAAGCACACGGCCAACAGAATCCGAGAGCTTACATGCCACCAAAAATGACCCGCATGAATTACCCAAAATTCAAAGGGGCGACGCGTTGGAATGGGTTCAAAAGGCGGAATTATTTTACAACTACCAGGACATTCCAGAAGAGCAGTGGGTACAACTGGCATCCTTTCACCTTGAAGATGATGCATTCCAGTAGACCCAGTGGTTCCTCCGAGGGCGTGACTATGCCCCTTGGGCCGAGTTCGTTAACGGATTTGCAGCCCATTTTAGACCATTAGAATATGAAGACTTTGAAGCTCGCCTCCAGAAACTGAGACAGAAGGGGACGGACATGGAATATCGTACAGAGTTTGAAAGGCTCGCGAACAGAGTACAGTGGGAGGAGAGAACAATCCTGAGCTGCTTTGTATCAGGATTGAAGGATGACATCGGAGATGAAGTGCATGCTTATATGCCACGCAGCTTAGCCCACACCATTAACCTAGCCCGGATTCAGGAGGAACATTTCAGCCGACAGAGACCAAGAGTGGGGAGTACGAAGAATACTACAAACCCAGTGGCTGTCAGGAAGGAACGGGTGGTGACCAGAAAAGTAACCGTAAAAAAATTGACATGGTCGGAGCTACAAGCGAGGAAGGAGAAGGGATTGTGTTTCAACTGTGACGACAAGTACACTCCTGGACACAAATGTCAGATGATCCAAATGTACATGCTAAGAGAGGCGGGCGAGGACGAAGAGCCGGAGCAAGAAGGAGGAGAGCACGGAGACAACTTGGATATTACCGAGTTCGGGGTATCTATCCAAGCAAAGGAGGGAGAATCTACACCGCTCACTATGCGTATCGCAGGGCGGATTTGCTAACAGAAGGTGACAATCTTAGTTGATAGTGAAAGCACTCACAACTTCATCAGCCCCACAGTGGCACGGAAGCTGAGACATGAGATCACTAAGGATGTTGCTTTCCAAGTGATGGTGGCTGACGGGAATAAGTTGCAGTGCGAAGGGGTGCTGAAAGGAGTGGGTGTAGTGTGCAGGGCTACACATGCAGGATGGATATTTACTTGTTGCCCATCCGAGGGTCTGATATGGTTCTGGGGGTCCATTGGTTGCGGCAGCTGGGGAAGGTAACCTTGGATTGGGACCGCATGACCATGGAATTTGCTCAAGAGGGAAGGCAGTACTGTTTGACTGGGATCAAAACCTCTCCGATGAAGGAGATCTCTCTTCGATGCCTAGAAAGGTTATGGGACGAAGAAGGCCCTATGGCGGTGATCATGGAGCTTGCGCCACGGCCTACTTCTCCGCATGAAGTGTCAGAGCAGATGCAGCCTTTGCTATTGCAATACTCAGAGATTTTCCAGGAGCCCCACTCACTACCGCCACAGAGATTTAGAGACCACCATATAGTATAGTCCTCAAGGAAGGAGCTGAGTTGACTAACATCCGACCATACTGTTACCCACACATACAGAAGGCGGAGATAGAACGGAGCGTTAAGGAGATGTTAGCAGCGGGAATTATCAGACCCAGCACCAGTTCTTTTTCCTCACCCATCATTCTGGTGAAGAAAAAGGATGGCTCGTGGAGGTTTTGTGTTGACTACCGCGGTCTGAACAGCTCCATCATTAAGGACAAGTTTCTCATTCCCATGATAGAAGAACTGTTGGACGAGTTACACGGAGCACGTCTGTTCACAAAGTTGGATCTGCGCTCGGGCTACCATCAAATCAGGATGAAGGAAGAAGATATCTACAAAACAGCCTTCCGGACACACGACGGCCATTACGAGTTCCTCGTGATGCCTTTCAGACTCTCCAACGCGCCATCCATGTTCCCGGCGATGATGAACGAGATCTTCTGGCCCCTTCTCCGCAGATCCGCATTGATATTTTTTGATGACATTTTGATCTACAGCGCCAGTTGGGAGGAGCACCTCAAACATGTGGAGCAAGTGTTTGTGATCCTCCGTCAGCACCAGCTCTATGTCAAGCTCTCCAAATGCTCCTTTGGACAAGAAGAGGTAGAATATTTGGGTCACATAGTCTCGAAACAAGAATTCAAGGCCGATCCGAAGAAGATAGAAAGCATGCAAACGTGGCCCCGGCCACGCACGGTCCGAGCCCTTCGCGGCTTCCTCGGGCTGACAGGCTACTACCGGCGATTCGTGAAGGATTATGGAAAGATAGCTCGATTGTTGACACAACTGCTACACAAAGATGCATTTAGCTGGCAAGAGGAGACAGAGACGGCATTCTAGGCTCTCAAGACAGTGATGACTACCACATCGGTGCTAGCTCTACCCAATTTCACTAAGGAGTTTGTCCTAGAGACCGATGCGTCAGGCGTGGGGATTGGGGCCGTCCTCATGCAAAAGGGGCATCCGATAGCCTACTTCAGCAAGGCTTTGGCGTCACGGACACTGGGCTTATCTACCTACGAGAAGGAAATGTTGGTCATTATACATGACGTGACGCTGTAGCGACCATACCTTTTGGGGAGACACTTCAAGGTACGAACTGACCACCAGAGCCTGAAGCATTTCTTGGAGCAGCTGGTGGCTCTCCTCTGCAACAGAAGTGAGTGACAAGGTTGCTGGGCTACGACTACGAGATCACCTACAAACAAGGGAAAGAGAATGTGGTGGCAGACACACTTTCTCGCATACCAGAGGGGACACTTCACCACATCTCAGGGCCGCTGATCGGGGCTTTAGACGATATATGAGAGGAGATCCTTCAGGACCCGGACTAGCGCTCAATTGTGGAGTCGCTTCAACAAGGGAAGAAAACCAACCCAGGGTTTCACTTACAGAATGAACACTTATACTACAACGGCAGGGTGGTCATACCATCTTCATCACCATGGAAGATCATCATGTTGCACGAATTCATTCATCGCCGATATGGGGACATGCGGGCGTTCTCCGCACTCTTCAACGGGTATGAGCCAACGTTTTCTGGAAAGGCCAACGAAGGGATATTCAGTAATTTGTGTAGCAGTGTGAGATATGCCAGCAGCAGAAATACGAAACAACGTCTCCAGTGGGTTTACTTACCCCCCTAGAGATTCCACAGCAAATTTGGGACACGGTTTCTATGGACTTCATCGACGGCCTGCCGAGATCCCAAGGGAAGACAATTATCCTGGTCGTGGTGGATAAGCTGTCCAAGTACGGCCACTTCCTGTCCTTGAACCATCCTCATACAGGAGATTCAGTAGCTGATTTGTTTGTGCGGGAGATAGTCCGACTTCATGGCATTCCTCGGGCCATCATCTCGAATCGGGATCCTGTGTTTGTGAGCAACTTCTGGAAGGAGCTATTCCGACAACAGGGCACTCGTCTGTGCATGAGCACCGCCCACCACCCTCAGACGGACGGACGGACGGACGGAGGTGCTTAATCGGGGGGTCAAGGCATACTTACGATGTTTTATGATGGATGCGCCTCGCACCTGGACCCGTTGGCTTCATTAGCCGAATACTGCTACAACACCTCCTACCTAGGGGTGTTCACGAACCGAATCGAATCGAATAACTATTCAATCGAATCCAATCAATTCGAATTCGAACCGAAATTGAATCGAATCGAATAACTATTCAATCGAATCGATTCGGATTTGAACATGGATTTGAATTCGAATTCTAATTTTATAATGTTTAATTATAATTATATTTAATATTTATAATGCTTAAATATAATTTTATAATGTTTGAATATAATTTTAAATTCAAATTATAATGTTTAAATATAATTTTATAATGTTTTATATAATTTTATAACTATTCGAATCTGAATTCGGATTCGAATCTGAATTCGGATTCGAATCTGAATCTGAATTCGGATTCGAATCCGAATTCAAATTCAAAAAATACGAATTTTAATCGAATCTTCACGAATCGAATCTCGAACTATTCACGAACTATACTATTTGTGAACAGCCCTACTCCTACCACACTGCAAGTAAGCTCACTCCGTTTGAAGTTGTGTACGGACGCTCTACCCCGACCTTAGGGACGTATGAGCCAGGGGGAACTGTACTACCAGCTGTTGATCGGGAGTTGCGCGATCGGGATCATACTCTTTCCCTTCTGCGTGAAAACATCCTGGCCGCTCAGAATAGAATGAAGGTTCAAGCAGATAAACACAGGACGGAATGGGAGTTCGTAGTGGGAGATAAGGTTTTCCTCAGGCTTCAACCATACCGGCAAACCTCCGTGTCTCGGAGGACGAACCAAAAGTTAGCACCACGCTATTATGGGCCTTTCAGAATCATCCAGAGAGTAGGACCGGTTGCATATATGTTGGCTCTGTCAGAGGGATCGCATATTCACCCGACCTTCCATGTATCCTTGCTGAAAAAGAAGATCGGGGACACGGTACAGGTGTGCCCTACCCTGCCAGAAACACCCCACAGTGGGGAACTGCGACCGCTCCCATAGGAGGTACTGCTCACCAAATGGAAGAAGCGCGGTGCCGAGTACCGCCAGGAGATCCTCGACAAATAGAAGAACTTATCGACGGCGCACAACAAATGGGTTGATATGCTCGAGTTCCGAGAACTTTATCCAGACTTTCATCTTGACGACAAGCTGGTTGTTGATGGGGGAGGGAATGGTATGGCCCTGCATAACAACTGGTTCACGGATCAACAATACGCGCGTCGGCGGAAGGAGGCAGCAAAAAACAGGGCTGAACCGGTTCAGCCCTCCCCAATTAAACCGCGACGGCTTGGGGTTGAACCTGCGGGTTCAGCCCACATGGGGGGGGGGGGGGGGGGGGGGGGGGGGGGGGGGGCCGACCCCCTCTTGGCCCAGAGGTATAAATACCTCTAGGGCTTGATCGGCTATGGCATAAAAGAACTCTTCAGATATTTTCCCTCTCTTCCTCTCAAACCCCAATCCCAAATTCTCTATTTTCCCTCTAATCTCTACTATTCTCCATTACGTTCCTAACAGATCTCTGATGAGGAGCAAAATGACAAGTTCCTCAAGAGTTTCACAAAGGAGTATCTTCCATACTCCTAAGCTATAAAGGAGACAAGGAAGCTCAGGAAATCAATCCTGAAGCACTCTATAGAAGGCTCCATTCCTTTGAGCTGGCCACCTCACAAACAAAGGATGAGCAAGAATCAGCCACTCCTTTCAAGACAACTCCTAAGAAGACAGTGACTTTGGCAGCCACTAAATCAAGAAGAGCTCATTCCTCATTCTCTGAAGAGGAGCTATGCTTCCGAGCAATGAAGCTACATACATGGAAGAAAAAGAACACTCTTTCTAAGTACAAGGAAAGGAGCAAGGACAAAAACTCCGGAAACATCAGGTATGACTCTAAACATCCTGATCAAATTATTTGCTATTACTGCAGGAAAGAAGGGCGCATATCCACATTTTGCAGAAAGAAAATGAAGGATCAATTAAGATCCAAAGGAAAAGATGAAAGAAGAAGAGGAAGCCTCACAAGAAGGAGAATGGGATGATTGCTCAAAGTTGGAGTGAATCATCAACTTCTTTTGAGGAAAGTGATTCTGATGAAGAAGAACGATCTAATGTCAAGTGTCTAATGGAACATGAAGAGGAAGAGACCTTATCTTCTAATGAGGTACTCAATATAAACTCCTTTTATTTTAATTCCCCTGAATTCACTTGGAAATCTTTGGGGTTGATGTCAGCAAGGGGCACGGGGGGTAGCACCCCGGCCCAAATATCGACTAGTGGTCTAGTCGATATCGACTTGAGGTCTAGTCGATATCGACTAGTGGTCTAGTCGATATCGACTTGAGGTCTAGTCGATATCGACTAGTGGTCTAGTCGATATCGACTAGTGGTCTAGTCGATATCGACTTGAGGTCTAGTCGATATCGACTTGAGGTCTAGTCGATATCGACTAGTGGTCTAGTCGATATCGACTAGAGGTCTAGTCGATATCGACTGGACCGAGTTTCGTCAAATTCGTGTTTGTGGCCGTTGATCCTTATGGATCTTGATCTGAGGGTCCAGATCGGCTCGCCCTTTTGCCCTAAAGTGGCAGAGGTCTTCATTCCATCATTATGGAACATTACAGCCCGAAAGAAGTCTCTGGATAAGAGTGCTCGGAGCAGTCGCCGGAAGTAAGGGGGATTCGTCATTCTTGTGTGAGGAAGAGGATAGTTTCTCAAGAGAGATTGAGAGAGGAGTTCTCACTATAAGTCTTGTGTGTAAACTCTTCATTTCTTTAAAAATACAAGTGGAAGTGGCGAGGGGAGAGAGGACCTAGCCCGATTTTGGGTAAACCTTTGTATATCTGTGTTTTCTGCGTTTGTTTTCTCTTCTCGTTCTGTGTTTATTTCCTTAGAACTGGTATCAGAGCTAGGTTCCGATCTTAGGACCTTCAAGATGAGTTCTGGATGAGTGCGGATCAAGATAGAGAAATTTGACGGGAGTCGGTTCGACTTATGGAAGATGAAGATTGAAGACCTCTTGGTGGACCGTGGCTTGGGGTCAACAATCGAAGGTGAGCGTCTGAACCTTGATTTGGATGCGGCAGGTACTATCAAAAGTGCATCGAAGACTAAGACTGCATCCTGGGACGTGGCGGTCCGGAAAGCCAAAGGCTTGATTCGGTTATTTCTTTCGGATTCCATTCATACTAATGTCATGGAAGAGACTTCAGCAAGAATTCTGTGGCGGAAGTTTGAATCCCTCTACCAGAGCAAATCTCTTGCGAACAAACTGCTGCTGAGAAAGAAGTGGTGCAAGTTGAGAATGCAGGAAGGTGACTCATTCTTGGAGCACCTGACCAGTTTAACACCTTGGTGGGCCAGTTGATCTCCATTGGTGAGAAGATTTCAGATGAGGGCAGGGCCATCACATTGGAGAGTTCTCTGGCAGATTCCTGGGACAACCTGATCATTGTTATGGGTGGGAGTGGAGACAAGGAACTGTCCTATGAGACGGTGTGTGTTGCGCTTTTATCTGAAGAGACAAGGAGGGGAGGATCTGAAAGGTCTGATAAGGGAGCTTGGTTGCATCCAGAGGAAGACCACAAAAGAGGAAAGGAAAGCAGCAAGTCAGGTTCAGAAGCAAGTCTAAACCCAGGTCCAAGAGTAGGGACAAGAAACCAGTCCAGTGTTGAAAGTGTAACGAATTTGGGCATGTGAAAACCCGGTGCCCAAACAAGGCTGCTCGAAGGAAGGATGCAGAGTCTACTTCAGGATCGAAGAAGTAGACCGAGGGCGGAGACATGTACCTAGCTTCTGCTTGCGTAGCGCAAAGCGACGTAGATATTTGGTATATTGATATCGGAGCTTCATACCACATGACCTCTCATAGGCATTGGTTCTGTGAATATGAGAGGTTTGAAGGTGGCGATGTCATGTTAGGTGATGACACTGCGGTTCAGATCGTGGGGCGTGGCAAGGTGAGGCTGAAGCTGTCAAATGGCACGACAAAGACCCTTCCGAATGAGAAGCACATTCCATCTATGAGCAGAAACCTGCTCTCTGTGGGCACGATGGTTGATGCAGGTGTGGTCTTCAGCTGTGACCAACACACTTGCAAGATGACTAGAGGGGCGATGGTGATCGCCAAAGGAGTCAGACATGGAACACTGTACAAGTTACTGGCAGAGACAGTGGTTCCAAGTGGTTGTTATATACTTATATCTCTGAAGGACTGAAGGATGACGAAGAAGAGTTGTCCAGATTGTGGCACCAGCGGCTTGGATACATCAGTGAAAAGGGAATGTCAACAATGACATCCAGTCAGATGGTGGAAAGTGTACCAGAGTGTTCCACCAGCTTGAGTTTTGTGAGCATTGCCTACATGGCGAACATAACCGGGTGAGCTTTAAAGGAACTGGTATACGGGTAACTGGACTGCTTGATCTGATACATAGTGATGTATTTAGGCCTACACCAACACCATCTCTTGGAGGCGCCAGGTATTATGTATCTTTTACTGATGATTTCTTACAGTATTCATGGATCTATTTCCTCAGGTCCAAGTCAAAATTCTTGGACAGATTCAAAGATTTTAAAAATATGTCAGAAAATTAGCTGGAGTGGAAGATCAAAGTCCTTCGTACTGATAATGGAGGAGAGTACTGTTCAGATGCTTTTGAACAGTACTGCACTGAGCATGGGATAGCAAGACAGAAGTCGACGTCATACACTCCTCAACAAAACGGCGTGGCTGAAAGGCTGAACAGGTCCTTGATAGAGAGGGTCAGGTGTATGCTCAGTTGGGCTGAACTGGGGACGGAGTTATGGTAAAAGGCTGTGGCTACAGCTAATCATTCGAAGAACAGGTCCCCGACCTCTGCAGTGAAGGGAAGAACCCCTTTTGAAGCCGTCTTCAAGAAGAAACCAAACTTGGCTTATGCTCGTGTGTTTGGGTGCGAGGCTTATGTCCATGTTCCCAAGAAGAAGAGAGGGTAACTGGATAACAAATCTGAACGGTGCATCTTTGTGGGCTACAAGAAAGGCGTCAAGGGGTACAAGTTTTGTAACCCTCTGACAAAGACTATAGTATACAGCAGAGACGTTGTGTTTTGAGAGGTCAAACCTCAACTGAGCACACAAGTTGTGAAGACAAAGAAGACAGAGGAAGTAATGGTAGAAGAGAGCATGGGGACCAGTCCTCAGGTTGATGCTCAGGTGGCCACTACTGTTGGTAATGAGTCTGATATGGATTCAGACAATGAAGAACTGGTGGATATCAGTGAAGAATCAGATGATGTTGTTGATGAAGACATTGTTCCAGTTCTGAGACGTTCGACAAGAGAGTGAAGAGCACATCTTCGGTACTCTCTCAGTGAGGTTGGTGCCCAATATTGTCTGAACATGCTTGAGGAAGATCCTACTTCAGCTAAGGAAGCGATATCAAGAGATGATGCAAATCTGTGGGAGCTCGCTATGGTGGATGAAAGGATTCTTTGAAGAAGAATCAGGCTTTGAGTCTGTGCAAGCTGCCAAAAGGCAGGAAGGTGATTGGAAGCAAGTGGATCTTCAAGAAGAAGATGAAGGTGGATGGCAACGTCGAGAAGTACAAGGCGAGATTGGTCGCAAAGGGCTTCTCACAAGTTGGAGGGGTTGACTACGACGAGATTTTCTCGTCGGTAGCAAAGTTAACCTCGATAAAGGTTGTTCTCTCCATTATTGTTGCATATGATCCGGAGATTGAACAAATGGATGTGAAGACGGCGTTTCTTCACAATGATCTGGAGGAGGAGATATACATGAAACAGACAGAAGAATTCGAGGCAAAGGGCAAAGAGGATCAGGTCTGCAAGCTGAAGAAGTTCCTCTATGGACTTAAGCAATCTCCGAGGATGTGGTGTCAGAAGTTCGACACCTACAAGTTGGAGTTAGGTTTTGGAAGGTCGAATTCTGACCACTGTGTTTATATCCAGAAGAAGGGTATACACTTCGCGTTCTTGACATTGTATGTGGATGACATGTTGCTGGTCGAAAACAGTGTCAAGATGATCCAATCCGTGAAGAAGCAGCTGGTTGCCAAATTCAAAATGAAAGATTTGGGCCCAGCAAATGTGACCTTGGGAATGCAGATTACCAGGTACCAAGCGATATGTCGAGGAGATGTTGAAGAAGTTCAACATGGCTGGCTGATTGCAAGCCAGTTGGTGCTCCTATGCCCGTAGGGAGCAAGTTATCTGCAAAAATATGTCTTAAGACACAGGAAGAAATCCAGGAAATGGCAGGAGTCCCATATGCAAGTGCAGTTGGGAGCTTGATGTATGTCATGGTTTGTACTCGTCCTGATATTGCCCAAGTAGTGGGAGTGCTGAGCAGGTATATGTCAAAACCTGGAAAAGAGCACTAGAGCACAGTGAAACGGGTATTCAGGTATCTCTAAGGCACCTATGATCTCTCCATTTGTTTTGAAGTTGCTGGAAACGGAAAGGTCCTTGACGTGATTGGTCGCGTGGACTCGGATTGGGGAGGTGATGTCAACAGCAGGAGGTCCACCAGTGCATATGCGTTCACACTATTTGGTGGAGCTGTCAGTTGGATGAGCTGACGACAAAGTGTGGTGGCTTTGTCATCGACAGAGGCTGAATACATGGCTCTTACTCATGCTAGTAAGGAGGCCATTTGGTTGCAGCGTCTATGCTTCGAGCTCGGTTTTGAGCAAGGTCTTGTGGAGGTGAGATACGACAATCAAGGGGCAAATCATTTAGCCAAGAATCCGGCATTTCATTCACGTACGAAGCATATTGACATCCAGTACCACTTCAGCCGTGAAAAAGTGGAGAAGAAGGTTGTTCGACTTGAGAAAGTCGAAACGGTGGAAAACAGTTCAGATTTTTTGACCAAGGCTGTAACAGTTGCAAAAGTTTGAATGGTGTGCAGCAGCAGTTGGGTTGAAGAAGTATCCACCAAGTGGGAGATTGTTGATGATGGTGAACACTTCTGGTTCTCTCGTTTCCCACACCGGGTTAGCTCACGTGTACTTAGGGAAATCGAAGTATGAACCACTTGGAAATCTCCGGGGTTGATGTCAGCAGGGGGGTAGCACCCCGGCCCAAATATCGACTAGAGGTCTAGTCGATGTTGGCTAGAGGTCTAGTCGATGTCGGCTAGAGGTCTAGTCGATGTCGGCTAGAGGTCTAGTCGATGTCGGCTAGAGGTCTAGTCGATGTCGGCTAGAGGTCTAGTCGATGTCGGCTAGTGGTCTAGTCGATGTCGGCTAGCGGTCTAGTCGATGTCGGCTAGCGGTCTAGTCGATGTCGGCTAGCGGTCTAGTCGATGTCGGGCTAGAGGTCTAGTCGATGTCGGACAGAGTTTCGTCAAATTCGTGTTTGTGACCGTTGATCCTTATGGATCTTGATCTGAGGGTCCAGATCTGCTCGCCCTTTTGCCCTAAAGTAGCAGAGGTCTTCATTCCATCATTACGGAACATTACGGCCCGAAAGAGGTCGATGGATAAGAGTCGCTCGGAGCAGTTGCCGGAAGTAAGGGGGATTCGTCATTCTTGTGTGAGGAAGAGGAGAGTTTCTCGAGAGAGATTGTGAGAGGAGTTCTGACTATAAGTCTTGTTGCGGAACGCTTAGGGCTCGTGGTAGACCGGTTCACTTGAACCACCTTAGCTCGTGAGCGAACTAAGCGCGCAAACAGTCAATTAGAGATTTGCTGAGTACACAGGGACATTTAACGTGGAAAACCCGGAAAGGGTAAAAAACCACGCGGCCGGAGCTATGCCGACCAAACTTCACTATCTTCTGGGGGTTACAACTTGGAAACTAGAACTTGAGCGCGACAGGCCGCTGCTCGTTACAATATTTGGAGAGATAGAGAACGAGCTCCGAGGGTGACAGGCCACCTCTCGGAAAAACTAAGTCTTTTTCCCTTCTGAGAATGCTAGTCGCCTTTCGGAAGTGAGAAGGCTAGTCGCCTTTCGGGATGATGAAGATCTTCAAGTCCACGAAGGAGATCTTCAAGCGCCGAAGGAGAATTCCGCAAAAGTCTGCAAGGAGCTCTCCCGGGTCCAGAAGTCAAGGTCCTTTCAAATGAAGCCTTGGGGCTCCTTTTATAGCTTTGGACGGGGGCGACCCGGTAATTTTGTCGTTGGTAGTTTCCATAAATGCTCGGTGGACGAATCATATTCTCCGGTTCGGGGCCCTCAGATCGCCATTTTTCGTAAATGACCACCTTGCCCCTCGGGCAGCTTGGGCAGCTCGGGCAGTTCGGGCAGTTCCGTTGGAGGCGAAAAAGGCGACTAACTGTTCCTGAAAAGTGAGAAGCCTAAAAGACAAAAAGTGAGAAGCCGGAAAGACAAAAAGTGAGAAGCTGGAAACCCAAAAAGTGAGAAGCCGGAAACCCAAAAAGTGAGAAGCCGGAAAGACAAAAAGTGAGAAAGCTTCCTGATCGCGCTCAGAAACGTTCTGAGCGCGCGCTAGCGCTGAAGTGCTCCAAGTGCGCAACGAACCACGGAGATGCCTCGGGCGGACGGCGGACGGGGAGTTGCCCCCCAAAGGAGGGACCGGGATCCTTTGGCGAGGAGAGGGCGCCGGACCGTACCCCGAGGAGGGGTGGGCGCGGCCGCGCACCCCAAAGAAAAAGGGGGGGTGCGGATTGGCCGCACCCCCAAGGGGGGGTGCGGATTGGCCGCACCCCCCAAGGGGGGATGCGGCTTGGCCGCACCCCAAGGGGGGTGCGGCTTGGCCGCACCCCCCAATGGGTGCGGCTTGGCCGCACCCCCTTGGGGGGTGCGGCCGGGCCGCACCCCCTTGGGGGGGGTGCGGCTGAGCCGCACCCCCCTGGGGGGTGCGACTTGGCCGGCCGCACCCCCAAGGGCGGTGCGGTCGGGGGGTGCAGCCTGCGTGCTACCGCGCTCTTTGACCGTCGACCCCTCCTCTCTTTTCCGGGGCTTTCTTCAGGTGCGTCCTAAGGCCTTTACGGGTGTACAACATAAGCCCCCCAAACCTTCGGAGTCCGAGCTCCGGAGCGAGGAGTTCGAAGGTTTTGATTTTTTCTGCGGCGGCTTTACCCGTTGTCCTCTGTGCGGCGCTTTTCTGGTAGGAGCTGATGTCGGAGGGTGTTGGTTTTCCGAGGTCGTTGTGGGCTTGCTACCCGGCTCTGATATCCGTATGGGCTGAGGGTTTTCTGCAAAATGACAGATTAGCTTGCGCGGTTCTGAGCCCGCGGCTTTTACACAATAGAAAATTAGTTTGCGCAAGTCTGTGCTTGCGGCTTTTTTGCACGAATCTGTGCTCGCGGCTTTTTTGCACGAGTCTGTGCTCGCGGCTTGGCCGGTGAATAGCGGGTGTATTCAAACCGTGGGTGAACGTAAGGGGGGCAGGCCCCTACGTCACCGGGACTCGACGGCGGAGGAGAAGGGCGAACCTTCAATCGACGGCGGTGCAAAGTCCCCGGGGCAGGGCCCCGAAGTGGCCGGTGAATAGCTGGTGTATTCAAACCGGGGGCGAACGTAAGGGGGGCAGGCCCCTACGACGCTGGGACTCGACGGCGGAGGAGAAGGGCGAACCTTCAATCGACGGAGGTGCAAAGCCCCCGAGGCAGGGCCTCGAAGTGGCCGGTGAATAGCTGGTGTATTCAAACCGGGGGCGAACGTAAGGGGGGCAGGCCCCTACGACGCTGGGACTCGACGGCGGAGGAGAAGGGCGAACCTTCAATCGACGGCGGTGCAGAGCCCCCGAGGCAGGGCCTCTTTATAAAGTTTTTTCTTAAGTGAGTGTAAGTGTCAAAATATGGTTTTACAGTATGAAATCATTTGGTGCATAGCTTTATGTAAGATAAGATAGGTGCACGAGTCTGGGCTCGCGGCTTTTACATAACATGTAATATAAGATAGGTGCACGAGTCTGAGCTCGCGGCTTGTACATAAATTATAAGATAAATTCACACGAGTCGGAGCTCGCGGCTTGGTACAGAAATTGAAGATAAGTTTGCACGAGCTTGAGCTCGTGGCTTAGTACATGGTAGAGGTCCCTGGATCACTGGTAAAAGCGGCGCAGGTTTTGAGCGTTCCAGGTGCGTGGCAAAGTCTTCCCTTCCGCCGTCCTGAGCCTGTATGTTCCGGGTTTCACGACTGTGGTGACTACGTACGGGCCCTCCCAGGCCGGTGAGAGCTTATCTCCTTGGGGGCCTTTACCGGCGGCCTCGATGCTGCGTAAGACGAGATCTCCTACGTTGATTGGTCTGGGCTTCACCCTCCTGTCGTAGGTCCGGGCGACACGCATTTGGTAGAGTGCAGCACGGTGAGCAGCGCTGTCTCGAACTTCTGGGATTAGATCGAGGTTTTCTCGGAGCAGTCCATCATTCTTGCTGGGGTCGAAGGTTAGTACTCGAGCACTCGGAACGCCGATGTCGACGGGGATGATAGCTTCGGTTCCGTAACAGAGGTTATAAGGTGTCTCCCTGTAGGAGTCCTCTCTGTTGTGCGATACGCCCACAACACATTCGGGAGCGCGTCTACCCACTGTCCCCCGGCTTCTTCCAAGCGTGTTTTCAGTCCTTTGAGGATGGTGCGGTTTGTGACTTCTACTTGTCCGTTGGTTTGCGGATGTGCCACGGCCGTGTGACGCAGGTTGATCTTCAGATCCTCGCACATCTTGGTGAAGGACTTCCCAGTGAATTGAGTGTCGTTGTCGGCAATGATCGCAGCCGGGATGCCGAAGCGGCAGACGATGTTCTTCCAGACGAATTGTTTGGCGTTTTCTTCCGTAATTTTGGCCAGGGGCTCCGCCTCCACCCATTTGGTGAAGTAGTCGATGGCTAGGATGATGAACTTCCTCTGCCCGGACGCTAGAGGTAGGGGACCGAGGAAGTCGATCCCCCACTGCGCGAATGGCCACGCACTCTGCAGCGTGGAAAGTGAGACCGGGGGTTGATGAGGCATGTTGGCGTGCAGCTGACAGCTTTTGCACCTCTGGACAAAGTCGGCCGCGTCCTTCCTCATTGTTGGCCAATAGAAGCCTTGACGCAGTATTTTTCGCGCTAATGCCTTCCCGCCTAGGTGCTCTCCGCAGACTCCTCCGTGTACTTCCCTGAGGGCGTAGTCCGCCTCGCCCGCTAGCAGGCATTTTAGATATGGTCCTGCGAATGCCCGTTTGTAAAGCTCCCTGTCTATAATGGTGAACGATGCTGCCCGCATTCGTAGCCTTCGCGCCTCTAGGCGATCTTCGGGAAGGTGCCCTTGCTCGAGGTAAGCTCGCAATGGGGTCATCCAGGATGACTCTTCCTGGTGGATGGCTGTGATTTCCCATGGCCCTTGAATGCTTGGGATCACGACTTCTTCGATTCGGCGTCTTCGAGACTGGTAGCTGGAGGGTGAGGTGGCGAGCTTGGATAGAGCATCCGCCCTGGAATTCTGCTCTCGGGGGATGTGTAGAATCTGATACGATGAGATCTTCTGGAGAAGTGATTTCGCGAATGCGAGGTACTTTGCCATCTGTTCGCTCTTAGCCTCGTAATCTCCTTCAACCTGTGAGACCACGAGTTGGGAGTCTGTACAGATCGTTAGGTTCTCGGCTTTGCAGTCGATGGCGAGTCGGAGACCGGCGATCAGTGTTTCGTATTCCGCGATGTTATTTGTTGCGGGGAACTTTAGCCGGAGTCCGTAATCCAGGGTGATCTCTTCGGGGCTTATGAGGAGCAATCCTGCTCCGGCCCCTTCAGCTCCAGAGGCGTCGTCGACATAGAGGGTCCAACGGGGGCTGGTGGTGTCTTTGATGAGGGTTGTTTCTGGCGGGATGGTGTATTCCACCACGAAGTCGGCGAGCATCTGTGACTTGATGTCGGGCCGAGGCAGGAATTGGATGTCGTACTCGCCGAGTTCTACGGCCCACTTTACAAGTCTCCCCGAGACTTCCGGCTTCTGGAGGATTGCCCGCAATGGGAGTTGCGTCAATACCTTGACTGCATGAGCCTGGAAGTAGGGTCTAAGTTTTCTAGCTGAGAAAACAAGAGCCAAGGCTGTCTTGTCTGCTGTCGGATATCTGGTTTCGGTGTCGGTGAGGACTTTGCTGAGGTAGTAGATCGGTCGCTGCACCCCTCCTTCGTCTTTCACGAGCACTGAGCTAAGAGCCGTAGGCGACACGGCCAAGTACAAGAATAGAGTTTCCCCGGGGGTGGGCTTTGACAGAAGCGGTGGCGAAGCCAGGTACTGTTTGAGAAGCTCGAAAGCCACTTGGCACTCGTCCGTCCACTGGAAACCTGAATGGCGTGCTCCCCGGAGGATTTTGAAGAAGGGGAGGTACTTGTCTCCCGTTCGTGATAGGAAACGGGACAAAGCAGCGATCCTCCCGTTTAGGCGTTGTACTTCCTTAATTGAGCGAGGTGGCGACATATCCTCCAACGCCTTGATCTTCTCGGGGTTGGCCTCAATTCCCCGATGGATTACCATGAAACCTAGAAACTTCCCCGCCGTCACACCAAACGCACACTTGCTGGGATTGAGCCGCATCTGGAAATGACGGAGAAGCCGGAAGCACTTTTCCAAGTCTTCCAAGTGGTCGCGCCGGTGGACGCTCTTTACTAGTATATCGTCCACGTAAACCTCCATCGTTTCTCCGATGAGGTCCTTGAAGACCTTGTTCATCAGCCTTTGGTAGGTGGCTCCGGCATTTTTAAGGCCGAAAGGCATCACCTTGTAGCAGTAGACTCCCCGGTCGGTGCGGAAGGCAGTATGTTCTTCGTCTGCGGGGTTCATCCTTATCTGGTTGTAACCTGAATAAGCATCCATGAAGCTGAGCAGCTCATGGCCTGCCGTAGCGTCGACGAGTTGGTCAATCCTTGGGAGGGGGAAGCTGTCCTTCGGGCACGCTTGGTTCAGATTGCTGTAGTCGACGCACATCCGCCACTTTCTCGAGGCCTTCTTCACCATGACTACGTTGGCGAGCCATGTGGGGTATTCTGCTTCGCGTATGAATCGTGCCTCTAGGAGCTTAGCTACCTCCTCCTCGATCGCCTTTAAACGCTCGGGGGCAAAGTTCCTCTTCTTTTGAATTACGGGTCTGCAGGCGGGGTTGATGTTTAGCGAGTGATAGATAACGTTAGGATCTACCCCGGGCATGTCTTCCGGGCTCCAAGCGAAAATGTCCTCGTTCTCCTGCAGGAAGGTGGTGAACTTTTCTCGCTCTTTTTGTGTTAAGAGTGACCCGACCTGAACAGTTCGAGTCGGGTCTCGTCGGGAGAGTGGTATTTCTATCAGCCCTTCAACGGGCGCTCCTCGTTGCAAAGTAGTCTCGTCTCGCAGGTCGAAGTTATTGATGTTGAGAGCGGTCGCCCTTGCTGGTTGGGCCTGCTTCAGGTAGCAGGTCCTGGGTGCATCTTGGTCTCCTCTTACGACTCCTATTCCTGCGGCAGTAGGGAACTTCATAGCTAGGTCTGGAATGGAAGGGATTGCCCCAAAGATCGACTGGAGCGGTCTCCCGAAGATGGCATTATAGGCGGAGGTGGACTCTACCACCATGAACTGGATGTTGTGCGTTGACTGTCTTGGAAATTCGCCCAATGTGACTGGGAGAATGATCATGCCTTGCACCGGGACAGGTTTGTTGTCGAAGCCGTAGACGGGCCCGGCGGCAGGACTAAGCTGGTCTTTTGTGAGCTTCATTATTTGCAAAGTGGAGAGAAATAAGACATCGACCGAGCTTCCATTATCGACCAGTATTCTCTTCACCTTGAAGCAGGGATCCCCGATCCCTGCGCTGATCACGAGTGGATCCTGGTGCGGAAGCCGCAACCCTTGCAAGTCTTCATCTCCAAAAGCTATCGTAATATCTTGCTTGAGTTTTTTGTCTTCGTGGTCTCTTACGGGCTGGGCAATTGAGAGGATCTGTGATGCTGAGACGGGGGGTCCGGCGATCGTCTCGATTTCTCCTACCATCGGCCTTCCTCCCCCCGCGCCTCGGGGGGCGGGGGGCTGCTCCCCTGCATCCCTAGGCTGCTGGGGCTGATTGGGAATCTGGCCTTGTAGGAATCTTCCCAGGAGTCCCTGGCGGATGAGGCGCTCGATTTCGTCTTTGAGTCTGGTGCACTCCTCAGTGGTATGCCTGGTTCCCCGATGGAACTCGCAGTACCTGGACTGGTCGCCCCTTGGATTTGGCAGGGGTATCCTGGGCATGCGGAGCTCGGGGTTGTTCTGTATGACGTAGAGCACATTCGTTCTGGTGGTGTTCAACGGGGTGTAGGTCTTGGGCGGCTGTGGTCCCAGATCCCTCTGGTGGTTACGCCGACGTTCATCGCCGCGACGTTCTTCTCGTTCGCGAGGGGCTTGATCTGATCCCCTCTTCCTTCCCTGGCTTCCTTCGAATTGCCGACGGTGTGCTTCGATAGCCTCATCTGCAGCTATCTGTGCTTCAACCCGATGAACGAGGTCGGGATAACTTGGTACGGTTTCTCTCATGAGAGCCGAGTAGAAGCCACTTGGGCGGAGTCCTCCCAGGAAAACTCCTCGCAGGAGCTCGGGGTCGACTCCTGGGATCTGTCGAGCCTCGGTAGTGAAGCGTCGGAAGAAATCTTTGAGTGTCTATCCATCGTTCTGGCGGATTCCTGAGAGGTGGGAGGGATCCCGGACAATTCGGCGGTTGGCAATGAACTGATCCACGAACTGCTGCGCCGTTTCTGTGAAGTTGTTGATGGCCCCATTCCGCAAGGAATGGAACCAAGTGCGCGCTTGTCCCTTCAAGGTTGCTGGAAACACTTGGCAGAGGAGCTGATCAGGAGCGCTGTAAATCCTCATGACGGTGGTGAAGTGATTGACGTGTTCCAGTGGATCGTCCGTCCCGTCGAACGTCTCGATGTTGGGAAGCTTGAAGCCATTAGGAATTGGATGGGCTAAGACTTGAGGTGATAGCGGGGAGCCATGATGCGCGGGACGGCGGGCGAGAGCGGCGCGTCGTCCTGCTTGGGCATACTCTTCCTCTATCATGTTGCGTATCTCTTCCCGCGTAGCTCTTTCCACTGCTTGCTCAGGGGCAGCTCTTCCGTGGTGGTGGCGGCGGTGATCAGCTTCTGGGCCTCCAGCTGGTGGGCCAAGGTGAGCGGTACTTGCCGCATTGGAGAATCCTTCTGAAGCTTCGTCTTCTTGGACAGCCTCCCCGTTCGGGGCATGATTCAGAGCCGGGGGCGGCGGTGCGTTCAAAGCTGGCGGTTGGATCGGAACTTGAGGAGTCCCAAGATTCCTCACGAGGGCCAACATCTCAGCTTGATGTTCTTCGATCTGCTGCATGCGCACCTCCAAACCTGCTGCAGGTGCAGGCAGCGCCTCCTCCGCGGGAGGTGCATTGATAAGTGAGTGGGAGGGAGCTGGGTCGACGCGTCCTTCCGGCATCGATCCTTCAGTAGTGCGAGCACTCTTTCTTGCCATAGCAGTTGGCTCTCGAAGAGTTTTTCGGGAAAGTTTCCCACAGACGGCGCCAAACTGTTGTGGAACGCTTAGGGCTCGTGGTAGACCGGTTCACTTGAACCACCTTAGCTCGTGAGCGAACTAAGCGCGCAAACAGTCAATTAGAGATTTGCTGAGTACACAGGGACTTTTTAACGTGGAAAACCCGGAAATGGTAAAAAACCACGCGGCCGGAGTTGTGCCGACCAAACTTCACTATCTTCTGGGGGTTACAACTTGGAAACTAGAACTTGAGCGCGACAGGCCGCTGCTCGTTACAATATTTGGAGAGAGAGAGAACGAGCTCCGAGGGAGACAGGTCACCTCTCGAAAAAACTAAGTCTTTTTGCATTCTGAGAATGCTAGTCGCCTTTCGGAAGTGAGAAGGCTAGTCGCCTTTTTCTTCTGAGAATGCTAGTCGCCTTTCGGAAGTGAGAAGGCTAGTCGCCTTTCGGGATGATGAAGATCTTCAAGTCCACGAAGGAGATCTTCAAGCGCCGAAGGAGAATTCCGCAAAAGTCTGCAAGGAGCTCTCCCGGGTCCAGAAGTCAAGGTCCTTTCAAATGAAGCCTTGGGGCTCCTTTTATAGCTTTGGACGGGGGCGACCCAGTAATTTTGTCGTTGGTAGTTTCCATAAATGCTCGGTGGACGAATCATATTCTCCGGTTCGGGGCCCACGGATCGCCATTTTTCGTAAATGACCACCATGCCCCTCGGGCAGCTTGGGCAGCTCGGGCAGTTATGGCAGTTCCGTTGGAGGCGAAAAAGACGACTGACTGTTCCTGAAAAGTGAGAAGCCTGAAAGACAAAAAGTGAGAAGCCGGAAAGACAAAAAGTGAGAAGCCGGAAACCCAAAAAGTGAGAAGCCGGAAACCCAAAAAGTGAGAAGCCGGAAAGACAAAAAGTGAGAAAGCTTCCTGATCGCGCTCAGAAACGTTCTGAGCGCGCGCTAGCGCTGAAGTGCTCCAAGTGCGCAACGAACCACGGAGATGCCTCGGGCGGACGGCGGACGGGGAGTTGCCCCCCAAAGGAGGGACCGGGATCCTTTGGCGAGGAGAGGGCGCCGGACCGTACCCCGAGGAGGGGTGGGCGCGGCCGCGCACCCCAAAGAAAAAGGGGGGGTGCGGATTGGCCGCACCCCCAAGGGGGGTGCGGCTTGGCCGCACCCCCAAGGGGGGGTGCGGCTTGGCCGCACCCCCCAAGGGGGGATGCGGCTTGGCCGCACCCCCCAAGGGGTGCGGCTTGGCCGCACCCCCTTGGGGGGGGTGCGGCTGAGCCGCACCCCCCTGGGGGTGCGACTTGGCCGGCCGCACCCCTAAGGGCGGTGCGGTCGGGGGGTGCAGCCTGCGTGCTACCGCGCTCTTTGACCGTCAACCCCTCCTCTCTTTTCCGGGGCTTTCTTCAGGTGCGTCCTAAGGCCTTTCCGGGTGTACAAAAAGTCTTGTGTGTAAACTCTTTATTTCTTTAAAAATACAAGTGGAAGTGGCGAGGGGAGAGAGGACGAAGCCCGGTTTTGGGTGAACCTCTGTATATCTGTGTTTTATGCGTTTGTTTTCTCTTCTCGTTCTGCGTTTATTTCCTTACATACCTCCGCCATGAATCTGTTGCTGGGGCTCACTGTCGGACATGGCGAGAGTTATCTCGTCTCTCTCGCGATGGAGGAATTAGCAGGCCAACGCCGGCAGATAAGCCAAAGACGAGGCTTTTAATTGTAATGGGCTTAATAAATAGAATGACTGATTTCACATATTTCATGAAATATAGGGACTGAAATCTTACAAAATAAAAAATTGTGACTGATTTCAAAAAAAAGTGAAAACTTAAGGGATTAAAATAGGATTTTTGCCTATTTTCGTAGAGAAACCTGCAATCTATTCATAGCCACGATGAAAGCCTTGACCCTCACTTCCACAAACTTACTTGAAAGTCCCTTCATTCACAGAAGCAATATTTAATCTTAATGGATAGATGAAGAAGACGACCTATGATCCTTTCTTGCATATCCAAAGAAATAACTAAGTTGAAGCAGCATCTATGTTACTAATATTTCCTGAAGAACAACTCAACAACTGAAACACATGATACAGAAATAGCATCCGGCATTCCCTAATAACAAAACTACCACAAAATTAGAAAAGAGAAGAGGGGAGAGGAGAAATGTACGCGAATTGCCGCAGCCGACCACGAGAATCCGGGAGGAACAGGAGATGTATTTGCGAAGGAAGGGGCGGAGGGCGGAGTACCGCTGGTACCAGTCGAAGGATACTTCGGTCTCCTCCAAGTACCTCGCGTTCCAGTACTCGGCTTCCCCGTAATCGTATGTATTAAGCGACGAATTGCTCGTCATCTGCCCTCCTTCTGGGTTCGATCGATCTGTTCCAAAACTTAGACAGTGGCTATAAGGAACAAGAAATCCCGGGGATTGTGAAGCTTTGGGGGCTTGCTGATTATTTTTTTCTTCTGGCGACTATTCATTGAATTGTTTATTAAGGTTGGGCGCGGCGACGGAAACTTCATTTTCCACCACACAAGCTCGACGGCAGCAGTGCAGCAGACAAAACCTCTACTCTCCGCTGGTGGTAGTGGTCGATCTAGATACCTGTCTCTGTCAGCTTCTACTTTTTATTTTATTTTCTCTTAAAAAATCGAACCAATCCATTTCGTTCAATTTTGATTTTGGGTGTGTAAAAATCGAGATCATTCGGTTCAGTTTCGATTTTACCTAAAATCGATCGAACCGCTTGCAGGCCTAGCCTTTTCCATACTCGTTGCGAAGGAAAAAATTTCGGTGAGTGGGTCACGGGGAGGATCGTGGGGGAAATACAAATTTCTCCTATATTTTTTATCTTTTCAAAAAATAAGTCACAAAATATTGATCTATGCATTTTATGTTCATTTTAAGTACACATATGATTATATTTTGGGCCAAAAATACAACAGTAAAAATGTCTCTTTTTTGAACTATTTTAAGTATTTTTACAACGGCAATTAAAATAGAGTCCCTTTTACAGTTGCATTTTTATATTAAAAAAAGGTCCCGCACAGATACTCCCGTGTGTTACGCGCACAGAATTCTGAAGTGGGATTTTTTGGGATCCGGTCTTAAAAGAGGTCTAAAAAGACTTGGGCTTCATTTGTTTCAGCGGTGACGGGAGCAGACGCCGATGGAATCGAAGGTCTCGAATTGGAGGAGGAGAGACAGGGTTGGAAAAGCGGCGTTTGAGGGGCTTTTCCTCTGTCCGGCGGATGCAAACGCCGCCGGCGCGGCGGCGCCCGTTTGTTTACCCGCCGTCCGGCGGCGATTGCTCCAAACGACCGGCGAAAACGCCGCGCCAAATGAAGCCTTAGATTTTAAAAATTGGTGGCTTCTAAATAATAATTTTTGCCAATTGTTATTAGCACTATTAAATTGATTATCCGTAAAGTTTTGATATGCAAAAATCAGTTTTTGATATAATTATATCCGCAAATTAAAAATGATATCCACGAAGCAAAATTTTAAAAATTCTAACATAGTCAATCTTATTCCCAAATATTCCAAAAGTCCATAACATCATCTAGAGCTAGCAAAATTTAATATTTTTGATAATATAGAAGTAAATAGTAAGTAAAATATTATTATCTCCAAATCAAAAGTTGATGTTGTCTTCAATGGAGTGAAAACTTCACTTCAAACTTTTCACCTGAAAGTTAAGATTATTAAATTAGCTTGCAACTTGATGGAATATAAGTTAACAAATATTTTAAATTAATGTTTTTATACCTCTCATCAATGTAGATCGTCTAGCCCTACCAAAATAATTGGATACGTAACTGATTGTGGTGCCTGAAAGTGATGGTTGTAATGTGTTTCCCAACCCTCCGCGGCTCGTTCATGATATCTCACCCAACATTGAGTAATGTGTGATATCGGAGAACAGCTAGTTAAATGCAATCGAATGTAGTGATTATCATTTATAAAACTCAAGCAAATAAGTGTCGGCACCTCCAGCATAGATGAATGAAGCGGTAGATAAGTCAAACTTTGGATTTTAGACAACTGAACAAATGCAGTGTTGTAGCGCGAGGAGATTACAAGTCCCATATCTGGGTAGTGTTAGTCATTTACAAAATGGAGCGGGAGTTTTGTTGCATTGTAGATATTGTACTAACTCTAATCTTCTTTCGCTTCCATGAATGGCATCGTATAAAACACTTCAGTTTTCAAGTTCCAATAAAGATCATTTCTTATTTGTGGTCAATCACCTATTATATTTAATGTATTACTAATAACCCGGAACCCCAATGTCCATCAACCAACACGTCAAAGGAGTTAACTATGTGTTCTTACCAAATAGGCGTAAAATGGTGATGAACTCGATCAACAAATCTGATATTCATATGAATTGGCTATTTTGTCTTTTTTTTTCTTACTTTCAAAACTCTATCCTCCAATAATGCATACTTAAAGTTTGAGGGGAGTCATTTTTTTGAAAGAATATCTTTTTAAAATTTTGTGTAACTTCCCTTTGGTCTTCCTTTAACTTCAATGGTACTGATGACTCTATTCACGAGCGGAACTAGGATTTTGGCATAGCGCACAATAAATTTAACATACAAATCATTGATGAAACCAACTCCTGCAAATCCATTGAATTTTGGTATACTCCTACTTTTGAAAAAAAATCTCTATTGCACAAATTAATCACACCGCATAAAGGATAAAAATACTTCAATTATTCCACTTAAAATATTATCCATTCTTAATACAAACTCTGAACCTTATAGCTTTCTATTTCCATAATTTACTAAAATCCTAAGAATACAAAAGAAACTCTTGTTAAAATCAAATTCCATTCAATTAGCTTATATAGTTTCAAATTAAAAACAAAGAAGGCAAAATCACAATTCACAAACAAACATGAAACACTTGAAAAAGCATATAAATGTAATGAAAAATGAAGAACATAGTCTAATTTCTAAACAAGGGTAATGAATTTGATCATCATATCTACATTTTCAAACCTTGATAGAAGTAGGAATAACAAGTCATTGCTTCAAAATAAGTGAGATAAGACAACATTATGGTTAATCATAATTGAATGTGCATGAGCGATCAAACAAGTCATTACTCCAAAATAAGTCAAATGAGATAACATTATGCTTTAGCAAAATTGAATGTTTAAAAGAGATCAAACAAGTAAATGCTCCAAAATAACCTCTCTCTCTTTTCTTACTTGGATAAGAGCAATCCAAGTATAAACAAGATCATCACAATACTTAAGACATATTTTCCAAATATAACAGCTTTGCTGATAATTCATTTGGTTTACACTTGCAGGCTTATATACAGCCATTCTCGGCTTGACTCTGTATTGCCCCTTTCTTGCATGCAGTTAACTATCTCATTAATTGACTCATACATTAATAATGAAGGCGCGCTCTAGAAAATTATATTTCTAATATCTTTTCTTAATATAGAGCTTTATGGGTAATGGTTTTGTTAGTCCATCTGTGATCTGCCAATTGATATTTTGTGTTGCAGTGCTGAAAAGGCATAACTTAAAAATTTCACAGCATTTCATCATAACCAATACAACAAATCATCATATGTATAACCAAATTTCAATTCACATTTCACAGCATACTGCATATGCATAAACTATTTCAATGCAATTTTTAATCACAACAAAACAACAAGGCATAACCAAAAAAAATTAAGTAATATGTGATCACATATTCAGCTCTCAGGCTCAGGTCTGACCTCTGTAGTGTGTACTCTGTGCAAGTGCAAGGGCCGACTTCCTGACTTACAGTGGACCAGTTCCCTGATGTTATATGTTGCCTGTCGAGTGTCGACTGTCAAGGGGCAGAAGCGATTACAACCTGCATTTGGGGGAAAGCAGAGTTCATTGACCATTGACCCATCGCGGCAGGGAGAAATGGGGGAAAACTTAACCGAAGCAAGAAATCACTTGCCTCTGTGCTTGATCAATGGACCGACGTGATGATGTCACTAGCAACGTTGATATCTGAGAAGACTGAAGAGAACTAGAGAAGCTCGAATCCTGGATCTGGATGCCTCTTCGTCGTCTCTGTCCTCAATCTAGGATGTCTCCTGGCCTCCTCGCGAGTCAAGAATCGCTGCTGGAAGAGCGGTGTAAGACTGAAGAAAAGGGAAATAATAGGGCATCACAGACTCACGATTATTTATGCCCGGGCACGTGCCCGGGCGTGTCTAGCCGTGGGACCGCCCATGGCTCCATTGTTTGGCTCAATGTCAGATCTATAATTTCACTTAACTTGCATTTGATTTTCTTCTTTTGTTGTTCATTTGAATTGTAGAATTTTTTAGCTGCTCTCTCAAGTTTAATGTCAATATTGTTCTCCAAATCCACACCAAAAAATTTCATTTAGTACTAGTTGTCTCCAATGACCATGAATCAATCGTAAAGGAAAACCTTTGGAGTTAGTTACATATGAAAACAATTCATGCGTTCATGGTAATCTCAAAGTATACATCTTGAAGTGTGAGCGTCTATGCACTAACAAAAATTGACCCCCTTTCTGTATTAAGTCTTATTCCTCTTTAATGAAATGCAATGCTTGTAAAGAAACCTTCCCGATTAAATTTGAGTACAATACACATGTGTAATCATTGCTTATTTGGATGCAACTTTCGCCAAATGATCTCCTAATATCTGTAATTTGAAGATTTATCATTTGATTGAAAAACTTTCATATTGTTGTCAAATTGTCAATACCTCCAAAAAAATTTCAATAGACAATGACCTCCCTCAACACGATTAGTTTAAGAATTGCCCAAATATAAGTACTTGTCAATCCATGCTGACATAAAGCGATCTTTATATGGCTCAATTTGTTGTAATAACATATTCCAAAACATCGGAATTACACTACAAGAAAAATCTCATTTAGATAGGAAAATTAGGAAGGCTAGATAATTCATTCCTAATTAGCATCAAATTTAGTTAGAAAAATATTTTTTCTATTTTACCTACAAAAATAACAAGGGATTTTTTTGTTGCAAAAATGACAACTAATTTTTTTATTGCAAAATTTTTGTTGCTAAAATAGCAACAAATTTTTTGTTGCAAAATAACAACGAATTTTTTTGTTGCAAAAATATTTTTTTAAAGGAAACAATTATTTCCTTCAAAAAAATTTCATCTCTCTTTCTTTAAAAATAGAATTTTTAATTTCTTTATCACTTATAAAGTATAATTTGTTTCTATATATTTATAAATTAGCAAAAATTATGCTTATCTAACGTGAAAGTATCTAGTTGCTACCTAAATAACATAGAGGGGGGTGAATGGGTGAATTTTATGGCTTTAAGCGGAATTAAAAACTTAAGAACAAAAACACAAAAAAAGATCACACAACACAAACACAAGGATTTATAGTGGTTCCCCGGAATGGGTACGTCCACTTTCCCGCCTCGCCTATCTAGCACTTCGGGCTAGACTCGGCTACTTTACCAAAACTCAGATTTAAATATATCTTACAACTCGGAGTCTCCCACTCCTACAAACTAGGAGCACAATGTCTCCTACACTCGATCCTTAGTGTGGGCGAAGACCGGTGATACCAAGCTGCTGAAGTGCAAAGACATTGATAAGGAGAATGAGTCAATTCGAACCATTCGAGAACGGCTGTTGACTACCCAAGACCGACAGGCAAAGTATTACAATGCCAAACACTGAAACGCGGAGTTCGCGGTTGGAGATGAGGTGTACTTGAAGATAAAGCCTTTCAAGGGAGTGTCGAGGATTCTACGCTTGAAAAAGTCAAGCCTGGGGTATTTAGGGTCATTCGAGATCACCGAGCGCATCGATGAGACAGTTTATCGACTTGTTTTGTCGACGGAGCTGAGTGGGTTGCACGACGTCTTTCATATTTTTGTGTTGAGGAAGGCGGTGCAGGAGCCCGATTCTATGTTGGAGGCTGATAGTGTGCCGGTGGATAGTGGCCTATCTACCAAGGTGACGTCGATTTGCAAAGTAAAAACAAAAAGAGTACATCAGGGTTGCAATCCCACGTCCTGGCGGAGTCTCCACTATCCATCGCGTAGCGGGAGAGGGACTCTACGTGCAGCTCACACAGACATACGTCGGGGTCACAATCCCACGCCCTGGCGGAGTCTCTATCCTCAGCGAGAATGGCGTGAGGGGACTCTCATTCCACGAAAAACATCACAAATGCAACTACAAAAAATATAGTGGTCCTAAAACTGAGGAAAAAGGTCGTTACCCTTACAGAGCGTCGCGAAGGCATAAAGACAATCGTAACAGATGTCCTCTTTCAGATATGCCTTCCTTTCGATGATTCTATCCTCGGCTCAGCTTCGCACGCGGTTCTCGACAACATAACTCTACGACGAAGGCTCCTCCTTCAAGCTCTCTAGATCGAGAGGGACCACAAAGCCTCGACAATGGAATCACCACAATAGGGTCTGGCCAAAAAGGAAGAGTGGAGCAAAAACCCTGTAGACTCCAGCAGGGCTCGGCAAGAAAGAATGGAGCTCTAGCAAACCTCGGCCAGGAGAGTCTCGAATGATGGCTGCCATCAACTCAACCATCAAATGATGGCTGCCAAATTGATGGCTGACAGTCATAAAAAATTGGGCTTTTACCTGGGCCTAAGCCTGGCTCGGTGCTCGGGCTTTGCCCGGCTTGGCCCAGGCCGAGTACCCGGTTGGGCAATTGCCCTAAACTGAGGCCCTGTTAGGCCTCGGTAGCCCGACCTGGGCCCAGGGTGGGCTAGTGTAACGCCCCTGATTTTTCCGGTATTTATTTATTTCAATGATAGCGTGTTAATGACGTCGGGGCGTTACTTCTAACGTCGAGTTAGCGACGCGTTGCCGTTTGCGCGTTTTCGCGTCCGTTTGGGTCAAGTCGACCAAATTTTGCGACGACCCGGAATTGGAAAATTTTACGTTAGGAAATTTGATTATTTAATTTTAGACTTGTCTATCAAGTTTCGTCGCGATCCGAGCCATTTTAGAGCCTCGGCGCATTTTAGAAGTTTTGTATATATTTAAAGCTCGCCGTAACTTCCGCCATTCGTATCTCGAAAACGGCACGTCGGATTTTGATTCCAACTTCGCCGTTGGATTCGTAGCGCCGTCATTCACCTTAGGCGGAATTTTCGTTGGATTCGGCGTTCGTTTATTTTTAGTGATAAAATAATAATAATATTATTATTATAAAAAAAAATTCAGAAGTTCATTAGAAGCATGCGTTGATTACCCCCCCCCCCCCCCCTTGCGTCGATTTCTTATTCCAGCCTGCGTCGATTTCTTCCTCCATCTGCATGCTTGCGTCGATTTCCAGTCTCCCCTCTTGCGTCGACTTCCTCCACATGCGTCGACTTCCTCCCTTAGCAGCATGCGTCGACTTCCTTTTTGCATGCATGCGCCGACCCCTTCATTCATTTATTTATTAATAATAATAATAATAATGATATTATTATTATTAAAGTTATGTGATGTTGCCAAAAGAAAACGAACCTGCTTCTTCCTCATTCTGTCTGAACCAAAGAGTAGAATCGAGCGACGGGGACGGCGATTTCTCGAATCTTCCGGACGCCGCCGACGGAGCTCCGGTGGACGGAATCGCGAGCCGAGCATAGATTCGGAAAGCACTCGACAGAGCTTCGTCCTCGTGGTAATTTCCTTCCGCTTCGTGAAACTTTTTTCGTTAGGTCTTTTGTACCCTAACCTTTTCTAGCCCGATCTCTTGTAGATCTTGACTCCTCTCGCCTTCTCGTAACCCGATCTACAACGGGGAGCGATTCAGAGAGTTTTTCCAGCAAAAACCTAAGGCAAGTGGTGATTCTGCTCTTGCCTTTTTTTTTCTCTTTGCCATATAATAACTTCAAGTTGACCCCCATTGATCTAGGTGTGCTACATTTCCTTTTATCCTCTAATTATTGCTGCTAATAACTGGACATTTTGCCAGTTAATAAAAAGCCTTTTGTTAGCATTATATCTCCTTGTATTTTCCATTTCTGCTCGCAATTTTAGTATGATATGATCTGTTGGGCCTCGCCCATTGCTCCTTGAAAGAACCATGAAAAATATGAATGATCCGTTGAAGGTCGTACACGATGTTGGCGGTGCCACCGGTGCGATGCTCTTTTAATTTAATAAACTCTGTTGAAGGTCGTACACGATGTTGGCAGTGCCACCGGTGCGGTGCTCTGAGGGTCGTGACGATGCGATAGGGATTTATCCCCGCACGACTTCTCTTTTTTTTGTCTGTTTGTCCGATGAGCTAATCAGTCTCTATAATTCTGAACAAGAGTAACATGATTAATAATTTGAAAGTTGATGGTTCTTTTCTTTTGCTTATGGCGAGTTTTGTCATCGCCTGTGTTCTCACCTTTGTCTGGTGAGCTTATTCTGCTGATTTTTAGTCGTTCTGCTGTTTCCTTTTCTGCTGATGATTAGATATTTCTGCTATTTCTTTTCCTGTTGATTATTAGCTGCTAGCTTTGTCATCACTAACCTTTGCAGCTTCTGTTTCCCTCCGGTCTCGCAGATGGTTTGCTTACTTCCTTATTTTCTGCACCACTTGTACTTGCTTCTGAGGTGTTCCTTCTTTGAATGCCTCAGGTTCTGGACAGTAGCAGGTGTTAGTGCGGAGCTTCTTTAGTTGCCGTCTTCTGGCTCTCTTGAGGTAGAGTTTTCCGTGGACTTGTCGGCCCATGGGTTCGTGTCAGGTGTTGACGCCCGTGGTGCCGTTTGGTTATTTTTTTTTTGTTTCACTGCTGCTGTTACTTGTGGTTCACTTTTGAACACTTGTTCTGGAATGGTTAGATATTGGTTGGCTTCATAGCCCTTGTTAGATATGTTAAGAGAATTGTTGCATTGCATATCATAATTTGAAATGTTAATCTCACTACTTTCTGCGCGTGATAAATCTACTTTTATATATAGTAAATCCACACATTCGATCTTACATGGTGCACCTCACTAGGTCTGCATGTTCACTTAGGCCACTAAGTAATTAAATCAAGTATTTTTCCGCTGCGTAAAATTATATTTTAAAAGCGTGGACTAGTTGATCCACCTAGCCGAGGGACGCGTCTTGTTAATCTTTTTGCATAAATTATATTTAAATCTTTTTGAGTTAATAATAATATTTGCTTGACTGCGAAGAAGGATGAATTGCCTTAACGTCAGTAGGCGTCCCCTACGTGACGTGGCATCACAATGCGTAGCTTTCCCTACTCTGATAGCATTTTAAATGTTGGGAAAATGCGGGTTGTGACAGCTAGCCCGAGACCGGGCCTTGCCAGACTTTTTCTGGGCCAAGACCGGGCCGTCCCCCCGGGCCCACTTTTTATGCCCACGTTTAGGCTCAACGGTGAAACTAGGATCACGGACAACAGGAAAGCAAAGAAGGTTGTGGTAGTGATATTCCAAAGAGCTACACGGTGAGCAGCACATCGAGCATGAGAGGAAATATCTGTTGCGTCGCCCCCGAGTATGGCGGCAGAGGGCGTCTCTCTCAGAAATGCGACATCTATAGCTTCAGTGTGCTTATTTTGGTGAATGAGTTGGAAAGAGAGTAGAAGAGAGAGAGGGAGAGAAAGAGGAAAAACTGTTGCATAGAGAAGACCAAAATACTCCTTTAACTTTCAACTTAGGGTGCAAACTGCCAACATTTAGTAATTAGGGGGTGCAAAATGCCAATTTTAAAAATTCAGGAAGCAAAATATCAAACTCTTATATTTCAGGGGTGCATATTGACAAAAAACCCTATTTGAAGTGTGGTTGATTTTGATATAAAATCTAGCTGAGATAATTTCTTTTCAATCTACAAACAAATCATAAATAAAGTAATTTAATATTTAAGGAGATTGTTATTAACACACCTAAATTTATTATTAGCACTCAAAAAAGTAAAATTTTAGGGCTAAGTGTTGGTGGTTCTGTAGTCAACTTCACCCTTCGCTAGCAAGGCTCCTCCTCTACTGCTAGCACTCTTCACAGGCTTCGAAATACTATCCCTTTTTGGCTCGTTCCTACGGGTGTCGGTGCCGCCAGAGGCGTCCGACCTCGCCGTCTACCTTGCCAGGGGACAAGGGCAGGTCGTCAGAGGCAGCCTCGTGGGTGCATTAATTGCGTCGTGGATATCATTCATGCTTGCAAATAGTGATTTCTGAAATACATATTTACGGACAGCAAAAAATGCGGATAGTTAAAAATGTCATGCTAATAACAATGCCCATATTTAATCTGAGGTCTTTTTTTTGCATTAGAGAAATATTTTAAACTAATCATCAGGTAAAAAAGTGTTAAAATTTAAATAATTTTTAAATATTTATTAGAAAGGGAAAGTGAGAGCCATCGTTGTTCTTCAAATAAGGAGACAAAAATTGAAGCTGGACGAATATTAAAAAAAGGAAAGTAGTCGTTGGACCCTATATTGATATACGACCGTTGCACTCGTTAGTTTAGAAACTTTACTTGAGCTCAAACCCCATTACAATTCATTCATTCAGGTCTCTAAGATAACAACGAACTTGAAGAGTAAAAGAAATCCAGGCATCCAACGAGCAGTGGAGGTGTAAAGATGGTGGCCAAGTCTCCCACCAGCACAAACAGGATGAAAACTTTTGCCGATCCAATTCCATCCAAGGAAATAGTTATAAATTTCTCCACAAAATGATAATCGACCTAACTTATTACATATAAATTTCATTCTAACACTCGTAACTCCCTTAGTAAGAATATCTGTAACGTGGTCTCCAGTCTTCACGTGACTTAGAGAAATAAGTCTTTCATCATACTTTTTCCTCGCAAAATGACAATCGACCTCAATGTGTTTTGTGCATTCATGAAACACAGGATTAGTAGCAATATGTATCGCAAATTGATTGTCGCACAATAGAGGAGTGAGATCTTGAACTAAATACCATATTTCACAAATAGTTTGTCGAATCCACATGATCTCAGCAAAAGTGTCAGACATGACAAGATATTCTGCTTCTGTATTAGATCTGGCAACCGTGGTTTGTTTTTTGCTTTTCCAAGAGATAAGATTTCCACCCATAAAGAGAGTGAACCCCGTGGTTGACTTTCGAGTGGCTAAGCAGCCTGCCCAGTCGGAATCACAATATGCTGCTATATTGACATGATCGCGATTCTTATACAATATCCCGAGTCCAGGATCTTTCTTTATGTATCTGACGATTCAGAGTACAGATTCACACTGAGAGATAGTTGGAGCTGCCAAGAACTGACTGACCTTACTTACTGCACAAGCAATGTTAGGACAAGTCAAGGTAACATAGTTCATTTTCCAACTACTCTTTGATATTTTTTCGGTGAATCAAACAGTTTGCTTCCAACATGAAGACCATTTTTCTCTGGTTCAAGTGGAGAGTCCATATGGCTATAGTTAGACATTCCAAGATCTGATAGAAGATCAAGAGTATATTTGCGCTGACAATTAAAGATTGTGTTAACATAATCTGCAACTTAAATGCCTAGAAAGTGCCGCAATGAGCCCAGATCCTTGGTTTGAAAGTTGGAGTGTAAAAATGCCTTGACATTTATTATCCCTTTTGAATTACTTCCTGTGATAAAAATATCATCGACATATACCACTATTAGGACAGTACCTACCAGAGAGTTCTGATAAAAGAGAGACGGGACCTTCGTACTTTTAGTAAGACCGAACTGAGTGACTACATATCGAAAATGAGCAAATCATCCAAGGACCCATGAAGAAAGACATTCTTTATGTGTTTTAAATATCCTCCGATATGTCCGACATTTCTCCCGACATATGTTTTTTTATGGCAAAACGATATATTTGTCATAAAATAAATAAAAATTATGTCCTTTTGTAAAATATAGGCTGACATGTAAGATTTTTTTTTATATATCGGCCGACACGACTTTTAAATATATCGCCCCTATTTTATTTTATATTATATTAGCAGACTAGCAAGATATATTTAAATCGCCTATGAATATTATATTATGTATGTTTAAATCGATTAGAATTATTGTTTTAATTTTTTTAACGTTTTATTCTTACAACTAATTTTGTATAATTATTTCACAATTTTTTAATTTCATGTTACCAAAAATATGAAAATATTTCATACATTTATTACAAAAAATATGAAAATATTTAAATCTTTTTTATTTTCAATAAATTTATTCTTATCAAAATAAACTTATTGTATACTATTAAATATATTTTACAATGTATCATTTTATATTTGTTAATAATATTTCATCTTAAACATTATTCGATTTTATTTTGTAATATAAATGACTCTTTTTTATCTATTTGTTATATTATTTTTCTATTTACAAAAGATATAATTATAGTTAGTATACATAAAAATAAACATTCTATTTATAAGATATGGAAATCAGATATTTTAAAATATCCCAGACATGTCTCCGACTTCCGACATTTAAAAATTCAATCTGATATGTCGCCGACATCCGATATTTAAAACATTGTAATTGGTGGAGGGGTCACTGGTTAGAGGCTGCAAGCGCAAGAAGAATGCGAATGGAGAACATTTTTGTAACAACTCGAAAGAATTCAATTAATTTTAAATTAGGGGCATTCCTGTAAATAAGTTAATGAGTTCCCTCTATACCTAATCGTAGCCCCTCCGACATGTCCGATATGTCTCCCGACATATGCTTTTTTAGGGCAAAACGATATGTTTTTCTAAAAAAAATAGATTATGTCTTTTTGTAAAATATAGGCCGACATGTAAGATATTTTTCGATATATCGGCCGACACGACTTTTAAATATATCACCCTCTATTTTATTTTATATTATATTAGCAGACTAGCAACATATATTTAAATCGTCTATGAATATTATATTATGTATGTTTAAATCGATTAGACTTATTGTTTTAATTTTTTTAACGTTTTATTCTTACAACTAATTTTGTATAATTATTTCACAATTTTTTTTAATTTCATGTTACCAAAAATATGAAAATATTTCATACATTTATTACAAAAAATATGAAAATATTTGTTGTACACCCGTAAAGGCCTTAGGACGCACCTGAGGAAAGCCCCGGAAAAGAGAGGCGGGGTCGACAGTCAAAGAGCGCGGTAGCACGCAGGCTGCACCCCCCCGACCGCACCGCCCTTAGGGGTGCGGCCGGCCAAGTCGCACCCCCCAAGGGGGTGCGGCCGAGCCGCACCCCCCTTGGGGTGCGACCAAGCCGCACCCCACAAGGGGGTACGGCCAAGCCGCACCCGTTGGGGGGTGCGGCCAAGCCGCACCCCCCTTGGGGTGCGGCCAAGCCGCACCCGCCAAGGGGGTCCGACCAAGCCGCACCCGTTGGGGGTGCGGCCAAGCCGCACCCACCAAGGGGGTGCGGCCAAGCCGCAGCCATTGGGGGTGCGGCCAAGCCGCACCCATTGGGGGTGCGGCCAAGCCGCACCCCTTGGGGGGTGCGCCCCTTGGAGGGTGCGGCCAATCCGCACCCCCCCTTTGGGGGTGCGGCCAATCCGCGCCCACCCCTCCTCGGGGTGCGGTCCGGCGCCCTCTCCTCGCCAAGGGATCCCGGTCCCCCCTTTGGGGGGGCAACTCCCCGTCCGTCGTCCGCCCGAGGCATCCCCGTGGTTCGTTGCGCACTTGGAGCGCTTCGGCGCTAGCGCGCGCTCAGAACATTTCTGAGCGCGATCAGGAAGTTTTCTCACTTTTTGTCTTTCCGGCTTCTCACTTTTTGTCTTTCAGGCTTCTCACTTTTTGGGTTTCCGGCTTCTCACTTTTTGTCTTTCAGGCTTCTCACTTTTCAGGAACAGTCGGTCGCCTTTTTCGCCTCCAACAGAACTGCCCGAACTGCCCGAGCCGCCCAAGCTGCCCGAAGGGCAAGGTGGTCATTTACGAAAAATGGCGATTCGTGTGCCCCAAACCGGAAAATATGATTCGTCCACCGAGCATTTGTGGAAACTGCCAACGACAAGATTACCGGACTACCCCCGGCCAAAGCTATAAAAAGGGGCCTGTGGCTTCATTTGAAGGGACTTTGACTTCTGGACCTGGGAGAGCTCCTTGCAGACTTTTGCGGAATTCTCCTTCGGAACTTGAAGATTTCCTTTCCGGACTTGAAGATTTCCTTCATCCCGAAAGGCGACGCAGCAGCTCACTTTTGTTCCCCGGAGCCGCTCACTTTTGTTCCCCGGAGCAGCTCACTTTTGTTCCCCGGAGCAGCTCACTTTTATTCCCTGGAGCAGCTCACTTTTGTTCCCCGGAGCAGCTCATTTTTGTTCCCAGGAGCAGCTCACTTTTGTTCTCCACCTTTCTCAGAAGGAGAAAGGGACTTAGTTTTTTCTAAGAGGCGGCCTGTCGTCTTCGGATCTCTCTATCTCTCTACTACTGTAACGAGTTGCGGTCTGTCGCACTCGAGTTCTAAGTCTCACTTTGTAACCCCCCTGAAGATAGTGGAATTTGGTCGGCACAGCTCTGACCACGTGGATTTTTACCCTTTCCGGGTTTTCCACGCTAAAAAGTCCCAGTCCAATCAACGAATCTCTAATTGACTGTTTGCGCGCTTAGTTCGCTCACGAGCTAAGGTGGTTCAAGTGAACCGGTCTACCAAGAGCCCTAAGCGTTCCGCAACAGTTTGGCACCGTCTGTGGGAAACTTTCCCGAAAAACTCTTCGAGAGCCAACTGCTATGGCGAGAAAGAGTGCTCGCATTACTGAAGGATCGATGCCGGAAGGACGCGTCGAACCAGCTCCTTCCCACTCACTTATCAATGCACCTCCCGCGGAGGAGGCGCTGCCAGCACCTGCAGCAGATTTGGAGGCGCGCATGCAGCAGATCGAAGAACATCAAGCTGAGATGTTGGCCCTCGTGAGGAATCTTGGGGCTCCTCAAGTTCCGAACCAACCGCCAGCTTTAAACGCACCGCCGCCGCCGGCTCTGAATCATGCCCCGAACGGGGAGGCTGTCCAAGAAGACGAAGCTTCAGAAGGATTCTCCAATGCGGCAAATACCACTCACCTTGGCTCACCAGCTGGAGGCCCAGAAGCTGATCACCGCCGCCACCACCACGGAAGAGTTGCCCCTGAGCAAGCAGTGGAAAGAGCTACGCGGTAAGAGATACGCAACATGATAGAGGAAGAATATGCCCAAGCAGGACGACGCGTCGCTCTCACCCGCCGTCCCGCGCATCATGACTCCCCGCCATCACCTCAAGTCTTAGCCCATCCAATTCCTAATGGCTTCAAGCTTCCCAACATCGAGATGTTCGACAGGACGGACGATCCACTGGAGCACGTCAATCACTTCACCACCGTCATGAGGATTTACAGCGCTCCTGATCAGCTCCTCTGCCAAGTGTTCCCAGCAACCTTGAAGGGACAAGCGCGCACTTGGTTCCATTCCCTGCGGAATGGGGCCATCAACAACTTCACAGAAATGGCGCAGCAGTTCGTGGATCAGTTCATCGCCAATCGCCGAATTGTCCGGGATCCCTCCCACCTCTCAGGAATCCGCCAGAACGATGGGGAGACACTCAAAGATTTCTTCCGACGCTTCACTACCGAGGCTCGACAGATCCCAGGAGTCGACCCCGAGCTCCTGCGAGGAGTTTTCCTGGGAGGACTCCGCCCAAGTGGCTTCTACTCGGCTCTCATGAGAGAAACCGTGCCAAGTTATCCCGACCTCGTTCATCGGGTTGAAGCACAGATAGCTGCAGATGAGGCTATCGAAGCACATCGTCGGCAATTCGAAGGAGGCCAGGGAAGGAAGAGGGGATCAGATCAAGCCCCACGCGAACGAGAAGAACGTCGCGGCGAGGAGCGTCGCGGCGATGAACGTCGGCGTAACCACCAGAGGGATCTGGGACCACAGACGCCCAGGACATACACCCCGTTGAACACCACCAGAACGAATGTGCTCTACGCCATACAAAACAACCCCGAGCTCCGCATGCCCAGGATACCCCCGCCAAATCCAAGGGGCGACCAGTCCAGGTACTACGAGTTCCATCGGGGGACCGGGCATACCACTGAGGAGTGCACCAGACTCAAAGACGAAATCGAGCGCCTCATCCGCCATGGACTCCTGGGAAGATTCCTACAAGGCCAGATTCCCAATCAGCCCCAGCAGCCTAGGGATGCAGGGGAGCAGCCTCCCGCCCCCCGAGGCGCGGGGGGAGGAAGGCCGGTGGTAGGAGAAATTGAGACGATCGTCAGACCCCCCGTCTCAGCATCACAGATCCTCTCAATTGCCCAGCCCGTAAGAGACCACGAAGACAAAAAACTAAAGCAAGATATTACGATAGCTTTCGGAGATGAAGACTTGCAAGGGTTGCGGCTTCCGCACCAGGATCCACTCGTGATCAGCGCGGGGATCGGGGATCCCTGCTTCAAGGTGAAGAGAATACTGGTCGACAATGGAAGCTCGGTCGATGTCTTATTTCTCTCCACTTTGCAAAGTATGAGGCTCACAAAAGACCAGCTTAGTCCTGCAGCCGGGCCCGTCTACGACTTCGATAACAGACCTGTCCCGGTGCAAGGCATGATCATTCTCCCAGTCACATTGGGCGAATTTCCAAGACAGTCAACGCACAACATCCAGTTCATGGTGGTAGAGTCCATCTCCGCCTACAATGCCATCTTCGGGAGACCGCTCCAGTCGATCTTCGGGGCAATCCCCTCCATTCCACACCTAGCTATGAAGTAGGCATCGTAAGAGGAGACCAAGAGGCAGCCAGGACCTGCTACCTGAAGCAGGCCCAACCAGCAAGGGCGACCGCTCTCAACATCAATAACTTCGACCTGCGGGACGAGGCTACTTTGCAATGAGGAGCGCCCGTTGAAGGGCTGGTAGAAATACCACTCTCCCGGCGAGACCCGACTCGAACTGTTCAGGTCGGATCACTCTTAACCCAAAAGGAGCGAGAAGAGTTCACCACCTTCCTGCAGAAGAACGAGGACATTTTCGCTTGGAGCCCGGAAGACATGCCCGGAGTAGATCCTAACGTTATCTATCATTCGCTAAACATCAACCCCGCCTGCAGACCTGTGATTCAAAAGAAGAGGAACTTTGCCCCCGAGCGTTTAAAGGCGATCGAGGAGGAGGTAGCTAAGCTCCTAGAGGCACGATTCATACGACAAGCAGAATACCCCACATGGCTCGCCAACGTAGTCATGGTGAAGAAGGCCTCGGGAAAGTGGCGGATGTGCGTCGACTACAGCAATCTGAACCAAGCATGCCCGAAGGACAGCTTCCCCCTCCCAAGGATTGACCAGCTCGTCGACGCTACGGCAGGCCATGAGCTGCTCAGCTTCATGGATGCTTATTCAGGTTATAACCAGATAAGGATGAACCCTATGAACGAAGAACATACTGCCTTCCGCACCGACCGGGGAGTCTACTGCTACAAGGTGATGCCCTTCGGCCTTAAAAATGCCAGAGCCACCTACCAAAGGCTGATGAACAAGGTCTTCAAGGACCTCATCGGAGAAACGATGGAGGTTTACGTGGACGACATGCTAGTAAAGAGCGTCCACCGGCGCGACCACTTGGAAGACTTGGAAAAGTGCTTCCGGCTTCTCCGTCGCTTCCAGATGCGGCTCAATCCCAGCAAGTGTGCGTTTGGTGTGACGGCGGGGAAGTTTCTAGGTTTCATGGTAACCCATCGGGGAATTGAGGCCAACCCCTAGAAGATCAAGGCGTTGGAGGATATGTCGCCACCTCGCTCAATTAAGGAAGTACAGCGCCTAAACGGGAGGATCGCTGCTTTGTCCCGTTTCCTATCACGAACGGGAGACAAGTACCTCCCCTTCTTCAAAATCCTCCGGGGAGCACGACATTCAGGTTTCCAGTGGACGGACGAGTGCCAAGTGGCCTTCGAGCTTCTTAAACAGTAGCTGGCTTCGCCACCGCTTCTGTCAAAGCCCACCCCCGGGGAAACTCTGTTCTTGTACCTGGTCGTGTCGCCTACGGCTCTTAGCTCAGTGCTCGTAAAAGACGAAGGAGGGGTGCAACGACCAATCTACTACCTCAGCAAAGTCCTCACCGACACCGAAACCAGGTATCCGGCAGCAGACAAGACAGCCTTGGCTCTTGTTTTCTCAGCTAGAAAACTTAGACCCTACTTCCAGGCTCATGCGGTCAAGGTATTGACGCAACTCCCATTGCGGGCAATCCTCCAAAAGCCGGAAGTCTCGGGGAGACTTGTAAAGTGGGTCGTAGAACTCGGCGAGTTCGACATCCAATTCCTGCCTCGGCCCGACATCAAGTCGCAGGTGCTCGCCAACTTCATGGTGGAATACACCATCCCGCCAGAAACAACCCTCATCAAAGACACCACCAGCCCCCGTTGGACCCTCTATGTCGACGGCGCCTCTGGAGCTGAAGGGGCCGGAGCAGGATTGCTCCTCATAAGCCCCGAAGAGATCACCCTGGATTACGGACTCCGACTAAAGTTCCCCGCAACAAATAACGTCGCAGAATACGAAGCACTGATCGCCGGACTCCGACTCGCCATCGACTGCAAAGCCAAGAACCTAACGATCTATACAGACACCCAACTCGTGTTCTCACAGGTTGAAGGAGATTACGAGGCTAAGAGCGAACAGATGGCGAAGTACCTCGCATTCGCGAAATCACTTCTCCAGAAGATCTCATCGTATCAGATTCTACACATCCCCCGAGAGCAGAATTTCAGGGCGGATGCTCTATCCAAGCTTGCCAGCTCACCCTCCAGCTACCAGTCTCGAAGACGCCGAATCGAAGAAGTCGTGATCCCAAGCATTCAAGGGCCATGGGAAATCGCAGCCATTCACCAGGAAGAGTCATCCTGGATGACCCAGTTGCGAGCTTACCTCGAGCAAGGGGACCTTCCCGAAGATCGCCTAGAGGCGCGAAGGCTACGAATGCGGGCAACATCGTTCACCATTATAGATGGGGAGCTTTACAAACGGGCATTCTCAGGACCATATCTAAAATGCCTGCCAGCGGGCGAGGCGGACTACGCCCTCAGGGAAGTACACGGAGGAGTCTGCGGAGAACACCTAGGCGGGAAGGCATTAGCGCGAAAAATACTGCGACAAGGCTTCTATTGGCCAACAATGAGGAAGGACGCGACCGACTTTGTTCAGAAGTGCAAAAGCTGTCAGCTGCACGCCAACATGCCTCATCAACCCCCGGTCTCACTTTCCACGCTGCAGAGTGCGTGGCCATTTGCGCAGTGGGGGATCGACCTCCTCGGTCCCCTACCTCTAGCATCCGGGCAGAGGAAGTTCATCATCCTAGCCATAGACTACTTCACCAAATGGGTGGAGGCGGAGCCCCTGGCCAAAATTACGGAAGAAAACGCCAAGCAATTCGTCTGGAAGAACATCGTCTGCCGCTTCGGCATCCCGACTGCGATCATTGCCGACAACGGCACTCAATTCACTGGGAAGTCCTTCACCAAGATGTGCGAGGATCTGAAGATCAACCTGCGTCACACGGCCGTGGCACATCCGCAAACCAACGGACAAGTAGAAGTCACAAACCGCACCATCCTCAAAGGACTGAAAACACGCTTGGAAGAAGCCGGGGGACAGTGGGTAGATGCGCTCCCGAATGTGTTGTGGGCGTATCGCACAACAGAGAGGACTCCTACAGGGGAGACACCTTATAACCTCTGTTACGGAACCGAAGCTATCATCCCCGTCGACATCGGCGTTCCGAGTGCTCGAGTACTAACCTTCGACCCCAGCAAGAATGATGGACTGCTCCGAGAAAACCTCGATCTAATCCCAGAAGTTTGAGACAGCGCTGCTCACCGCGCTGCACTCTACCAAATGCGTGTCGCCCGGACCTACGACAGGAGGGTGAAGCCCAGACCAACCAACGCAGGAGATCTCGTCTTACGCAGCATCGAGGCCGCCAGTAAAGGCTCCCAAGGAGATAAGCTCTCACCGGCCTGGGAGGGCCCGTACGTAGTCACCACAGTCGTGAAACCCGGAACATACAGGCTCAGGACGGCGGAAGGGAAGACTTTGCCACGCACCTGGAACGCTCAAAACCTGCGCCGCTTTTACCAGTGATCCAGTGACCTCTACCATGTACTAAGCCACGAGCTCAAGCTCGCGCAAACTTATCTTCAATTTATGTACTAAGCCACGAGCTCAAGCTCACGCAAACTTATCTTCAATTTATGTACAAGCCGCGAGCTCAGACTCGTGCACCTATCTTACATTTCATGTTAGGTAAAAGCCGCGAGCCCAGACTCGTGCACCTATCTTATCTTACATAAAGCTATGCACCAAATGATTTCATACTGTAAAACCATATTTTGACACTTACACTCACTTAAGAAAAAACTTTATAAAGAGGCCCTGCCTCGAGGGCTTTGCACCGCCGTCGATTGAAGGTTCGCCCTTCTCCTCCGCCGTCGAGTCCCAGCGTCGTAGGGGCCTGCCCCCCTTACGTTCGCCCCCGGTTTGAATACACCAGCTATTCACCGGCCACTTCGAGGCCCTGCCTCGGGGGCTTCGCACCGCCGTCGATTGAAGGTTCGCCCTTCTCCTCCGCCGTCGAGTCCCAGCGTCGTAGGGGCCTGCCCCCCTTACGTTCGCCCCCGGTTTGAATACACCAGCTATTCACCGGCCACTTCGGGGCCCTGCCCCGGGGACTTTGCACCGCCGTCGATTGAAGGTTCGCCCTTCTCCTCCGCCGTCGAGTCCCGGTGACGTAGGGGCCTGCCCCCCTTACGTTCACCCACAGTTTGAATACACCCGCTATTCACCGGCCAAGCCGCGAGCACAGACTCGTGCAAAAAAGCCGCGAGCGCAGACTCGTGCAAAAAAGCCGCAAGCACAGACTTGCGCAAACTAATTCTCTATTGTGTACAAGCCGCGGGCTCAGAACCGCGCAAGCTAATCTGTCATTTTGCAGAAACCCCTCAGCCCATACGGATATCAGAGCCGGGCAGCAAGCCCACGACGACCTCGGAAAAACAAACCCTCCGACATCAGCTCCTACCAGAAAAGCGCCGCACGGAGGACAATGGGTAAAGACGCCGCAGAAAAAGTCAAAACCTTCGAACTCCTCGCTCCAGAACTCGGACTTCGAAGGTTTGGGGGGCTTATGTTGTACACCCGTAAAGGCCTTAGGACGCACCTGAGGAAAGCCCCGGAAAAGAGAGGCGGGGTCGACAGTCAAAGAGCGCGGTAGCACGCAGGCTGCACCCCCCGACCGCACCGTCCTTAGGGGTGCGACCGGCCAAGTCGCACCCCCCAAGGGGGTGCGGCCAAGCCGCACCCCCCAAGGGGGTACGGCCAAGCCGCACCCGTTGGGGGGGTGCGGCCAAGCCGCACCCCCCTTGGGGTGCGGCCACGCCGCACCCCCCAAGGGGGTACGGCCAAGCCGCACCCGTTGGGGGGTGCGGCCAAGCCGCACCCCCTTTGGGGTGCGGCAAGCCGCACCCCCCTTGGGGTGCGGCCAAGCCGCACCCATTGGGGGTGCGGCCAAGCCGCACCCCCCTTGGGGTGCGGCCAAGCCGCACCCCCTTGGAGGGTGCGGCCAATCCGCACCCCCCCTTTGGGGGTGCGGCCAATCCGCGCCCACCCCTCCTCGGGGTGCGGTCCAGCGCCCTCTCCTCGCCAAGGGATCCCGGTCCCCCCTTTGGGGGGCAACTCCCCATCCGCCGTCCGCCCGAGGCATCCCAGTGGTTTGTTGCGCACTTGGAGCGCTTCGGCGCTAGCGCGCGCTCAGAACGTTTCTGAGCGCGATCAGGAAGTTTTCTCACTTTTTGTCTTTCCGGCTTCTCACTTTTTGTCTTTCAGGCTTCTCACTTTTTGGGTTTCCGACTTTTCACTTTTTGTCTTTCAGGCTTCTCACTTTTCAGGAACAGTCGGTCGCCTTTTTCGCCTCCAACAAAACTGCCCGAACTGCCCGAGCCGCCCAAGTTGCCCGAAGGGCAAGGTGGTCATTTACGAAAAATGGCGATCCGTGTGCCCCAAACCGGAAAATATGATTCGTCCACCGAGCATTTGTGGAAACTGCCAACGACAAGATTACCGGACTACCCCCGGCCAAAGCTATAAAAAGGGGCCTGTGGCTTCATTTGAAGGGACTTTGACTTCTGGACCTGGGAGAGCTCCTTGCAGACTTTTGCGGAATTCTCCTTCGGAACTTGAAGATTTCCTTTCCGGACTTGAAGATTTCCTTCATCCCGAAAGGCGACGCAGCAGCTCACTTTTGTTCCCCGGAGCCGCTCACTTTTGTTCCCCGGAGCAGCTCACTTTTGTTCCCCGGAGCAGCTCACTTTTGTTCCCCGGAGCAACTCACTTTTGTTCCCAGGAGCAGCTCACTTTTGTTCTCCACCTTTCTCAGAAGGAGAAAGGGACTTAGTTTTTTCCAAAAGGCGGCCTGTCGTCTTCGGATCTCTCTATCTCTCTACTACTGTAACGAGTTGCGGCCTGTCGCACTCGAGTTCTAAGTCTCACTTTGTAACCCCCCTGAAGATAGTGGAATTTGGTCGGCACAGCTCCGACCACGTGGTTTTTTACCCTTTCCGGGTTTTTCACGCTAAAAAGTCCCAGTGCAATCAACGAATCTCTAATTGACTGTTTGCGCGCTTAGTTCACTCACGAGCTAAGGTGGTTCAAGTGAACCGGTCTACCAAGAGCCCTAAGCGTTCCGCAACAATATTTAAATCTTCTTTATTTCTAATAAATTTATTCTTATCAAAATAAAATTATTCTATACTATTAAATATATTTTACAATATCATTTTGTATTTGTTAATAATATTTCATTTTAGACATTATTCAATTTTATTTTGTAATATAAATGACTCTTTTTATCTATTTGTTATATTATTTTTCTATTTTCAAAAAATATAATTATAGTTGGTATACATAAAAATAAAAATTTAATTTATAAGATATGAAAATCCGATATTTTAAAATATCTCCGACTTCCGACATTTAAAAATTCAATCTGATATGTCGCCGACATCTGATATTTAAAACATTATAATTGGTGGAGGAGTCACTGGTTAGAGGCTGCAAGCGCAAGAAGAATGCGAATGAAAAACATTTTTGTAACAACTCAAAAGAATTTAATTAATTTTAAATTAGGGCATTCATGTAAATAAGTTAAAGGATTCCCACTATACCTAACGGTAGCATTCCTACAAATTTTTCATTTTAATTTCGGTCGACGGTTCCCGTGCCTCCCGTGCCTCCCGTTTGCGCCACAACCCGCTTTCGTCTCCCGCTACTCCCGTCTTCCGCAGGCATCGCCTCCCGATCGCGCCGGTTCACGCTCGCCACCACCTCCTGCCTCCTCTGCGCTCGTGGCCGGCGGCCGCCCTGCCTCCTCCTCCGATTTCCTCAAGACCGACAGCCCTCCTTCCCTTCGTCTTCTTCTTCGATCAACTAGGGCAGCAACCCTCTTCCCTTACCCAAGCCGGTATTACTCCTCCTAGTGGCTGACAGCAGCCCTCCTCCCTCCAGCATCCCTTCCTTTCTCTCCAAGGGCCGGCTGCTCTTCGCCTTGGCCGGTAGATTCAAGAGGGGCTCTTCCTTCCCTCTCCTCCTTAGGCTCCAATTTCCCTAGGGTTTGCTCGATTCCCCCTCTACTCAGATTTTTGGGCCCGGATTTGGCTCCTTTTTGGTAAGGCTCTCCTCTTTTCCTTTTTATTTAGATTTTCTTGCATCCATTACAATTAGTTTTCGCTCCAAGTTGCATATATTTTGTGATCCAAGCTTGTGCTCATCCTTTAATCGACTAACCACTAATTATTTGTGATCTCCGGCGCTGTTCATCGAACAAATTGATGGGATCGCTCAAAAATCCATTCCAATTTAGGGTTTACCTAGCCAAAGCTTCGCCAAATTCTGATTTCTGCGTGGTAGGCTCCTCTCCCCCCACTATTGAGGGAGGTAAATTTGCTAAACCCCTTTTCTTTGTTTAGGTTCGTGTTGTTAAATGCATGTCCCATCGTAGAAATTTTCGTTTCGTCAAATATCTTTCATGCTCTCCTTGAACAAGTTCAAAAGAAGATTGTTAATTTTGCTTGCGCCGCTCAACCGCCACCGTCGGATACAACCTCACTTAAGGCAATTAGAGAAAACTCTGGTTTGCAAACATTGATCTTAACTTGATGCACATTTGCTTATGTTTATGAGTTTTTCTCCTGAATATCTGAATCGCTAAATTAATAGCATTTCTTAATACTTTAGGAAGCACTAAACTATGCACTTTTTCATTCATTAATATAATAAGGGAACATTGAAAGGTAGCATTTAAATGATGCAACTCCTTGACTTGGGTTCCCTCTTGAATCCCTAACGGGAACAAAAGGCCGGTCATAGCGAGCATGGACTCCCTGCTCAAGAGTGAGGGTTCGCAAGAGCCGTCCCTTAGAGATCACGTGCATAAATTCTGAATCTCTGATAAGTCCTGAATCTGATCTTGAATTCTTCTGAATCATGAATCTTGTGCATCAAATAAAAATACCTGCATCTTTCATTTGTTACAATTTATGTCATTACATGAGTGAATATATACTACATTCTGGATTAGGCTAAAAATTATGGTTGTTTCTATTTGACTTGTTTACTTGTCTGTTTTGCAAGTTTTGATTCATGAAAATTGGTACTTGTACAGTTCTGACTCATTGCTAGTTGTACTTTACTTTACTTGTATCAATGTTCTGAGGTTTTTTCCTTGTTTGTTTTAGAATTTGCCTTAGCATCTGTGACTGCGCCGCGTTCTACCTGAGCCATAAATTGTTCACCGCAACTGGTATTCGCCGCAACGGGTAAGTCTGGTCTTGCCGCTCGGCGTCCCTCTCGCTTTCTGAACTCTCCTAGCCCTCAGTAGCCTTCGGCTCTCAGTATTCTCCTTCCCCCTAGCGTGCCATTGTGGAGGTGCAATTCCCGCACCAATGACGAACACGCGACCTTTGGATTTAGAGTTGTTGGTGAAGTCTGCGATTATCCATGTCAGACCGTGAGTTCGCTTAGAGTTCAGCTTGCTTTAACCCAGGTGGTGCGGTCACCTGGGAGGCCTTCGAGCAGTCTCGCCGAGAGATCGCTCAGCATCTTGAGGCCTTGAATCAGGCCATGATCGTGCTCACGTAGCAGATAGCTCCTCAAGACAGTGACCGTGACCCATCCAGCAGCTCCAGCTCATCCAGCTCCTGTGGAGGGGGTTCCTCCTCCTCCAGCTCGCCCTCCAGTCCAGCCCGCAACTCCTATATAGCCCCAATTCCAAGAGTTTGCGGTTGCTCGCCGTGATTTCTATAGAGCAGCAACACATGGAATTTGATGGGTAATTTGATGAACTCCTGTCATCTACATACCCTCCAGACGTCATTGTGTGAAGGTACAATGGCTCGGCAGGGGAAGTCGCGACTACGATGTCGACGAGTACCAAACCATGCTAGTGTTGGGTGTCTTGGTGGGGGGATAAAGGATGCTTTGTGTGCATGCTCTGGAAATATTGTGCAAGTATGAAGATTAGGATAGTGTGTCGGGCACCATGATGTGCTTCTTGCGGATTGTCAGGTCTCTTCCGCACCATCCGACTCAGCTGGCAGAGTTGTCATCAGGCCCTCTAGGCGGCTTCTCCCTATAGCACTTGCCAAAGCCGTGCAAGTGACAACATGAATCCCTGGTTAGTCACTTCCCCTTCAATATATTGGTTCACATGTTGATGAGTTTATCATACAAACTTGGGTGGTTGCGGACGACTTTGAACTTGAATATCTTCTCTGGGAGACAAGAGACCGTCACCACCTAATACATGGCGGGATCATCCTGTATCTTCAAAATTTCTTCTTGGAACCGGTCTACGAAGCTACTTTGGGGTTCGTTAGGGCAGTCTTGGGTTTGCTCCTTTTTCTTTGATGTGGTGAACCTCAACAACAACTCGTATTTGAGGTCTCCAAAGCGGGTAAATAAATTCAACGGGAACCGGTAGAACAATCAGATGCCTTCCCCTCGAGAGTCGTCGTGAACAAACTGCAATGTAAAGAGTCGGTTAGATTATGAAGGAAAACTACATATTCAAACCAGTAGAGATGGTGCACTTGATTCCCCTCCCCGAGAAGTGGCAACATTGGGTTCTCTAAACCCAATTGGGACAAGTTATATTACAATATGGTCACTGAAGAGCATTGTTCCTCATCGATGTCGTAGGGGTTGGCGCAATTGTCGTAGAGGAAAGAAGGTGGTCGTGACAAAGCAGTGAGGGCAGCCACATGGACTTCTCCTTGTACTCCCTTGGGAGGGTCTCCTTCTCCCCACACAGGATTGTCAGAAAAGTGATGATAGCTTACAAGGGTTGCACATTCGTACTAGCACCAACCCCAACTAGGGTTGCGAATCACGTGATCCCTTCCATTGTCTCCTTAAGCGCTTGGAAATCTTGTCACATCACATACTCCGACAGTCTGAGCTGTTGATATGTCCTGATGAGTTGTTGCTACCACTATGTTTGGCCACCATGAATCTCCTTGACGAGATCTGAAGGTCACATGCTCATTATGTTGATGCCAAAATTCACACCAACCAGTCTTTTCCCCCAAGGACCCTGACCCGACCTGAATTACTCGACCAAAGACCATGAAAGAATGAGGTTGACCATTGGAAACAACATGTGAGAGTACTATTACATGAATGAGATGATTGCAAGTCGAAGTCTCACTGATAACCCAGGAGTCTAGAGTACTCCCCCATTTCTCTCTTTTGTTGATCATATTTATAGACTTCGACAACTCACCCTAGGGCACCCTACAACATCTATCAGGTAAGTAAAACATAGGCAACAAGCAAATCTATTGATATCCCTCAGAATTGCCCCCAGATGTTCCAACCTGTGTCGTCATCCTTGTACTTGGTACCTCCGACGTGACATGCTTCATGAGTTCACCGACGTTGGCATGTACTTCGACTTAGATCAATACCACAATCTGAGTGAATATGTAATCCTGGGTGAGTTTCAGCATGGTCCCATCATGGATCACTTCTGATGCTCCTCTAGTTTCCTTGAATCACATATCCATTGAGTGCCACCGAACTTGGGTAGACATCACCAATAAGGTTCATAATCTAAAAAAGTAAAAAATTTAATATAATAAACTAAGATAAAAAAACAAAAGATAGAAAACGTAAAAGTGGAGAAAAAAATAAAGTTACATATATATATATATGTATATATATATACACACGAGTCGAACGACACAGACCTCCGACCCTATGTTAGTGCAACGGCGGGCTTCGCCCGCACTGGCAGCGGGCTGTGTGCGCTCCCAACTGAGAGCCCTCCCGCCGCAGACTGTGCTCGCCGTCGGTTTTCAAAAACCCTTATAAAACAGGTGATCTGCAAATAGCGTCCAGAACGTGGTCTACGAATAGCAGTCAGCGCAAAACTGATTGACTATTTGCAGATCAACGTGGTCTGCGAATAGCGGCTAGCGCAAAACTAATTGACTATTCGCAGACCAATTTGGTTTGCGAATAACGGCTAGCGCAAAACTGATTGACTATTCGCAAACCAGCGTGGTCTGCGAATAGCGGCTAGCGCAAAACTATTTGGCTATTCGCATACCATCATGGACGGTCCGTATTTTTGGATGTCATCACAAACGGATATGATTTTCTCAATGGTTTTTTAATTCCATCAGTTTTGAAGTTATCCATACTTCTTTTTAGAATAGTATAAATAAAGATAAGTGAAAATAAAATCACAAGTAAATGACGTAGAGTTTATTATATCACAATCAAATGACCTACAGTCTATTATATCACTAGCAAATGGCCTAGAGTTTATTATATCACTAGCAAATGGCCTGGATTCTATTACATCACAATGTGAAACTCAACCCTTTCATGTATTAAACAAATGAAGATCTCCGAATACAGCACTCCTTAGTTGAAGGTGATAGAAATGGAGAAGGAACAAACACCAACGATACTCTGAGTATGGACATGTAAAGCATAAAATCACATTGACCCTAGTACAGAGAACAATTGCTCATCTTTCAACCCAATTCTTCCTTAATAAGCAAAAAAAAAATATTTGTTGCATCATTAAATACTAAAAAGTTAATTACTCATCAATTAGGAGTGTAGTAGTAGGATAGAAAAAGAGCATGGACTTTAAAATTGTCTAGACTTACGTATAATATACAATGTAATTTTCCAACAGCATCCAGGTTGATTCAAATGAGGAATTCTCACTGATGGGTCACCATAAGTTATCTGCAACAAATAAATCATTTTACAAACTTTCTCACAGAATCTCAATAATATTCCATAATCAAACAAGGAATGAGATTTTAGTAAAAACTCTGGATTTACCAACATATATATCCCTCCCGGTTTAAGGAGCCTGCATGGAAGAAAAAAATCAAGAGTTAGAAATTGCAAAAATTGAATTCATTTCCATGCACATGAAACCCGAAACAATATGATGAAGAATAACCTGCTCACTTCCTTTATCATGTGAGAAGCGCTGAGAGGAGCATCAGTGCCACACTAACTTGTCACGAGCAAAGCAGAAATTGCATGACACGGAAAAAAAGATATAAAAAATGCAAGCAAAAACAGCAATAATTACCATCAAAGAATCCAGAGTCCCTTTAAATAAGCCATCAAGGCACCACAGGTGTAAAGCAATTGTAAATGAAAATAAATTAGGTGACTGATGGCTAATTGCAATGGTTCCAAATTACAAAAAAAAATATACCAAAGCATAGTCGATTGGTCATACATAAAATATACCTTTATCAATCACATAATCAAAAGTTTCATCCTCAAAGAGGCTCATATCCCTTGCATCCATTCGCATATCTACAGAAAAATCACACAAGGATACATTTGCAAAGAAGAAAAAAAAGATGTTCATCATATGGGAACGTTGTAAAGAAGAAAAAATACATTTCAGCTGTGGAATATGAGCATAGCACTTTCTCAGCATCTCTATTACAATATATGAAATGCCAATGTTCAGTATGTCTACATAGCCATCCTTCATCATATCCTCTGACATAACTGTTCAAAAATGAGCAGACGATAAGTAAATCTACCGAATGAAAATATTTACATGAATGAAAATATTTACATAGATTCAGCTAAAACAATTCTACAAAATTTTTGTTACATCGTGATGCAAAATAAACGCCCAAATTTCAGCCCAAGCCCATAATGATTGGAAATTTCTAGACTTGCACATTTTCTAGAATATTCTACAAGACTCTAGAATATTATAGAAAATTCTAATATATGATGGAGAATTCAAGAACCTTCTAGAGAACTCCAGTCTTCTAGAAAATTCTAAATAACTATAGAATAATCTAGAATACTCTAGATTATTAAAGAATGTTGTAGAAGGTTCTAGAGTTATATGTAGAATAGTCTAGAACTTTGAGGATGGTTAAAATTTTGTGCATAGGCATAAAAGAGTGTAGAAAAGTGAAGAAGCTTGTAGTTTTATCATATGCATGGAGAAATGTAAATCTTTCGTTAGTTTGGAAGGAAAGAGTCTTGATGCTTATAAAAGGGTTATACTTCTCTCATCTGAGATAATCCAATTGTGTAAACCGCCTTAGAGACTTCTAGTCCTCACTTTGTAATCTTCCTTGTAAGTTTATACTCTAATTGTATATAGAGTTTTGTGAAAAAAATTGAGTGCTCTCCAACCTCATATAGCCCATTTGTTAACTACATGCTCATTCAATCATTCCAACAACTGGTATCAAAGTGTCACGTTCTACATCTAAGATTTCTTAAGCAATGGCTTAACCGAACCTTAAGGTAGAGAAGTTTGATTGGAAGAATAGCTTTAGTTTATAGAAGATCAAGATGATCGCTTTATTGAAGCAGCAGGGAGCCTACAAAATGATGGTCGAGCCGAAGAAATTTCCGAACGAAATGACAGCAGACACAAAGGAAGAGTTGGAGATGGTAGCACATAATAGTATTCAACTTTCCCAAGCTGATGAAGTGCTTCACGAAGTTGCGGAGGAGGAGACCGTGATAGGACTATGGAAGAAGATCGAGATGCTCTATTGAAAAAGTCCCTCATGAATTGGTTATATTTGAAGCAACAACTCTACACCTTCAGAATGAAGGAAGGTACATTTATCAAAGATCACTTAGATGAACTAAATCAAATTGTGATGGATTTGAAGAATATCGACGTGAAGGTCTAAGATGAGGACATGCGTTGATCCATTTACGCTCACTTCATCATATGGGCAGTTCATGAATAGCATAGCATATAGCCGAGACACGCTTTCAATTGAAGATGTGAAGTCAAGTATGCACTCAAAAGAGTCACGTGGAAAAGTGTGATCAGATTGACTTGATGGGAGCAATGACATTATTTGTGAAGGGGTGACCATAAAAGTGAGATTGGAAGGGAGGCATACTACAATCGAGATGAAATTCAAAAAACCCTAAAGAAGGTCAGTGTCATTACTGCAAAAAGGAGGCATTGGAAGAAAGATTGCCCCAACCTCAAGGAGATGAAACTGTCAAATTCTGCAAACGTCACTCAGGAGGCATCAGACAGTGATGGTTCAGTTCTCTCGATATGTGCTCTTGTTGATATCCAAGACTCTTGATTCTAGGTGCTCCTATCAGACGTTGAATCGAAGTTATTGCAACATATTGTGCTCTTGATGGAGCTCAGTATCCATAGGCACCGATATTGTATGCAAAACAATCCATATTGGAACAGTCTGGATCATGATGTAAAATGTGTTCGACAGAACTAAGACGGATGTCCGACAAATTCCGTACTTGAAGAATCTGGTATCTCTTGGTGCTTTGTATTATATTGGGTGCAAGGCTGTAATTGCTGGGAGAACTATGAAGATTCTCTAGAATTTGATGATCATGATGAAGGAAAGAAAGACTGACAATCATTATCTATTGCAAGGACACATTATCATTTATATCATCTGATTATGCTATAGACGTGCCAAACTATAGCACTTGCGGTTTGGCTATATGAGGGAACGAAGTTTAGAGATGTTGCATAAAAGAAAGTTAATCAATGGTGTAAAGTTTGAGAAATTGGAATTTTGTAAGGTGTGTACTTTCGAAAAGCAGCGTGAGGTGAAATTAGAGACAACAGTGCATAATACAAGAGGTATTTTGAAATATATTAACATAGACGTTTGGGGGGCCAACATTGATTCCCTCTCAACGAGGATGTTAGCATTGATGCCTTCACAAGTCACTTACATTGATGTCTTCTCAAAAAAGCTTTGAGTTTATTTCTTGAAGAATTTATCTGAGGTGTTTGAGAAGTTCAAAGCTTCAAAGGCTATGGTAGAGAAGCAAATAGGAAGACTTGTGAAGGTGGTCAATTTAATAATGGTCGAGAATACACATCTGATATATTTAAGGAGTTCTGCAGAGGTGAAGAGATTGTGTGTCATTACACCACACCAGGAGATCCACAATCAAACAAAGTTGCAAAACAGATGAATCAGACATTGCTAACGAAGTGGCGGTGTCTGAGGATCATCTTCAGACTTACGTAGAAGTTTCGGACGGAGACACTTAATAATTCCGCCTACCTCATCAATAGGTTGTCATCATTGGTGGTGATTGGATCAAAGAGTCCATAATAACTTTGGATGGAAAATTTGTTGATTATTCGACAGTGAAAGTATTTGGATGTCCGTCTTATGCATACGAGAAGAATAGTAAGGTTGACCCTGGAGCAAAGAAGTGCATCTTCCTCGGCTATGTTGAAGGTGTCGAGGGATACAGGTTGTGGTGTCCTGAAAGTAAGGAACTCATTACCAATAGACATGTGACATTTGATAAATCTGCAATACTAAAGAAGCAAATTCAAATTGAAGAAATGAGGACAAAAGAGACACCTATCGAGGTGCAGACCAAGATTCCAGTCTCGAAGGTCAAAGCTGAGGCGTCAATGACACAAATTGAGCAGTCAAACAAACATACAGAGACAGACGGACAAAAAATAGTCAAACCAACATAAGAAGTCAGACCAATATGAGGAGCGAGAGTCATATCTGAAACATTAGGAGGTGCACTGACCACAATGATATAGACGTCCCCATGCGAGGTATGTAGATTGGCTTACGTATATTGTCTTGAAGATATGACTGTTTATTCCTTCAATATAAAAAATGAAAAACCGCTCAATTATAAAGACGTAAAATAATTTAGCAACTCTTCGTAGTGAAGGATTGGTATGGAAGGGGAGATTAAGTCTCTATAGAAAAATGGCAAATGGGAGTTAATTCTGCTATCGGAGCACAAATACGTCATTGGATCTAAATAGGTCCTTAAAGTCAAGAAAAGTTCTTCCCAGAAGGATGGTGTCGGGTATAAAGCAAACTCATGATGAAGGTCCGTGTACAAAAAGTTGTGGACTTCAATGAAGTCCTCTCTCTAGTGGTGCGACACGCCTCCATTTGCATCCTTCTTGCTATGGTGGTAGTGTAAAACATGGAGTTGGAGCAACTTGATGTAAAAACTGCATTATGGCATAGTGATCTTAAAGATGAGATTTATATGTATCAACCTAAAGGTTTTGTGGTCAAAGGCATAGAGGACTAGGTATGTGATCTCAAGAAATCATGTTATGGCCTGAAGCAGTCCCTCAGACAATGGTATAAGTAATTTAATCGGTTCATGATATCCGTTAGATTCAAGAGGAGCTTGTGGGACCAATGTGTTACTTTAATATACTTGATGATGACTCCCGAGTTTACTTTAAGATACTTTAAGATTGATGGTTGTTGTGCAAAGAAGGGACCCAAAGTCATCTTTGGAGACTCTGGCCATGTATTCACTAGAGGTTATGGTATTTTTTATCAGATAAAATAACATTTACTGATGTTGTTTATATGAAAGGATTATAACACAATCTGATAAGCATAAGTCAACTTTGTGATAAAGGTTATCTAGTTTCCTTTCAATTTTATAAATGCACTGTAAAGGATGGCAGGGCAAGCACAATGGTTTTCACTGGAACTATGGTTGACAAAATTTACTTTGTCAACTTTAGTCAGATAAAAACCCATGTGTGCCATATGGTCTCCTCTCCCTACTCAAGTCATCTATGGCATATGAGGGTAGCTCACCTCAATTACAAAACTTTAACTAAATTGTCTAAGTCAAATCTAGTCAGAGGTTTGCCCAAATCAAAATATATAACGGATAGACCTTGTAGTGTTTGTCAAGTTGGGAAGCAAACCAAGGCCTCCCTTATGAGCAAAACAATTCATGATACCCTTAGGTGTCTATCTTCTTCATCTAGATTTGTTTGGCCTCATTTTCATTACTAGTTTAGGAGAAAAAAGATACTCTCTAGTAATTGTTGATGATCTTTCTAAGTACACATGGGTATTTTTTCTTGAGAAGCAAGTCTGATAACTATGAAATTCTCACTACCTTTCTCAAGCAAATCCAGAATGAGATGACTACTTCAATTGTCATGATCAGAAGTGATCATGAGACTGAATTTGAGTCTTATAAGATGAGAGAATTATGTGAATCCATAGGTATCAAACGGAGCTTCTCCTCTCCTAGAACTCCACCATAAAATGAAGTTGTTGAAAGAAAGAATAGAACACTCATAGAGGCAGGTAGGACTTTACTGGCTGAAGTTAATGTACTTATGTATTTTTGGACAGAGGCTGTAAACACTACTTGTTATGTGTTGATCAGATCTTTAATCAACAAATTATATGGGAAGACTTCTTATAAACTATTAAAAGGAAGAACCTCAAATATTGCACACTTTATGTATTTTGGTGCATGTATTTCATTTTGAATAATGGCAAGTTAAATCTGACTAAGTTTGAAGCTAAGACTGATGAAGGGATATTTCTCCACCAGCAATGCATACATGTTATAATAAGAAAACATCATTATGTGTAGAAGCGTTAATTCATGTAACATTTGAAGAATCTGACCTTCTCCGTGGGCAGAAAAATCCATCAGGTATAGTCTTGCAGATGAAGAGAATCTCCTTAGGTAAAGAAGTTGAAGGGCCTACCCAAGATAGTAGCTCGACTAAAGAAGAAAGTGATGATGAGGAAACAACACATCAAGTAATAAAGGAAGATGAAGGTACTCAAGAAGGTGTTGTAAAAGACATTAGCTCAAGAAGCTGAAGAACATTAAGGTTGTTGATGCTATAGAAGTTGATGAATGAGAAGCTCTAGACATTCTCCCAACACAGCTACCCAGAGCCTACATATACATCAAGGATCATCTTCTACATCAAGTGATTAGAAACCTGCAGGACCCAGTGAAGACTAGAGCAAGTGCACCTAATGAAATGTTGTTCTATAGTTTCATTTCACAGGTTGAGCCCAAGACATTTGAGGAAGAAAATGGTGATCCACAATGGATCATAGTTATGCAAAAAGAATTGGAGCAATTTGAGAGGCAGAAGGTATGGAGGCTAGTAGCGAGGTTAAGGAACCATCTTGTTATAGGTACCAAGTGGGTCTATAGAAACAAATTAGACCCTAATGGTGTGGTCATTAGGCTAGGCTTGTGGGTCAAAGTTAGGCTTGTGGCTCAAGGCTATAAGCAGGAGGAAGGGATAAACTTTGATCAAACGTTTTCTCCTATTGCTAGACTTGGGGTCATAAGACTCTTCTTGGCCTATGCAACGCACCATGATATCAAGGTATATACCAAATGGATGTGAAGAGCGCATTCATAAATGGGAAATTGCAAGAGAAAGTGTGTGTAGCACAACCTCCAATGGTGTGGTCATTAGGCCAGGCTTGTGGGTCAAAGTTAGGCTTGTGGCTCAAGGCTATAGGCAAGAGGAAGGGATAAACTAGGACCAAAATTTTTCTCCCATTGCTAGACTTGAGGTCATAAGACTCTTCTTAGCCTATGCAGCACACCATGATATCAAGGTATATCAAATGGATGTGAAGAGTCCATTCATAAATGGGAAATTGCAAGAGAAAATGTATGTAGCACAACCTCCAAGTTGTCTCCTCTACTCAGCCTTAATTTGTGTATGAGCTAAATAAAGATTTTTATGGTCTCAAGCAAACACCTAGAGCTTGGCATGAGATTCTATCTTTTCTCCTAGAGAATTACTTCATCAGGGGACAAGTGGATAAGACTTTATTCACTAAAAACATAAGATCAAGTTGCCAATTGAACAAAATCTATGTAAATGATATCATATTTGAAAGCTCGGATGATAAATTTTGCATTAAATTTGTCAATCTAATGCAAAATAAGTTTGAAATGAGCAACATGAGAGAATTAATTTTTTTTGCTTCCGTCTTGGTCTAGTGAAGGTAACTTCATTAGCTAGTCCAAATATACTAGGGAAATTCTAAAGAAATTTAGAATGGATATTGCTTCCCCTCTTAAGACTCTCATGACAACTAACATTGTTATTGATAATGATGAAAATGGTAAGTCTGTAGATTCCAAACTCTATAAGGGTATCATTGGGTCATTGTTTTATCTAACAACAAGTAGATCAGATATTATGTTCTTTATATATGTGTGTGTTAGATTTCAAGTCTCTCACAAGGAGTCTCACCTCACCCATGTGAAGAGAATCCTAAAATACTGGAAATGCACTCCTAGACTTGTCTTATGGTATCCAAAAGAGTCAAGATATGCACTAAAAGGCTATTCAGATGCATATTATGCAGTTGCAAAATAGACAGGAAGAGCACTTCAGAAAATGTCAATTCCTAGGCTCAAGGTTGGTCTCATAAAGCAACAAGAAGCAAAGCACTGTCTCTACCTCTACTGCAGAAGCTGAGTATGTAGCAGTTGGAAGTGTTGTGCACAACTATTCTGGATAAAGAACACAAGACTATGGGTATGATCTAACCAAAATCCCCATATTTTTGTCATAATACTAGTGTTATTACCATTTTATCTAACCATGTACTTCATAGTAGAACCAAACACATTGAAATAAGACATTACTTAATCAGGGATCATGTGGAAAATGGCATCATCTCTATGGAATTTATTCCTGCAGAAAAGAAAATTGTTGACAACATTCGACGACCTTAAAATTTTGTAGGAATCGGCATTCAATTTAATTCCTATAAGAGGAAAACACCCCCCTGAATTCTGACCTCACTGAGGTCAGAATTCTCGATTCATTCTCTACCGAGCGCCTCCCCGACTCTTATCCCGTAAGCGATGTCGCGCATCTTCAACTCTTCTCCCGTGAGCAACTTCGACCTCGACGACCTCCGACGATCTACAACGACTTCGACCTCCACGACCTCCGTCGATTTACAGCGACTTCGACTTTTCTCTCTCCCGCGATCTATAGCAACTTCGACCTCGACAACGAGCGACTTTGACTCTTATACCGCGAGCTCTGGTGATCTACCTCATCCAACCTCCACCTCTTCTCAGCCTCTCAGGAGGCGGCATCTGATTTTCTTCTGGAGTTGATCGTCAGGCGGCAGTATCGAACCGGTTATGGAGTTCTCTGCCAACGAAAGTTCGAAGATCTTGCTGTTGTGGCATATGGAAGGAATTGTTCCCCAACCGTGATGGTATTGTGCGTGTTTCTTGGATGTTATCTTTTTTATACAAAATAGCTTTCAGGATTTTAATCATGAATCTGAACACAATGCTGAAAAGATAGGTTTCCAGTTGACACAATTGAGGCACAAAACTGTAACAGCAAATTCTAGGACACCATTTGTATATGAGGACGAGATTGATGAACCAAAAAACAAGTTAAGAAATGATCCATATGCATCTGAACTTGAATCCAACTGGATCATTGCTGCTGCTGTGGCCTTTCAAAGTCAGGACCTGGATAGAAATGTCACAAGATCAATTGAAGTGGCCAATGAGACTGAAAATGGTCACAAAGATCTTTCTCATGGTGTGTTTTACAAGGAAAACCTTTTTTATGGTTCATTACCTAGAGAACTGTTTGTGTGTGTGTGTCACTGTTTTAATTTTTAAATATCAATGTCATCGACTTAATTCTTACATGCAGCCGAACAACAGAATTACTAATTCCAATTTCTGTGACAGAATTCTTGCACTCAACCGAACAACAGAATTGGAATTGACTTCAATTCCAATTCCCGCGGGAATTGGAATTGGGTCAATTCCAATTCATGCATCTCATTTCCTGCCAAACGAACGGACCCTTAGATGAAATGAAGTTAACTTATTTCATTAACCAACTTGGAATTCTTGATAGCATGGAATAAATGAGGGATAAACCTAGCTCTTCTTTCTTACCACTATTAGTTCTATGCATACTACTTATGTATAAATCCCTTTAAACTGGTATAATGCTACTTTCAATTAGTACTTCTTTCAATTGGTATAAACATGCTAACTACTTCTAAAATCACTGAATAATCTAATCAATGGTAGAGAGCAACTTAGAAAGAGCAATCTAAAAGGTTTCTTAAGAGATAAATGACAGTCACTTGGATGACCCCTTGAAAATCTCAATTCAAAATTCACAAAAATTCTCTATCTCAGTCAAAAATCGATCTACAATCGTTGATCGGTGATTGTTGACCGTTGATCGCTGAACAACTCACCGATTGTTGATCGATCTCTTCTGTAGCAACGTCGAACGCTGAGCACTGATCATCGAGCGGAAGCAACCAATCGCTGACTGTTGATCGTTGAGCGCCGATCGACTTTCTTCATTATGTTATTCTCTCTCTCCTTCGGTATATCGATCGACAATTGTTGATCGTCGACCTCTCGCTCAACATCGCTAACCGGAGTCCCGAAAGATCGTTGGCCGCTCACCGAAATCTCAGAAATTTCGACTCTTTATTTTCCTTTCTCAATTGTTGATCGTTGACCGTCGATCAACAATTTTGTGTATTTCAATCAACGATTCATTTATTCTATTACAAAAATGCCCTTCTTAATTCATCTCCTACTTAAAGCATTCATCGGTATGTGACCTAGTTATGCTCACAGAACTCTTATGTCTTCCCTCTTTCATCAATTTCAAATCTTCTATGTGTTTCCTTCTTCAAATTCATTGCAAATGGAGAGTGGATTTTGGTTTTGAGGTTAAAATTCCTTTCTATAATCGACTTGGTGAGAGCAGCTGGCTTGAAGTTTGTCATACAGAAGAGGGCCAAGCTATATGTCCCTGAGCTGATTCAATTTTATTCGACTGCTCAAGTGGTGGAAGGCACTCTGAAGTGCACTATCTCAGACATGGTGATAATCATGACTCCCTCTTCCCTGAGGAGAACTTGTGATGCAAACTTGCTTGACCAACTCGAAAAAGTCGGGGGCGAAACCTTGGCACAACCCTAATTTCAGTGCACAATCACAACAAGAGCTCCGAATTTCAAAGGGAGCGGGTGACAAATTAATAGGAAATAACCGGCGCATGCCTTAGTAAAAGAACACGACAAACGAGATATGATGCGGAAAAATGCTACCTTCCAAATAAAGACTTAAAGTTGTTACTCGTCCAATAATATTCAACCAAACAGCTAGGAAATGGAGTAAAGCAAGGAAAGATCTCACCCCGGGGCTTCGCAAGCCCTATCAGACACGATCCAAGTGGTGAATGGTGGGGCGGCCCGCTGGTGGAGGGAATGTGGAAGCTGAAGGCTCACAGGACTGTCGGCTCCTCACAGAAGGAGGCATCGATCACTCCGGCAGGCGGTAAGAGAAGGGACCGGCTGCTAGGAAGTCGCCGACCACCTGAGATAATGGTTGCTCGAACGACAAAGAAGGAGAGGAGAGCCGATCGGATCTACAGTTGGCTCCACGGAACAGGAAAAAGGGGAGGGGAAATCCGATCGGGTCGACTGGTGGCTCCACGGGAAAGGGGAATAGCATGGACGGGGGTCCGTCGGTCGGGGAAGGCTCCACGAGGTCGGATCGGCGGACGGAAGGGGAAGAGGTCGTGGGTTTGCTGTGGGAACATGAGAACGGGATCGGGAAACTGAACGCCGGCTCTGGGCAACATGAGAATTGTTTTCACACAATACCAGCCGCCCCCTAGGGCTTCTTCTTTTCCTATTTATAATGTGGCTAGGCTGAATAATATTGGACTTTAATATTTTAATAATTTCTTTAAATTGGAAGAGTAACACTCACCCCACCGCCTCTCGTCATACCAGGCCGATTCATTCAGGATCACGTGATTTGGCCGGGTTCACATGTCGGGTACAAAATTTGCGCGACGCACTACAACGAAGTCAAAATAACAAACAACATCAAATAAAATTGCGCGGTGCGCTACAACGAAGTCAAAATAACAACAAAACCAAATAGTGCGACGAATATAAGAAGACAATAATTGGAAAAATAAGATGTCGCCGGGGTTGCACCAATTCCCTCGGGGTTGAGAGAGTTCGACCCCGACGAGACTGGGCTAATGGGGGCGACGAAGAGGTCCGGGCGACGGCGCTGAAGCTCCTGGGCGCTGATCCACGAACTGTCCAAAAGGTTACGTCCACGCCATGCCACTAAGTATCTCTGGTAGGTGCCATGGCGGGTCTGGAACTCGCAAACATCCAAGATGTGCTCTATCTTCTGGACTGTAGGCGTGAAAGTAGACTGGAAGCCTGTCTCTGATCTGGGTCCTAGTGACGGAGGTGACATCAGGCTGGTGGGTGGTGGGCTATGAAATGGAACTAGATCCGACACATTGAAAATTTGGGAAGTGCCGAATTCCAACGGTAGGTCTATAAGGTAGGCGTTCTCGCCTAGCTGCTTCCTCACCTGAAAGCGTCCAAAACGGCGTTGTTGAAGCTTGTGATACGACCCGGTGGGAAACCTTTCCTTCCGAAAGTGGACCAATACCCAATCTCCTGCCGAAAAATACAGTTCACGACGGTGGGTATCCGTCGCTAGCTTGTATTTTTCGGAAGATGCCTGCAATTGTTTATTAATAGACTTGTGTAGCAACTTCAAATCATCAATGAAAGTGGTAGCATCGAAAGAAATATGCTCGTGGCAAGGAAGTGAGTGGCGATCCAGAAAGTGTGGGATGGGAAATCCGTAAACGATTTTGAATGGAGATTTTTGGGTGGAACGATTCATTGAACTGTTGTAAGCAAACTCGGCCTGGGAAATAGCCATGTCCTATTGCTTAGGGTGCTCACCGGCCAAACATCTCAATAGGTCACCCAAACTCTGGTTGACCACTTCGGTCTGCCCGTCTGTTTGGGGGTGATAAGCGCTGTTGAATTTTAGTTTAGTGCCAAGCTTGCCCCAAAGAGTCTTCCAAAAATATCCCATGAAAAGAGTGTCCCTACCAGACAAGAATACTCGCGGGACCCCGTGAAGTCTAACTACCTCCCTAAAGAACAACTCAGTGACACGCGCCCCGTCGGATGTCTTCCTACAAGGTATGAAATGAGCCATCTTAGAGAATCTATCAACCACTACAAAGACAACATCAACTCGACGGGCGGTGGTGGGTAGGCCACTAACAAAATCCATGGACACCTCATCCCACAATCGCTCGGGAATGGGCAATGGTGTGTACAATCCCGTGTTTTGGGAGTGCCCCTTAAATAGCTGGCAGGTCTGACACGATTGAACCAGTTTCACGATGTCCTTCCTCATGCACGGCCAGTAGTAGCTTGCCGTTGCGAGGTCCAACATCTTCGACTACCCAAAGTGCCCACCTAACCCCGAGGAATGTAGCTTAGTGAGGAGCAACTCATGTAACGGACCCTGACAGATACACAGACGCGTCCCTCAGAATAAATACCCCTCGCTCAGGATAAAGTGACCCGAACTATCCGCGCCTCTCGTCCGACACTCCTCCCGAATAGTGCTAAAATCGGGGTCAATGGCGTATGACTCCCGCTGCGAATCTAAGTCTGTGACCCGCAGCTGCAGAGATACGAGTATGTGTGCACGTCTGCTAAGGGCGTCGACCATTCAGTTGGTCGCCCCGGGCTTGTGTCTAATGTGGAAGGTGTACTCTTGGAGGAAAGCGGCCCACTTTGTGTGGCGTCTGACCTCCCTTTGGGAGTTCAGGTGTCGCAATGCATCGTGGTCCGTGTTCAGCACGAACTCGCGCTGGATCAGGTAGTGACGCCAATGTCGGAGAGCCTGGACGATGGCGAAGAACTCGATGTCATAAGTCGAATATCGGGTCTTCGCATCGTCAAGCTTCTCACTATGGAATGCTAGGGGTCGGCCCTCCTGGCTCAGAACGGCTCCTATACCGACGTGGGAAGCATCGCAGTCAACCTTAAATACCTTCTCAAAATCAGGAAGAGCCAGTACGTGAGCATTCGACATCTTCTCCTTCATGAGAAGAAATGTTGCCTCAGCCTCGGCCGTCCACGTGAACTGGCCCTTCTTGAGGTAATCTGTGATGGGTGCGATGTGGGTGCCAAAATTACGGATGAATCGTCGATAGAACGACGCCAATCCGTGGAATTCCCTGGCCTCCGTAAAGTTCCTGGGCGTTGGCCAAGATACAATCGCTCTCACCTTCTCCTGATCTACTCGGATCCCCTCAGAAGAAACTATATATCCCAAAAAGGTGAGACTGTCAGTAAGGAAAGTGCACTTCTTCAGATTGATGATCGGTCGGTGCTCACGCAAGATCTGAAGGACATGGCGCAGGTGGGTGATGTGCTGGTCAGGCTCAGTGCTATAGACCAAAATATCATCGAAGTAGACTACGACACAAATCCCTATCAGGGGTCTAAGGACCTGAGTCATCAGTCGCATGAAGGTGCTCAGGGCGTTGGACAGTCCGAAGGGCATGACCATCCACTCATATAACTCCTCCTTGGTCTTAAAGGCGGTTTTCCATTCGTCTCCAGGACGTACCCGAATCTGATGGTACCCGCTCCTAAGATCGATCTTCGAGAACACTCTCCCGCCGCTCAGTATATCGAGCATGTCATCCAATCGGGTGATCAGAAAACGATACTTGATGGTGATCTTGTTGATATCGCGACTATCAACACACATACGCCATGTCCCATCTTTTTTGGGGACAAGAAGAGCAGGGACTAAGGCTCTCGAGGATAAGCTCCTTCTGGAGGTGCTCGGATACCTGTCTCCTAAGCTCCTCGTGCTCTCGTGGGCTCATATGATAGTGAGGGAGGTGCGGTAGGCTAGCTCCAGGGATGAGATCAATGCAATGTTGTATATCCCGTAGCGGTGGTAGCTGGTCGGGCAACTCATCAAGTGTGAGATCGCCAAACTCCGCCACGAGTGGCTGCACTCGGGCTGGTATCTCAGTGGTGGTGGTGGGGGACTCTCTCCCCACTAGCATATAGACTATGCCTCCGTCCTCCACCTCTCGACAGAAATGGCGAGCGGTCATAAGCATCGTGATGGACGGGTAGTATGCAGAAGGATAGGACGTGGTGGTGAGAGTAGGTGTGGGGCAATCGGGTGCTCTGGTGTACGAAGTAGATGGTGGTGGAAGCCTCTGAGGGACCAGACCATTCTTCTGGGGAAGAAGAACAATCCGGTGACCCTGGTGATCGAATATGTGGGCATTCCTACGCCCATCATGAGTAACATGTCTAACAGGATGTGACACACGTCCAGAGGGCGATGTCACACCATACAGAATCAGCGTAGGTGCTCCCAATGGAGAACGACACATGGCAGCGGTGAGTGACAACTATCGTAGCGCCACTAGTGACCCAAAATAACTCGTAGGTACGCTCTAAACTCTGGGTGGGAAGTCTCAGTTTCTCCACCATACGCTGGGAGACAAAATTCTCCATGCTTCCACTATCAATAATGATGGAGCAAAAGTGCTCTTGAATACGAGCGGTGGTGTGAAAGATACTATGGCGTAGCCATGCGTCGTTGGTGGGGACGCGCGGAGTCAGAAGGCTATACTACAAGACGGAGACCAAATATGTAGGCTGCTCGCCTTCTGCCTCATACTCGACCTCGGGTGGCCCTAACACTTCCGTAGTGACGTCATCGTCCCAAATCCCATATTCCGGCTCTCGGCCATCATCTGCCTCGATTATCGCGGTGAATCGGCGACGGGGGCACTCAGATGACTTGTGACCCGGCTCCATACACTTGAAGCAACATAATACTGTCTGAGGTCTCCCCGCCTCTTTTTCCTTGGCGGCAGCAGGTGCTACCCCAGAAGGAGTAGGGGAGGGTACTAACGATCTAGTAGGGACTGGTGCGCTCGGAATGGCTGTCGGGCTAGGCCAAACAGTCAAAGTCGGTGGCGAGGTGTGTGGGGCCCGGTCAACGGACCTCTGCACACCCGTCCTCCTCTGGAGGGCTTCCACCCGACGGGCTCCTCCAAATCCTGGAAGTCATGTAGCTCCAGCTGGTCTCGAATCACATAACACAGTCCATCGAGATAGCGGCCTACAACCACATGGTTGGCCTCTTTCAGATCTAGCAGTGACTGGAGCACTAAGAACTCGTCGGTGTACTCATCAACGGTTCATCTATCTTGTCGCAGGGTGTGATATCGCCGATATAAGGTCTGCATGAAGTCCGCCGGGACATACCTCTTCTTAAGTTGAGCTTTGAACTCAACCCAAGTGGTGATTAGAGGCTGTCCCATCGTGAAACGCATACGTTCGAGCTGACCCCACCATGTGAGGGCGGGTCCCTTCAGTCTCAAGGTGGCATACTCCACCTACTGGTGGTCGGGAATGCGCCTCCAGCTGAGGTATCGCTCTAACCGTTCACTCCAATCGAGGCAGACCTCTGGCTCAAGGGTGCCCTCAAAGTTCCCAATGTCTAATCGGACATCCGCATCCCACCTGGGAGGGTACCGTTGGTCCCGATAACGGGTTGTGGGTCATGGAGTGGCGTAACTGGGTGTCGTGGAGCTGCTGGGGGAACTGGGTGCTGTGGGGATGGAGGTGGAACTGGGTGCTGTGGGGGTGGTCCTCCTAAGTGAGATTGGGCTTCTAAGTTGTTGACAGTGGTGCGTAACCGTAAGACGACGTAAGTCGTGTCCCCCATGGTGGTAGTGAGTGCAGTGACAGTGGTCATAAGTTCCTCCATGTGTTTACCCATGTCGCTCATCCCTCCCTCGAGGTGCTCGATTCTCGATTCCATGAAATAAATTTAGAAAACGCTAAATCAACTCTCGGGAGCGAAACACGCTCGGCTACCCCACAATAGGAGTGAGGTATCCCAGCAGCCACACCAAATTGATGCAATCTTGCTTGACCAACCCGAAAAAGTCGGGGGCGAAACCTTGGCACAACCCTAATTTCAACGCGCAATCACAACAAGAGCTCCGAATTTCAAAGGGAGCGGGTGACAAATTAATAGGAAATAACCGACGCACGCCTTAGTAAAGAACACGACACAATGAGATACGATGCAGAAAAATGCTACCTTCCAAATAAAGACATAAAGTTGCTACTCGTCCAATAATATTCAACCAAACAGCCAGGAAATGGAGTAAAGCAAGGAAAGATCTCACCCAAGTGGTGAATGGCAGGGCGGCCTGCTGGTGGAGGGAATGCGGAAGCTGAAGGCTCACCGGATTGCCGGCTCCTCACAGAAGGAGCAAACGATCACTCCGGCAGGCGTTAAGAGGAGGGACCGGTTGCAAGGAAGTTGCCGGCCACCTGATAATGGTTGCTCGAACTGCAAAGAAGGAGAGGAGAGCCGATCGGATCTACAGGTGGCTCCACGGAATAGGAAAAAGGGGAGGGGAAATCCGATCGGGTCGACTGGTGGCTCCACGGGAAAGGGGAATAGCACGGATGGGGGTCCGCCGGTCGGGGAAGGCTCCACGAGGTCGGATCGGCGGACGGAAGGGGAAGAGGTCGTGGGTTTGCCGTGGGAACAGGAGAATGGGATCGGGAAACTGAACGCCGGCTCTGGGCACCGTGAGAATTGTTTTCTCACAATACCAGCTGCCCCCCCCCCCCCCCCCCCCCCCCCCCCCGGGCTTCTTCTTTTCCTATTTATGATGTGGCTTGGCTGAATAATATTGGACTTTAATATTTTAATAGTTTCTTTAAATTGGAAGAGTAACACTCACCCCACCGCCTCTCGTCATACCTGGCCGATTCATTCAGGGTCACGTGAGTTGGCCGGGTTCACATGCCGGGTACAAAATTTGCGCGGTGCGCTACAACGAAGTCAAAATAACAAACAACATCAAATAAAATTGCGCGGCGCGCTACAACGAAGTCAAAATAAAAACAAATACCAACAAAACCAAATAGTGCGACGAGTATAAGAAGACAATAATTGGAAAATTAAGATGTCGCCGGGGTTGCACCAACTTGCCACCTGGGTGTTGAGGATGCCGAGTAAGAAGTGGTAACAGACAGAGATGTGTCTAAAGAATTAGGATTGATGAGTTATGTTGGAGACAAGCCACCTAATCTGAGAACCATGCACTTCCCTCAAGAGGTGAAGTTGCTAGCAAACATTTTGGGAAAAGGTCTGATGAGCAAAAGATCAGCTTATGATTCAATCAGCAAGGAGCTGATGAAATTTATGAATGTTGTGTGGCTCAGGAAGATAATAGACTGGGAAGGTATATTGTTTTCCCTCTTTACTGATGAGCTCAAGGAGACGAGCTTTGGAAGGCTCCTTTCTGTCTACTTCTTCACAGCCCATCCATCTACCATCATTTCTCATGACACCATCATGAACAGTAGTAAGGTCCTCTCCGTTGAGACCTTACAACTGTGGAAGAAGACAATCCCCAAGTATTCTGCAACCAAGAGGTCTACTCATCTTGCTTCCACATCCAAGCAACCATCTCTCCACCCCCTACAGCCAGGCAGCCTCTCCCTGAGGTTACCCCTCCATCCTTTGATCTTCTGATCCCCACTCCTACATCTCCAGTTCATACCACTCCCGCATCACCACCTCCATCTATTGCTCCTCTACCACCAACTCCTCCTCAAACACCTTCTCCACCAGCACAACCACCTACTAGTACCCCAACTATTACAACATCCACCTCCCATTCTGATGATGCTTTCAAGCATTTCATGGTCTCTACGGTACTCAATCTGAAAGCCCAAGTCTCTGAGGTCCTCTCCTCCAATCAAGCCATCAGGCTGGATTTGCAGAAGATCCTTACTCTTCTGCGAAAGGGGGAAAGTGAGTCTGTTGTCTTGCCTCATACCCCAGTGCCTACCTCCATTCAATCCTCAATCCATTCTGAACCTATCAACCTAGAAACCTCCACTCCCATGGAGGTTGATGCACAAAAGACTTCTCCATCTCCGGGGGAGGATCTAGTGCATAAACAGGAGGATGTTACTGCTGAGGGGGAGAAATCACCCTTGCAGGAGCTTCTTCCTTCTCCATCTCCCTCTCCAATCCAGTTACTTATTCCATCTCCTCCACCAGAAAAGATTCCAACTCCACCACAATCTCCTGAGAAGACCCCACCTCCATCTCCTCCTTCATTTCCTGCCCCAGTTCTAGCCCAGAGAAGCTACCCTCTCCAGTCTTAGCTCAGCAAGATCTTACTCCAATGGAGACTGGAGATAAAGTTCCTCCATCAAAGGTTCTTCAAGAGGTTTCCCTACCTCTTCCTCCCCCTCCCCCAACCCTAGTGACCTACTTTAAGAGGTTAAGGCCTGAGGGGGAGGTTGTTGATTATTCCATTACTCCTGCCTCCAATGAGCCAAAGGCTCCAGCACCTGAAGAGCCCATGGCCCCAATCACTGAGGATCCAGCTCCTTCATCATCGCAAGCTTCAGTTCCTAAAGACCCCACTCACTCAACATCTCAGGCTCCAGCATCTGAGGACCTGCTCCTACTCCCTCTCAGTCTCAGGATTAGCCAATCATTCCTCAGGAGGAGACTGTTACTGTATTTCAAAGAGTTGATCCCTCCAAAACTCTCTTTGCCCTGGAAGCAAGGAAAGACCTAGATCATGCACCTATACATCCTTTATCTCCTCCTAAACTGAAGGACCCCTTTGTTAGAGACCCTAAGAGACCATGGGAAGGTCAGGCTACTGCTCAGAAAAATAAATATAGGCAAGATAAAAAGTTTAGGAAGCATAATAGATTCTTGGCTCAGCTGAGAAGGCTAGATGCCCAAAGAAAAGATAGAGGAATAGAAACCAGGGATGAGAAAATACAAGACTTGCAAGGGGATTTGAGGAAAAAATGAGAAAAAAAAGGAGAAGAAAATAGAAGTTGAAAAGGCTGCAACAAAGACTCCTCATGTATATGTTGTTCCCTCTCCCTCTGCAGGGATATTCTCTTCCAAGGCTGCTGCAGCCTTTACCAGGAAGCTTATCTGAAGAAGTATGCTGCCTCTTCAATTCCTCAATTCCACTCCAGGGGACCCAAATCAAACGAACATGCCTTGACTCTAGGAGCCCATGTCCCCTTCTCAGAGACTCGTGAAGCAGCCTCTTTACCCCCAAGAGAAGTGGGAGCATATCCAATCAGATCTCAGACTCTCTCACGAATCAAACTCATAGGAAGAGCTCTCTGGTGAGGATGAACTCAAAGAGCTCCTAGAGAGAGTCAGACATAAGGAACCTAGCAAAACCAACTTCTTCAAGTCATTGGCTAAAGATGAAGCAGCTCGAGCCAAGGCTACGGAGGTCAAGGGGGAATCAAAGAAAAAGAATGCTGCATATCTCTCTCTTAAGAAATATGTATTTATGAAAAAGATAGATTTGTGCAAGAAGGTTCTGTATTCTTATAAGTGATATTTAAGGAAATGCAAGTTGAAGTTTTGAAGATATTCTCTTGTCTACTTTGAGTATTTCTTCATGTATATTTTATTTCTTTGTATCAGTATGAATGCTCTGGAATGTAAGCAGCTACTTCATTATTTTATGTAAAACTAGTCTATCGTTTAGAGAGAGCAACCCCAATAGAACTTGGTAATTGTAAATATTTAGCTGTAGAGCATAATCTCTTTTTTTTTTCTTTATTTCATCAACAAGTTGTATAATTTTCTCTTCATTAAATAGGAGGAGATTGTTGAGAATTTTTTTTAAGGATTTAATGAAATAAAGTTAAGTAGTTGATGATGTAGAAACTCCTCAAAAATGTTATGTGAGAAAGTTAAGTAGTCGGGAATCCCTTGAAGTGAAGCAAAGCTAAGGGAAAAAACTCTCAAAGGAAGCTCTGCAATCAACATTCATTGGCCGGCAATCGTTGACCAGTGAGCGGAGCACCCAACGACCGTTGATCTCAAGGAATGCTCAACGATCGTTGACAGTTGACCGATGTTCGGCGACCAGGAAGCTCACAGATCAAAGACTGAAGAAGCTAACTCAGCGATCTACGTTCGTTGACCGCCGTTCGTTGACCAATGACCGAACCGCTCAGCTAATAGAACATCTGAAGAAATCAGTTCAACGATCACCAATAGTAGACCAATGACTACTAGCCTTGCTTAGCGATCGCCGACTGGTGAAAGGAGATCAAAGAAACACCGATTACAGATCGTTGACCGAAGACCTGTGATCATTGATCGCACTGCCACTCCAAGGAAAATCTCCCCTCAGCGATCGTTGGCCGAAGTGCTCAGTGATCGTTGACCGAGTTTAAAGAATCCTTCAAAATGAAATATAGTCAATGCAGTTCCCAGAATGGAAGGCGTCAGCTTTATGCCACGCATGCTTCTTTGAAACTTGCACACAAATGGAAAAGAAGAAGAAATATAAAAGCTCTCCTTTTTAAGGATTCCCTAGCCGTCAATCGAGAAGAAAACTTTATCATCCAGAACGAGAACTTCTCTCTCCCTTCTCTTTTATTCTTCTCTCTGTAAACTAAATCCCCTTCTTCTGGGATTCAGCTAGTCACTCTTCTTTTGTGACAACATTAGCCTTATCTAAAGTACTTAAGTTCACAACCAACTATTGTATAGGATTATTAGGCTCTCCCTTCAAAAGAGCTGATTGTGTTCTTAAATCTCCAGAAGAAATGATTATGTAGATTGGAGTCTCCAGTGGAAAAGAATCATCATCTTGGTGCAAAGGTAGTGCTAGCCCACAAATTTGTGGAAGAGAGGATGTGCCCAGTTGATTGGGGAACCTCTAAGAATCTTATGTTATCTGGATGTCATCTTTGTGTTTCTGATTATTAATTTCTGTTTCTACTTCTATGCTTTAACTTATCTCTAAGTAATTTGTAAAACTATCACCTAAATCAAAATAAGTTTTAATTAGGTCCTTTGGGTGTCTTCTCTATTCACCCCCCCTCTAGAGAAGTATTCAAATATTTTATTCCGCATTTTCAATTTGAATAAAAGGTCAACAACTAGATATGTGTTTACAATGGGAAAGCGTAGTTTCATGGAGAGCAACTCTTCAGTCAGTTATCGCTCCATCGACGATATAAGCTAAATAGATGGCTGCAGCAGAGGCAGTCAAGGAGGTCGTATGACTTAAAGGATTATTTGGAGATTTGGGCTTGAGATAGCAAATTTCGAAGATCTACCATGACAGTTTGAGTGTCATCACTCTTGCAAAGAATCAATGTGCCTTCTATGGGCATAGTAGGCACATAGATGTTCTTCACTCATTCTTGCATTCAATATAGAAGGAGAAAGTGATCAAGCTATCTAAGATCGACACCAAGGCGAATCCATCATAAGCTTTAATGAAGGTCATTTCATTCGATAATCTCAAGCTTCGTTTGAACCAGACTCGCATAGAAGATTGCTCGATTGGACATTGATAGTGAGATAGATGAATTTTGCATCAAAAAAGAGAATGTTATATTGTAATGCAAAATAAAAGCCAAAATTTCAACCCAATCCATAATGCTTGAAATTTTGTAGACTTGTACATTTTATATAATATTTTAGAAGATCCTAGAATATTATAAAAAAGTATAAAACATGATGGAGAAATTAAGAATCGTCTAGAAAAATCTAGAGTCTTCAAAAAGTTATAGATAACTATAGAATAACTTACAGTGTTCTAGATTATTCGATAATGTTGTAGAAGATTTTTGTTGGGAGAAAAAAATAAAAATACTTGATGCAATATATTCATCCACTTAGGGGTATTATATAGGACATACATGGACACTTAAAACCGGAAAGACAACGTGGGACTAATACCCACTCACACAACTACTAATATGATAATAAACTCATAATCTTCAACACTCCCCCTCAAGCTGGAGGGGAAGACTCAAGCTTGGATATATCAAATAAAGGCAATGGAGGTAGGCGATGTGGGACAAAACATCAGACGAGCCATTGGGGGAAATTCCAAACCGGGGACATATCCACACACGACGCAGGACCCACACACAACGTGGACTCGCTGGAAACCGGTCAACCAACATCACCTACACACACAACATGTGAAAGAGAACGAAAGATGTGGAGCAAATCATCAAACGGGCAACCAGGGATAATCCGTCGGGGATAATCCGCACAAAGGGCAATCCCACACGACACAGTCTCGCACGACACGGTCTCACGTGACACAACCCGCTGAGATTAAAACACCAACATCAATCGCTTCCCAACACACGACCAATCGAAAGAAATATGGGGAGACGCATAACATTAGACGACATAAGCCTAGAGGCTGTGTGGAACGAAGGCGAAAGGTCGGGAAAGATCATCTGAGTCGCCTTTGTCCAAAACACTCCCCCTCATGTTGAAACACGTGCTTATAAGCATAACACTAAGACACCACACAAACATCATACGACACAAAAAACAGCAAAAAACAACACAACACTTCAGCATCTCTGATCAACACCCCAGAAGGGGTAGTAGCGGTTGGAAGCCATAGAAACCTGAGGAGCAGTTGTTGGACTCGTTGGGATCGCAAGAAGACAACAGTAGCGGCAACGAAAACCTTACTGGAATCGCAGGGTGTAGCAACTTCATAAGAACAGCATGAACGAAGAAGTCGTCGACTGGAACGGGAGCAGCGAGAGCCTGGCGGGATCGTCGACGAGAGCCGCAGTCGGGCATGACGAAGGAAGCGTCGACTGGATCAGAAGAAGGCTTCGTCGAAGGGATCGGCGGCCACGAGCTATGATAGGAATGATGGGATCGACCATCGATGGGCACGACAGTAAGCGGTGGGATCAGCGACGCAGTTGTCGATGTAATCAGCAGACGCAGTTGTCGACGGGGTCAAGGCCAAGATCGATGACAGCAGCAGCGCAGACGAAGTGAAATGGGATCGGGGATCGATGAAGCCAACTAAAGACGCACGAGACGGGAGAGGAGAAAACAAGAGGAATCGAGAGAGGAAGCCACCCTGAAATGTATGTTGCCCATAATTAGGGCAACCAAATTTTAGGGAGTCAATTCCACCTCTGATACCATGTTGGGAGAAAAGAAATGGAAATACTTGATGCAACATATTCATCCACTTAGGAGTATTATATAGGACATACATGGACACTTAAAACCGGACAGACAATATGGGACTAATACCCACTCACACACAACTACTAATATGATAATAAACTCATAATCTCTAATAATTTTAAGTTATATATAGAATAGTCTAGAACCATGTGGATGGTTAAAGAAACTTGTACATAGACATAAAAAGTGTGTAAAAAACGAAGAAGCTTGTAAGGCTATCTTATGTATGGAGAAGTGTAGATATTTTCATAGTTCGGAGGGAAAGAGACTTGATGCTTATAAAGGGTAAGATTTCTCTCATTGTGATAATCCAATTGTGTGCTCTCTTGGAGTCCTCTAGTTCTCACTTTGTAAACTTCCTTGAAACTTTCTGCTCTAATTGTATATAGAGTTTTGTGAAAGTTTTTTGGTGTTCTACCACCTCATTGCCCTTTTGTTCACTACGTACTTGTCCTAACATTTTTTTCATAACAGTATTTAGATTGGGACCATCATTTATGCATTGCACATCTTCCAAACATTCCATAATTGCAATATACAAATATAGTCCATTTTTCTTTTGGCTAATATCATATTTCAGTCCCCAAACTTATCACCTTTTTAGAAATCAGTCCCCATATTTTTTTTGTAGGATTTCTGTCCCTCTTCTTTATTAAATAACTTAAACCAGTCTCTCTCAACCATTTTTTATTAATTGCATAGGATTAAACACCAAAACTTTGTTTATAATACAAAATCTCATATTTGTTAACAGAGATCATTAACCATCTTCTCTGTTTAACATAACCGATCTCTGTTTATAGAGATCTTTAACATTTTCGCTCAAAAATGACCAGTTTGATGGAATTGGTTTAGGTATTTGGTGGAGAATGGGTGATGGATATGGCTAAAATAATGGAATTGGCTTAGGTATTTGGTGGAGAATGGGTGAGGGATATGGCTAAAATAATAGCAGAGGATCAGTGGAATTTTTTTGCTTGTCTTCAACGGGAGTGGTTGAAGAGGAGGAAAACGCCATGGAATTCTTCAACGGGTGACTGCGAGGCGTCGGTGAAAGGAGCAGAAAAACATAGGAGAAAAAATGAAGCAGAAAAATTGTCGATGAAAAGAAATGAATGGGAAAAACAGAGGAGAAATAAATGAAGAAGAAAAACATCAATTCTTATTCATGTTTTAGTTCTTCTCATACACAGATTTATATAGTTACTAATTTTTACAGTTCCAAGTTTATACGATTTAAGAGTAATCAAAACATGTAAGGCCTCTGTTGCACGGGGGGTAGCACTCCGACCCAAAATATCGACTAGTGGTCTAGTCGATATCGACTAGAGGTCTAGTCGATATCGACTGGACCGAGTTTTGTTAAAATTCGTGTTTGTGACCGTTAATCCTTATGGATCTTGATCTGAGGGTCGAGATCGGCTCGCCCTTTTGCCCTAAACTGGCAGAGGTCTTCATTCCATCAAAATTGCATCGAAGACTTGAGATTGCGGTCTGGGACGCGGTGGACCGGAAAGCCAAAGGCTTGATTCGATTATTTCTTTCAGATTCCATTCTTAATAATGTCATGGAAGAGACTTCAGCAAGAATTATGTGGCGGAAGTTGGAGTCCCTCTACCGGAGCAAATCTCTGGTGAACAAACTGCTGCTGAGAAAGAAGTGGTACAAGTTGAGAATGCAGAAAATTGACTCATTCTTGGAGCACCTGACCAAGTTTAACACCTTGTTGCGCCAGTTGATCTTCATTGGTGAGAAGATTTCAGACGAGGATAGGGTCATCACAGTGTTGTGTTCTCTGGCAGATTCCTGGGACAACCTGATCGTTGTTATGGGTGAGAGTGGAGACAAGGAACTGTCCTATGAGACAATGTGTGCTGCTCTTTTATCTGAAGAGACAAGGAGGGGGGATCTGAAAGGTCTGATAAGGGAGCTTTGGCTGCATCCAGAGGAAGATCACAAAAGAGGGAAGGAATGCAGCAAGTCGGGTTCAGAAGCAAGTCTAAACCCAGGTCCAAGAGTAGGGACAAGAAACCAATCCAGTGTTGGAAGTGTAACGAATTTGGGCATGTGAAAACCCAGTGCCCAAACAAGGCTGCTCAAAGGAAGGATGCATAGTCTACTTCAGGATCGAAGAAGGAGACCGAGGGCGGAGACTTCTTTCGATTTACCTAAGTGGAGATACCAGGCTGCTCAAACGGAAAGGTCCTTGACTTCTTTCGATTTCCCTAAGTTTTGTCAAATTCGTGTTTGTGACCGTTGATCCTTATGGATCTTGATCTGAGGGTCCAGATTTGCTCGCCCTTTTCCCCCAAAGTGGTAGAGTTCTTCATTCCATCATTACGGAATATTACGGCCCGAAAGACGTCGCTGGATAAGAGTCGCTCGGAGCAATCGCCGGAAGTAAGGGGGGATTCGCCATTCTTGTGTGAGGAAAAGGAGAGTTTCTTGAGAGAGATTGTGAGAGAAGTTCTCACTGTAAGTCTTGTGTGTAAACTCTTCATTTCTTTAGAAATACAAGTGGAAGTGGCAAGGGGAGAGAGGAAGTAGCCCGGTTTTGGGTGAACCTCTGTATATCTGTGTTTTCTACGTTTGTTTTCTCTTTTCGTTCTGTGTTTATTTCCTTACATACCTCCACCATGAATCTGTTGCTGGGGCTCACTGTCGGACATGGCGAGAGTTATCTCGTCTCTCTCGCGATGGAGGAATTAGCAGGCCAACACCGACAGATAAGCCAAAGACAAGGCTTTTAATTATAATGGGCTTAATAAATAGAATGACTGATTTCACATATTTCATGAAATATAGGGACTGAAATTTTACAAAATAAAAAATTGTGATTGATTTAAAAAAAAGTGAAAACTTAAGGGATCGAAACAGGATTTTTGCCTATTATCGTAGAGAAACCTGCAATCTACTCATAGCCATGATGAAAGCCTTGACCCTCACTTCCACAAACTTACTTGAAAGTCCCTTCATTCACAGAAGCAATATTTAATCTTAATAGATAGATGAAGAAGACGACCTATGATCCTTTCTTGTATATCCAAAGAAATAACTAAGTTGAAGCAACATCTATGTTACTAATATTTCCTGAAGAACAACTCAACAACTGAAACACATGATACAGAAATAGCATCCGACATTCCCTAATAACAAAACTACCACAAAATTAGAAAAGAGAAGAGGGGAGAGGAGAAATGTACGCGAATTGCCGCATCCGACCAAGAGAATCCGGAGGAACAAGAGATGTATTTGCGAAGGAAGGGGCGGAGGGCGGAGTACCGCTAGTACCAGTCGAAGGATACTTCGGTCTCCTCCAAGTACCTCGCGTTCCAGTACTCGGCTTCCCCGTAATCGTATGTATTAAGCGACGAATTGCTCGTCATCTGCCTCCTTCCGGGTTCGATCGATCTGTTCCAAAATTTAGACAGTGGCTATAAGGAACAAGAAATCCCGGGGATTGTGAAGCTTTGGGGACTTGCTGATTGTTTTTTTCTTCTGGCGACTATTCAATGAATTGTTTATTAAGGTTGGGCGCGGCGAGGGAAACTCCATTTTCCACCACCCAAGCTCGACGACAGCAGTACAACAGAAAAATCTCTCCTCTCCGCTTGTGGTCGATCTATATCCCTGTCTCTGTCAGCTTCTACTTTTTATTTTATTTTCTCTTGGAAAACACCTACAAAACAGTTGGAAGTAAAAGATCTACTGCCTTTTCCACGCTCGTTGCGAAGGAAAAATTTTCTGTGAGTGTAAGGTCACGGAGAGGATCGCGGGGGAAATACAAATTTCTCCTATATTTTTTATCTTTTCAAAAAATAAGTCACAAAATATTGATCTGTGCATTTTATGCTCATTTTAAGTACACATATGACTATATTTTGGGCCAAAAATACAACTGTAAAAATGTCTCTTTTTTGAACTATTTTTACAACTGCAACTAAAATACAGTCCCTTTTTACTAAGAATGAAATTACAGTTGTATTTTTATATTAAAAAAAAGTCCCGCACAGATCTCCCGTGTGTTACACGCACAGAAAATTCTGAAGTGGGATTTTTTGCGATCCGGTCTTAAAAGAGGTCTAAAAAGACTTGGGCTTCATTTGTTTCAGCGGTGGCGGGAGCAGACGCCGATGGAATCGGAGGTCTCGAATTGGAGGGGGAGAGACAGGGTTGGAAAAGCGGCGTTTGAGGGGCTTTTCCTTTGTCCGGCGTATGCAAACACCGCCGGCGCCCGTTTGTTATCGTTTGCTCCAAACGTCCGGCGAAAACGCCGTGCTAAATGAAGCCTTAGATTTGTAAATTGGTTGCTTCTAAATAATATTTTTTGCCAATTGTTATTAGCACTATTAAATTGATTATCCGTAAAGTTTTGATATGCAAAAAGCAGTTTTTGATAAAATTATATCCGCAAATTAAAATGATATCCACGAAGCAAAATTTTAAAAATTCTAACATAGTCAATCTTATTCCCAAATATTCCAAAAGTTCATAACATCATCTAGAGTTAGCAAAATTTAATATTGTAGATAATATAGAAGTAAATAGTAAGCAAAATTTTGTGATCTCCAAATCAAAAGTTGATGTCTTCAATGGAGTGCAAGCTTCACTTCAAACTTTCCACCTGAAAGTTAAGATTATTAAATTAGCTTGCAACTTGAAGGAATATAAGTTAACAAATATTTTAAATTAATGTTTTTATACCTCTCATCAATGTAGATCGTCCAACCCTACCAAAATAATTGGATACGTAACCGATTGTGGTGCCTGAAAGTGATGGTTGTAATGTGTTTCCCAACCCTCCGCTACTCGTTCATGATACCTCACCCAACATTGAGTAATGTGTGATATCGGAGAACAGCTAGTTAAATGCAATCGAATGTAGTGATTATCATTTATAAAACTCATGCAAATAAGTGTCGGCACCTCCGACATAGATGAATGAAGCGGTAGATAAGTCAAACTTTGGATTTTAGACAACTGAACAAATGCAGTGTTGTAGTGCGAGGAGATTACAAGTCCCATATCTGGGTAGTGTTAGCCATTTACAAAATGGAGCGGGAGTTTTGTTGCATTGTAGATATTGTACCAACTCTATTCTTTTTTCGCTTCCATAAATGGCATCGTATAAAACACTTCAGCTTTCAAGTTCCAATAAAGATCATTTCTTATTTGTGGTCAATCACCTATTGTATTTAATGTATCACTAATAACCCGGAACCCCAATTTCTATCAGCCAACACGTCAAAGGAGTTAACTATGTGTTCTTACCAAATAGGCGTAAAATGGTGATGAACTCGATCAACAAATCTGATATTCTTATGAATTGGCTATTTTTTCTTTTTTTTTTCTTTTCTTACTTTCAAAACTCTATCCTCCAATAATGCATACTTAAAGTTTGAGGGGAGTCATTTTTTTGAAAGAATATCTTTTTTAAATTTTGTGTAACTTCCTTTTTGGTCTCCCTTTAACTTCAATGGTACCGATGACTCTATTCAGGAGCGGAACTAGGATTTTGGCATAGCGCACAATAAATTTAACATACAAATCATTGTTGAAACCAACTCATGCAAATCCATTGAATTTTGGTATACTCGTACTTTTGAAAAAAAATCTCTATTGCTATAAGGTTCAGAATTTGTATTAAGAACGGATAATATTTTAAGTGGAATAATTGAAGTATTTTTTATCCTTTTAAAATCCTAAGAATACAAAAGGAACTCTCTTGTTAAAATCAAATTCCATTCAATTAGCTTATATAGTTTCAAATTAGAAACAAAGAAGGCAAAATCACAATTCACAAACAAACATGACACAATTGAAAAAGCATATAAATGCAATGAAAAATGAAGAACATAGTCTAATTGCTAAACAAGGGTAATGAATTTGATCATCCTATCTACATTTTCAAACCTTGATAGAAGTAGGAATAACAAGTCATGGCTTCAAAAATAAGTGAGATAAGACAACATTATGGTTAATCATAATTTAATGTGCATGAGCGATCAAACAAGTCATTATAAGTCAAATGAGATAACATTATGCTTTAGCATAATTGAATGTGACAAAGAGATCAAACAAGTCAATGCTCCAAAATAACCTCTCTCTTTTCTTACTTGGACAAGAGCAATCCAAGTATAAACAAGACTATCACAATACTTAAGACATATTTTCCAAATATAACAGCTTTGCTGATAATTCATTTGGTTTACACTTGCAGGCTTATATACAGCCATTCTCGGCTTGACTCTGTATTGCCCCTTTCTTGCGAGCAGTTAACTATCTCATTAATTGACTCATACATTAATAATGAAGGCGCGCTCTAGAAAATTTTATTTCTAATATCTTTTCTTAATATAGAGCTTTATGGGTAATGGTTTTGTTAGTCCATCTGTGATCTGCCAATTGATATTTTGTGTTGCAGTGCTGAAAATGCATAACCTAAAAATTTCACAACATATCATCATAACCAATACAACATATCATCATAACCAATACAACATATCATCATATGTATAAACAAATTTCAATTCACATTTCACAGCATACTGCATATGTATAAACTATTTTAATTCAATTTTCAATCACAACAAAACAACAAGGCATAACCAAAAAAAATTAAGTAATATGTAATCACATATTCATCTCTCAGGTCTCAGGTCTGACCTCTGTAGTGTGTACTCTATGCAAGTTCCAGGGCCGACTTCCTGACTTACAGTGGACCAGTTCCCTGATGTTATATGTTGCCTGCCGAGTGCCGACTGTATGACCATTGACCCATCGCGGCAGGGAGAAATGGTGGAAAACTTAACCGAAGCAAGAAATCACTTGCCTCTGTGCTTGATCAATGGACCGGCGTGACGATGTCACTGGCAACGTTGATATCTGAGAAGACTGAAGAGAACTAGAGAAGCTCGAATCCTGGATCTGGATGCCTCCTCGCCGTCTCTGTCCTCAATCCTGGATGTCTCCTGGCCCCTCGCGAGTCGAGAATCGCTGCTGGAAGATCGGTGTAAGACTGAAGAAAAGGGAAATAATAGGGCATCACAGACTCATGATTATTTATGCCCGGGCACGTGCCCGGGCGTGTCTAGCCGTGGGTCCGCCCATGGCTCCATTGTTTGGCTCAATGTCGGATCTATAATTTCACTTAACTTGCATTTGATTTTCTTCTTTTGTTGTTCGTTTGAATTGTAGAATTTTTTAGCTGCTCTCTTAAGTTCTATGTCAATATTGTTCTCCAAATCCACACCAAAAAATTTCATTTAGTACTAGTTGTCTCCAATGACCATGAATCAATCGTAAAGGAAAACCTTTGGAGTTAGTTACATATGAAAACAATTCATGCGCTCATGGTAATCCCATAGTATACATCTTGAAGTGTGAGCATCTATGCACTAACAGAAATTGACCCCCTTTATGTATTAAGTCTTCTTCCTCTTTAATGAAATGCAATGCTTGTAAAGAAACCTTCCCGATTAAATTTGAGTACAATACACGTGTAATCATTGCTTATTTGGATACACTTTCGCCAAATGATCTCCTAATATCTGTAATTTGAAGATTTATCATTTGATTGAAAAACTTTCATATTGTTGTCAAATTGCCGGTACCTCCAAAAAAAATTCAATAGACAATGACCTCCCTCAACACGATTAGTATAAGAATTGCCCAAATGTAAGTACTTGTCAATCCATGCTGACATAAAGCGATCTTTATATGGCTCAATTCATGTTGTAATAACATATTCCAAAACATCGGAATTACACTACAAGAAAATCACATTTAACAAGGAAAATTAGGAAGGCTAGATAATTCATTCCTAATTAGCATCAAATTTAGCTAGAAAAATATTTTTTTATTTCACCTACAAAAATAACAAGGGATTTTTTTGTTGCAAAATTTTTGTTGCTAAAATAGCAACAAATTTTTTTGCAGCAAATTTTTTGTTGCAAAATAACAACGAATTTTTTTGTTGTAAAATTTTTTTTGGACGGGAAACAATTATTTCCTTCAAAAAAATTTCATCTCTCTTTCTTTAAAAATAGAACTTTTAATTTCTTTATCACTTATAAAGTATAATTTGTTTCTATATATTTATAAATTAGCAAAAATTATGCTTATCTAACGTGAAAGTATCTAGTTGCTACCTAAATCACATAGAGGGGGGTGAATGAGTGAATTTTATGGCTTTAAGCGGAATTAAAAACTTAAGAACAAAAACACACAGAAAAAGAGCACACAACACAAACACAAGGATTTATAGTGGTTCCCTGGAATGGGTACGTCCACTTTCCCGCCTCGCCTATCTAGCACTTCGGGCTAGATTCAGCTACTTTACCAAAACTCAGATTTAAATAAATCTTACAACTCGGAGTCTCCCACTCCTACAAACTAGGAGCACAACTTCTCCTACACTCGATCCTTAGTGTGGGCGAAGACCGGTGATACCAAGTTGCTGAAGTGCAAAGACATTGATAAGGAGAATGAGTCAATTTGAACCATTCGAGAACGGTTGTTGACTGCTCAAGACCGACAGACAAAGTATTACAATGCCAAACACTGAAATGCGGTGTTCGCGGTTGGAGATGAGGTGTACTTGAAGATAAAGCCTTTCAAGGGAGTGTCGAGGATTCGACGCTTGAAAAAGCCGAGTCCGGGGTATTTAGGGTCATTCGAGATCACCGAGCGCATCGATGAGACAGTTTATCGACTTGTTTTGTCGACGGAGCTGAGTGGGTTGCACGACGTCTTTCATATTTCTGTGTTGAGGAAGGCGGTGCAAGAGCCCGATTCTATGTTGGAGGCTGATAGTGTGCCGGTGGATAGTGACCTATCTACCAAGGTGACGTCGATTTGCAAAGTAAAAACAAAAAGAGTACATCAGGGTCGCAATCACACGTCCTGGCGAAGTCTCCACTCTCCATCGCGTAGCGGGAGGGGACTCTACGAGCAGCTCACACAGACATACGTCGGGGTCGTAATCCCACGCCCTGGCGGAGTCCCTATCCTCAGCCAGAACGGCGTGAGGGGACTTTCATTGCACGAAAAACATCACAGATGCAACTACAAAAAATATAACGGTCCTAAGACCGAGGAAAAGGGTCGTTATCCTTGCAGAGCGCCGCGGAGGCATCGAGACAATCGTAACGGATGTCCTCTTTCAGATCTGCCTTCCTTTCGACGATTCTATCCTCGGCTCAGCTTCGCACGCGGTTCTCGGCAACGTAACTCTACGACGAAGGCTCCTCCTTCAAGCTCTCTAGATCGACAGGGACCACAAAGCCTCGACAATGGAATCACCACAAGAGGGTCTGACCAAAAAAGAAGAGTGGAGCAAAAACCCTGTAGACTCCAGCATGGCTCGACAAGAAAGAATGGAGCTCTAGCAAACCTCGGCCAGGAGAGTCTCGAAAAAAAGGGTCGCAGCTCTTGGAGAAAAAGTGGTCGCAGGTTTGCTCCCTGTTGACACAAGCGAGGGAGAGGGAGAGAGAGAGAGAACGAGGGTTCTCGGCTCTGGAACAAGAGCTCGCCGGCGTCGGAGAGAAGCGAAGAGAGGAGGCGGGAAATTGGCAGCTCATGGCGGCGGTTTCACGTGAAAATGAGAGGGAAGGGGGTTTCCTGTGTGTCTGCTCACGCGAAATGGAAGGGGGGGAGACCGATCGGGTGAAGGGGAGTGGGGAGGTTTGGGTTCTTTATTAAAACCCTAATATGAAATTGTTATCCGCCCCATTCCCAGCTATTTGCACCCCCAACAAGGTTTTTATTTAAAATTTAGGCGTTACAATATCTTCACCAAAAAATTTCGTGAAAGACTCATTCTTGCAGTCGGAGATTAGAAAAATGATTAATGGCGGTCCGATAAGGGAATGGTGGTGGGAGGAGTTTTGTGTGGAGCTCACCAATAAAAGCAAGCAAAAAACCATCCTCAAATCCAAGAGCAACGTGGAGGCAGGGTAACTCCATTGGTGGCAAAAATACAGAGATTCTCCCTCTCCATTAGAGAAAGGCAATATATTGAAGCGGAAGAGCTGGAGTAGAACAAGCAACGATCCATGGCTTGATGGGCAAAGCTAGCCCTGTCCAAAAAGCCTGGTAGGCCCGGGCTTGAACCGGGCCTACCGGGCCCGGGCTTTCCTAAATCCGGCTTGGGCCCATGCCCGATTTTAGCCGGGCTCGGGCCGGGCTTAGGCTCCCTCCCCTAGGAGAGGCTGATGAGGCCCCCAAGACTGGGCCTAGTACTGGCCCGGTCGTATATATATATATTTAAAATTAAAAAAATACCATCAATTTATGGAAACCATCAATTTGGCAGCCATCAATTGATGGTTGAGTTGATGGCAACCATCATTTGATGGATTGATGGCTAGCAACCATCATTTGATGGCTCAATCATCATTTGATGGCTGACAGTCATCAAAAATTGGTCTTTTACCCGGGCCTAAGCCCGGCCCGGTGCTCGGGCTTTGCCCGGCCTGGCCCGGGCCGGGTACCAGGCTGGGCAATTGCCCTAAATTGAGGCCCTGTTAGGCCTCGGTAGCCCGGCCTGGGCCCAGGGTGGGCTAGCCCGGGACCGGGCCTTGCCGGGCTTTTTCTGGGCCAAGACTGGGCCGGCCCCCCCGGGCCCGGTTTTTATGCCCACGTTTAGGCTCAATGGTGAAACTAGGATCGCCGAGAAAAGGAAAGCAGAGAAGGCTGCTGTAGTGATATTCCAAAGAGCTATACGGTGAGCAACACACCGAGCATGAGAGGAAATATCTGTTGCGTCGCCCCCGAGTATGGCGGCAGAGGGCGTCTCTCTCAGAAATGCAACATCTATAGCTTCGGTGTGCTTATTTTGGTGAATGAGTTGGAAAGAGAGTAGAAGAGAGAGAGAGAGGGAGGAAAAACTGTTGCATAGAGAGGACCAAAATACTCCTTTAAATTTCAACTTAGGGTGCAAACTGCCAACATTTAGTAATTAGGGGGTGCAAAATGCCAATTTTAAAAATTCAGGATGCAAAATATCAAACTCTTGTATTTCATGGGTGCATATTGACAAAAAGCCCTATTTGAAGTGTGGTTGGTTTTGATATAAAATCTAGCTGAGATAATTTCTTTTCAATCTACAAACAAATCATAAATAAAGTAATTTAATATTTAAGGAGATTGTTATTAACACACCTAAATTTATTATTAGCACTCAAAAAAGTAAAATTTTAGGGCTAAGTGCGGGTGGTTCTGTAGTCAACTTCACCCTTCGCTAGCAAGGCTCCTCCTCTACTGTTAGCACTCTTCACAGTCGCTTTGAAATACTATCCCTTTTTGGCTCGTTCCTACGGGTGCCGGTGCCGCCAGAGGCGTCCGACCTCGCCGTCTACCTTGCCAGGGGACAAGGGCAGGTCGTCGGAGGCAGCCTCGTGGGTGCGTTAATTGCGTCGTGGATATCATTCATGCTTGCAGATAGTGATTTCTGAAATACATATTTACGGACAGCAAAAAATGCGGATAGTTAAAAATGCCATGCTAATAATAATGCCCATATTTAATCTGAGGTTTTTTTTTTGCATTAGAGAAATATTTCAAGCTAATCATCAGGTAAAAAAGTGTTAAAATTTAAATAATTTTTAAATATTTATTAGAAAGGGAAAGTGAGAGCCCATCGTTGTTCTTCAAATAAGGAGACAAAAATCGAAGTTGGACGAATATTAAAAAAGAGAAAGTAGCTGTTGGACCCTAAATTGATATACGACCGTTGCGCTAGTCAGTTTAGAAACTTTACTTGAGCTCAAATCCCATTACAATTCATTCATTCAGGTCTCTAAGATAACAACGAACTTGAAGAGTAGAAGAAATCCAGGCATCCAACGAGCAGCGGAGGTGAAAAGATGGTGGCCAAGTCTCCCACCAGCACAAACAGGATGAAAACTTTTGCCGATCCAATCCCATCCAAAGAATTAGTTCAAAAAGTAATCAACGCTTTATGGCCTATCCCAATCCTCTCATTTTCCTTCATAATTTACAAAATTCCTTACAATTTCCTCAACGTTTTCCACAGAAGGTGGAGAGATGCATGGCTCGGCTTCAAGAACTCCAACTCACTGTGACCGGCGGCAAGAAAATCAACTCCCCCCTGAAGCTCAGCCCCGTTAGAAACAGAGGATACCACAGAACCAGCCTTATTTGCAACCAAGAATGCTTGAGGTAATCCCCTCTCGGTTCAAAATCATCTTTCTTCTTTGCCCCCTTTACCAGATCAAGAAACTTATTTTGATCTGTAACTCTTGAAGAAAAAAAGGTGTAACACCTCAGAGATCACTGGCAGTAAAGATTCAAGGAAGAGGAGAAGGTGCGTTTAAAAAAAATCCCTCTGTTATCTTCTTCCAGTTGTTAGACTGACTGATTCTTGCTATCAATTGCAGTCCAGGACTGGCGAACGATGTCCTTGTGGACGATGCTGCTTAACGAAACACTTGCCGAGATCATGCAAGCGAGCAAATTTGTTTCCATGATTAAATCCACAAGCACAGCCACTGACCCGAGAACTCCTGACACAGTCTGCAGAAGAAGAAATCCACCGTCAGGAAACACAGAATTGCGGACAAGGCGTGCAAATGAAAAGAAGCTTTTGAGCCGTATTCTCCGTTCGGAATCCGTCTCTCCGGGTCTTCGCGGAGCCCGAACTCGAATAAAATTTAAAGCAACCTCGCCTCTATGCAAAAAGAACGCCATGAACATTCCGGCAGCGAGGCCTCCGTTCTCAGTTAACAGAGTTCCGCCGAAAACCCGGCCATGGACAAAGAAGACAGTGCTCTTTCCAAATCCTCTCTTCCTTCCCACATCTCTCGCGTCAACCCATCAGATGAAGTTTTCCAAGACGCGGTCTCCGATTATTACAAAAATTTCACAGGCTCCACATAAGTTCTTGATCAAATCTCCGCGTGCAACATTGGGCTCACAGTTCAAGAACAAGAAGGCGGTGACAAATATGACCGTTTCACCTATCAAAGGTAATGGCTTTGCTTCGAAGCCACGACGCTGTTCTTTTTCTCCGTCCAAGTTCGCCAACAGATTAATTTCACCTCTCAAGGCCAGGCTCTCTCTTCACAGGCCTGGTTCTAGTGGTGCTGTCAAGGTGTAATCTACTGGGTAAAAACGCATCTTGTGTGAAAACAATGGGTGGAGAGTTCTGAGAGAGAGTATATGTGTATAAATGTAGAAGGATATTTGATTATTTCAAGCTCATTTGGAATAACATACAGAGCACAACTTCATCTAATTCAAGAAAAATCATTGATGTTTTGTCCACAACATTCATAACTTCTGCTTCATTATTAATGCTGTTGTCCACTGCAGACATTTCTTTATGTTTCTAATGAGATTGAGGCAGATGCTTTCTATTATATATATTTTTGCTAATTTCTATACTTGAAGCTTTTACAACTAATGCTCTTCTAAAACTGTGATCAAAATCTCCACTTAGATTTAAACTGATGGCACGATCTTCTAACCTGTGATTTTCTGTAATCTACAAACAATTATGTGACTTAAAAGACTTTTGAGAAACATGTTTTCTTTAGATTGTAACATTGAGATTGTGATTAGCACTCTGGTGTGGGCAAGTATTGCACCTTCTAAATTTCCCTGGTTAGAACAAGGATCATGTTTAGGGTTGACATGTTGATCAATCTATTGAGGTCACAAAGGTGATCCAATGAGGCGACTCGATGAGGTGCCTTGATGAGGCTACCCGATGAGGTAACCTTACAAGGTCAGCAAGGTGACTTGCCATGGTCGGGGAGCTGATCTGCTATGGTCGACGAGGTAACCTGACGACGTTTATGAGCTGATATGTTCATATTGGTGAGTTGACGAGGTTCGTGATCTGATATGCTCATGTAATTGAACTGAGGTGACCTTAGGAGGTGACCCGATCATATGACCTGACAAGGGTTGTGTAAGGAATTAGGCATGACCGAGGGGAGTCCTATGACCAAAGTAGCCTCCCTATGGTAGTTCTAGTTCATGGGTTAATCCTTACCATATGACGCCTACCTTATAAGGCAATTCATTGTCACAGTTCATCACAGAGTAATACTGAATGGAGAAGTAAGTAGAATAGTAACTAGTCCTTCACATAATACAAAATATAGTCCACATCCAATGGCCTATAAAATCAATATAAATAAATTAATAATAGACTCACACATCTCTCACTAGATCCTTCGGTGTGATCATCAAAGTGGATCCAAAGGAAGGTGGAGGTGTCATAGTCTCTGATTCGCTGTTATTATTTGAGTGGTGGTGTTGTAGCCACTAGTGGCCCAGAGGTGGCATCAATTAAATAGTTAGTCATAAAAATTACTAAGTGGTCTCCCTCCCTCTCGTCCTGTGCATTTTAAAGCACAGGGCAAAAGGAAAGATGAAAGAGTTGCACGTCTTAGAAATAATCACAAGAGATGGATATCAATCTATGCAAATACTAAAGCCTACTATAAGCTCAAACAGGAGTAATAAGTAAACTAAAGTGCGGTATTTATAGAAATGTAAGGTAAAACTGAGTAATGTAACCTAACATATAAGAATACTAATACAAGCTTATATGTTAAGGATCTATTTATATATAATGTAATGACATGTAACTCATTATATAAGAGAGCCCATACAGACTTATATGACGAGAATCAACGATCGCTGTGCAATTCAGTGAGTGATATGAATATGCAATGTTAACACACCCACACTCCTATGTTGGCATAGAACATACGAATTATTAAGTGGGTAGCTATCGCCGCAGGCCTCATCGTTGTGGAAAGACAATAATATTGGGATAGCCATTCCCGCTTCTAGGACTATGACTCACTATAACCCTAGGTCTTCATTATACGGCCAAAATTCTATACACTTTTTGGCATAACAACTGCCCTGCCAGTGGTGCCCGCTCTGAAGTCAGCTAGAGGGTGTGGCCTACCGAGGTTCAATACTCGGGAGCTAACCTAAAACCTACAAGGTTGACACCCTCTGCAATGATTCTATATTACAACTCCCCGCTAGTGAGCTCTGTTTAGGAGAGTCGGTCGACCCGCCATAACAACTATCCACTCTCCACTAACATCCAGTGTGTTGAGGCGAAATGTGTCCTCAAGTTCCACGCTCACCTTCGAACTACTAGAAATAAAAGGAAATTGGGAATGGCTAGTGACCGGGTACTAATCACGAAGGGCTGGTCGGAAGAGCAGGGAGGGAGAGAATAAGAAGATTGTTGCGAATAGCGACACCATTCTTCCTGCAACTACAAACTTTAGTTGTGAGTGATTTTATTAATTGTTCAAGTATGATGCGATTACAGAGCGACTACAAACGTTCAACAGAAAGCTTCAGCTGCTAGAGAGAGAGATGTAGATCGATTTCGTACCAACAAAGCGATTTTGGTTCCGATCCAACGCAGCTTTCTGGGTACTGTGCCCCATATTCATACAAACAGAGACCTTCCTGAATGGGTAGACTCAAAATTACGAGCTGCCCAGGGAATAGGAGAGCCGATCAAGGATGAGAGATTACATTGTTGCTGAAAAGCTAGAAAACAAAGCGCACTATTACAAAAGTTGTAACCATCCAAACTGACTGGATGGAAAACTGATGGTGCGATTATGGGAAGCGTAACTGCCCAAGCTGCTTGATGCTGACTGGCTCTCGCCGAGGTTGTAGGATTTCGGGTTAGCATAATTCCTGCACTTTTTTAAGTCCGCACAGACTTCAAAAAAGTAAAGAGCTAATCACGAATACTGCGAGCTGACATAAATGCTCCCATGATTCTATAAATAACCATAGGACATGCCATTTGAAAATCATTTTTTGGACAGCTCCCCTCTTCCTTGCCGCGGTTACAAACTGGATGACTGGCTGCTCACAATATTGCGATGCTGGAGTTGATGGTGAAGAGAGCTAAAAACTGCTTCTCCCCGCGCAAGAACCAGTGAGGAAAGGACACGACGGGCGCCTCCAAAGCACTTGCGGTTACTGCTTATTCGAAAAAGAGAAAGAGGATGGATGCTTTTACAAGTAAAACCTCCATCCTTGATACTCCTAAAGCCTCTCCGGAGGTGAAGATTGTTGACACGCCGACCTATCCCTAGCCGGACTTGAAGGCTGCTAGAACTCTGAATGATTCTAACATTGCCATGCTGGAAGAGTACCTCAATCTTGACAAGGATGAAACACTGAAGATGCTTCTGGCAAGCCCACACCTAAGGATCCAAGCAAACAAGAAGCACCCCAAGAGACTGCACCGGCGGTCCCTTTTGGCAAAAAAGAGAAGAAGCGGAAAAGGAAGGGCTCCATGAAGGAGATGCTCACAAAGAGATACACGCATATTGATGATGATGGTAGAAAGAAAGGACTTCCGTCTGAAGTCATTCAATTGGACGAAGATGAGACTTGGTGGAGTCCAACATCAGAGGATTTATCCAGGACTCAACTTGCAGACGATCATGCAGCTGACGCGGTTACTGCTGAAGTTGTTGTAGAGGATGCAATTAAGAGAGATGGTCTACAAAATGACATGGAGCATGATGAAATTGATGAGACCCTGCGATTCGAGAAAGGGGCTCGTGAGCGAGCGGATGCCGAGAGGACGCAGAGGGATGCTAAAAGGGCACGTGAGGATGTTGTGGTTGAGACCACGCGGCTTGAGGCTTAGGCAAAAGGCACAACAATTGTTGATCTGGGGTCGCTGATCACTTTGGCCATGTATAAAGTGGATGTCGCTAAGATTCTAGAGCGGTACATTGAAATTGATGCGTGAGTTGCTGCAGATATTTAGGTGAGTTCGCAACAGCTCGCATGGGGGCTTTCGACCTTGCTTCCACCTCCATAGAGGTATGAGACAATGATTATCCCCCTAGTGGGGGAAGATCTAGATAAGCATCATTCGAGTCACGCAGAGATGCAAGATCAGTGGAAACACGGAGACTTGTTGCGAAAGCAGTTTCTGCAGAAGATTGATCCTGAGTAGAGCCAACATCCTCAGCATGCTTCCAAAGTTGTATCCGCTACTGATGCTACTGGTTTCGGCGAACCAGAAAAAGGCCCTGAACAAGCATCAGTGGTATATATGAGATGTATATCCTTCCTTTCCCTATATTTAATTAGTTTTAACAAACAATTTCTTACACGGCCTTGAGTTCGCACGGTTACCCTTATAGGACCTGCACCACCTACTCTTGCTGGTCTGGAAGAGGATCTGGCGCTGCTCCGAAGGGAATTGCATACCACCAAGGATTGGATTCGTGACCTGGAAAGAAGTGACAAACATAATCGAGAATAAGTAGTCACACTTACCTCAGTGAATTCCCCGTGGAAACAGAGGGCTTTGTCGGATGGTGCTTGTACAACCCGTATTCGCCGAGTGGGCCCCTCAAGCCCAATGGCGAGACCTGGGTCAGCCCGACCATTCGCCCATGCTAGGAGGTGGAAGTACCCCCCGGTTTGGTGGGGGCAAGGTGCGGAAGAGAAGGAGCTAGGCGAGTGGTGCTCTCACGGACCACTCGCCCGGAAGCGTGGGCATTCGCCCAGCTAGGCGGGTGCCCAGCGAGTGGTACCCTCACGGACCACTCGCCCAGGATGATTTGAGGGGGAAATGACCCTAATACACCTGGTGGGCTGCAAATAGCCCTTCGGAACAACGGAGTTAGGCTGTTAGCAGACCAATTTGGGGTGCTGTTAGTAAAACCAAAAGGCGGATTCATGTTATTTGCAGACCAGCCTAGGAAAATCTATAAATAGACCCTTAAGGGCACCTTGGAGGAGACCCGATTTTAGAGAATCCTCTCCTCCAGGATAGTTTCTGGTCGGCTGCTAGTGCCCTCCAAGGTGCCCGGTTGAGCTCTGGTTTGGGAGGGGAAGCTCTCTAAGATCTTCCGGGTGTGTGGCGGGACCTCCTCGCTTCAGCCTTGGGTCTATTCATATCCTCGCATCCACCGTCAAGAGAATCCAGTGAGGGAGAAGTAAGCATCGGCTACACCCCCAGTGGGTCCGAACTCAGGAGACCTGTTGCAGGTTTCAACATTTTTGGTGCGGTGAGCGTGGACCGTAGCCGGTGAAGGAAAATCCCGAATTAGGTTCGATGACAGGAGATGGGGGGAATGGTTCTGACTCAGGCCACTCGCAGCCACCCGCGACAGGGGAGTGGCTGGAGATGTTTGAGAAGTTCAAGCGAGAGGTCCTGCAGACAGTTCTCGCGGCAAGGAGCGAGTGCGAGACCCCGGCGGTCCCCGTGGTTCCACCCCTGCAGATCGGCGAGAATGCACCGGGGCAGCGACCGGGGAAGGAGGTGCCAGCAGAAGGAAGTGCGCGAGATCTCCCGGGGCGGCAGCTGTTCAACAGTCCGGCGAGTGCTGAGGTGTGCGAGCTGGCTCCCCGCGAGAGGACCATTCGCCGAGCAGGGGAAGGGAGCCCCTTTTGCGAGATGATCCTCTCAGCCCCAGTTCCAGAGGGGTTTCGTGGGCCGGAGATGTCCTACTACACCGGCAAGGAGGATCCAGTCGTGCACCTGCAGTGGTTTGAGGACATGACGTCAATCCTTCCCATGTCGGATGCTTTTCAATGCCGACTCTTCGCAACCACCCTGAAGGAGAAAGCAAGGGATTGGTTCCACCAGCTTTCCGCAGGTTCCATCTACACGTTTGATGATCTGCGCCGAGGCTTTCGGCTGCGCTTCTCGACGTCAAAAAAGAGAAAGAAGGATGCGGAGGCTCTCTTCAAGATCAGGCAGAGGGAGGGAGAGTCCCTGGCACATTACATGGATAGGTTCCAGGAGGAGATACACCTCGTGCAGGAGGTGCCGGGATTCGCCCTCCAGATGACGTTCATCGTAGGGTTGCGAGACGGGTTCTTCAAGATGGACCTGAAAAGAAGGCCTCCTTCATCCTTTGAAGAATTGATGGAGCGAGCAGCAGAAGAGATTGAAGGGGAGGCAGCCAACCCAGAGTTCTACAGGAGGTTGGCAAAGATGAGCGAGCCCGAGGTGAGGCAGCAAGAAGGGAGAAGGCGAGATGAACCCAGGGGTCAGGGGTTCGAAAGACCGCCTCGGAACTGGAGGAATCAGGAGCCCAACAACAGGTTGGGCTGGAGGCATCAGGAAGGACCGGCGAGAGGTCAAGAAGAGGGGGTACCAAGGAAGAGAAGCGGGAGGAATGAATCCGGGGTGGAGGCAGGGTCCGAGACCCCCTCACCCCCAAGGGAGCAAGCTATGGCAGTAGGCCGGGGAAGAGGAGGCAGAGGAGCAAGAGGAGGAAGAGGAAGAGCAGGGAGAGGGGGCAGGGTGGCGTTGCCTTATTGTGACTTTCGTCAGGAAGAAGGTCACGCGACCGCCACCTGCCTAGAATTCTTGGAGATGAGAGAGAGAGGTCAGCCACGGTGGCAGCAGGCCAGGATCGAGGAAATGCTCCCGGAAGCGGAAGAAGACCGATGCGAGGACAGGGCGGATACAGGGACCAGGGGGGAATCGGGGTGATTCATGGAGGGGTTGGGATAGAAGCCTCTCGCAAGAGGAGCTTCCAGGCGATGTTCCGAAGGGACGTCGCGTCGACTTCCCAGACCCCACCCCTCTCGGAGAAGCTCACCTTCTCCTCGGAAGACATGCCAGATTATGAAGATCCATTCTGCGACGCCCTGATGATTCAGACGCCGATTGAAAATTTCACGGTCTCCCGGATCCTGGTCGATAACGGGAGCTCGGTGAACGTGATCTTCAAGAAGACCTTTGACGCAATGGAGGTGGAAAAGAAGAGGGTACAGGCCTCCGACGGACCGCTGTTCGGTTTCTCAGGAGAGCGGAAGGAGGTCGAGGGAGGTGTTGGTCTCCAGGTGACGCTAGGAGGAGTCCCAAGAAACTGCCGGTCGTCATTGTGGACGCTCCGAGCAGCTATAACGCCATTTTCGGACGACCCCTCATCAGCGCTTTCCGGTGCGTGCCCTCATCGTACCATCAGTGCTTGAAGCTCCATAGTGGAGGAGTTCAGGTCCGCGTCCGAGGAGATGCTAAGGTGGCGAGGCAGTGCTATGTGACTGCCGTCAACACCATCTCTTGGATGGCAGATGCTGAGAAGATGGATGAGGAGATGGCGAGGCCGGAAGGGCCGGGAGAAGAAGTGGAGCAGAGAGAAGTAGGGGGAGAGGGCGGTGCCCGAGAGGTCGAGCTGATGAAGGTCGCTCGTGAGGACCGAGAGGTCGAGCTGATGAAGGTCGCTCGTGAGGACCGAGAGGTCGAGCTGATGGAGGTCGCTCGTGAGGAGCAGGAGGTCGAGCTGATGGAGGTCGCTCGTAGGGAGCAGGAAGTCGAGCCGGTAAAGGCAGAAGGAGTCGCAGAGGAAGAGGCCTGGGCAGAAGGGCGAAAAGCAAAGGGCCAATGGGAAGAGCCAGCCCGGCTCGAGGCGGCAGAAGAGGTGGTGGAGATGGAGGTCCTCACCCAGGAGGGAAGGGTGAAAGAGGTGCGGATCAGCGGGGGTCTTGGCCAGGAGGACAGGGTGAAGATGCTGGAGTGCATCCAGAAGAACGTGGATGTCTTCGCATGGAGCGCAGCTGATATGCCAGGAATCGAGGCGGACGTGGCTTGCCATCGTCTCAACCTCGATCCGGAAGCCCGTCCCATCCGGCAGAAGAGAAGAACCTTCGCCAGCAAGCTCGAAGGACCCATCCGCGAGGAGGTGGCAAAACTCCTCGAAGCAGGTTTTGTATCGGAGATCCAGTATCCAGGCTGGGTCTCCAATGTCGTAATGGTAAAAAAGGCCGATGGCCGCTGGCGCATGTGTGTGGATTTTTCATTATTAAATAAGGTCTGCCCTAAGGATTGCTATCCCTTGCCTCGGATCGACGCGCTGGTTGACTCAGCCGTCGGTTTTTCTGTGATGAGTTTTTTGGATGCTTTTTCAGGTTATCACCAGATCAGGATGCATCCCCCAGACGTCAAAGACGTCTCGTTCATCACCAGGGAAGGATGCTACTGCTATAAGATGATGCCCTTCGGGTTGAAAAACGCAGGAGCAACCTACCAGAAGATGATGGACCGAGTATTTAGGGAGCAAAGGGGAAGGAACCTGGAGGTCTACGTGGATGACCTTATGGTGAAGAGCAAATGCGTGAACTCTCACATCCAGGACCTCGAGGAGACCTTCGCCACCCTACACGAGTACAAGATGCGCCTGAACCCCCTGAAGTGTGTGTTCGGGGCCAGTAAGGGGAAATTCCTGGGGCATCTTCTCACCCCTTGGGGGGTAGAACCTAACCCGGACAAGGTGAAGGCCATAATGGAGCTGGGGTCGCCGCGGAACACCAAGGAAGTTCAGCGCTTGACCGGAAGACTCGCGGGGCTGAGCAGGTTTCTCTCCCGAGCCGGGGAGAAATGCTCCCCCTTTTTCAAAACATTACGAGGTAACCAGAAGTTTGAATGGACAAAATAATGCGAGGAGGCCTTCCAGGCCTTGAAGAGCCAACTCACCAAGGCTCCACTGCTCCAAGGTCCCAAAGAGGGGGAGGATCTATATCTATATCTCGGGGTCGGGACAGAGGCCGTAAGCTCCGTCCTGGTTCGGGAGGAAGGCAAGAAGCAGCTGTCCGTCTACTACGTGAGCAGGGTCCTGAGAGAAGCAGAGCTCAGGTACCCGATTCTAGAGAAGCTGGCCTTCGCTCTGGTCGTCGCGGCAAGGAAGCTCAGGCCATACTTCCAGGCTCATTCGATTCAAGTGGTGACCGACCACCCTCTCCGCCAGATCTTCGAAGGAGTGGAGCATTCGGGAAGGCTCGCGAAGTGGTCGATAGAGCTAAGTGAATTCAACATTACCTTCGTCCCTCGACTATCCATGAAGGCGCAGGTGGTGGCTGATTTCATGGCAGATTATGTGGCCGAGATGAATGGAGATGGAGCCCCTCGTCACGTCCCGTGGAAGATGCTGGTGGATGGGGCTTCGGGCAAGAATTCACTCGGAGGAGGGGTGGTGCTGGAGAGTCCCCAAGGAGTAAAAATCGAGCAGACACTAGTGATACACTTCCCAATCACCAACAACCAGGCGGAGTATGAGGCGGTGATCGCCGGTCTACGGTTGGCCCAGGAGCTCGGTGTCCATGACGTGGAGGTCCTCACCGACTCAATGGTAATAGCCTCTCAGATCAGGGGAGACTTCGAGGCGAGGGAGCCTGCGCTCATGAGGTACTTGGCCAAGGTGAGAGGTCTCGTGGGAACGTTCAAAACTTTCTCCATCCGGCACGTCCCTCGGGAGGAAAGCACCCCGGCGGACCGGTTGGCCAAATCCGGTCCTCGAGCCGGGGGGACCCTGACGGATCTGTTCCGCCCTTCGATTGAGGAGGGAGAGCTCATGGAAGTGGAGCAACGACCCTCCTGGAAGGATCCCTTCATCACCTTCCTTGCAACAGGAAAGTTTCCGAAGGAGGTTCCAGACCAGAGACGCTTCCGATATAAGTCCGCCTACTACGTACTCCACGAGGGAGACTTGTATCGGAAGACCCTCTCGGGCCTCCTGGCCCGATGCGTTTCGGAAGAGGAGGTCCCAAAGATCTTGGAAGAAGTCCACTCCGGCGAGTGCGGCAGCCACTCGGGGAGCAGGATGTTGGAGGCAAGAATAGTGAGGCAGGGGTACTTCTGGCCAACCCTAAGTAAAGACGCGGCAGCCTTCGCCAAGAGGTGCCAGAAGTGCCAAATGTTCGCCCCGCTCCAGCTCGTGCCCGCTCAGAGGCTAAAGAGTATCACGGCGCCCTGGCCATTCGCCATATGGGGAATGGATCTGGTAGGACCCTTCCCCCAGGCTAGTGGGCAGAGGAGGTTTCTCCTAGTAATGATTGACTACTTCTCAAAATGGTTGGAGGTCAAGGCGTTGGCTAAGGTCACCTCCCAGGTAATCCGCAACTTCGTATGGGGGGAGATCATTTGTCGGCATGGGCTTCCACAGGCCATAGTCACGGATAATGGTCCGCAGTTCGCAAGCGAGGAATTCATCAACTTCTGTGGCCAGCTGGGGATAGACCTCAGGTTCGCATCCGTTCATCATCCCAGGAGCAACGGGCAGGTGGAGGCGGCAAACAAGGTCATCGTGAACCTGCTCAAGAAAAAGGTGGAAAATCTGAAGGGCAATTAGGTAGAACAACTTCCATCGGTCTTGTGGGCCCTAAGAACTACCCCCAACACCGCCACAGGAGAGACCCCTTTCAAGCTCTCTCACGGGTGCGAGGCCGTCATCCCCATAGAATTCGAGGTTATGACACCACGGGTAAAGGACGCCGCTGGTGGGGGAGAAGATTGGAGAGCCGAGAACGAGGAGGAGTTGCGGCTCTCCCTCGACCTCATCAAAGAAGCTCGGGACCTGGCAGCCATTCGCCAAGAAGAGGTCAAGCGGCGGATGGCCAGGTATTTCGACAAGCACGTCAGGATCAAGCAATTCGAGAAGGGAGATTTGGTGCTCAAGAAGGTCGACGCGGCTGGAAGGTCTGCCGCAGTGGGAAAACTTAACCCCAATTGGGAGGACCCCTACGTCGTGAAAGAGGCACTAAGGTCTGGGGGGTATCGCCTTCAGAATGTGGAGGGCCAACCTCTCAGCCACACCTGGAGTGGTGACGATCTTAAACGTTTCTATCCCTGAAACTATGTAATGAAAATGTTTTGAAATAAAAATATTTTGTTTTAACATATGTGTTTGAGATTGATACTACAGCTTGTAGGAAAAACCCCGAACGCTCCAAAAGAAGGCCCCGAGCAGACCCGCTGTCCAGGCTCTCATCTAGCTGGCAGGTCCGAAGGCTCACTCGGAGGCAGGTTCTATGTGAAAGAAAAGAAGGCCCCGAGCAGACCCGCTGTCCAGGCTCTCATCTAGCTGGCAGGTCCGAAGGCTCACTCGGAGGCAGGTTCTATGTGAAAGAAAAGAAGGCCCCGAGCAGACCCGCTGTCCAGGCTCTCATCTAGCTGGCAGGTCCGAAGGCTCACTCGGAGGCAGGTTCTATGTGAAAGAAAAGAAGGCCCCGAGCAGACCCGCTGTCCAGGCTCTCATCTAGCTGGCAGGTCCGAAGGCTCACTCGAAGGCAGGTTCTATGTGAAAGAAAAGAAGGCCCCGAGCAGACCCGCTGTCCAGGCTCTCATCTAGCTGGCAGGTCCGAAGGCTCACTCGGAGGCAGGTTCTATGTGAAAGAAAAGAAGGCCCCGAGCAGACCCGCTGTCCAGGCTCTCATCTAGCTGGCAGGTCCGAAGGCTCACTCGGAGGCAGGTTCTATGTGGAAGGAAAGAAGGCCCCGAGCAGACTCGCTGTCCAGGCTCTCATCTAGCTGGCAGGTCCGAAGGCTCACTCGGAGGCAGGTCCTATGGGGAAGGAAAGAAGGCCCCGAGCAGACCCGCTGTCCGGGCTCTCATCTAGCTGGCAGGTCCGAAGGCTCACTCGGTGGCAGGTTCAAAATTCTCAAAAGGTGACCTCAAGAGCACTCGCATTGACCACGCGCGGGAGAGATGCCCTCACTTCACCTTCACGACTGCCTGAGCAAAACCCCAGTTTGGGCGAATGGTAAGGAAGTGCGAGTGGAGCAGGCAGCGGGAAGCGAAGGGGGACGACACGCCTAGGTCATCCTCGAGCATTCGCTAGGTGGCCGGGACAGTCGCACTACAGCTCAAACGTCCTAATGAGCCTAGCGAAGTTATAGCGGCGAATAAGAAAGAATTAACGTCCTAGCGAGCCTAGCGAGACGTAACAGCCAATGAGGAAAAAGTGGAGATAGCACAAAAATGGAAAGCACAAAAATTGTGATCAATATACATATCTTTCAAGGGCACTCGCCCCGTTCATGATTACATCCAAAAGATTTTAATTAAAATACGGCAAAAAATACAAGGCCCATCTCAGGGGTCGGCAGGCTTCTCGCCAGAAGACCTATCGCTCTCGCCTGAATCCGGTAGGTGGGCGTCTTCTCGCGGCTCGCCATCCTCATCTTCCGGGAAGGGGATCGGGATGAAGAGCTCGGGGACGACCTGTCGGGCAGAGAGGCATTCAGCCTCTTCCTTCAGGTACCCAGCCTGCCGCAACACCTGCAGCGCATGTTTCACGGCGCTCTGGGCGTTCTCCTGCATCAATTGCTCCAGCTCGTGGTGGGGTAGAAGTGCCCCCCGCTCCCCAAGGCGAGTGCCGAGACCTCGGCTTCTCGCGACCGCTTGGCCTCGGCCTTGGCCAGCCGGACTTCGTCTTCAAGACCAGCCACCCGAGCACGAAGCATCTCGGCAACTGTAGTATCCTGAAAATAATAATAAAGGTGTTCAGAAGAAGGTGCACCAATCGGCAACAGGTCACTCGCGGGGAGGGAGAAAATATATACCTCTGCAACGGGACGGCTGGCGAGAAGAGCTTCCGCAGCTGCCAATTTCGTCCTAAGTTCCTGCGCCTCGGCAGAAACAACGGTCATGGACTCCTCAACCTCCGCTAAGCTCCGCGCCAATTTGATGCTCCGGCGCGAAGACATTTGCGCGAGCTCGAGCGCCCGCAGCATGGCCCTGGCGATCTCATGGGCGAGGACCTGAGTCGTCTCGGCATCATAGACTTCAGCATCCTCCCGACCGTAGAGGGCATACGCGATGGCATAGGCCTCACCACTCGCGAGGTCGCTCTCTATCCATGATGGATGAAGGGTGGAGAGCGAGACCCTGTTGGAGTTCCTGTCCCACTTTACCAGGGGGCCCCTGAGGGGTCCACGTACTTCTCGCCGCTGGGGAAGTTCCGGTGGTCCCTGGGCAATGGAGGCGGCGGCAACGACGTTCCCGCGCGAAGGGTGGTCTCGCCTGGTGCACCCACCCCTGGGGTTTGAGTCTGAGCACTCGCCCCTAGGGTCTCGTCCAAGACCCCCTTCCCCTTGGCGGAGGGGGGAATCTTTGATTTCTTGGAAGAAGAGGAGGTCAGCGCCCCCGGTTTTCGCTTCTTTCCGCTAGGCTTGGAGGAGGAGGGTTCCTCCTGGCAGGCATCCGCTGCAGCCTGTGCAAAAGACACAGAAGCCCCAGCGGGACGCGGCGGATGCAAGGGAAAGCTACGCACGCCTGCATAATATTGCGAGTGATTTAACGAATGGTATAAGAGTCACAAGATCGAAATGAACGAAGTCCCAAAAACTTACCCTCGCCCTGCGGAATGAGCGGGAGCGAGTTGACGTTTCGCCGGAGATAGACGAGATCCATCCCGTGCTCCAAGATGTATTGGTGGAGTTTGGCCTCGTGCCCCCCTAGGGTCGGGGGGGCGGAAGGTTGACTCCTCCTCCTGCACTGGGGCGAGAAGTGTATTTCCTAGGTTCCCGCTGACGAAAAGGAAGCGCCGAACCCAGTCGTGATTCTTATTCAGGAGCCCGTAATGCTTGAGCGGGTTTAGACCCGAGAAGAACGAGATACCGTTGGTGCAGCGAAAGGTGTAGAGCTTGCGGAAGACGGGGAGCGAGAACTCGATCCCCTCTTCTCGCAGATAGCTCGCGTACCCGACCAGCATGGCGATGGAGTTGGGGTTGAGCTGGCCGGGCACGACTCCGTAATATCTGAAGGTTTGGCGGAGTTCTGGCCAGATGGGCAGGCGAAACCCCACCTCGAAGTGCTCTAGCGGGATCGCGAGAGCACAGGGCGAGATGGAGTTTAGGCGCTCATCCGGCCTGGGCTTTCGCGCCTCGAACCCAGGCGGGATGTAATCCGCGACCGCAGTCAGGTAAGCCTCGTCGGAGAGGTCGCATGAATCAAAGGTGTGGTTGACGAACGCGCTGGCGCACCTGGCTCTGCCTTCCGCATCACCACCCATGACGCGAATGACGAAGGATAAGAAAGCAGCAGAGAAGAGAGAAGCGCGAGTGCTAGCGCGAGGAAAGAGAGGGAGCGGATGGTAAGGTATTTAATACGGTGGTTGAAAGGCCTATTTATAGAAGGGCTAAACGGCGTTTGGGCTTTCGAGGTAACGGGTGTGCAGATAGCAGTCGCGCCTTCCCGACGCCTCGGAACCCGGGCCGACCCCTCTCGCTCAGTAATGACAAATGCCCTGTGGCTATTCGCTCATCGACTACGCGAAAGAGGTTAAGAAAGCATTCCGCAATAATAAAACACTCGGCAATACCCAAGCGAGAAATAGGAAATAAAAGACAAAAAATAGAGCATTCGCAAAACACAGGACATAAGGTTATTACAAACAGAGATAAAAGTTCAGCATTCGCGGTACAGAAAACAAAAGAATTACAAGATGGGCGAGTGAAGACTAGCTCAATACTCCTCCCAGACCCACCGACCTCGCTTTCGCGACCCAGTCTCCAGGGGCATTCGCGGGCGGAAATGTGCGAGCATGTTGGTGATCTCATGGGAGGCCAGTTGGAGTTGGTCCCGGGCTCGCGCGGCGTGTCTTTCGGGAGACAACTCCCCTCCTTCACGCCCCAGGCGCTCCACAGTCGCGAGTAGTCCCGCTGGAGGTCCTTTAACTCACGCGCGACTCTCAGCCGCACGTCGTCCACCTGGCCGACGACATTTCGCTGGATGTGGATGAGCTTCCCCAAGACCTCCGCGATCCGCTCCTTCAGGGTCGCGTGATCGGAGGAGTCACCCAGAAAGTCTGCGAGATCCCCAGGGGAAGGGAGGGGCGAGAGCATCCCCTCTTCCCCTCGTAGTAGGAATCAAAGGGGGAGGCTTCCTGATAGCCTGCGAAACCACAACTAGATCAGTAGCGGTAAAGTATGCGAGTACGATAGGGGCAGGCGAGTGAACTGACCTGGGATGGGGTCCTTATGACCTGAAGGACGAGACGAATGGGGGTGCGTTCCGAACAGCCCGGCGGGAGGTAGGACCTTTCCCTTTCCAGGACGGTAGGGCTGCGAGGTAAGGGCTGGAGCATCCGCAAGATCATCCGCGCGGACCTGCTGACCGGATCCCTTCTGGGGAGATATCCTCGGTTCTTTCGCAAGAACGGAGGGGTTCCGCAGCGGAAGGTTCGTGTCAAGGGCTGCGAAAAACAGTGGTCAGCAGCGAGCATCATGAAGGGTGGACCTTAAAGGGTTTACAACTTACCGGACTGCAATAAGGTCTCGCCCGGAGGAGGTGGAGGAGCAAGGTCCCGATCTGGTGGCCTCTCGTCTGGGGGAGGTGGCACCACGACACTGCTCGAGACGGCCCCGTGGCCGGTCTCGGGCATCGAGATCCCCTGCGAATGGTCAGAGCAAAGGCAGGGTAAGGAGAGGAACTGAACAGAGGGATGAGGGGAATCCTCATACCTGCGTCCCGGGGTCAGGGGTATTCCTCGCTGGAAGAGTATCCGCCGGCGGAGTCCTCACCGGAGGAGTACCCGCAGGAGATTCCGAGGCAGTCTCGCCTCTCTGACGATTCAGTCGAATCGCCTTGGCTCGACGCGAGACGTAGGGGGCACTCGGATCTCGTTTAGACATAAGCCAAGGAGCAAATTTGGCTGCCTTGGGGGCAGTTATAGCTTGAGCCGCGGCCAGGCGCTCGATCATCTCCAGCGAGAGGGGTCTCGCGGAAGGCTTGTGAGAAGACATTGATCTCGGCGAAGAGCTATGGGAGGGAAGAAGTTCCGAATCGAGGGTTGTCAACGCTCTAGGAAGTTCTGACATGAAGAGATATATATAGGACAACGGTGGGACCCACAGAATCTAGTGAGTCCAGTCAGCAAGCACTCACCAAATACAGGGTTGGACTGTTCTTTCCGAGCGTAGTAACCACTCGCAAAGAGCGGGGATTGTGTACAACCCGTATTCGCCGAGTGGGCCCCTCAAGCCCAATGGCGAGACCTGGGTCAGCCCGACCATTCGCCCATGCTAGGAGGTGGAAGTACCCCCCGGTTTGGTGGGGGCAAGGTGCGGAAGAGAAGGAGCTAGGCGAGTGGTGCTCTCACGGACCACTCGCCCGGAAGCGTGGGCATTCGCCCAGCTAGGCGGGTGCCCAGCGAGTGGTACCCTCACGGACCACTCGCCCAGGATGATTTGAGGGGGAAATGACCCTAATACCCCTGGTGGGCTGCAAATAGCCCTTCGGAACAGCGGAGTTAGGCTGTTAGCAGACCAATTTGGGGTGTTGTTAGTAAAACCAAAAGGCGGATTCATGTTATTTGCAGACCAGCCTAGGAAAATCTATAATAGACCCTTAAGGGCACCTTGGAGGAGACCCGATTTTAGAGAATCCTCTCCTCCAGGCTAGTTTCTGGTCGGCTGCTAGTGCCCTCCAAGGTGCCCGGTTGAGCTCTGGTTTGGGAGGGGAAGCTCTCTAAGATCTTCCGGGTGTGTGGCGGGACCTCCTCGCTTTAGCCTTGGGTCTATTCATATCCTCGCATCCACCGTCAAGAGAATCCAGTGAGGGAGAAGTAAGCATCGGCTACACCCCCAGTGGGTCCGAACTCAGGAGACCTGTTGCAGGTTTCAACAGTGCTGCTTTGGGATCGAGGCTGCAACCACTCTCTAAAGAGGCAACTACCCCGTATGAGGTGTGGGTTTGAAAAGACATGCTGGATCTTCATGTGATTAGTGCGCAGATGAACAAGGGATCGACGATTGCTAACAAGGCTTTTAGTGACCCCACAGATGGACTAGCACTTATGGGCTTAGAGCACGTTCATTCGCGGGAGTAGATTACCTCAAGCGATTTAGGAACCTTGTCGAACTTGTCTGTACTTGTAAGTTATGGTATAATCTAATCTTCACCTACAGGGCGTGGGAGGTGGTGGTGGGGGGGGGGGGGGGGGGTGGTGAACAACTGATGTCTAGCTTTTTGAATTTATTGCAGAATTATTAAAGCAAGACCACTAATCACACAATCACAGAAAATGCACAGCGCAAACACACATCAATTTATAGTGATTCCCCAAGACAATATGTCACTAGGTAGTCCACTTTCCTCCTTCGCCTATCTAGCAGTGTGCTAGCCTCGACCATTTCCACCAAAACTCAGATCCGCATATCCTACAACTCAGAGACAATGTCTCCTACCTCAGAGGCACTGACTGACCTCCTACCTCAGATCCATAGTTGGAATCCTACACTCAGGCCACACAGGACCCTATAACTCAGGCCACATAGGATCCTACACTCAGGCCACACAGTACCCTATAACTCAGGCCACATAGAACCCTACAACTCAAATTCCTCAGAAAAATCCTACAACTCAGTTCTCAGAGAGTTCCTACAGTTATATAAGTTTTTAATACAAAACCTTTCTATAAACCCATCAGAACGTGCTCTTGGATGCTCCCTCAAAAGCTTCATGGACTTACACATTTCCCCCATTTTTCCTGTACTAAAAGCTTGGGGAAAGGAGAGGTGGCTTGTCACACTCCTGTGATCAGGAGCTCTTGTAACTTCAAGGAACTAGTGGATTTCATCCCGACACATATCTGACTACTTGATTTTTTACCATTTCCGGGTTTTTCACGCTAAAACGTCTTCCTGTCATTGCTGCTTGGTTCTCTTTTGACTGTTTGCTCGCCCGATCCGACTTGGAGCTAAGGCGGTCCGATTCTCCGGACCAGAGGAAAACCGAGCGACCCGCAACAAGAGTATTAAGGAAAAAGTAATCCAATATTATGATTTTTTTAATTCAATCTTAGCATACTGCTTTAATATAAGTATAGATAACAAGAATATATAATACTTTCAATAAATAATAAAATTATTGTATCAAAATATTTATTGAACTTATTTTAATATAATAAAAAAAATATTTCAGCTATAATGTAATATATTCAAATAATTAAATAACTATCAAATTTGTAAATTTATATAGTTAATAATAACTAGTAGTTAAATATGCGATGAAGTACCTCAAGTCCTCAATCGATGTCTCTGTTTGAGGTGCGGTTGATTTTGATATAAAATCCAGCTGAGCTAATTCCTTTTCAATCTACACACAAATCGTAAATAAAGTAATTTAATATTTAAGGGAATTGTTATTAGCACACCTAAATTTACTATTAGCACTCAAAAAATTAAATTTTTACGATTTTTTAAAAAACTTATCCGCAGTCATGCTCATCTACACTCGCTCGAATCGTTCCTTCTTCACGGTGTTTGTATCCTAAGTGTAGTCAAGGTCACCCTTCGCTAGCAAGGCTGCTCCTCTACTGTCATCTCTTCACCGTCGCTTCGAAATACTATCACTTTTTGACTCATTGCTGCTGGTGCTGGCGCCGGCGCCGCCAGAGGCGTCCGACCTCGCCATCTACCATGCTGGGGAACAGGGGCAGGTCGTCGGAGGCAGCGTCGTTGGTGCGTTAATTGCGTTGTGGATAGCATTCATACTTGCAGATAGTGATATACATATTTGTGTAGAGCAAAAGATTGTAGGTTTAAAGCAAGGAAAAGAGGAAGGAAGAAGAGCTAGGCACACTCAACGAAGAAAGACACAGAAGACAGAAATTGTTTTGGATGCTGAACCTCTTTGTTCTCCCGTCTTTATATAGCAAAAAAATTTACATGTGCATATAGTAGTTAAAAGCTGAATGTTTAAAGTAAAATAAATTCTAATTAAGGTAAATAACTAAGAGCTGAGAAACGGTAACCAAAACGTTTAAGCTATTATTAGGGGCAGTGAAACGTTAACCAAAATGCTTGAGCAGTTATTAGGGGTAGTAATAATGGACCATCAAGGATTATTTCCAACATACTCCCTCCTAATCCGGATGTGTCCCAAGGTTGCGAACTCCTAACATGTGTCGTAATGTTGCTAGCTTTGGTGCCGGCAAAGCCTTCGTCAGCAAATCTGCACGTTGCTCATCTGTGCGAACAAACTCCACAACAATCTGCCCTCCCTCGACGCATTCACGTATGAAGTGATACCTTGTGTCGATATGCTTGCTGCGTCCATGGAATACGGGATTCTTCATTAATGCGATCGCGGACTTATTGTCAACAAATAGCTTTACCGTATCATTCTTCTTTCCGGTCAGTTCGCCCAACAAACTTCTAATCCACAGTGCCTGACATGCTGCTGCTGTTGCCGACATGAACTCGGCTTCACATGATGACAATGCAACTGTTTTCTGCTTCTGCGAGGTCCATGACACTAAGCATTCATTGACATAAAATGCCATGCCCCCGGTACTCTTCCTGTCATCGTTGTCTCCGGCTAGATCACTGTCTGTGTACCCCGTGATCACCTCATCATCTCCTCCTCTGGTATATAAAAGACCATAGCCCATAGTCCCTTTCACATACCTGAGGATCTGCTTGATCGCCTTATGATGCATCATCGTAGGCCTTTCCATGAACCTGCTCAATACACCGACAGGAAATGAGAGGTCTGGCCGTGTGTGAAGTAGGTACCTGAGGCAACCAATAACACGACGATACTCCGTTGCATCCACTGGTTGTCCCTCAGGATCCTTGTGTAGTTGTGATCTTGGTTCCATAGGAAGCTTGGTAGGATTACAATCAACCATCCCGAATTGAGTCAACACCTTGGCATAAGCTTCCTGCTTGATTGAGATGCTGTCTTCTCCTTGTTTGACCTCAATCCCGAGATAATAATTGAGCAATCCAAGATCACTCATCTCGAATTCAGACATCATCTGTTGCTTAAAAACCGCAATCGCACCTGGGTCTTCTCCTGTCACAATGAGGTCATCAACATATACACCGACAATGACCCCTGCTCGACCTTTTCCTCTTGTGTACACAGCCTGTTCTTGGATACATTTTACAAGACCGAGCTGCTTCAAACTTTTATCAAGTCGTACATTCCAGGCCCGTGGTGCCTGTCGGAGCCCGTAGAGTGCCTTGCTCAAATTTAACACCAAATGTTCCTTGTCCTTCACTATGAATCCCTCCAGCTGAGCAACATATACTTCTTCATAGAGCTCCCCATTCAAGAAAGCTGACTTGACATCGAGATGGTGAATTTGCCAGCCGCGATTGGCCGCAATGGCAAGAATGACGCGCACGGTGTCAAGTCTGGCCACTGGTGCAAACACCTCCTCGAAATCAATTCCTTGTCGTTGTACATATCCTTTCGCAACTAGCCTTGCTTTGTGCTTGATCGCGTCTCCATCAGAGTTCTTCAGTTTGTAGACCCATTTGAGCCCAATTGGCTTGTGTCCAGTCGGCAGCTCCACGAGGGACCAAGTCTTATTTTTCTCAATAGACTCAATCTCCTTGGTCATGGCGTCCTCCCAAGCTTGCTGTCCAACGGACTCGCGGTAGCAGGACGGCTCCTCCGTCTCCACGAGCATGGCCTCTTCCTCCATGACCTCCTCATCAAGCCGCACCCTTCGAGCATCTCTCAGGATGTCATCGATGTGTCTGTAACGAACATGTTCGTCATCAGTGCTGCTGCTCCCTCCTGATAGAGGTGTGGTCACAACTGAATCATGTGTGGCAAGATCATCTGCCAGCGATCCAGTGGATGTCGTCACCATCGGGGAGATTGCTGTCGTGAGTGTTGTAGTACGCATCCCAGTCGCTGGTCCTTCCGGCGACACCTCGCCGGCCAGTGGAGTTGATGAAGTGGCTTGGTGAACATGTGTTGTAGGCGTTGATTCGCCTGCCAGACCACCCATGGGCGGCGTAAAGTTGCCATATATCAGCTCAGTGCCGCATTCCTCCTCGACATCAAAACAAGGAGGATCCCCGTCTCCTGCACCTGTACTCCAGCACCACTTCACATTTTCTTCAAATTTTACATCACGACTTACATGGATTTTTCCGCCCCGTGGATCAAACAGACGGTGCACCTTGCAGCCATCCTCAACGCCAAGGTACATCATCGACTGGCTTCGATCGTCGAGTTTCTTTAGGTGTGGCGATGCCACCTTCACGTGTGCTGTGCATCCAAACACACGAAGATGTCCCAGATGTGGCTTCCTTCCGTTCCAGGCCTCGAACGGAGTCCGCTCGCCATGCGCCTTTGTTGGCAAACGGTTCAACAGGTACACCGCATGCCGTACCGCCTCTCCCCAAAATCTCCCTGGCACGTTCATACTTTTGAGAAGAGATCTCGCCATCGCCATCACCGTCCTGTTCCTCCGCTCCACCACACCGTTTTGTTGTGGCGTGTATGGCGCGGTGATGTGTCGTTCGATCCCGGCCCCATCGCAGAACCGGTTGAAATCAGTGGAGAGGAACTCCCCACCGCGATCAGTCCTCAGCGTCTTGATGCGTTGTTCGCTCGTGTTCTAGACCTGCAACTTGAATTTTTGGAACACAAAGCAAGCTTGATCCTTCGTCTTGATCACGTACAACCACATCCACCTGGAGTAATCATTGACTATTAACATGAAGTAACTATTACCGGCGAGGCTCGAAGGTGTAATCGGACCGCAGAGATCAGCATGTACTAGCTCAAGCGGCTTCTCCACCCTGAAACTTGCCGCCGTAGGGAACGGTTGTCTCGCCTGCTTTGCCACCAAACATCCTTGGCATAGCTGGTTCGGGTGTGCGATCGACGGCACGCCCACCGCCATCTTCTTGTCAACAAGGAATTTCATGTCGTGGAAGTTGACATGGCCAAGTCTGGCATGCCAAAGCTACGCCGGATCTTCAAGATTTACCAGGAGACACACCGCCTCCCCTTGACGCAAATCAATTTTGAAGAGACGATTTGGAGTGCGTCTCACCTTCATGAGCAGCCTCGTATGACATTTGTCGAGCACCAGCAGGGTATCCTCATCCATGATCACCTTGTGACCGGTCTCGGTTAGTTGTCCGAGACTTACGATGTTGCTTCGGAGCTTCGGGATATAGTATACCTCCTGAAGTAGCCACTGATTGCCATTTCTACAGGAAAATAAAATTGAACCCTTACCCATGATTTGCACTGCATAGCCGTCGCCGAATTTGACCTTACCGGTGACATTTTCGTCCAGCTCGCGGAACTTCGCCTTATCACCGGTCATGTGGTTGCTCGCCCCGTTGTCCAGGTACCAGACATGACAGGGTGTAACATTCTCCTCCGACCTCGTTTTCTCCTCGCTCAGTAGGACGGCATCCCGACGCTCCTGTTCTTTCGACGTTATCACCTCCGACACTGCGAGCATTAGGGTCGGCTCGGTGTCGTCCGCACAGGTGAGGTGTGCCTCCTCCTTCTTCGGGACCCTGCATTCAGATGCATAATGACCCATCTTGCCACAGTTAAAACAACAAATGTGACTCTTGTCACGGCCACCGCTGCTGGAACCACTCATGTCGTTTTTGCTTTGCGTCCAACTACGACCGCCCTTGCCACGCCCTCTGCCGCGACCACGTCCACTCCAGCCGCGGTTGCTGTTGTCTGCAAGAGCATGGGATTTTCCATCCCTCTCTTGTCGCGTTTGCCACTCTTCCCGAGTGAGCAAAAGTTGGCTGTCGCCTTTGCCATTTCTGCCGGTTGTGTGCGGGCGCGTTCATTCTTCATAGGCTTTCAGCCGCCCCACAGCTTCCTCGAATGGCATAGTGTCGAAGTCATAGAACTGCTCAATCCCGACGATCACGTTCAGGAAACGATCCGGCACTGTGTCGAAAAGTTTTTTGACTAGTGCGGCGTCATCGAGTGTCGCCCCCAGGTTTGCATACCTGACACACATGCTGTTGAGCCTTCCAGTGTAGAGGTCCAAGGTTTCATCCTCATGCATGCGCATGATGTCGAACTCATTCTTCAACGTCTGCAGCCGTGCGTTCTTGACGCGATCCGCGCCAATGAACCTTGTCTTGAGACAATTCCAAACCTCTTTCGCGGTTTTCTTCGTCGCCACCTGCATCAGGAGGTCCTCCGGGAGTGCTTGGAAAAGATGCGACCTTGCCTTCTTGTCCTTTTTTATGTTGACGGGCTCCCCGTCCTCCGGCTCGATTGCTTCCCAGACACCTTGATCCTCCATCATCGCTTGTACCCGAATCACCCAACTCGCGTAGTTGGTCGTTGTCAACTGCGGGTAGCGGAACAACCCGCCACCGCTCTCCAGCGCTGCCTCAACTTGAGGATCGCCGCCGCTCTCCCGCGCTGCCTCACCTTGAGGAACGATCGACATCCCTCTGATACCAGATGTAGGTTTAAAGCAAGGAAAAGAGGAAGGAAGAAGAGCTAGGCACACTCAACGAAGAAAGACACAGAAGACAGAAATTGTTTTGGATGCTGAACCTCTTTGTTCTCCTGTCTTTATATAGCAAAAAAATTTACATGTGCATATAGCAGTTACAAGCTGAATGTTTAAAGTAAAATAAATTCTAATTAAGGTAAATAACTAAGAGCTGAGAAACGGTAACCGAAACGTTTAAGCTATTATTAGGGGCAGTGAAACAGTAACCGAAATGCTTGAGCAGTTATTAGGGGTAGTAATAATGGACCATCAAGGATTATTTCCAACAAAGATGACAACCGGCCGGTTACGCACTGTGCACCATCCATTTTAAATCTGACGGCTCAGAATTCAGATCTGTTTAGGTTTTAGGTTTAAAGTTTCCTTTTTTATTTAGGTTCAGAGCTGTGCGGCTTTTTCCATTGCTGAGCGGAGATGGCGAGACGAAGATCACGGCTTCACGGCTTCACGCTGCCCAGGCGACGGGAAAGATCAATGATCTGCATCGTCTTCTTCAATCTTCCTCACGTAGACCGGCGATTTTGACGGCGAGGCGAGTAGTCAAGTACCATCCTCTGTTTTTGCCGGCGACTGGAACCCCAACCTCTGTTTTTGCCGGCGACTGGAACCCACCTTACTGCGCCATCTTCTTCAATCTTTGGGGAAACACGATCCAACCGGTCATTTATTTACTTTTTGTTTATTTATTGATCCATAAAATAATCTATATAAAGCTTTATAATCTAATGCATGAAATTAGTTAATGAAAACACGTAATCATCAGGTAAAAAGGTGTTAAAATTTAAATAATTTTTAAATATTTATTAGAATATTAGAAAAAAAGGAAAGTAACCGTTGGACCCTAAATTGATATACGACCGTTGCTGCGCTCGCCAGTTTAGAAATTTACTCGAGCTCAAACCCCTTTACAATTCATTCAGGTCTCTAAAGATAACACCGAACTGGAAGAGTAGAAGAGATCCAGGTATCCAACGAGCAGCGGAGGGGAAAAAATGGTGGCCAAGTCTCCCACCAGCACAAACAGGATGAAAACTTTTGCCGATCCAATTCACTCCAAAGAAATAGTTCAAAAAGTAATCAACGCTTTATGGCCTAACCCAATCCTCTCATTTGCCTGCATAATTTACAAAATTCCTTACAATTTCCTCAAATTTTTCCACAAAAGGTGGAGAGATGCATGGCTCGGCTTCAAGAACTCCAACTCACGGTGGCCGGCGGCAAGAAAATCAACTCCCCCCTGAAGCTCAGCCCCGGTAGAAACAGAGTATACCACAGAACCAGCCTTAATTGCAACCAAGAATCCTTGAGGTAATCCCCTCTCCATGGTTCAAAATCATCTTTCTTCTTTGCCCCCTTTACCAGATCAAGAAACTTATTTTCTTCTGTAACTCTTGAAGAAAAAAAGGTGCAACACCTCAGAGATCACTGGCAGTAAAGATTCAAGGAAGAGGAGAAGGTGCGTTTAAAAAAATCCCTCTGTTATCTTCTTCCAGTTGTTAGACTGACTGATTCTTACTATCAATTGCAGTCCAGGACTGGCGAACGATGTCCTTGTGGACGATGCTGCTTAACGAAACACTTGCCGAGATCATGCAAGCGAGCAAATTTGTTTCCATGATTAAATCCACAAGCACAGCCACTTACCCGAGAACTCCTGACACAGTCTGCAGAAGAAGAAATCCACCTTCAGGAAACACAGAATTGCGGACAAGGCGTGCAAATGAAAAGAAGCTTTTGAGCCGTATTCTCCGTTCGGAATCCGTCTCTCCGGGTCTTCGCGGAGCCCGAACTCGAATAAAATTTAAAGCAACCTCGCCTCTATGCAAAAAGAACGCCATGAACATTCCGGCAGCGAGGCCTCCGTTCTCAGTTAACAGAGTTCCGCCGAAAACCCGGCCATGGACAAAGAAGACAGTGCTCTTTCCAAATCCTCTCTTCCTTCCCACATCTCTCGCGTCAACCCATCAGATGAAGTTTTCCAAGACGCGGTCTCCGATTATTACAAAAACTTCACAGGCTCCACATAAGTTCTTGATCAAATCTCCGCGTGCAACATTGGGCTCACAGTTCAAGAACAAGAAGGCGGTGACAAATATGACCGTTTCACCTATCAAAGGTAATGGCTTTGCTTCGAAGCCACGACGCTGTTCTTTTTCTCCGTCCAAGTTCGCCAACAGATTAATTTCACCTCTCAAGGCCAGGCTCTCTCTTCACAGGCCTGGTTCTAGTGGTGCTGTCAAGGTGTAATCTACTGGGTAAAAACGCATCTTGTGTGAAAACAATGGGTGGAGAGTTCTGAGAGAGAGTATATGTGTATAAATGTAGAAGGATATTTGATTATTTCAAGCTCATTTGGAATAACATACAGAGCACAACTTCATCTACAACAACAACAACAACAACAGAACCCATATAGTCCCCAATCATTGGGGGTATGGGTGGGGGAAGATTGGAAACAGACCTAACCAAGAGCACAACTTCATCTAATTCAAGAAAAATCATTGATGTTTTGTCCACAACATTCATAACTTCTGCTTCATTATTAATGCTGTAGTCCACTGCCGGCATTTCTTTATGTTTCTAATGAGATTGAGGCAGATGCTTTCTATTATATATATATATATATATATATATATATATATATTTGCTAATTTCTATACTTGAAGCTTTTACAACTAATGCTCTTCTAAAACTGTGATCAAAATCACTTCATATTTAAGAAAAATCCTAAACATACAGAGCACAACTTCATCTAATTCAAGAAAAATCCTTGATGTCTTGTCCACAACATTCATAACTTCTGCTTCATTATTAATGCTGTTGTCCACTGCAGGCTTTTCTTTATGTTTCTAATGAGATTGAGGCAGATGGCTTCTATTATATTTTTTTGCTAATTTCTATACTTGAAGCTTTTACAACTAATGCTCTTCTAAAACTGTGATCAAAATCTCCACTTAGATTTAAACTGATGGAACGATCTTCTAACCTGTGATTTTCTGTAATCTACAAACAATTATGTGACTTAAAAGACTTTTGAGAAACATGTTTTCTTTAGATTGTAACATTGAGATTGTGATTAGCACTTTAGTGTGGGCAAATATTGCATCTTCTAAATTTCCCTGGTTTAGAACAAGCATCTTGTTTATACATAATTATGTAATAAGGTTCTGGAATCTAAGAAGAGCAGAAGAGCCGACAGGTGAACTATATGCTGGAACCGAGAGAAACACAGTTTTCTTTAGGTTATGGAGTAAGCTTTATACATTATAGAGAAGCACGTTTTCTTTAGCTTCTGGGATAAGGTTTTTACATTCGAGAAACATGTTTGTTTAGTTTGTAACATTGAGATTGTGATTAGCACTCTGGTGTGGGCAAGTATTGCACCTTCTAAATTTCCCTGGTTAGAACAAGGATCATGTTTATACATAATAAATGGAATAAGGTACTAAATCTAAGAAGAGCAGAAGGCTGAGTGTTGAACTATATTGTGAAACTGATCTCGGCTCGCAAGGAGCTAAGGTTTTAGCTCGCAAATTTCGGTCTGTAGTATGATCGAAGGTCTATTAGTTTGTGAGTGACCACGAAAGCATAGGTAAAGAAAACCATTGATGCCTATTGTATTGCTTGACAATGTAGTTGTGATATATTGTAGAGATCCCATCGCATGCCTAAGAGAATATGAACACTCATCCCGAACTAAGTGTTGTATGAGTTCGGGGGAAGGCAGATGCGGTCGCCAAATCTTCAATTGGGCGACTATACCGGGTTATGAACTGTCTCTCACTTGTTACAATGACCATATTACAATGAGATTATTTTTATAGGCAAAGACAAGAGGGGAACTTAACTAAAGAAGGTGGACCTCAGCCCCATGTAAAGTCAATGTGATCTCAACGGGTTAACCAGACGAGGTCTCCGAGTTGATCCATTGAGATCGCTGAGGTGATAAGATGAGGTCATCGAGTTGATTTACTGAGATCACTGAGTGACCCGATGAGGTGACCTGACTAGGTCGGCGAGCTGATTTGTTGAGGTCGTTGAGTTGATGTGCTGAGGTTCCCGACGCCGAGGGCACATGACGAGTTCAGCTAGTTGATTTGCTGACGTTGCTAAGGTGACCCGATGAGGAGATCTGATGAGGTTGACATGTTGATCAATCTATTGAGGTCACAAAGGTGACCCAATGAGGTGACTCAATGAGGCTACCCGGTGAGGTCACCTTACAAGGTCGGCAAGGTGACTTGCCAAGGTCGGGGAGCTGATCTGCTAAGGTCGATGAGGTAACCTGATGACATTTATGAGTTGATATGTTCATATTGGTGAGATGACGAGGTCCGTGAGCTGATATGTGCATGTTATTAAACTTAGGCGACCTTAGGAGGTGGCCCGATCATATGACCTGATGAGGGTTGTGTAAGACCCCCCCCCACCCCCCCCCCCCCCCCCCCCCCCCCCCCCCCTCTCGAGAATTAGGCATGACCGAGGGGAGTCTTATGCCCAGAATAGCCTCCATATGATAGTGCTAGCTCACGGGTTAACCCTTACCATATGAAGCCTACCTTATAAGGCAATTCATTATCATAGTTCATCACAGAGTAATAATGAATGGAGAAGTATGTAGAATAGTAACTAGTCCTTCACATAATACAAAATATAGTCAATATCCAGTGCATAAAAAGGGGGCTAAGACAATGGCCTATAAAATCTATATAAATAAATTAATACTAGACTCTCACATCTCTCACTAGATCCAACAGTGTGATCATCAGAGTGGATCCAAAGGAAGGTGGAGGTGTCATAGTCTCTGATTCGCTGCTAACATCTGAGTGGTGGCATTGTTGCCACTAGTGGCCCTGAGGTGGTATCAATTAAATAGTTAGTCATAAAAATGACTAAGTGGTCTCTCTCTCTCTCTCTCCTCCTGTGCATCCTAAAGCACATCGCGAAAGGAAAGATGAAAGAGTTGCATGTGTTAGAAATAATCACAAGAGATGGATGTCAATCTATGTAAATAATAAAGTCTACTATAAGCTCAAACATGAGCAATAAGTAAAGTGCGGTATGTATAGAACTGTAAGGTAAATCTGAGTAATGTAACCTAACATATAAGAAGACTCATACAAGCTTATATGGTAGGGATCTATTTATATATAACGTAAAGACCTGTAACTCATTATATAAGATAGCCCATACAGACTTATATGACGAGAATCAACAATCGTTGTGCAATGCGACAAGTGATATGAATATATAATGTTAAAACACCCACACTCCTATGTCGGCATAGACCAGACGAATTGTTAAGCTGGTAGCTATCGCCGCAGGCCTCATCATTGTGGAAAGACAATAATAGCGGGATGGTCATTCCAGCTTCTAGGACTGTGACTCACTACAACCATAGGTCTTCATTATACGGCCAAAAATCTATACACTTTTTGGCATAACAACCGCCCTATCAGTGGAGCCCGATCTAAAGTCAGCTAGAGGGTGTGGCCTACCGAGGTTCAATACTCGGGAGCTAACCTAAATACCTACAAGGTTGACACCCTCTGCAATGATTCTATATTACAACTCCCCGCCAGTGAGCTCTGTTTGGGAGAGTCGGTCGACCCGCCACAACATCTATCCACTCTCCACTAACATCCAGTGTGTTGAGACGAAATGTGTCCTCAAGTTCCACGCTCACCTTCGAACTGCTAGAAGTCAAAGGAAATTGGGAATGGTCAGTGACCGGGTACTAATCAAGAAGGGCTGGTGGGAAGAGCAGAGAGGGAGAGAATGAGAAGATTGCCGCGAATGGCAACACCATGCTTCCCGCAACTACAAACCTTAGTTGTGAGTGATTTTATTAATAGTTCAAGTATGTTATGATTACAGAGCGACTACAAACGTTCAGCAGAAAGCTCCAGCTGCTAGAGAGATGTAGATCTATTCCGCACCAACAAGGTGATTTTGGCTCCGATCCAGCGCGCCTTTCTGGGTACTGTGCCCCCTATTCATACAAACGGAGACCTGCCTGAATGGGCAGACTCAAAATTACGGGCTTCCCAGGGAATAGGAGAGCCGATCAAGGATGAGAGATTACATTGCTGCTGAAAAGCTAGAAAACAAAGCGCGTTGTTACAAAAGTTGTAACCACCCAAACTGGCTGGCTAGAAAACTGATGGTGCGGTTATAGGAAGCGTAACTGCCCAAGCTGCTTGATGATGACTGGCTCTAGCTGAGGCTGTAGGATTTTGGGTTAGCATAATTCCAACACTTTTTAAGTTCACGCAAACTTCAAAAAAGTAAAGAGGTAATCATGAATACTGCGATCTAACATAAATGCTCCCATGATTTTATAAATAGCCATAGGACAGGTCATTTGAAAAATCATTTTTTGGACAACTCCCTTCTTCCTTCCTGCGGTTACAAACCCCAACGGACAGATGTCTGCTCTTAATCATGCGATGCTGGAGTTGATGGCGAAGAGAGCTGAAAACTACTTCTCCCCGCGCGAGAACCAGGGAGGAAAGGACATGACGGGCACCTCCAAAGCACCTGTGGTTGCTGCTATTCGAAAAAGAGAAAGTGGATGGACGGTTTTACAAGTAACATCTCCATCGTTGATACTCCAGAAGTCTCTCCGGAGGTGAAGATTGTTGACACACCGACCTCTCCCTAGCCGTATTTGAAGGCTTCTAGAACTCTGAATGATTCTAACTGTTGAAAAAAATTGAGGTCCGAAGGTGAAGTAAAAACAATGCGGAACACACTTCACAAGTGTAGCACAACAGTGACAATGAGAAGACCGAATAGTGCTATGACATTAACTATCTCTTTATAATGCGAGGTATACATGGCGAGACATGATTCATAAGAATCACGGAGGAGAGAAGCACAAAACACAAGTGTAAAACAAGCTGCAGCGACCTGACACTTGAGACCGCCAGACCGCGCGAACAAACAAGTCAGACGGAAGCCGCTGAGACCGCGCGAACAGAGCACAAGCTGCACCTGTCAGACCGCAACCACAGACCGCCAACTCGCTGCTTTATTCCACTGCTGAAAGACAAACAGTTCGCACTTCTTGATCGCCCAGACCGCACGGTCTTGATCAAGGAAGAACCCGCGAACTCTGAACGAAGAACTACAACCTGCGACAGACTGCAACTCAAGACCGTCTGGCCACTTAAGACCGCCTGATCAACTGAGTCCGTTGCACAGACCGCGAACACCTAAACACAGTCCGCCCGGACTGGTTTATTCAAAGCTGGAAGAAGGAGACAAGCTAACCGCGAGCTGCAAGCCGCTAACCTGCGAACAGAGAAACCGGTCAGACAAAATCTCAAACCGCACGACCTCAAACTGAGATCGGCACAAACAAACCAACTTTGGTTCTTACAGTTCTCGTTAATAATGACGGGCCCTGCACCCCTATTTTAGGTGAGTAGACGGATGTCGTCACCGCACAACCGGGATACAATAACCGCCCATCAGATCGCGAGCATTCTCGCAAAGCAGACCGCCCGAGCTCGACATAGCTCAAAGCTCCCTTATTAAACCTTGCGGTTACAACCAAACCGCCCGGTCACTGCGGTCTCAATAAGCAGATCGCCCGGTCTTCTTCCAAAGAAGACACCAATAACATCTGGCCGACTTAGGACAAGTCGCCAGACCAACCCGCGCAAGTCGCCTGGACAGAAGAGGTGGTCTCCCAGATCAGACCGCTCAGAAGTAAACCGCTGAGACAGAACCAACCAGAGAACCAGCGCAGACCGCGCGGTCTCTGCGGTCTCCAACCTGCAGACCGCCCAACTCAAATCCACTTCCACTTCAAAAATTTAACACTCCCCCTTGAAGTGGGAAGTGGAAGTCAGCCCAAGCAAACTTCGCAACCGACCAAAAGGTCCCTTCGCCAACGGCTTAGTGAATATGTCAGCAACGTTCTCCTTGCTCTGCACATGCTCCACAATCAGAGATCCCTCCAACACCTTTTCACGAATGAAATGGTGATGAATCTCTATGTGCTTCGTACGCGCGTGGCAAACTGGATTGTTCACCAGTTTGAGAGCACTCTCGTTGTCACCACATAGCAGAGTAGGACCTCCCACCTCCCTATGAATGTCCTCCACAAGCCTCCTAAGCCAGATGGCTTCCTGAGCCGCCAAAGCCGAAGCTTTGTACTCCGCTTTCGTGGTAGAGACAGACACAGAATCCTGCTTCTTGCTGCACCATGATATAGCTGTAGAGCCTGTCATAAAGAAAAACCCAGACGTCGATCTCCGATCATCCGAATCTCCTCCATAATCAGCATCTATGTACCCGTGCAAGCAAAAGCCCGAATCTCTCCCGTAGAAGAGACCCAAATCCGAGGTGGATTTGACATACTTCAATATACTCCTAGCCGCCACAAGATGAGGCTTCCGAGGCTCTGCCATAAACCGACTCACCCTACCAACTGCATAAGCAATATCTGGCCTCGTGATCGTCAAGTATATCAAGCTTCCGACCAAAGCCCGGAACACCAAAGGATCGGTAAGAACCTTCCCTTCATCTCGCCGAAGATGAACTCCAACCTCCAGTGGAGTAGAGCTGCTCTTCCCTCCTTCCATGCCGAACCGTTTCATGATCCGGTCTGCATAGCCCTTTTGGTAAACGAGCATATCGCTCTCTTTCCTCTCCACTTCGAGCCCAAGGAAATAGTGGAGCTTACCCAAATCCTTAATCTCAAATCTGATAGCTAGCTCAACACGAAGCCTAGCTACCTCCACTTCAGAATTCCCCGTGACGATCATATCGTCAACGTACAACAGCACCAAGACCTGAAGCTCCCATGTCTTCTTTACGAATAAGCTCGAATCTGAATCAGAAGCAAAGTACCTGCAAAACTGGAGGTATTCTGCGATCTTCCCGTACCACGCCCGAGGCGGTTGCTTCAAGCCGTAAAGAGCCTTCTTGAGCTTACAAACATATCTTGGGTGCTCTTCAGATACATAACCAGGTGGCTGATCCATGAAGATATCCTTGTCAATCTCGCCATATAGGAAAGCGTTCTTCACGTCGAGTTGCCAAATCTTCCACCCTTGGCAAGCAGCCAATGCGATCACCACCCGGACCGAAGTCATCTTGGCAACGGGGCTAAACGTTTCTTCATAATCCTCCCCATACTTCTGAGAGAAACCTCGAGCTACAAGGCGAGCCTTGTACCACTCAATACTTCCATCAGCCTTCTTCTTCAGTTTGAAAACCCACTTGCAAGTCATCGGAGTAACCCCCTCAACCTTAGGCACCAAGTCCCAAGTCTCATTCTTCCCGAAGGCAGCCATCTCTTCATCCATGGCTCCTTCCCACTCCTTTCCACTCCTCGACTCCAACGGCGTTTTCATAACAAGATGACTCTCTCTCATCCAGGGGACCTGCGAAGAAACATGAGATAAAGCTCACCAAGTTCCCGCCCGTATACCGATCAGGTGGAATAATGGTCCTCTTGGACCTTCTCAGAGCTTGACTCTGAACCACCTCTTCCACTGCATCTTCTGGACTAGCTCTCCTCTCAGGTAGACATGGAGCATCGCTCCCCCTGCTTCCAGAACCTGAAGCACCTGACCCAGAGCTAGAAATCCCTGGAGCACCTGGAGAAACAGGCAACTCCACCAGAGCATCCCTTGCAGCTTCCTCTGGTCCACCATCTACCTTGCTCCCTTGTAATTCAACAGAAGAGTTACCTTGGTATGACGTTAGCTCGTCGAATACCACATCCCTTGAGACCACATATCTCCGTGTCTCGGGATCCATGCATCTCCACCTTTTCTTACGGTCATCATAACCGACGAAGACTAACTTCCTTGCCTTAGCATCTAGCTTCGTTTGAAGGGCATCTGGAACATGCACATAGCAGGTAGAACCAAACACTCGAAAGTGTTCCACGCTTGGCTTCTCCTTAAACATCAACTCATGAGGGGTCTTCATGTTGATGAGACTGAGAGGCATCTGGTTGATAACATAGGCCGCACAAGACATTCCCTCTGCCCAGAAGGACTTTGGGATACTCTTGGCATGAAGCCAGCATTTGCAAGTCTCCTTCAGGTGACGGATCTTCCGCTCTGCAACTCCGTTCTGTTGTGGAGTGTGAGCACAAGAAAGCTCCCTTTGGATGCCATGCTTCCTGCAGAAGCTAAAGAACTCTTTGGAGGTGAACTCCCCTCCATTGTCTGTTCTGAACTTCTTCACCCGCAGGTTTAGCCGACCTTCCACCAGCTCCTTGAACTCCACAAACCTCTCGAACGCCTCCGACTTCTCCTTCAGAAAATATACCCAAGTATATCTGATGAAGTCATCAACCAAAATCAGCATATACCTGCTACCTCCAAGACTAGCAGTGTTGGTAGGTCCAAACAGATCACCATGGATGCACTCCAATGGTCTTTTACATCTGCTTTGTGATTTGTCAAATGGAAAGCGCTGAGCTTTACCAAACTGACAACCTGCACAAACGTGACCATCCCCAAAAGATGACAAGCTAGGCAGACCTTTCACCAGGCCTCTTCCCGCCATAGCTTTCAACTTATCCATTCCAACATGCCCAAGCCTTTCGTGCCAAATAGCAGCGCTGTCGTTAGCCCTCATCTTATCAACATAAGAACTTGTTGAAAGAACAAACAAGTCCTTCACCCGTATCCCAACATGAGTGACTTCAACTTTCACCGCTGAAACATTTCGGAGAAATTTCACTTATGTTGGACCAAACAGAACGTGATAGCCAGCGTCCACCGCATTGGTCACCGAGAAGAGGTTCTTTTTCATCCCCGGAACATGATAGACACTCTTCAACGTAAGAGTACCTCTATCATCGTTCAATGAAACCACACCCTCCTTCTCAACTGCATGAATAGTATCATCAGCCATAATGATAGCGTCATTACCTGTATATGTCTGCAACGAGGAAAACTTCGACTCATCCCCGGTGAGGTGATGACCACACCCAGAGTCCACAATCCAATCGTCCTGATAGTTGATGGAAGTCATGGCCCGAACACATGTGCCCGTCATGAAGGCACCTCCACCACCCCAACTACCTTCAGAATTGGAACCAGCCTCCTCCTTCCCTGCAGTATACCTTGGCTGAAGATTGACCTTGCAGTCCCTTTTGAAATGACCAAACTTGTTCCACCTGAAGCATCTAGGTCTTTCCTGCTTCTTCCCATCACGCTTAGGAGCATGGCTCCTCTCCTGCTGATACGAAGTAGACGGACCATCATCTCCAGATGACTTCTTCTTCTTCTTGTCCCATCTCTTCTTCTTGCCAGAGAAGAGAACCTCGCCTTCTCCCCCAGAGACTGACATCCCAGCCATTTGCTTTGCCAGACTTTCCTGCGAAACAAGTAAGTTCTCCAACTCCAGCAATGAAGGCTGATTGGCCTAGCCTTGAACAAAAGTAACAAAGGCAACATACTCTCTCCGCAAGCCGCGGATTATATGCCTCTTCAGCTTAGCTTCTGAGATAGGCTCATCCGGGTCTAAAGCCGATATCTCTGCGCAGAGGTTCTTCATCTTCAAGAAGAACGTTGAAATGGACAAATCCCCCTGAGTTGCTTTCGCCAACTCATTTTCCAAGAACTGTAGCCTTGCTACATTCTTCTTATTGAACAAACCATCCAAGGCTGTCCAAATCTCAGCAGCTGATCCACACCCGATGATGTGGTCAAACAACTCTGGAATGATAGCTCTCTTGAGAGTGAACTCCGCCTTAGCATTCGTTCTTCTCCAAGCCTTCACGAGCTCAGCATTCCCATCAGCAGGAACCACAACTTGTCTTGCTTCTCCTCCAACAACCTCCCATAAGTCCTCGCCAAGAAGATAGCTCTCCATGCAAGACTTCCACTTCTTGAAGTTAGTCTGCGTAAGGAGCTCAATACCGGGACCTCTAGCATATCCTCCTTCCATTGATATCCCACTGATTGCTACCACTTGAGAAACCCGAGAGAAGTATCAGCAATTTCTGCTCAGCAACCTCAGCAACCTACCTCTGATACCATGTTAAAAAAATTGATGTCCGGAGGTGAAGTAAAAACAATGCGGAACACACTTCACAAAACCTTTCGCAAGTGTAGCACAACAATGACAATGAGAAGACCGAATAGTGCTATGACATTAACTATCTCTTTACAATGCGAGGTATACATGGCGAGACATGATTCATAAGAATTACGGAGGAGAGAAGCACAAAACACAAGTGTAAAACAAGCTGCAGCGACCTGACACTTGAGACCGCCAGACCGCGCGAACAGACAAGTCGGACGGAAGCTGCTGAGACCACGCGAACAGAGTACAAGCTGCACCTGTCAGACCGCAACCACAGACCGCCAACTCGCTGCTTTATTCCACTGCTGAAAGACAAACAGTTCACACTTCTTGATCGCCCAGACCGCACGACCTTGATCAAGGAAGAACCCGCGAACTCTGAACGAAGAACTGCAACCTGCGACAGACCGCAACTCAAGACCGCTGGCCACTTAAGACCGCCTGATCAACTGAGCCCGTTGCACAGACCGCGAACACCTAAACACAGTCCGCCCGGACTGGTTTATTCAAAGCTGGAAGAAGGAGATAAGCTAACCGCGAGCTGCAAGCCGCTAACCTGCGAACACAAAAACCGGTCAGACAAAATCTCAAACCGCACGACCTCAAACTGAGACCGGCACAAACAAACCAACTTTGGTTCTTACAGTTCTCGTTAATAATGACGGGCCCTGCACCCCTATTTTTAGCGAGTAGACGGATGTCGTCACCGCACAACCGGGATACAATAACCGCCCATCAGATCGCGAGCGGTCTCGCAAAGCAGACCGCCCGAGCTCGGTATAACTCACTGCTCCCTTATTAAACCTTGCGGTTACAACCAAACCGCCCGGTCACTGCGGTCTCAATAAGCAGACCGCCCGGTATTCTTCCAAAGAAGACACCAATAACATCTGGCCGACTTAGGACAAGTCGCCAGACCAACCCGCGCAAGTCGCCCGGACAGAAGAGGCGGTCTCCCAGATCAGACCGCTCAGAAACAAACCGCTGAGACAGAACCAACCAGAGAACCAGCGCAGACTGCACGGTCTCTGCGGTCTCCAACCTGCAGACCGCCCAGCTCAAATCCACTTCCACTTCAAAAATTTAACACTAACATCGCCATGCTGGAAGAGTACCTCAATCTTGACAAGGATGAAACATTGAAGATGCTTCTGGCAAGCCCACACCTAAGGATCTGAGCAAACAAGAAGCACCCCAAGAGACTGCACCGATGGTCGCTTTTGGCAAAAAAGAGAAGAATCGGAAAAGGAAGGGCTCCAAGAAGGAGACGTCCACAAAGAGGTAAAAGCATATTGATGATGAGGGTAGAAAGAAAGGACTTCCATCTGAAGTCATTCAATTGGATGAAGATGAGGCATGGCGTACTCCAACATCAAAAGATTTATCTAGAATTCAACTTGCGAACGATCCTACAGCTGACGTGGTTACTGCTTAAGTTGTTGTAGAGGATGCAACTAAGAGAGATGGTCTACAAAATGACATGGAGCATGATGAAATTGATGAGACCATGCGGTTCGAGAAAGGGGCTCGAGAGCGAGCGGATGCTGGGAGGATACAGAAACATTCTAAAAGGGCGCGTGAGGATGTTGTGGTTGAGTCCACACGACTTGAGGCTTAGGAAAAAGGCACAACAATTGTTGATCTGGGGCCGTTGATCACTTTGGCCATGTATAAAGTTAATGTCGCTAAAATTCTAGAGAGGTGCATTGAAACCGATGCATGAGTTGTTGCAGTTATTGGGATGAGTTCGCAACAGCTTTCCTTGGGACTTCTGACCATGCTTCCCCCTCCACAGAGGTATGCGACAATGATTATTCCCCCCTTAGTGGGGGGAGATCTAGATGCGCAACATTCGAGTCACGCAGAGACGCAGGATCAGCGAAAACAAGGAGACTTGTTGCGAAAGCAGTTTCTACAGAAGATTGATCCTGAGCAGAGCCAACGTCCTCAGCTTGCTTCTAAAGTTGTATCTGTTACTGATGCTACTGGTTTTGGCGAACCAAAAAAAGCAGCCCCTGAACAAACATCAGTGGCATATATGAGAGGTATATCCTCCCTTTCCCTGCATTAAGTTAGTTTTAACAAACAAGTTCTTACCCATGAGTTCCCACGGTTACCCTTATAGGACCTACACCGCCTACTCTTGCGGGCCTGGAGGAGGATCTGGCGCTACTCCGAAGGGAGTTACATCCCACCAAGGATTGAATTCGTGACTTGGAAAGAAGTGACAAACATAATCGAGAACAGATAGTCACACTTACCTCGGTGAATTCCCCATGGAAACATAGGGCTTTGTCGGATGGTGTAGCTTTGGGATCGAGGCTGCAGCCACTCTCTAAAGAGACAACTATCCCGTATGAGGTGCGGGTTTGAAAAGACAGGTTGGATCTTCACGTGATTGGTGTGCAGGTGAACAAGGGATCGACGATTGCTAACAAGGCTTTTAGTGACCTCAGGATGGACTAGCACATATGGGCTTAGAGCGTGGTCATTCGTGGGAGTAGATTACCTCGCGTGGTTTAGGAACCTTGTTGAACTTGTCTTTACTATTTATAAGCTTTGATATTTGTGAACACTATGACTAGCGCGGTTGCGCGCTTTAAATTCTGCATTGATGTGTTGACTATTTTTACTTCATTGCTTTTGTGATGCTTGGTTGTGGCGGCTTTGTTCTAAGAATGCGAATATTTTACTTTGTTGTTTCTACTTTGCTTTTGCAGGCAACCAATTAGGAGGGGCAGTTACTAAGCGTGTAACTGCACAATCTTGAAATGCCGCCTTTTTGACTTCCAAGGAAGAAAACTATTAATAGGGGCCGTCCCTCTCTCATTTAGCATCTTACCTTAGAACGATTGCGGCGCGAGCTGGTGTAGTTTTTAATCATGGTCTCGAAAAGAGCTGGCTGTGCTATGACCATCTTATCGTCTTCTCCTGATGCCCCTTCTATTTCTGAGTTGGAGTTCAACAACCTTTTGACGTTCCATCCGCCTGACCCTCACTATGCGGTGCGGTTACCGATTAGAGAGGAAAAGTTGAACATTATGTCCAGCGAAGAGTTTCCTGTTCCCTTCGGCTAATTCGACTACGAGTGGCGGTTTCCCATCTTCCCTGAAGTTGTCAAGATTTTGAACTTCTTTGGCATTGTGCCTGCCCATATGTCGTCAAACTCGGTTGCATCCATCTTTTCTTTTGTGATTTACCATAGGTCGGAGCGTATTTGGTTCAACTTGAATGTATTCCACAACCTTTTTCATGTTCGGTCTCAATGCGAAGGACTGATGTACTTTGGTTTGACAAAGTTGCTGGTTCTCAATTTGATGAACAAAGTTCGCAATTGGTTGGAGAGATTTGTAATCTTCTGGGGTAATTCGGTGGTGCCTCCACTCTACCTTCTATGCAAAGTGAAGATGTCTTCAAAGTACCAAAGACCAGGGTGTTGTGAGGAGGATAGTCGAGTTTCTTGATAGCGCGCCTTTGTACGTGGTGTATTATATCCCAGTGGTGTAAGAGGTTTTGAACGTTCCTGAAGAAGACTGTAAGTGTGGGAGGTTATGAATATTAAAAATCGCACTAAGCTTGCCTAAATTCTGACCGTAAGTGTGGCAAAAGGATAATATTTGTGAGCTGGAGAACACTCTAGTGGATATCCTGTATGAGAAATCCACTACAGCAACTCTTCAGGCGGCTACTCTAAACCACTGCGTCGGGTGCGAGGTCGAGCAGGCATTATTAAAGAACACTTTCCTACAAAAGAAACTAAAGTACGAGAAGTAGTTTTTAAGTTGATGTGATTACTGCTTCGTTTTTCAGTTGTTTGGCAAAACAGCGGTGGCAAACGATTTTTTTTATATATACATTCTAGAAAATACATACATACATTAGCTCGAACAATTTGAAAATATACATACTACGCAGAAGCTGTGTAGAGTTGTTCGGCAATGGAGTCACGCATCGCACTCATCTCATCAACACCTACTCGCACGCCTCTAACATGATATGCATTTGCTTTGGCAATAGTAGGGGTTTGGTCTCGTGTTTGCTGATGCCCGATGTTCCTCTGTGTAAATGAAATGCTCGTCATCATCAGAAGCCCTGAAATCAATGTCTGAGCAGCGGGATGGATGCCTACGAATATAATTATGCAAATTCTTTTTGATATCGCAATGTCGCGTTATTTTACTAAACTATATTGTGGCATATCTTTAAGTATAACTCATTTTTTTCTTCCAAACACCAAATGTTCGTTCTATGATGCTACGAAATGAAGAATGGTCTGGTTGAATATTTCACGCCTTCCCTGCACACACCGACTCCCCTGGAAAAATCTGGTAAATGACACTATGTATTTGAATACAGTTTTAGAAAGCCATGTTGTAGTGGATTTCCAATATCAACCAAATAATATTTTTCTGTTAATTTTTTACATATATTGATGAGTATTTTGCAAGGGGGAGAACAAAAGTATGCTAACTCAAAAATTTTAAAATTACCAGGAGGTTCATATGGGAAATTATAGCTTGGGTCAATGAGTGCTCGCTGAAAAATGTGACTATCATGAGTCGAGCCCTCCCCCTAGCCATCACAAATATGAAACACATTGAAATCGCAAATGCCATACCATTTTGTGTTGTTGTACAGTGCCGACCAATATAAGATACTTATTGATCAGCAGGAACTCGTGCATCCACATGTGCTCCATCAATAACTGATATGCAGACTTTGATGTATCACATATATCGAGCATCATTTAATATTTGTTGTGGAATCTCTCTAAAATGTTTATCGTAGGCGCTATGACATATGAAGATAATTTCTTCATTTTGAAAAATATTTGTTTATAATTTTCGTTGAGTGTTGAAATCGTTCACTGCAGATCTAATTGATTTGTTATAAGCTAAAATTTGCAAAGTTATTGCCAACACTTCCCACGACGTAGTTCTCCTGGATCCATGCAGTCCATAATGTTCTTCGAGTAGATGAACTAAATCAACAAATATGCTCTTTGACATCCTGAAAAAATTGAAAAATCTCACAGGATGTCCATTAAGAAATTCTCCAACCCACTTAACCCCAATTTGATGTAATGTCATGTAAAGATTACTTCTTGATGACGTTGAACTAGCTGATACCCGACTGATGTTAAATATTGTTGACCATAAATAGATCTACTGTGATTGACCAACTCTGTTACTCGCTGCCAAGTCTCCTCATTTGAACTATCTGAGCTATCTGATGATGTCATCGTAATTGTGCAACAATCATAATTGTTAACATTAGTATCATGTCATCGTAACTGCGCAAAAACATAAATGCTAAAATTAATAGATAATAACATTTCATGCTAGCATAAAGATGTAATAGATAATAGTCCAACAACTATAGAAACATATATCACAACTACAACAAACAAAATAGATAATAAAGTTTCACAAACATATATCACAGATAATACATATGAAGTCCAACAGAAATAAAGTTTGACAATCAAAACATAAAAAGGTAAATTAGCTCGAGTTGTTCCTATACCGCGCCATGAGCCATTTCACTTTTAAATTTTTTGGAATGCTCATAAAAGTTTCTCTATTGGCTTTGTCCCTAAGGAACACGGTTGAGTAATCATATAAATCAAAGTTGCAAATAATAGCGGGACATTTCCCAAGTTTTGTGATTACTTCTGGGATTGAAAATAGGGCAGACGATATTTGGATTTTTGGAGGCTCCATCATGCAACGACCAATTATACGTGATTTTTTAGCTATCTCATCTATCATAAAACTCAGTACTTTCTTGCTTCCACTTCTCTTCATTTTCCCCTTATCCTTCCTCTTCTCATTAACTTGTGAAGGAGTAGGTAATTCTTCAGTTTCTTGAACATCATCATCAACATACATATCATGTTCATCAACTAATTCGGGACCAACAATTCTTTAATTGGTTAACCATGCTAGATCACCAGTTGCAACCACTTGGTTGAACATAATGTCCAATTTTTCTTCTAATTTTGGGGATTTGTCGGCGAGTCGAAACTTCTTTGCACTATGCAACATAACATGAACATATATTTGTTCATCAGAACAATTATTACAGTTGCAGTAAGAAAATAATAACAAAAATATATTCACCTCCAATCGTTCTTTCCACCACTCCTCCGAAGCAACAATAGTTGCAACACTTCTTTAATTGGGTGCCCGTGTTGGATCATGCGAAAAAACTACAACTTTAGGAGAAATCTAGAATTTGATTGAAATCTACTATGAAAGTATCAACAAATGAAATGGTTTTGTTTTTTTATAAAAATGGTTATACTAACTTTTCCACAGTCGATCCAAACAAATCTTAAATTGAAAGATCACTATAAAGCAAACATATGCAAATTTCGGTGTGGAATGTTTGGAACCATGCAATTAATCAATCCATGCAATCACTACTTCAATCACACAAAACTATTGATAACACAAACATTAAAATCTCTCACACTCACAACAAACAAGTTTATAAATTGATTGATAATTGCAAGCACGTTTAAAAAACTATTAAACCTTAGGATTACAACAACAATGAACCAATGGTATAGAGCAAAGAACTAAATCAATTCACCAATTTACCCAAAATGGAGAAACATGAGAACTAGCAAAGCAAGATCTAACAAAGTAATATGAACCATATATATAGGTCTTGCCTGCTCATATCGTCAAGAAGGCGAACAGGAAGAAGATGGATTCGAGCCACTGCTGCTGGCCGTCGTTGAGGAGAATCGCCAAGCAGGAGGAAAGTTGCACTATCGTCGAGATCTGCTCACCTTCTGTCGAAATCGAGTTGCTTTCCGTCGAGATCAAGAGAGATCCTCTTTTTCTGTCGAGATCGAGAGATCTGCTCGCCTTATTCTTCGGAAGAATAGGAAATGGGAGAAGGTGGAACGTGTGACTGGAGGTCGGGGAGAGAGGCTATAAACGATGGAAAAATATATTAGAAACCAAACGGAGGCATTAAGTGTTGGTGGGAATTGAACGAAAATGTGCAGAGCAAAAACGAGGAAGAAAAATAAGACAAAAGTTTATCATTAAGTTTCTTCAATTTAGCTCTTACATCATATAGAGGTCTAGCCGCATTCAACAGTAAGCTGCTTGGATAAGACTGATCAACACTTAACATTACATGGTGATAGCTGTCAACAGTACAACCAGTTTATTTATTCTAATATCCTCACTAAACCGGCTTACTAATAAGCCCTAGGCGCTAAACCAGTTACACAATTTTCTTTCGTCTAGCGGCTTCGTCAGGAGGTCGGCGACTTGATCTTCGCTCTTGTAGTGAGTAACTTGGATGGTTCCTCTTTCAGCTTGCTCCCTTATGAAATGGAAGCGAAGGTTGGTATGCTTGCTTTAATTTCCTCTAGATGATTGGATTCTTGATGAGGTGAATGGTTGAGGTGTTGTCACATAAGAGCTCCATAGGTTCCTTCTCTTCTTTCCCTTGTAGTTCGATGAAGATTCTTCTGAGCCATATGCCTTCACAACTAGCATTACTTGAGGTCATATATTCGGCTTCAGTAGTTGATAGCGCCACCGTGCTCTACTTCCGTGATCCCCAGATAATGGGGCTATCTCCAAATAAGAGTAGGTGGCCGCCGGTACTTCTTCGGCCATCAAGGCTGGAAGCCCAATCTGAATCTTAGAACCCTCTTAATTTTGCATCTTATTTTTCTTTTATAGAGAATTCCCCAATTGATGGTTCCTTTAATATAGCGCATAATGCATTTTCCGGCATCGAAATGAGATTTTTTTGGGGCTATGCATGAAACTTGCAATTGCACACTGAGAATTCTATGTCAGGACGCGAATTGGTGAGATAGATCAGACATGTAACATCCCCCAAACTGCTAGGCCCCTAGAGAATTTTTGTCATGACAAGTCATGACAAAAATAGGATAAAGTGACATAGGGTACTAAGACGACAAGTTGAGTAGATGAAAAGCACATGGTGTGCACTAAGCCACCATGGGCCACCCCAAGGCAGGGGAGAACTCAAAGGGGCTAAAGCACCCCATGCATCACTCTTAACCATGTGGAAAATCCCCTAGGATGGGTTAATGTACACAAGTTGGGCAAAGAGGCTCCATGAACCTAAGAGAAGGTGTATAATTGCACATTGGGGTGCACTTAGCAAATCTTGGTTCCTTAGCCTGAGAGTGGCCAAAAGACTTCAATAAGCTAAATTAACCTTACCTTGACTCTATGACCATCCAAGAATAATGAGTAGGTCACTAGGGACCCATGGGGTCAACCAATTTGGTCAAATTGGCTAAAGTTAACTTTAGGCCAATCTAGGTCAAACCTCCATGAATAAGGACAATTGGACTCTAAATGATCAAATTGGACCCAGCCTCATATGGCAACCTCCCTAGGGGACCTAATGGACCCAAAAGCCCCATCATGAGGCCACCAATTTGGAGAAATTGGGCCAATTACAAAAAAAGCCTTATATTGATCTATTTGTGCTAAAACCCTAAATTGACCTTCAATTGACCCATTGTGATCAAATTGATCACCCCTAACACTCTTATACCACTTAGGGAGTCTAATGGTTCCACATTGGACCCTTGGGATAAGCCACTTTTGAGGAATTGAGCAAAATTACCAATTTGCCCAAATTACAACTTATGCCCTTTATGGTCCAATTGACCCCCAATTTGCCAAATTGACCTAGCACAACCCTCCATAAACACCAAGGGAAACAAATAAGACCTAATTAAGCCAAAGTGCACATTCAATTTTGGACGATTTGGGCAAAATCACCAAAATGCCCAAATTGCCCATATAGGCAATTTTCTGCAAATAAGCCCCATATGACCCCACCATGACTCAATTCCTCTTGGAATGGGTCCATAGGGTCTAAGATAACAATGTGGGTCAGTCACATTGAAGGGTGTGAGCTCGAGTCAAGCTCAAGCCCCAAAATCCCCAATTTGGTCTATTTGGGTCAAGTGAGCCCAAAGCTCAAATCAAGTAGTCTTAGCCCAATCCCATGGCTCAAGTGGTCAGCCCACATGGTGACCAGACCATGAGCATGCTGAAATTCGAAATTTGGGGGAAAGGAGGCCTTGTCCAAGTGTAGAAAAGTGGGGGAAAAAGACAAGGGGGCATGGGGAGGAAAAGGAGGGATGGGTGCCAAATGGCACCCCCTTTGCATTCCCAAAACCTTCCCCTGAGCTGTGGGAGTAATTGCACTCAGCTTGGGGCAGAGGGGGAGAAGGTTTTGATAGGCTAAGAGGGGCGGCAAAGCTTTCCGAAACCCACATTCATGGCATCCAACCATATACCCCTCTCCTCCCTCAATTCTCTCCACTACTACCTTCAGAGCCTCCCAAGCACTCGAGCCCCCTCTTCAAACAGTGTTTTTGAGCTCAGCCACGCCAGATTAGCCATGGACGCCGGAAACAATGCCCAACTCTTCCTCCGCCGCAACACCCGCCGCCGAGCCCCCAACCAGGCAAGTTCCTTCCCCCTCCTCCTGCGCTAGCCATCCCTATCTTCCGATTTTGAAAAAACCGCAAATGGAACCCCATCCATTTTAATTTATCTATGTTCCTTGCCGAAAAACGAAAGGTGGCGTAGGCCATCTCCGGCCGCGTTGTCACCGCCAAACTGTAGCCCTAGGTCGGGTGAAGGTGGTGGCTTGGGCGTTTCGCCGGAGAAGGCCGGAGTTCGCCGAAAAACAGCTCGCAAGACCCAGGCGCGGTTAATCACAGCCTTTGATCCAGCGGTGACGACGACGGGGAGCCGTCGGATCGCGCGTGATCCCTTATTCGCAGTCCAAACACTTAATTAAATTCATTTGAATGAACCTATCACACTTATACCCGAATTTTGTAAGCCAATTTTGAGGCCCTTAGAGGCTAAAAAACGAAAAATGTCCAGAGACAAAACTTGTAGATCCTTGAGTCTACTTTATATAGAAATTAAAATCAGGCCAAATGGAGCCATGTAGACCCTTGTAGGTCAGATTTAGTTAGACTGGTCCAAGTAGTGAACCAAATCAATTTCAGCATATTCCCACCTATTGGGACCTCACCAAGGCATGAAATTTTGGGCATGGTTGAGACACATAAAGAGACATGTTCAGTAGGAATTTCAGATTTTTAGGACAAAAATGTCCCATGGTTTTGGGAAAAATTTACTTTTCCATGTGACACCTAGATCTAGGGTTATACAAGGTCAAATCCACTCAAATCTCTGGGGGATGGTAGATTAGATCAAGGATAGTCCATGGCCAAAAATTGAGGTCATTTGGACTCATGCATGTTGAGATATCTCACATGCAAGATCTCTAGTTATGGTGAATAGTAACCCTTTAACCCAATGACCTATTTTGTGAAATTAATGGAGAAAGTCTCCATGCATGCCTCTACAATCTTGGGGTTTTTGTATGTCATGAGGATATACACAATAGATATGAGTTTCATAATTTTTGGAAATTATTTTCCTAAAGTTTTGAATTAAACAAAAATTGTCACACTTTTAAATAAATGAAATAACTTGAATCAAAACTTTAGGGATAAATCCAAAACTCTGGGAAATGGGTCTTTGACTTGAAAGGCATATTTAGGAATTTTGTTGGAATTTTTGATCACATTTATTTCTCTGAATTTGATTTATTTGGTTAGGTAAAATTTATTCAAGTATGATATTTAGGTCTCATATGCATTTGGAAAATTATGAAATTATTCTAGTAGATTTCCTTGGTGATCTTATAGCCCTGCACATTTTCCCAGAATTTTTAGAAGAGCTTTTGCAGTAGATATCATTTTATTAAAGAAAACCCCCTTTTGTATTTAATTAAATTAATTGGGTAAATTAGTCTGGAAAATACCAAATCTCTGGATGTAGTAATATTTTCATGTTATGGATATCTGGTAATTAATTCAAAGCATGTTGATGAATTTATACAGTAGTCACTTTACAAACCAAGTGAAAACCCTTGTTTTTATTTAATTCTGAAAATAGGGTAATATAGCTCATAAAACATTGATTCTCTATATTTGGTAGTTTTAAAGTGTGAAACACCCGTAGTAATTATCTCAAGTTATTATGATGGAAATTTAGGGTAGGTCCTTCACAAACCTTGGAAAAACCCTAAATAGAGTTTAATTTAATTATGATGAAAATAAGTGTTGCAAATTTATGATTCTCTGGATTTGGTAGTTGTAAAGTGTGACACACCAGTAGTAATTATCTCAAGTTATTATGATGGAAATTTAGGGTAGGTCCTTCACAAACCTTGGAAAAAACCCTAAATAGAGTTTAATTTAATTATGGTGAAAATAATTGTTGCCAATTTAAGATTCTTTGGATTTGGTAGTTTTAAAGTGTGACACACCAGTAGTAAATATCTCAAGTTATTATGATGGAAATTTAGGGTACGTCCTTCACAAACCTTGGAAAAATCCTAAATAGAGTTTAATTTAATTATGGTGAAAATAAGTGTTGCAAATTTATGATTCTCTGGATTTGATAGTTTTAAAGTGTGACACACCAGTAGTAATAATCTCATGTTGTTGGGATGAAAATTTAGGGTAGGCTCTTCACAAAATATGAATTTGTCTTTCTTGAGTATTTTAATTGTTTATTGAGAAATTTAAATATAGAAAATTGCGATTCTCTGGAATTTTAATTTTATGTTGAGTTACATCAGTAGAATTAATCTCATATTGTTGGGATGAAAATTTAGGGTAGACCCTTCACAAAATATGAATTGTCTTCCTTAGGTATTTTAATTTTTTATTGAGAAATTTAAATATAGCAAATTGTGATTCTCTGGAAATTGTAATTTTACGTTGAGTTACATCAGTAGAATTAATTTCAAGTTGTTGGGATGAAAATTTAGGTTAGACCCTTCACAAAATATGAAATGTCTTCCATGGGCATTTTAATTTCTTATGGAGAGATTTAATTGTGGGAGATTATGAAAAACCAGGATTTGAGGTGTTTAGGTCATTATGGTGCTGTAGAAATTTTATCAGATAGATACAACTTACTATTAGAGTACCTCTTGTGTAATGTAGGTTAAGGCATCTGGGTAATTAATCTTGAAGAGAAGCCAAATCTGATAGAAGTGAGTCAAAACTCTGGTAAACTCCTAATTTACTCAACACGACCCTATGGTAAAATTTGGAACTCAGTTGGACATGATAGGGCCAAAGTTGCATCTTAGGAGTCAAACTTAGTTCAATCCCACCTTGGTCTGCGAATAGTAGAAACTGAAAACATAGATTTGGACCCCTCCCTTATGGTCACCACCCCTAGAGTTATTAACTCTAAGAGATTTGCATATGCCTAGTTAGGCTGGAGGATTAATCACCAAAGGCAGTCATCGGAAGTAAAGACGGGGGTGCGTTTAGTAAAACTATCAATTCAGAAATTTGACAAGGACCTATTAGTGGAGGTGAAGAATGACTTAGCAGGAAGTGCAAATTGTGATTAAGAGATAACACAAGGAAATTAGTCGGTCACTAGGAATGACATGGTTCGGTGTTCAATAGAACACCGACATATGTCTGCCCGAGTCAAATGGTAATCCACCCTAGGATTTTAGAGCAATTGGAGAGTAAATGTGCATACAAGAATGGGCAGCCACTAAATAAAATAAATATCCGAAAAAGGGGAATTTGGGCTTCATCCACCATCACATTCCTTAGTACCGTCGCGAGCCCTTCACCGAGTAATCCACGGGAAGTCCAGGATTCACCCCAAGCTTCTAAGATCAACTAACAATAGACAAGAGTAGTAAAGTAGGAGAACTTGAAATATAATCTCCCTCCCAAATTTGGGATGGAACGAAATAAGGACTGACATAGTCCCGTGAGCGGTAGGCTCGAGATATAAGAAAGGACTGGCATAGTCCTGGGAGCGGTAGGCTCGAGATATAAGGAAGGACTGACATAGTCCTGCGAGCGGTAGGCTCGAGTTATAAGGAAGGACTGAGATAGTCCTGCGAGCGGTAGGCTCGATATATAAGGAAGGACTAGGATAGTCCTGCGAGCGATTGACTTGATTTTTATTATGTTGGATTAGAATTACGAGCTGTAGGATCGGTGGTAAGGGATAATACATAATTGCATGTGCATAAGATGTGGCGGGTCTTCGGTTCTGGCTTAGTCGTCACACCGACAGCAGTTCGTTGACTCAGCAGTGCTAGTGGTTGATTAGGGGCCAGGTTGTTTTACTGCGCGTCCGACGGGACGGTTTCCCTAAACCCTGCCTGGCCTAATTCAGTAGAGTACGTAGGAGCTCGTGAGTACCGGGTACCAGTATCACAGCGTACGTTAGGGCCTAGGTCTGGTAGTGTAACTTACCCACCTAAGTGAGGAGACGCCCGCTCCTCTGCCACTGTTTGACCACGATGGGAGGTGCCCGAGAGGTTAGCTACCTCCGAAAAGTGGGAACTAAAGGTCTGTACGTACAGAGTCATGTGCGTGAGTTACACCATTGCATTGCATATCATAGCATATCATTCATGCATAAAACAGAGACCTCATCGTATAAACTAGTATGAGCTTCTTTATACGATGAGTTTATCTTAGTGTCAGATCCCTTAGCTTATGTGCTATTGTGTGTGCATATAAGTTAATGTTACATTCGTAGCTGCTCTTATTTATTATCCCGCTCTTTTACTTATACTGTCTCTTATTTATTACTGTCACACTTACTCTTGCTAGTATAGATTTGTAAACCATTATTGTTAGTACTTTTATACCCTGCTAGTCTAGACCCCTGTCACTTGCTTGATTCATTACCCCTTGATGTCCTCCGCTTCCTCCTCCCGCTCGGTGCCTAGGAGTCGCGGGTGGAGGCGGCGAGGAATATGCTTAGTCTTATAGACTGACGGTCGGTGGACCTCATTATTACAGGAGCACCAGGACGGGCAGGACATCCCCCAGAGGGAGGAACGTGAGACGGTGACAAGGCCTGGAGTCGGACTCTCTGCTGCTGCCGGGAGAGCACCGATAAGCAAGACGCCTCATCTACCTACACTACACATCTACCCAGGACAGAGGGCAGAGTTATATGCTATTGAGGGCGTCGAGCCGTGTGGGTGTTTGGATTGTTATATCTTTGGCAGGAGAGAGGCGAAGAAGAGGCAGTTAGATCGGGCTTAGGCCCTAGTTGTACTCTACTTTTATTTCCGCACTCTGATTAGTACTACTTATGATTATCTCATTTTGGACATGTACTTCTTATATTATGTGATTGTTGTGGACTCGTGCTTCTAGTTTATTCAATCTTATTGTGATTTTGGTTGGCCGGGATAATGTTGAATAGCCGGCAGGATTGACGTATTGTGGCGGCGACCATTTGGTGAAATGATGCCACCACAAGACGACAGTTCTGGGCGGTAAGACCCGGGAAATAATGCAAAAAAAGAGGGTCTTACAAGACATCCAACCAAGGATCTGGATTCCTCTTTTTTTTCCATCATCTTCATTTTTGCTATTTTTCATTTGTTGTCATAGGTGTTTGAGTCGAATTGCAATTTTCCATTTGAAATCATTTCAATATATCTCTGGCATATTTTTGATGAGATAGGAGAATTCCTTCTAGACTTTGGATTATTTGTAACGCAAGGAAAAACTTTAACTGCCCGAGATCAGTCATCTTATAATTTTGTTCCATGAGTCCTTTAAACTCTTCGATCATTGCACTGGAGTTACCTGAAATAATCAGGTCATCAACATATAAACATACTATCAAACATTTCTCTTCAATTCTCTTGATATAAAGAGAGGGGTCATTTATGCTTCTTACCATTCCAAATGTTAAGAAGAATTGATCTGTATTTGAGTTCCACGTGTGAGGGGCTTATTTAAGCTCATACAATGCTTTATGTAGTCTGTATGCTTTCTTCCTTCCTCCCCCCTCCTTTTCGAACCCCGGAGGTTGATCTACATAGATTTCTTCATCGATGGTGCCATTTAGAAAGGCAGACTTCATATCGAGATGATATAAAGGCCAGTTATATTGCACAGCAATAACTAAGACAAGTCTCACTCTATCGAGACATGCCACTGGAGCAATGGTTTCATTGAAGTCATAACCAGATTTTTTTGGTGTATCCCTTAGCCACAAGTCGTGCTTTATGCTTAGATATATTTCCATCTTCATCAAACTTGGTTTTGAATATCCACTTGAGCCCAATTGTGTCTTTGTGAGGTGGCTGTCAACTCATTCCCAAGCCTTGTTTATATTTATCATTCTTAGCACTTCTGACATTGTTTTTCTCCATTCTTCATGTTATTTGCTTCTTCAAAGCTAGAGGAATCTTCACAGTAAAAGGCAATTTTTATCTCCTCAAAGATTTCTTCTAAATTGTGCGTGCGTCTTGGTGATTATGAGTCTGAGATGCAATCTGAGACTTCAATTATGGTTGTGGCTGAGAAAGGTTTGCTCCTTCATTCACTTCGACATGGGAGAGGTTTGATATAAACTTAACTGTCGTGGATGAATGTGGTAAGGGAGAATTCTGCATCTCATCTGACTGTCATGGTCATGCTTCTTCATTAAATTCGACATTGTGATTTATGATTAGCTTATTGGATGTGGGAAGGAATAAATGATATGCTTTCGACTTCTCACTATATCCAATAAATATGCATTTGCATTCTTCTTATCCAGCTTCTTTGTTCCTTCATCTGCAATAAGAGAGTAAGCAATACATCCAAATACTTTTATATGTGATATGGATGGCTTTCTTTGTAGATGGCTTCATATGGAGTAGAGTCAGGTGGAGCTTTGGTGATAGTTCTATTGAGTAGGTAGACAACAATGCTCACTGCTTTAGCCCAGTTGTTTTTGGGCATGCTTTTTCCATGAATTAGAGATCGAGCCATCTCTAAAATGGATATATTCCTTCTTTCGACGACACCATTTTGCTATGGTGAGTGAGGGACTGTACATTCTCTTTTAATTCCTGCATTTTAAAAAAAAATCATTGAACTAGGTCGAGGTGAACTCACCTCCCCTGTTAGTCCTGAAGGTTTTGATTTTACATTATAGCTAGCTGATTTTCTATTTCCTTTTTAAATTGTACAAATAAGGAGAATGCTTCATCCTTGTGAGTTAGAAAATACACTCACGTGAATCTACTGAAATCATCAACTAGAAGCATAAAGTACCTTTGACCTCCAATAGAGTTCTCTTGAGATGGTCCCCATAAGTTCCCATGGATTAGTTCAAGAGGTCCAATACTCCTTTTTCTATTGTAGCTGGGAAAGAGTGAGTATGGGCTTTATTTTGCACACATTCTTCAGAGAATTGTCTTTGGAAAGAAAGAATAGGAAGCTCAATTAACATTTGTCCCTTTTTCATAAGTGTAATATCATCCCAGTTGATGTGCCCGAGCCTGTAATGTCAAAGCTTAGATAATGAGGATTGACCTTCTAGTTGACAGCTAAGAGCATGCTGCCCTATATAAGGTAGATCAAGCTTGAACATACTGTTTTTTGTACATGCTTGCTGAGGCTATATGAGCACCAGTTTCTTTCTCCGTGACGAGGCAAGTTCCGTCAATAAAGTTCAAAATTTAGCCTTTCTGAGTAGTTGTCCCACACTGATGAGATTTTGAGTTAGATTTGGCACAAATTGGACATCAGGTATAGTTTCATTTTTCCATTTTGTGTTTCAACTGAGATTTCACATTTCCCTCTATTTTATGTGCTTTGTCGTCTCCCTGAAAGATTTGTGATTTATAGTTTTTATCGAGTGAGATAAAGAGATCTTTGTTGCTAATCATATGACTAGAACAACCGCTATTAATATACCAAGTATTTATAATTTTTTCTTCGGTTTTGAAACATGAGAAAAACATCTCCTCCTTCGACTCTTGTCCTTTTTCTGCAAGCTTAGCTTCTATTTTTCCAATATGTCAGCAATTTTTCGCAGAATGATTTGGGATGTGGCAGCCTTTGCATCTTGAGTAGCATTGTCTTGAATCATGAGTTGTTTTATTGAAAATGATGCAATATTTGGAGTCTTTAGGATGATGGCTCTTAGTTTTTTTTTTCTTTTCCTTTAGCTTTTGATGGTTGTTTCCTTTTTTATGCGTTGACTTCCTTTTAGAGAGGGACTGATTTGGAGTGAGGATTTCCCTTCCTTTGGTTATACTTGTTGAAGTGTATTTTTTATTGAAGGGCATGTTCAGAAGAGGATGGGTCCAGTCTCCTCAGCCTCTCTTCATGAGCTTTGAGTGACCCCGTCGACTCTGTTAAGGTAAGGCCAGGAAAGTCCTTTGACTCCTCAATGACTGTTACAGCTGGATAATAGGATTGAGGCAGACATCTAAGAATCTTGGGCACATTTTTTTGTCTTCAATTGTGTCCCCAAGATTGCGTATTTGATTAATAAGATGAACAATTCTAGCTAAAAAAAGTCAATTACACTTTCATTGCAAAGAATTCAATATCAATCCATAATGTTTGTAATTTTAAAGCCATTACCTTGGAGGATCCTTGGTATTCTGTTCTCAAGACATCACAGGCCTGTTTGACACTCCATAATCTGAGGAAAGACAGCTTTGGTTACTCCATGTTGTATTAATAACAGGGCTCGGGCATCCTTTACTCTCATTTGTTCTTTTGTTTTTTCTATTTTTTTCCTTTTCTTTGCCTTTGTAAGCAGCAGACACCATGGGTTCATTGGAAACAATTTCCCATTGGCTCAGCTCTGATACCAACTGTTGGTGGCAATTGAACGGATATGTGCATAGCAAAAATGAGAAAAAAGGCAAATTTTTCATCAAGTTTCTTCAATTCAGCTCTTACGTACAACATATAGAGGTCCAACCCACATTCAACAGTAAGCGGCTTGGATAAGACTGATCAACACTTAACATTACATGGTGATAGCTGTCAAAAGTCCAGCCGATTTATTTATTCTAATATTCGGAACTAAAGGTGGTAAAACAAACATAAAATCTAAACGCACAGATATGAAACGCTTAACCAAACTGTCTCTAAAAAGTTTGAAAGTATCATATATACAATAATAATAATTTTCAGATTTCAAAATATCATAATAATAATAATAATAATAAATAAATAAATAAATAAGAACAGATCCGCTCAGCTTGTTTCCTTTCTTTTTAGTTTTTAAAAATGGAAATAATGATAACCGATCACTAGAAAATATCCCTATGCATCGTGGTGACGTGCGTATATTTCTTTACATATTGGCGTTATGCTCTGTTTCTCTTTTAAATCCTTCTTCTATCTTCTCCGCCTGAGACTCTCTTCTTCTTCAACCTTCCTGCACACTAAGCTTCACAATATCGACGTCAATGTGGCCGCCAACGGCCTCACAATCCTGCCCAGATTTTGTAATCAATGGCAAGAGAGGAAGTTGCCACTCCCCTGACATGTGCACGGAGACTCTGGGCTGCGAGAGCGGCGCAATGTGCTTTGATTATGAGATGGAATTAGATACGGTCGCAGAGATGCGCTCGCAACCGCTGTCAAAGATGGACGGGAGGAGGCGGATAAGCGCCGGCGGCAACACGCGGGAGTATCCGCCGCCAATTACGACGCTGCGTGGGCAGGGGAGGCTGCGCCTTTTGAAGAAGAGAGAGGAAGGCAAGCTTTTGATGTTTCCGTTCAAGCCCTCTGTTATTGAAGCTGAAAGATCCGGCGGACGTCTTCTGCTTCGGTTTCTACCGAGCGGGGCGGTAAAAGAACCAGAAGCAGGGGAAGAAAACGAGAAGGTGTCGCCGGAGAAGGATGACGACGGAGGATTGCCCTTCTATGGAGGTGGTGGGAAGTGTAGGAGAGCGAGAAAATGCATGGACGAGAAAGGAGAAGGGTCGGGGAAGAAGACGGGTACGGTGGCGGCGATTTTTAACGGCGATACTGTCTGGGTGGCCAGCTCATAATAATGTTGTCGATGAAGGCGGCGGCCAATTTTTTAATACCAAAATTGTTTCTTTGATAGTAGTTTCATTCGTACCGATTCTTTGCTTTATATGTAATCGGTTTGATTTCATCTTTGATTCTTGTCAGGATCTAGCAAACTATATAACTGATACTTGATTCATTTTAATTCTTAATATTCATGGAGTATTTACTATTTACCGTTTCTCTCTTCCTGTTAGAGCTTTGTAGGTGGATATAATGTAATTACTTAAATAAAAATTGAATATTGATTTTTAAAAAAAATATTATAATATATGTTAATTGTTAAGTCATCAAATTAAAACAATAAGGTTATATCTGACAATTTTGAGTGTTTCATAAAGACAATTTTTTTCTCTCGTATATATATAGATATCTATATACGAGTGACAGGTCCGGCCCTATATGAGGGCAATCGGCGGGCTTCGCCCGCCTCCCCCCGGCGGGCTTCGCCCGCCCCTCCTCCCGGCGGGCTTCGCCCGCCCCCGCCCCTCAGCCGCCCGTTTAATTTTTATTAAGTATATAACCCTTCCCCGCGGCCCGGAGTAATCACTCCTGCGTTCGTCGAACGGTGACCCTGTCCGTTCGTCGAACGCAGAAGTGCCGCCGTTCGTCGAATGGCGAACCTGCGTTCGACGAACGACGACACTCCTGCGTTCGACGAACGACGACACTCCTGCGTTCGACGAACGACGACACTCCTGCGTTCGTCGAACGACGAACGCAGAAGTGCCGCCCTTCGTCGAACGCAGGTTCGCCGTTCGACGAACGGCGGCACTCCTGCGTTCGTCGAATGCAGGCGCTCCTGCGTTCCACGAATGAAGGCGCTCCTGCGTTCGACGAACGCAGGCGCTCCTGCGTTCCACGAACGAAGGCGCTCCTGCGTTCGATGAACGCAGGCGCTCCTGCGTTCGACGAACGGTCATGGTCACCGTCCGTCGAACGCAGGAGGTTCGTCGTTCGTCGAACGACGAACTTGCGTTTGACGAACGGCGGAACTCTGCGTTTGACGAACGGCGGCGCCACCGCCGTCGTTGGCCCTGCCGGAGCCCCGCCGAAGTACCACCGGCAGGTTCGCCGGTCTCCGGCGAACCTGCCGGTGTCCTCACGCCGGCCAGCCGGCAGCTCCGCCGCCGGCGGTAGACCAAAAGGGGGCGGGAAGGACGGGAGGGAGGGGGCACGAGATTTCGCTGGGTTGGAGGGATTGGGTTTTTGGAAAATTGGCTATTCGCAGGCCTTTTTTCTGATTTGATTTGAGATCCAATGGCTGTGATCTGATTTTGTCTCAATTTCTTTGCCATGAAGTTCCTATTTACCTTGCCATGGACACAAAAACAATATTTCTTTTTAATATAGTATATATATATACATATATATATACATATATATATATATATCTATACTATATATACAAAGATGTATGAAGCCTCATTTGGTGTAACACCTGAGACCCATCAAATATATCTGAACCGTTCACTAATCAAAAAATAGATCTCAGCCTTACGATGATATCCCGCTCTCCACATAACCCCTAATCACGCTACTCTTAGCCGCCCGTCTTGCCCCTCTTCCCCGCAAAAAACCCTCGCTGATCACTCCTCCCGTGCGATATCCCCCTCCATGCACTCCACAGAAGAGATCTTCCGAAGCGCCATTGCCAGAAGTACCTCCTCATCCTCCGCCGGATAATCCTTCGTTCTCTTCGCCGCTCCGTCCTTCCATGTGATATCCCCGCCCAGCCCGCAGAGTAGTTCTTCCGAAGCGCCTCAACCAGAAAAATCTCATCATCCTCCTCCGTAAGTCTTCCATCCTCTTCTTCCTCCTTCTTTTCCCCCATTTTTTTGTTCCTCCATAACCTCATTTACCCTCCACTCTCTCTTCTGCTACTCAGATCGAAAGAGGGACGTCGACTGTTGCAATACCGTGTTGCGGTGTCGTGGTTGTTACCGGAGGTTGATTCCGGGAGGAGGCCAGGGGGTGGTCGGGGGTGATGGATGAGGGGAAAGGAAGGCCAGGAGGGGGAGGTCAGGGAAAAGAAGAACAGGGATAGAAAATACTTTATAAAATCCTTCATGCAGATACAGATGCCAACCGGTTATTTAAAGCAAAAGAGGTCTTCTACACGACCGTTACAGTAATAACGGTACAATACAAACAAACTTGTAAGAAATACAAAATGAGTAGATTTAATCTGATCCGTTGGTCCCATTGATTGCATCCTGTGGTGGTTGATGTGCGCTGGTTTCCTCCTGGTCAATGATGAGTGGTGCCCTTTGGATTGCGTGGTGATCCCGAACCGTTGGATTTGTTTTTGGGCTGGTAGGTTGACATCTGGAGGCATGTCCGCCGATGACCTTATGGGCCACTGAGACCGAGGGTGTTAACTCCTGATTCCTAACATCATCGCCCACATTAAGAACGATGTCCTCAACGTTTGGGTTTATCTTCTCCCCCTCGTCGCCGGGTAGCGGGAATGGGATCGCCATGGGGCTTGGAAGAGCTTCTGTGGGGGCGCGAGGAAGGCAGCCTGGTACTGTGTTTCTAGCCCCGGTTGAAATCGTGGGGACGGCAGTGGTGATGATTGGGAAGGACAAAATCCAGCCAAGCTGAGAACTGTTACTCGCCATTTCTGCCGTAGGGCTGGTCTCGAATGGTACCTCTTGCTCTTCCTTAGTTCCTTTGTCTGATTTGCCGTGTCCGTCTTCGCATTTTCTTGCTCGAGGGTACCTTCCGTCCAGTTGTAGTATGGTTTTTTCCTTCTACCTTGCGTCGCGCGGTTTCTGTGCGTTCCCCATGCTGCTGCTGCTGGTAATTCACGTTGGGTGTTTGTTTTGCCTGGGGTGATTTGCCTTGGGTTCCTTTTTTGCTTAATATTCCAATTAAGGGCAGTGATGTTGGCTCCATTGTTCTCTAATTGCTGCGCAATGGCCGCCTGTAAGGATGGGTCGTCTCCCAGTTTTGAGATATCCTCCCATGTGCAGTCGGCTGGGGGAAGACCCTTCCATTGTATGAGAGCTTGCGTCGTTACTTGCCCCTGCCGCATGATTTGGCGAGTGCTGATGACAGCCAATGGTTGGTGTAGCGGGCTATTCTCCCGGCTAAGCTCTGGTAAATCTGTGATTTGGATGTTAGGATTTCCAACATAGGGCTTGAGTAATGATGCGTGAAATACTGGGTGTATCTGGGATGAGGGGGGAAGGAGCAGCCGGAATGCCGTTTCTCCGATAACTTCTTGCACCTGATAGGGTCCATAATATTTGAGGCCGAGCTTCCTCCCTTGGGGCCTCTTTATAGATAATTGCCGATATGGATGTAGTTTGAGTAACACCCAATCCCCTTTTTCAAGTTTCAATTCCTTCCTTTTCTTGTCGGCTTGGTTCTTCCTGCGATGCTGCGATTTGGCTAAGTTCTCTTTTAAACAGTGAAGGATTTGTTCCCTTGTAAGCATGGTCTCCTCCACGACTTCGTTGCCGGTGCTCCCTGCACAAAATTGAAGTAAACCAGGGGGTGGTCGACCAAACATGACCTCAAAAGGGGTCATATTGGTCGAGGAGTTATATGTAGTGTTGTAATGATATTCGGCAAGGTTTAAGAAAAAGGACTATTTCTTAGGGATTTCGTGGCAAAATACTATTAAGTACTGAGCGAGACATCTATTGACTCTTTCAGTTAGGCTGTCGGTTTGGGGGTGATAGGCCGAACTATATTTGAGGAGGGTGCCTTGTAGTAAAAAAAGCTCAACCCAGAAGTTACTAAGAAATATTGCGTCTCTATCTGATATAATCGTCTTTGGGGTTCCGTGGATTTTGCCTACACAGTCCGAGAATGTTGTGGCCACAGATGGTCCCGTCATAGGGTGTTTGAGAGGGGCAAAGTGTGTGGCTTTAGAGAATCTGTCGACTATAACTAGAACTATGGTGAACCCCCTTGAATTGGGTAAGTGTGTGACAAAGTCCATCGTAAGGTCGGCCCATAGTCGTTGTGGGGTTGGAAGAGGTTGTAGGAGGCAGTAAGGGGAATGGTTAAGGGATTTGGCCTTTTGGCAAAATTTCATATTGATTAATAAATTGGTGATGTCGGCTTTCATATTGTGCCAGAAGAATTGCGCTTTGATCCTATGTAGGGTGCCTTTAATTCCAGAGTGTCCTCCTACTAGGCTAGCATGAGCCTCGAGCATAATCTTGTGTTTGGTTGGTGAGTTGTTGGGTATATAAATTTTGTTATGATAAGTGATGTATGTGCCTTATTTTTTCCAGTGGGGATATTGATGTGGATCGTGGGTAATTTTTTGAACCAGCTCATCGTTGTTGTACTTTGCTGTGAGTCCTTCTAATAGGGTTGAAAATGGTTGTGTGATTTTTGTGAGGCTCATTAGACTTGGACAATCTGGAATTTCTGGCAGCCGAGATAGAGTATCGACCGCCTGGTTATTTTTGCCCGCCCTATATTGTATGATGAAATCGTATCCTAATAGTTTGGACAAGAAAATTTGCTGCTCGGGAGTTTGTATTTGCTGGGTCAGCAAGTGGTGCAAGTTTTGATGGTCCGTTAAAATGAGGAATTGGTGGCCTAGTAAGTATTGTCGCCATTTAGCCACTGTGGCCGTTACCGCGTATAATTCCCGAATATATGTTGATTTTTTTTGCTTGAGCGGTGATAGTTTTTTGCTAAAATATGCTATGGTTCCTTTGGTTTGGCGTAATACTCATTTCCTCTCCCAGCTCTTTGCGAGACCGACGAACCGCCGAGGAAGCCGATCGGCGCCGCTCGCTCCAGACTTCTCAAATCTCCTCCGATTTCTTCGATTTTTCTTTCTATCAAGAGGTAATCCCCTCCTCTACACTCCTCTTTGGTCTTATACAAAGATTTGGCACATTTTGAGTAGAGCCGGAAAGCTAGGGTTTTCGTTTTTGGAGTTTTTTAGTTCCTCTTCATGCCAAAAGTTTCTGAAAAGCATGAGTACGCATATCTTAATATTAGTTCATGATTTCAAGTACTGTTAGTAAAACCCTAGTTGGATTAATTTGATTTCAACAAGTTTCAACCTTCCTAATGATGGAAAAATGCTCCTCCTATGTTCTAGCCCTCATTTAGAGCAAAACCCTTTCCAAAGAAATTAGGGCAGAGATTCGTAATTGAGATTTGATGTCTTTTCCTTCCATTAAGGGTAGTGTTTCTTTATCTAGGATTTACTGCTTCAAATTATGTACTTATATGCAATATGGATTTAGGAATTTTTGGATTGGATGGGTTATGGAATAGGGTTATGGTGTCATATAAGTAGAATTTTGAGTTAGCAATTTCTTACCAAAGTTCGCTTATTAACAGATATCACAAAAGAAAAGATAATATGACGAGAATTTCAAGACCGACAAAAAGGAGAGAAAAGCAAGGTGAGTACTTATTTCTTTAATTATGCATAGCCTTGAATTATTTTGATACACACCTGATTAGCTTTTCATACTGAAAATATTTTAGTGCATGTACAGCGACATGAAATGAAAATTGTTTGCGTTCATGAAGCACGGATAATTATGAAAATTGTTAGAACCTGTTGAATCGAAAATAATAAGAATTAAGTGATGATCTTAAAAATGTTTGAATAAAACCAATGATACCTGATACGAAGATTAAAGATGAATATTGACTATGAATACGTGAATAAGAACAGAACGAAAAGAAAATAAGCATCGATGCATCAGAAATGATAAGGGTTAACCCAGTAGCCGTAGTGGGGGTGTGAATACGCTACGGCGGAATGTGCTTTTGATATTGATTGAGGCCGTTGAAGGCCGGAGGCCGTTGAAGGCCAAGAGGTCGTTGAAGACCAAGAAGGAATCTACAGCAACCCTTATAATTTCCTAATTTAATAAAGCGAAAGATAAACGAGGAATCTGATTTAGAAACTGATTATGAGAACATCTGATGTCTGATGATTGACGAAAGAAAATGAATTGACTGAACTACAGTTGAAAGAACCTGAAAATTGATGAAAAGATTTTGAATAACAGAAATGAAACGACGTGAACGAATAAAGACAGAATGTGAAAAGAAACGAACTGAATAGAAGAATTTGAAAAGTAAACATATTGTTACTTTATTGATATGTCATTCTTTACTTGAATGCATTTATCTACTGCAATTTGAATTCGATGATGAAAGGTGAATAAAACTTCTGATAATTGAAAGTGACTCATAAGAGATAGGAACGAAGAAGAACTATAAGAATGAATGCATATGAACGTGAATGAATAAGCCTAGACCATTCGATGAAATGAACTTGAAAGAACGTAAGAATATAAAGAACTTGAAGAACCTAAAGACCTGTATGCATATTGATACTGATATTTCTTGTTTGCATGTACAGCAGTTAAAGAAGCATGTTATTCACTTAGTCATATTCGTTATGACTAAGCCCGTTGACTTCATTTTTTTTAGGAAGATGCGCGTTTCTTGAAGACTCTTAAGAAATCAAAGTGGTCCTTTGAAGAAAAGAAAACTAAAGATTAAGCTAAGGTATGAGTTTTTATTATGTGTTTTATTCTGTATTCACTATACTTACTTCTAGAACATCCTGACATGAATGATATGAAAATAAGTTTTGATACAGTTTCATGTGGGGTCTGAATAGGGGCCTCACAAATTTACTCATGCCAAATTTTCCTGAAAATCAGAACTCACAAAGGCCTCATTTCTGGCCCATTTCTAAAATCTAGGAGTATAATCTATATCCTGCTACGCATTTAAATCCTTCACATTCTCTCCCCAAATCTTCTTCACAACTATAGTTTTAATTATTAGCTCTAGATTGGGCATTTGTTTAGACAGTGACAGGCGACAAGCAAGAAGATGAAAGGTTGATTAGATCCTGTATCCAGCTCTTTCATCCTAAAAATGAACCGACATCGAAACACCAACATAAGAACACCATTAACACAACAACAATGAGATGCGCGTAATGCAAGGCGACGAGAACTACGAGCTATTCGACAGTCAACAAACCAAAATCAACCATACGTGCTTCGAAATACGACTACTCACGAACAATTGGAACTTCCAGCAACTATTGCCATCACCAACCCCAACAATACCACTACCCAATCACCATCTGGTAGCGGTACAAATTTACTTTAACAAATTATAGTATTACAATAACTACAAGTAACTTCAATAACTATTACTCCACTCCGCATAGATTATTCAACAACGAAGAGAACGAACTCGGGCTCGAGTTCAACGTCTGAGGGCCCGAATGTCTACCGAGCAATGTCAAGCACAAAATGCACGGAGACGAGAACAACGTTGCAATCAGGATAATACCCAACCTATTGCACAACAACCTCTCGGTTTACAATCAAATGAACCATCAACGTCCGTTCAAGCTACACAATCATCTCATGGTAGCATTCAAACACTAATCCTTTCCATCATCTGTTTTTATATTCTACAAATATAAATAAATACCAAACAAATCAAGCTCAACAACACCGTCGTACTACAACAACCCGTTCAAGGAGAAGTACCAACTCAAGCCATAATCCGCAAAATACAACTAGCAGACATGAGATAACGCAGGAACCATAAACACACCACAAAACAACACAATCAAAGACAACAACTACTACACCAAAGACGAACAACAACTTCAGAAACATCGCCTCAAACAAATACCAACCATGAACAAACAGACATCTTAACAACGACAACAATACCCACACCAACAACTGAGAACCCTTATTTGGCACTTCCATTTTGTAACATTGCACGAAACTGCTACCCAGCGCGCAATGTCCCTACAGCCACTTTGCGTCCCTCAAAGCTTTGTAGACACTGTCAAGCCAAACTTTTCCACAAAGAAACACCAACTATGTGTTGCTCTAGAGGAAAGGTTTCTCTTCAACCTATAACTGTGTCGGTTGACCTCTACAACCTTTACACTGCTCAAACAACAGAAGGAAGACACTTTCGACAAAATATTTGTGCTTACAACCACATTTTCTCATTCACGTCAATCAGCATTACAATAGATGAGACCATGTCGGCTCTCAACAGGGGTATCTATAGTTTCAGGGCACATAGAGCAATATATCATCGAATCGGTTCTCTTCTACCTGCTCCGGGATGCAGACCTAGGTTCTTACAAATGTTCATTTACGACATGGAAAATGAATTACATAATAGATTGCAAGAAAATGATGGGCAGCTTGAAAACTTGATTCAAAACATCACTGACATTTTAAATGCTTACAACCCGTTCGTTCAAACCCTACGTCATTTAGCAAGACACACTGATATCCAGGAATGCAGACTCCAGATCAAGAAGAGACCTTCTAACCAACATCAGTACTCACTGCCTACAACATCTCACGTAGCCGCAATATTGGTAGGCAGAGAAGACTCCTTCGATGCAACCAAAAGAGACATTGTGGTTCAGACAACTGCCAATAATCTACTAAATATAAAGGAATATTCTGGATATTATGATCCACTACAACACCGTCTTTTACTACCATGTGGTACATTTGGCTGTCATGACGAGCCCCAAATGCACCGTAGGGAAAGGGTCAGCTTTTGTAACTATTACCCATACATACTACAGGTATTCTATCTCTTCTTCTATAATAGACTTTGCCAACACATTTTTCAATAACAAAATTAATTTCAACATACTCAAATTCATGGGGCTACTCCAACAATACTACTACACGGGGATGTCCACTGCAATAATGTGCAGTGGATAATGCAGTAAAAATAGAAACCCAAAAATTGAGTTGGATAAAATCACACTGATGAGTAGTTTATTCACTCATCTTTTAGTTTAATTTAATTATAATTCTTAAGTAAATCTATTTAAATTATATGTATTTTTCTACCTAAATTGCTTCCTCATATTTCTATGAGCTAAATTAAATTTATTTTATGATTTCAGGTTTTTCTGGACACATTGGACCAAAACTTCAAGTACACGCCCAAGGTCACGGACGTGACCAAGGGGCGTGACAGCCCAGAGGTGTTCCAGACCTGTTTCCGCCACTGCGGGGCATTCCGTGGAGTTTCGCCAAGAACACGCCCCCAGGTCACGGGCGTGACCAAAGGGCGTGACCCAGTGTCACGGCCGCGATCCGCAACAAGCATCCAGATCAGCCTGCTACGTCAATTAAAGTTACACGCCCCAGGTCACGCCCGTGACAAGGGGGCGTGTCATCCAGTACACAGGCGTGACTCGCCCTGCGCCACTTCCCGCCGAAGCTTCCCGCCAACAGCCTGTTTTAAAGTTACACGCCCCCAGGTCACGGGCGTGACCTAGGGCCGTGACACGCACATAATGCCAGCAATTACTCCAGAAGGCGCCCTCTCCACTGCTGCTTCGATCACGTCTGTTACACGCCCCATGGTTACGGGCGTGACAAAGGGCGTGTAACCCAAAATTTTCAACTATAAAAAGGCAGCTCCTCCAGATGATCAAGGACGTTGTATTGGAGTCCAAGCCTCCATTTCTTGCATTATTACCGTGTTTTTAAGTATTCTAGCTCTACTTTTTCTTGCACTTGTAATTTCCCTTTTCAATAGTTGTAATTCCTTTTCTTGAATTAATAAAATTTGTTGTTTTGTTCATCCATTCTCTTAATTCTGTCCACCCCTCTTTTCAATAGTTATAATCTTCAAGTTGAGTTACCTTTCTTGTTGCAACCAAATCAAAGTACTTTTTGATAGAACAATAGAGACTTTCTTGAGTAAGAGTAATCAACACGCCAAGATTTTTATACGACCTTGGTTTTTATAAGCCTATACTACATTCGACATGGTACACTTGCCGTTGTCGTTTGCAAGCATAGTTTTGCTCATCAAGTTTTTGGCGCCGTTGCCGGAGATCTGAGTTGATATTTCGAAAGAGAATATCTATTGGTTTTATCGTTTCCTTTCTTCTCTTATTTCTTTTTATTTTTCATTTCTACTAGGTGCAACTAAATTCCTGGAAAGGATGCTTTGAACTTGAATTCCCATCACAGTCTCTAGTACCTTGCGAGCCCTTCACCAGGTTGACCTTGGGAAGTCCATGCCTAATCTTAAATCACCTAATTAAAAAAAATATATATTTATAATAAATATTTATAAAAGAAATATAATAAATATATTTATCTAAAATTTTACTTTTTTCGCCTCTTTTTCTCTTTTCTTTTTTGTTTATGACCCGACACAACTCTCCAGACTCCAGCTAATTTTGAATTTGGTTTTGATCCGGAAATCGAGCGCACATTGCAGCGACGTCTCCGATTTAGTGATCTACCTATAATTCGCAAAGAGTCGGTCGGAGAAACTAACGAGGAAATAATGGGTGATCCCAACCATAATGAGGCCCCGCTATGGACCATGTCCTATTATGCGAGACCAAATTGGGAGGGTACACAATCTAGTGTTATTCTCCCGGTAGTGGTGGATAATAATTTTGAAATTAAAACGAGCATCATTTAGATGGTACAACAAACCATCATTTTCGATGGCTTACCGGATGAAGATCCTAATTTACATTTACATAATTTTTTGGAAATTTGCGACACATTTGATATAAATGGCGTCACCGATGATGCCATTCGTTTACGCTTATTTCCTTTTTCTTTGCGGACTAAGGCCAAGCAATGGTTGGACTCTCTTCCTAGAGGTTCCATCACTACGTGGGCCGAGATGACGGAGAAATTCTTAACAAAATATTTTCCTCCGGCAAAGTCCGCTAAATTACGTACGAACATTCTCTCGTTCATGCAAATAGAATCGGAGTCTCTCTACAACACATGAGAGCGCTTCAAGGAACTTTTGCGGAGATGTACTCACCATGCCCTTCCCGTATGACAACAAGTTCAGACTTTCTACAATGATTTGAATCTCCAAACGAGGAAGATGATTGATGCAGCCGCGGGGGGGGGGGGGGGGGGGGGGGGGGGGGGCAACCTTAATAACAAAACCCCCGAAGCTGCTCAAGAGCTTTTTGAGGAGATGACCATGAATGCCTATCTGTGGAATGCGCCACGGTCGCACCATAATAAGCCGACCCGACTTTTTGAAGTCGAGGCCACCCCTAACTTAGCGCATCAGGTAGAAATACTCACAAGGCAAATGACGGAGATATCTGCTTCCTCCGCAACAAATTGGGCTAATAATAATAATTTTAATAATTTGAATAATAATTTCATTCAAGAGCAAGTAGATTATATGAGGAACTCCTATCGCCCTCCTTATAACCCGAATAACATTCTTCCGTTTAACAATAGTTATAATCCTGGTTTAAGGAATCACCCAAACTTTTCATGAAGCAACCCCAATAACGCTCAACGACCACCACAAGTGAATCCTCCCGGATTCGCTCCTCCACCACCACCACAAAAGCCCTCTCCACTTGAAGAGGTCTTCACTAAGTACATTGCCTCCAATGAGTCCAATATCCGGAATCTCACCGGATCGGTCAAAAATTTAGAAAATCAAATTGGACAGCTCGCCAAAATGTTCTCCGAACGCCAGCAAGGAGCACTTCCAGGCAACACTGCGCCCAATCCGCGGGAGAGCGCCAACGCAATCACCCTTCACAGCGGAAATGAGATAACTTCTTCAAATTTGGTCGAGCCCGAGGTACACATTTCATCCCCCCCCCCCCCCCCCCCCCCCCCCCCCCCCCCCCCCCCCCCCCCCCCCCCCCCCCCCCCCCCCCCCCCCCCCCCCCCCCCCAAGTTCTTTCTTCACCTACTTTACCGTCTTCTACTTTAGCTCCGCGCAATATTAAAAATCCTTCTATTCCTTATCCTTCGAAATTTAAAGATGAGCGCAACGAGGAGCAATATAAAATATTTATTGAAATTTTGAAACAAATCCAAATAAATGTACCATTCTGCGAAGCAATTGCTCAAATGCCCAAGTACGCTAAATATCTAAAGGAGTTACTTTAAAAATAAAGAAACTTGAAAATTTTTCACGTATTTCTTTAAACGCAGAGTGTTCGACGACTTTATTAAATAAATTACCACAAAAATTAAACGACTCGGGACGGTTCTCCATCCCATGTATGTTTGGTAATTTATTAATCAAGCACGCCTTGGCCGATCTAGGAGCTAGCATAAACTTAATGCCTTTTGCGTTATTTAAAAAACTTGGTTTGGCAACCCAAGCCCAACTAACATAAGCATCCAACTAGCGGATCGGTCAGTTAAATACCCAATAGGGGTCATTGAAGATGTGCTAGTGAAGGTTGATAAGTTTATCTTCCCGGTAGACTTTGTCATCCTCGATATTGAAGAAGACGCCGAAGTACCCCTAATACTTGGCTGACCTTTCCTAGCCACCGCTCGAGCTATAATAGATGTAAGTAACGGAAAACTTCTTCTGCGAGTTGGAGAGGAAGAAGTTATTTTCAATATTAATCAATCAATGAGAAATGCGCTTACTAACGACGATTCTTGTTTTATTTTAAAATCAAATTATGAAGAAGAATTATCAACTTTTGCGGAAATAATTTTCCTTCTTTATGAAAATCCGGAGTTACAAACTTTATTATGTCTTGAAGAAACGACCCGACAGGCAAATTTTGAACAAATAAATTTAAATATTTTTAAAATCAAAACATCTTATGAAGAGCCACCGAGTCTAGAATTAAAACAACTATCGGATCATCTAAAATATGTATTTTTAGATGAAAATTTAAAATTACCGGTGATTATTTCTTCTACGATTAATGATTCGAAAATTTCCGAATTAATTAAAGTTTTAAATAACCACCGCCATGCAATTGCATGACAAATTTCGGATATTAAGGGTATAAATCCCTCATTCTGCACGCATAAAATAAATCTAGAAAATAATCCTCGCGGCACAATTCAGCCTCAACGACGCCTTAACCCCAATATGAAGGACATCGTTAAGGCCAAAATTATAAAATTATTGGACGCGAGGATTATTTACCCAATTTCTGATAGCACTTGGGTTAGCCCGGTGCAAGTCGTGCCTAAGAAGGGTGGAATGACAGTAGTTGAAAATGAAAATAACGAGTTGATTCCAACCCGTACTGTTACGGGTTGGCGGGTCTACATCGATTATAAAAAATTAAATGATGCCACCCGCAAGGATCACTTTCCGTTACCCTTCATTGACCAAATCTTAGAACGTCTATCCGGTCACTCGCACTATTGTTTCTTTGATCGTCTTTCGGGATATTTTCAAATTCCAATCGCACCCGAAGACCAAGAGAAAACCACCTTCACTTGTCCCTTCGGCACCTTCGCCTATCGAAAGATGCCGTTTGGTCTTTGTAACGCGCCAGCTACATTTCAAAGGTGTATACTCACAATTTTTAATGAATTAGTTGAGGACGTCATGAAAGTTTTCATGGATGATTTTTCAGTCTATGGCGATTCCTTTCAAAATTGTCTAAAAAATCTTGATCATGTTCTTCAGCGCTGCGAAGACACGAATCTGACACTCAACTGGGAGAAGTGCCACTTTATGGTCCGTGAGGGATTAGTCCTCGGACATAAGGTTTCTAGTAAAGGGATCGAGGTCGATAGGGCCAAGATCGAAGTCATAGAAAACTCCCTCCGCATACTAATATTAAATCTATTAGGAGGTTTTTAGGACATGCAGGTTTCTATAGACGGTTCATTAAAGATTTTTCAAAAAATACAAAACCGTTAACACATCTTTTAGAAAAAAACCACGTTTATCTTTGATGAAGAATGTTCTAAGGCGTTCATTAAAATTAAAAATGAACTTATCAAATCGCCTATTTTAATTTCGCCAGATTGGTCTCTTCCGTACGAAATCATGTGCGATGCAAGCGATTTTACCGTAGGTGCGGTCTTGAGCCAAAAGGTGAATAAATACTTTCACCCAATTTATTACGCAAGCAAAACACTTACATCCGCCCAAGCTAATTATACAATGACAGAAAAAGAACTTCTAGCGATTGTTTTCGCCTTTGATAAATTTCATTCTTACATAATGCTATTAAAAATTATTGTATTTACAGATCACTCCGCCCTCCGGTACTTGCTAGATAAAGGGGACGCCAAACCCCGACTATTGAGATGGATCCTACTATTGCAAGAATTCGATTTTGAGATCCGAGACAAGAAAGGAGCGGAGAACTTGGCGGCCGACCACCTCTCAAGATTGGAGAACCCGACAGCAGGAGCACTAGTGGAGGCCGAGATAGATGATAAATTCCCTGAAGAGCGCCTCCTCGCCATCACTAAGGTAATAACTTCTTCCACCCCTTGGTACGTGGATCTTGCCAACTATTTAGTGGCACGGGTCCTTCCAAAAGATTTTCCAAGTCAACAAACGAAGAAATTCTTTTCGGACTTGAAAAATTATTTTTGGGAGGATCCCTTTTTATTTCGTGTCTGCGCGAACCAAGTGGTAAGAAGGTGTATTTCGGACGAGGAAGGTGAACAAATTCTGTTGCACTGCCACGAAGGTCCAACCAGTGGACACTACCAAGCAAACCGGACTGCAAGAAAGGTGCTAGAGGCGGGCTTCTACTGGCCCACCTTATTCAAAGATGCTCACACTTTTGTGAGTAAATGTGATAATTGTCAAAGGTCAGGTAATATTTCTAACCGAGACGAAATGCCCCAAAATATATTTCTAGAATGCGAAATTTTTGATTTATGGGGAATAGATTTCGTAGGCCCGCTACCTTCTTCCCATAATAATAAAAATATTCTTGTTGCGGTCGATTACGTGTCAAGATGGGCGGAAGCACAAGCCCTTCCCACCAATGACGCGAGAGTCGTCGTAAACTTTTAAAAAAAATTATTTTCACGATTTGGCACACCCCGAGCACTAATTAGTTATAGGGGCACACACTTTTGTAACAACCAGCTTGCTAAAATTTTAGCAAATTATGGAGTTACACACAAATTTTCTACCGCTTATCACCCACAAGCGAATGGACAAACGTAGGTAGTAAATCGCGAATTAAAAGAATTTTAGAAAAAACTGTATCCGTTAATAGGAAGGATTGGTAATTAAAATTAGACGACGCACTATGGGCTTATCGGACAGCGTACAAAACCGCCATCGGATGTACACCGTACCGATTAGTCTATGGAAAAGCGTGTCATTTATCGGTGGAATTAGAACATCGCGCATTCTGGGCGCTTAAATTTTTAAATTTAGATTTGAACTTAGCCTCCGATCAACGAAAGTTTCAACTTAATGAATTAGATGAATGTCGCGCAATCGCTTATGAAAATAATAAATTTTATAAGAAGCACACTAAGTTTTACCATGATAAGAGAATACAATTTCCAAAATCTTTTTCACCGGGAGACTTACTCCTTCTATATAATTCTAAACGAAAACTTTTTCCGGGCAAATTAAATTCCCGATGGTCCAGCCCCTTTGTTGTAAAAGAGGTTTGGCCATATGAGACCGTGCTAATAGAACACCCGGATCAAGGCCCTTTGAAAGTTAACGGGCACCAGTTAAAATTATATCACTCCGACGACCCAGCGCCCGGCAAAATTGAAACGCTTAACCTCACCAACTTTTAAGAAGAACGCCAATTAGTCAAGCTACGCGACGGTAAACAAAGTGCTTTTGGGAGGCACCCCACCATTATCCTTTTTGTTTTCTTTGTCTTGTTTAACTTATTTTTTGCAGGTTTTGTCCGACAACCCCGTCTATTAAACAGGGAAGCCCTTTAATCACTTCATTTCTTTTCTTATTTGTGTATTACTTAGTTTTAAACATTGTGGACAACGTTTAATTTTATGTATGAGGGTGTAACATATCGTTATTTGCAGGAATTTAAAAAAAGAAAAAAATATAAAATATTTTATAATAAAAATCTCATTTCTTGGAAAAGACGCTTTGGGCTTGAATTCCCATCACAGCCTCTAGTACCTTGCGAGCCCTTCACCGGGTTGCCCTTGGGAAGTCCAAGAAGAATTTTTTTTAAGCTGAATTTTTATACTTACTCATATGCCAAATCTTTAGTAGATTTGCTTTTGTATAGTGTCGTAGGAAATTTTTATACTTTATTAGATTTTGAATTTTGAAATAAAATTATTGACTCATGCAGTGTTCCTAGTTAAGTGCACGCGTTTGTAGAATTCTATGTCAAATTAACTATTCAGCATAGAATTAGATTTATGATTTTCTAACTGCGATAAAACAATTGATAAGTAGTAAAATATACGTATTTTTAATATAGTTATTAGTATGGTTTTAATTAATATTATAAATTTTCTATGTAAATTAATGAATAATTGCCTGTTTTATTATTTTTTGTTACTAAATTAGTTTTATTTCTTTTTTTCAGATTTTTGACAAAATTTTCTCACGTCACGCCCGTGACCAAGGGCGTGTAAATTTAAAGCTCTGCGTTCAACGAACCCCCTTCCAGCTCACTCCAGTAGACCAAGTCACGCCCGCGACTCTACAAGTCACGCCCGTGCTCCAGCAAAGTCACGCTCGTGAGCCGCCAGCGCGTCACGACCCAAAGTCGCACCCATGCTGCTAACGTCTGCCTCCCATAGTCACGTCCGTGACTCTACAGGTCACGCCCGTGACACACCAAGTCACGCCCGTATGCAACCTTATTTGACAGCGGAACCTTCGAGAAGACGGCGAATACAGCCGAGCACTTGTTTAAGACGGTTGAGACGGATATTATTTCTGCACCTTTATAAGTATTTCATTTCTATACCACCCCCGTCCTGGATAAGAGGCTAAGAACTTTTTAGCGTGAGAGGACCCAGCGCCACCAACTCGACCAAAAGACCGGTTTGTTTGGTGAAGGCGCAACTGTTCTTTATATCAACTTGGTCCTCGGGCGGATCCACGGGGCAGCCAGTTAGGCCCACGGGAGACACACCCTTCCGCTTCGAATAGCACCGCAGCACCGGGGCGATTCTGAACCGCAGTTCCAACAATCCCCCCCAGAAACGACCCCGAGGTTTCGAACCCGCGACCCCCTCTAATACCAATTGAGAGGTCCCAGTGCCACCAACTCGACCAAAAGACCGGTCTGTTTGGTGAAGGCGCAACTGTTCTTTATATCAACTTGGTCCTCGGGCGGATCCACGGGGCAGCCAGTTAGGCCCACGAGGGACACACCCTTCCGCTTCGAATAGCACCGCAGCACCGGGGCGATTCTGAACCGCAGTTCCAACATAGCGCTTGTTTAAGATGGTTGAGACGGATACTATTATTGCTTTTATATAAGTCTTTTTATTTCCCTTTTTATCCGCTTATATCCGCTTAAATTATTAAACATGTATTTTCTTAATTATGGCGTCTCCATTCCAATGAGTGGCTAATTTCCTTTAGCGCACGATGTCGAAGAGCATTGGGACACAAAAATAGTTTTTCTAAAAATAAAACATCTCTTTCTAAAATAATTAACAAGCTTAAGGTTTACCCGAGAATAACGTTGAGTGGAGCCACATAATCAATGTGTGGTTTTCATTTCCGTCTCCGTACACTAGTTAGCTGAGAGGCTCGTGCGTGCGGACTGATCGCTTAAGGGTAAAGAGAAGTGCGCTCTACCCTCGGGAGAGGATGAGGTAAGTCTCCCGAATTGGAAGTAAAAACCCAATAGCGGGGTTCACAACATAAAGCGAGTATTAAGAAGATTCGATTATAGAACGAGAGTTCGGTCGAATATTCATAATCTCAGGTGGGCGTAACCTCGAGAGAAGAGCGTTCATAATTATGGAACCTCCACGGACAAGCCGTTTTAATGTTTTAAGAAGTCATCTCTTTTACTTCTAAAAAAGACTATTTTCGTCTCAAGGTCATTTGACATCGGGCGCTATTTATTATCATCGTTTAGAACTCTAGTTATACGCTTATTATCGTTCGCTTTTAAAAACCCACACTAAAAACATATTTCAATAAAATAATAGTTTGTTCCTCAAAGGAGTATAATCAACACGAAAATATACGACCTCGATATTTTCTAAAACAAAATATAATGTATTACTCACGATAAGGTATACTTGCCTTTATTATATGATTAGTTCGGATTAAAATTTAAACAAAAACTGTTCAAACTAATTTAGTGCAAAACTCTCCTTTGCTATTTTAAAAAACAATTGAATTCGGCATTGTAGTCAAGGTGTAAACGCCAATACTTCGAAAGCAGAAAAAGACTGTTACTTCTATCTTTCGATAAGATAACGGTTAATTTCTCAAAATAGGAGTACTTGCGAAACTCTTTGAAAACATCCGCCTAATTCTAATCTTGTCATATAAAGGTTGCGCAAACCAAATTAAAAAGAAGAAACAATCCGAGAAAAATCATCAAGTTTTTGGCGCCGTTGCCGGGGACATTAGTGTTGTTATTTGAAACAAGAAATTACTATTACTTTTATCATATATATTAAATATATAATAAATATATATATATATATAAATAAATAAATAAATAAATAAATAAATAAATTAAATATATATATAAATAAATAAATATATAACTGCGAGAAAACAATCTTTGTTTTACTCTTACCTTGAATCCGGTAGAATCTGAGAATAATTCAAGTGAGTATGTAGAAGTTATTAGAGAAATATTACACATTTTGAACGGAAGGGTATTCTTTCTCGATGGCTAGAACTTGCCTCTAGCAATTCTCGAAGCATTTGCATAGGTTTGTCATAGTTTTTAGAAGTGATTTAGGCCATCTTTTGATCGTTTGTGCCTGTTTGCCCACTTAATTTTTTTTCATTGTTTGTACACTTTGGGCCTTTCCTTATTTCCTTTGCTACCTCCACCTTTCATTTTCACCAAAGCCAAAACATCCACCCCATGATCACACTAAATATTTGAGATTTATTTTGCAATGGGTTCTATTGTGAAAATGAGGAAATTGCAACCTCTTATTTGGAGCTATACTGAAAAAAAAATGTGAAAATTATTTTGTTGGCAAATTGTGAAAAATAAAGAAAATTATTCATGGCCTTATGTTTGAAAAATATGAGAGTTTTTGTATGTCTGGCTTCATGACAACTCTTATGCGAGGTTTAAATTTTGATAATTTTGGGAAACTCTCACATTGGTTTAGTGTGATCTTTAGACGTCATGTTTGATCTCTTTGATTTCCAATTCCAAATCATATACCTAAGCCAAGCTTCACTCCTAATGAAAGCCCTTTTGATCTTTAAGCTATGACATTATACTTGTGTAGTGGAGAGAGTGCGACTGGGCAAGCCTATGGCCATCGTCATTGATGGATTTCTTTGGAGGCTATCCCGAAACTCGATTTTGGGTAATATTGATCTTAGAAAACACGCTACCCGCTCCCTGAATAGCATTCGAGAATTTACCGAACTTTCAACTTAAAAGTAAAAACAATATGTTAAATCACATTTTTGAAAATTATAAGCTAATCGTTATGCTAAATAGGTCTTTCAACTAGGATCTCTACACGTAGGCGTAAGACTTCGCATTTTTATTCCTTGAGTTCAAATTTCTTTTTCTAGTATTTAAATTTCTCTACTCCTATGAAAAGTTGTTTGTTCGGGACTAGTAAACGAGTAAGTATGTGGGTAATTGATGAGTAGTTTATTCACTCATCTTTTAGTTTATTTTAATTATAATTCTTATATAAATCTATTTAAATTATATGTATTTTCCTACCTAAATTGCTTCCTCACATTTCTATGAGCTAACTTAAATTTATTTTATGATTTAAGGTTTTTCTGGACACATTTGACCAAAACTTCAAGTACACGCCCAAGGTCACGGGTGTGACCAAGGGGCGTGACAGCCCAGAGGTGTTCCAAACCTGTTTCCGCCAATGCGGGGCATTCTGTGGAGTTTCTCCAAGAACACGCCCCGAAGTCACGAGCGTGACCAAAGGGCGTGACCCAGTGTCACGGCCGCGATCCGCCACAAGCATCCAGATCAGCCTGCTACGTCAATTAAAGTTACACGCCCCAGGTCACGCCCGTGACTAGGGGGCGTGTCATCCAGTACACGGGCGTGACTCGCCCCGCGCCACTTCCCGCCGAAGCTTCCCGCCAGCAGTCTGTTTTAAAGTTACACGCCCCCAGGTCACGGGCGTGACCTAGGGGCGTGATACGCACGTAATGTAACATCCCATTTCGCGCTAGGCCCCTATGATGAAATTTAAAACAGTGAAATGAATGAGTGTGCTATAAAAGGTTGCCTCCTCGTCATGTGGTGTTAAAATAAGGAATTGTTTATAGCTAAAAGAAGAAGCTTTGGAAACTATATGTGGGCTGCTAATACAAAAAGGGTGTGCTGATAGCACTTGTGGATAGGTGTGCTGCTATCTATTTCCTATTTGGGGGTGCTGCTTTCTAATTCCTATTGGAATAAGTATGAGCTTGGTGTGCTGATAGCTATGGTGTGTTGTTAGCACAATTGTTTTGGTAAATATTCTTCATAATCAGCAAATTAGAACTAATAAAATAGTTGGAAAAAGGAGCCACTATTAGTAAGTCAGCTATGCTGATTATTGGAGAGATTCTAGAATCCGAGGAGATCTATTTCATATGCTTTTTATTTATTTTTCTAATTGATCTTACATGATCCTGGTTCATTTGTAATTAGCTTCTTGACGCTTCTCAGGATGAATGATAACTAAAACTGTCTTCCTTGTTATATTCTATATATCTTCCATGCAAATCAATGCAAGTTTATATTTTAGCAACGTCGAACGGGGAGCATTCGGCTAGCAGCTTCCGTTCGACGAACGTCGAACGGTAAGCTTTCGGCTAGCTGCTCCCGTTCGACTCGTCGAATGGGGAGCATTTGGCTAGCAGCTCCCGTTCGACGAACGTCGAATGGGAAGCGTTCGACTAATTAGTCGAACGGGAACCGTTCGACTATATATTATAATAGCTACGATCGACGAAGTATAGGAGAGTTGCGCCCGACGAAATGTTATTCCTTCAGCGGTCGACGAAATAGCGTCAGGCAGTGTTCGACGAAGTGATCAGAGAACGACAAATTCCTGCGTTCGATTAATTTACGAATTCCAGCGCTCGGCAAATTCTTTGCCGCTCCCGTTCGACTAACGTCGACGGGTAGCGTTCGACGAAGTCGTAGCGCTCGACGAACGCGCCGCTCGTTCGACGAATTCTGGGCATTTTCTTCCCGTCGCCCGATAAAGCTTGGGTGCTTTTTCTTTATGATTATTTGAGGCCAACAGTGGATTTACTGTCCAATAAGTAGCTGACAGCTAACTTTGGGGTTCCAAGGCTAATAATGCAAATCCTCTTCTCTCTTAACCCAAGGGCTGCTCACTTCTCCGATTCTTCATCTTCTTCATCTTCTGCTTCTTCTTCTTCTTCTCTTCATCTTCTTCCTGCCACCATAAGGGGCTTTGTTTCTTTTGGCCATGGAGCTTTGAAGGAGCAAAGGTTGGAGGAGATTTGGAGCATGGCCGACCACCACTCGGATGCCATGAAGATGAGCTTTACCCACAGCCGAGAAATTAAGGTGACTTCCTCCCCTCTCCCTTGGTGCTAGCCTCTTAGATCACAATAGGAGAGATGAAGGCTCAAGAGAGCTTCTCGTGTAAGCTTTAATGGAGTTTCTTTAGGAAGCCCAAGCCGGAACCTCAAAATTAGGGCATCGTTCGCCGCGAGGTTCTAGGAATCATTTCTTCTCTTCAAGAGGAAGAGATGGGATTTGATTTGGGGCAAACCCATGGTCATTGAGGGAGAGTGAAGGGAATGATAGTTAGGGATTTTAAAAGGGTGAAATGACCTAACACATGTTTGGGGAAGATGATGGATAATGCTCTGTTAAATAGGTTTGTCTTTTATTGCATAATTTGTAGTGAAGTTGATAATAGCCCCTTGCAAAAATTCATAACATTGCACTTGGTTTGGTTGGGGAAGATGATGATTAACCCTCTGTTTATTAGGGTTTTTGATCATGTATATTATGTGATAAAGAGGATAATAGCCCCTTGCTAAAGAAAGTTTAATTCATAACATTGCACTTGGTAATAAGGGGTGAAATTGTGCGCAGCAGTGTTCAAGCCAATTTTTGGGCTTGTTCCCACTGGAACTAGGTTCCAGGCTCAACATGAAAGTTGTAGCCCTCGGAAGGAGCTTTCCAACGATAGGTTATCCATTTTCTGAAGTGATCTGTAGCTCCCTAAAAGTCCAGTCGAGTGGACTGTCCAGAAAGCTGGATTGGGTTTAGTGCTGCTGATTTTGCTGTCCAGATTTCTGCAGTTGGCTTCAGAGCAGATATTTTGTAGGACCCACTTAGATCTGGGTTTAGGACTCAACAGGAATGTTGTAGCCCTTGATGTTAGCTTTCCAAAATGGGGTGGAACATAATTTGGGGTGGGGTAGAACTCCCAGAAATCCAGTTTTAGTAAACTGTGTCATAACACTTCCGATCTCAGTATTTTGTGGATTTCACTTATTATATTGGTGGGATGCTCATGAAAATTGGTGGAGTCATAGGTGATAACAATATGTACATCCCTGTTGAAATTCATAATTTATGATTAGGTAGTACTAAAGTTATTGCCGTGTTATTTCACAACTTGAAGGGGATATAAATGCTGAATGCGAAGCCTGTTTGGGCCGGAATTTTGTATGAATCATGAATATGCTAGCATTGGCTTGTGATAATGATTTCAGATTTATTTCTGATAAGATGACCCCTTGAATAAACCTTCAATTATAGATTTATGTGGAATCGTAAAAAGGACATGAATGAATTAATATTCACATTGCTCGATAATCTATTGAATGATGTAGATTGGTGATGACCTCCCCATAAGCTTGATAGCTTTAATCGTGTTGAATCACGTTGTGATTTGTACTTAAGACGCTTGAATATTGGTGATATGTTGGGGAGTACATATTTAGTAAAATATGAATATGACACCGTACACAAGTAGTCCTACCGATTTTCGTAGAGTAATTTCCATGATATACACTCGCCACCGCAAAAGAGTTATGATAACTCGGTATGGTTAGCATTGATGGCTTGGGGTGGATTATAAGGTATGGTTATATCTTGCGGTGATATGTTAAGGACCCTGTTGTTGGGGGCCTTGGATGTTAGTTAGCATCAGTTAGACTCTAGACCGGTTGGACTCTTGGTGCTCACCTACCCAAGTCCCCTTCTGTGTCCTTGGAGGCTCCGCTGTGTGTTCTTAGCGTCGAGCAGTACGCAGGGTCTCCGCTGTGTGTTCTTAGCGTCGAGGCGTACAGATGCCTAGGACTGGTAGTGTTCATACCCTCCTAGTAGTGGAGGAGCTCGTTACACTGTCTCCGTTTGGCCACGACGGGAGATGCCTGAGCGGTTAGCTACCCCTCAAAAAGCGAGAACTAAAGGTTTATGTCGACATAGCAATAATGCACGGGTGAGTTCATCATATCATAATCATTGCATTGCATTCATCATTCATAATCATAGCATTGCACCGCATCGGGTCCATCATATAAATTAGTGGGCTCTTTTATATGATGGGTCCCAATTTGGAAACCTTAACTTATAAGTTTGTATGGGCATTCATATAAGTTAAGGTACGATATGAACTGCTTACCTCCTTCTGTTACTTGTACGATATTGATACTCTGCTTATGCTTTTTGTTTCTAGTACTTGCTTATTGATACTCTGCTTATGCTTTCTGTTTCTAGTACTTGCTTATTGATACTCTGCTTATGCTTTCTGTTTCTAGTACATGCTTATATTTGTACCTGTTAGTTAGAGTTATTACAAGTACTTGGGTACTTATACAACCGACATGTTTATACAACCATTCTTGTCACCTGCTTGTATATTTTTGCTTATATTGCAGCTTTTCTTCCTTTCCTTCCGCCCGGTGCCTTGGAGTCGCCCGGGGAGCGGATGTGAAGCCACTTAGTTTTTATGACTAACGTTGTTGCATCCCTCTTTTTAGGAGCACTTAGTTGGTGCGGCAGCGTTCAACACAGGAGGATAGTAAGGTCAGGATGACAGGGCCGGAGACCATGATACCTTGGCTACCGTTAGTGTCAGAGGCGAGTGAGTGGTTTGAGATGTAGCCCTTGGGGCATTTAGCTTGTTACTCGGATACTTTTACAGGAGCTTGTGTAGCTTTCTGTCCTTCTTTGTACTTATTCGGACATTGTTACTTATTGTGATTATATGGCTTCTAATGCTTTCATTATTGATGGGTTGGCGCTGTTTAGTTGGTTTGGCCGGCAGGATAGGCATCTTGTGGAGGAGGCTAGCTCGTGTGCTGGCGCTTCCGCAAGGCGGCTGTCCTGGGCATAAGACTCCCCTCGGCCGTGTTTTGTGTTCCGGGAGGGGGGGTCTTACAAATGGTATCAGCTTGCAACGTTCCTGAGATAAAGAAGTCCATTAAACCACTAGGCCACCCCTGCTAGCTAAATCAGTTTGAGGACAAACTGATGCAGCGGAAGTGGTGGTGTGCCCATGTGTGATTCACATTAAGGCTCTGTTTGGCGCGGCGGCTGCGGATCAGGAATCCACGCTCCGATCCGCAGCCGCAGAAAATCGTCGTTTGGGGCGGTGGTTGGCGGGCTCGGATCACAACGCCCGCCGCTTTAAACGCCAAAAAACCAGCTCCCCCAACCGCGGGGGAGGTACCGCGGTTGCGGATGGCGCTCCCAACCGCCGCGGATGGCGCTCCCAACCCCCGCGCCAAACAGAGCCTAAGTATGTCCACTTTTTCCTATAGGAAGTGCCAACCTAAGCCAAACTCGTACCCTTACGTATAGATGCTGGCTCATTCTGAGACAGTAATTGGTATTCCCATTCCAACAGTTAGAGTTGTTTTGGCATAGGATTGATGCCAACCTAACTAGGATACCATTTTGGTCGACTTAGTAGGATATGTCTTGACGTATCCTAGCCTTATACTGATCTTGGGGATGATTGGGCCATGCAATAAGTGACCTTGATTGACTAAATGAAGAGTTTAACGTGAGTGTAGATGCTAGAGACTCACACCCTGAGATTTCTATCCCAGATATGGAGAAGATACGATAAGAATTCGGATCCAGAGAAGGCTCATTTTGGGGCGAATGTGTTATATTGGTGGCAAGAAACTCAGTCGAAGAGATATGGAGGCTTATCTCTTCGTTTATTGGGTTAGTTATGTACCATCTTGGATCCCTTGAGGAGTTAGAATCGTTGTAATTTTTGACATTTAAGGGAGACCCTTGAAGAGTTAATTCACCTTAAGCAAGGCAGACTGCTAAGGCCATAATTGGGTTGATAGGAATTTTATTAGCGGAATAAGAGAGGAAAGCATTTTGAAGATGATAATTTTCTCTATATTATTTTAAGATTATGTGGATAAGTAACGAGGAGAGTAGTAAATTTACACTTTGGGGATATGCAGCGATGTTGTGATAACATTATAACTGGGGAGTTAATGAAATTTTGTGCATGCATTGCGGGTATGATGATACACTACCCCTGTGTTTGGAAATTTTTGGTGAACATTCTCTTAGTGTTGTAATTACTTGACATTGAGAAATTAATAAGAGTTGGCGGTGGAGTCAACAAGATTAATACGACTTGATTGATGTTCTAAAATTCTAAAAGGTTTTATAAAATAAACATGCATGCCATGGATGATCGTTGGCAGGAATGGTAGGGCGCTTGTAATGGATTTGATTTAGTTTATCGCATTGTGAAGTATGCCCTACTTTTGGTAGTCCGCATAACCCGTGTCGAAAGGAAATAATCCCGAGCCTTGCACCTTGGTTCATGTTGAGTTCAAACATATATAAATGTACCGGGTGATTGGATGTTATTTGCACCTGCTCTCATTACAATGAGATGCAGCTTGGTCGTCGCCGTAAAATTTTAAATTTCTACATCCCGGCTGATATATAAGTGCGTCGATACGGGGATCTATAGGGTAAGAACTTTAACTCGAGGGAGGTGCCCCTGAGGTTTGTGCCCATACGTGAGAAGAATGTACCATAGGGGCGGTGGAAGAAATTTAGTCCAAAAACATACGGGGGCTTGTCCCTTCGTTTATTGGCCTATTTACGTGCCGACTTCGTCTTCCGGTAGATCCTGTTCATTCGAATAGTACGTGATCGATGATGATTGGATTTGTGATAACCTCTCAGTGCGGGTGAGAGCGTCAAGGGTGTTGAGACACGCTGTGAAGTGAACACGTGTAATTGTATTGCCTCGACAAGGCAGTCCTCTAAAGACTCTGTGCCGAGACCCAATCACTGGATAAGGTTTATGTTCACGGTTTAGGAGCCCTTAAATGAAATGAATTAAATCACGAGATAAAAGTAGCACAACTTTTGAATCCGGTGAATTTAAGTAGAACCGGGAGTAGACGAAAGTAACAATTGACTCGAGGTCATGTGTTATTAGAAGGGAATGATGTAATTATAAACCATGCGAGGTATAGAGTCATGGATTCCCCTTACTTTGAGCCTCGATAGCGATTCATAATATCACCAGAACCAATTGATAAGCATTATCGGATGATCATGTGCGGAATTTGGAAACAATTTGAAACTTAATATCAAGTGGATGCCGTGCTAAGTGAAGAAGATGCGTGTTGTATGAATAATTGCCTACATGTTTTAATATTTGAAATTTGGCACTTCTTGAAGAATGTGTTCATCTTAAGCAAGGGGGATGATCGAACACCAAGTTTTGGTTTGCGGTGAGTTCACTCCCAGAGTATTAGAGGTGAGTACCTTAAAGGTGAGCAGGTCTTCACTCTAATCGAAGACTATGCAGGGAAGTAAACTGTAACGTAGCGTTGTGGTGTCTCTCAAGGATCAAAGGTCGATCTGACGACCGCATGACAAATTTTGGGGGACGCCTTAAAGTTTGTCAAGTGGGAACTGTATCGATTTCTGATCGGAGAGGTGTGCTTGCAAGCGTCCAATTAAGAAAACTATACGAGATTGTAGCACCCGTGGTGCTAAGGCATTGTTTGTGATTTGTTAAGTTGACGATTCATACAATTGGATTATAAATACGTGTAGTAATTTTCGGGTCATGTGAAATCGCGAGACGTATGCTGAACCTTGCGAGGTGTGAACAAGTGGCGAGTGTCTGTACTCAGTATTATGCATTTGCACACCAACCCATGTAGAAACCTTGTTGGCTTATCCGCCTCATCCGACGTGTTGTCCGGGAGAAAGTATGATTACCCTCAACTTGACCTCTGATTCTCAGGAATTCAGAGTAGTTGTGTCGATGCACTGGACGGCATGTATGATTTATGGATATAGTAAGCCAAGTAAGAGTACCAAGGAAGTGTGCTGAAGACTCATGGCAGGCAGAAAAGTCGATTGTTAGTAGTTGTTTTGTGTTTCCTTGGTTTTATGAATAGCAGCTGTTTGGTGATGATGGGAGTTTGGTGAATTCCCTTGATCGTGCTAGAAATTCCTTCCAGATTATATGCTTTTCATATGCATATATGTTGTTCCTTTTCTTGTTTTGGTGCTGCTATCATACAGGAGTTCCTACTCTTATCTTTATTCCTGTACACCGCCATACATGCTGTTAAGCTTATGTACATGGGAAATGGAACACATTAGATCTGATACTATGAAAATGGATAATAAAGAGATGAGTGAAGTGATTATCAATAGCATCCTTAAATTTGAAAGGATTATATATATTCTCATCCGCCCCATCTCATTCCAGGTTTTAGAAATTTGGATTTTGTTTGGAAATTCAGGAAATTTCTTTCATTTAAAAATTTCATCATGTTGGGTGTTGGTGACTGCTTGGTTTATTATGCTTGCTGCCTGATAATATGGATAGCTTATACACTGATTATAACTAATTGGCGAAAATTTGGATAACTTTGTTCCTATTTATATTCGGTGGGCTAAAATGTGAATGAGTAGTGACCCTGTAACACCCCGGTTTTGCGGAGCGGAGAGTTAACGTCGAGAAGGAGAATTTTTCTTGACGCACGATCGTGCGTTTTCTTAGCGCACGATCGATCCGACCGTGCGTGCTCTCCGACGGGCAAAAATTGTGTCCCTGTCGTTAGTCGTGCGTTCTAACGCACGGTCGTGCGTTCGACCGTGCGTTCGGTAACAGATCCGTAAACAACGATTTTTGGGCGTCCGATCGAATTAGATCTTGATCGGACGATCCAAATAATTCACTGGGGGGACTTAGGGCGTGGATGAGGGGTTATTCCCTCATTCTTTCAAGTCCTTTCTCTCTCTTAGGTTGGAGAAAGGAGAAGGGGGCAAGGAGGAAGAAGAAGTGAATCCGCCATTGTTGGAGCTTCAGAGCTCCATTCGCCGATCCGAGATCGACAGCGCGTAGAGGGCATCGAGGCACTTCTTCTCCACCGTTTGTTTGCAAGCTTCTCATGGCTAGGAGGAGATCTCAAAAGGTAACGACATTTCTCCTCCCGGTCTTTAGGATGCGTGTATGACATCCCTTATTTTCTGCATTTTTGGCACCGGATCCGTCGAGTGAGAGGGATCCGGGTCGCCTTGGTTCAAAAGGAACCATCGGGTTGATTGAGTCCGTCCCCGACATGATTTGCACTAGAGATCCGCTACGTTAGCGGATTAGGCATTGTGGGTGAAGCTGGATTTGCGACCTTTGGTCTGATTCGGTGATGTTGAATGACGCGCATATTAGGGGTTTTGTTAGAAATCCGATTACGGCGAACTCGTCGTTGTGATGCCCTTGTAGCTTCGTGTGGTAATGAATGTTGAGTTTTGGGCGGGGAAATAATGTGCGGATTATGGGGCTTGTGATGCCTAGGGTTGTGCGAAGGCGCGATTGGTCTTTGTGGTCGGCTGGCTATCCCGTGAAGACTGAGATTCACGTGTGGAGAGTGTCCCGACAAGATTAGTCCCTTCGGTGTTGACTGACGAGAATGTCTGTGCTACAGATGAGTCCGGTGACGGTCGCCAGGCGAGGCAATCGGTGGACGTTGTCCCGAGTGTAAGTCCGGGGCCTTGGGACGTTTTGTTTAAGCCAGAATTATTAGTATCGGTCTTTGTGTGTTGTTGGCGGCCCGAGCATGTGAGCTGTTAGACAAGCCCGATGGCGTGGTGAGCTAGGCGAGGTGGGTCTCAGCGAGAGCTCTTGGCTTTGGGGCTACGATGCCCTTGTGGGGAAATTATGAGTACCCTTGTGTTGGTGATGTATGATGATGTGTTAGATTCATACGCTTTAGGGTGCCTTGGGTGAAACCCGGGTTTGCATTCATTTTGCATTGTTAGGCCCCTTGTATTACCTGCTCAACCTAGAAACGTGGATGATGTTTGTGACACTCATGCCTGTATTTATGTTGCTGTTCTTTATGTACATTTGCATACGAAGTGCTGACTTGCAGGGTGAAGTAGTTCCCCGGGGTCCGCTAGGACGGCCGGGAGGAGGGATGTTGTTACACCGTTTGTGGTCAGCCATAACTGACCCTCGTTTACCGCTCTTTGTGATTTGGTTGCAGGGCAAGAATCGCAGGCTGGACCCAGCGCGCCGGCCAAAAAGGCCTAAAGCCTCATGAAGTGCTTAGTTGTTTTTCTGCATTACTTTCTTCGTACCTTGTTATATCCGGCTTGCATGCCGAGGTAGTTTAGGAAAAACTATCTTTCCCCTTTTGTTGGGATGTCTTTTAGTATTGAATGTTTGATGATTTGGGACGTTGGTTTTGTAAGGCCGTAAGACCAGTTGGAGTCCTTTGTACTATGGACAATCTCTGGGGTTTTGGTTTGTTTCCGCTGTGTTATCTGAGTTTTGAGATTGGGTAGTTAATATCATCTTTTAATACCAAAACTGTGGCGGTTATATGCTGTGGGGTCCCGGCCGGACCCAAATTATATGGTCATTACAGGGGAGGTGTTACAATTTGGTATCAGAGCTAGGTTTGAGTATTCTTGCGAGGTCTAGTGTATTTGGATCGCGTAAGAGATTGTCCACATAGGAGTATTGTGCGGGATCATGTGTATCCCTGTGTTCGAGTCTTGCGATTAGAGCTTGATGAGCTTTTATTTTCCTTGCTTATGCTAGGATGTTGGCGGCGATGCGGGGACGTCGAGGAGGCAAGAGGAGCCTTCGGGGAGCAGTGCTACTGCTCCAGGCCTCATGAATGTGGGCATGTCCCCGGCTGATTTCTGTCGCATGCTAGCGGAGGCAATGGTAGCGGCTCAAGCTGGAGCGATGCCACGGGTTCCTACGCCGGTGGTGCAAGTTGCAACCCCTGTCACTCCGGCGGCTATGCCAGATACACCGGATGTCGAAGTAAGGCAAGCAGAGCCTTTAGCGGAGAGAGCTGTTCCGATGGGTGATCGATTCATGAAGTACTTCTTGAGTTTCCACCCTCTGACATTCAAGGGAGTTGGCACTCCAACGGATGCCGAGGATTGGCTTTCGAGGATCCAGGAACTCTTGAAGGCAGCTGAGACCCCAGAGGAGAGGCAGTCTCACTATGCGAGTTTCATGTTAGAGGGCGATGCGAAGTTGTGGTGGGTGAACCATAACGGTCGCCATTTTGTTGGGCGTGTTCCGTCCATGGAGGAGTTCGGGAACGCTTTCCTCAAGCGTTATATTCCGGCCTCGACAAGGTTAGCACTGCAGCGACAATTTTTGCATTTAGTGCAGCGTGAGAAGACAGTGGATGAATATCTGCAAGAGTTCACTCGGTTGGGTCGTTATGCGGGAACGACTATGGCAGATGATGAAGAGAGAGATAATCTCTTCTATCAAGGGTTGAGGGAAAATTTAAGGCAGCCACTCATAGCCTTGAAGAATGCAGGATTTAATGAGTTGGTCGAAGCCGCTCGCACATTGGAGAGCGACATGGAGCGAACCCAACGACGAAAGGGTTTTGCGGCAAAGCAGGGAGAAGGAAAGCCTTCTCAGTCTCAGTCTCAGTCTCAGTGGAAGTCCGAGGGCAGCCGATGGAAGAAGAAGCCCCATCCTAGTAGGCCTGGGGAGAGAAGTGACGCACCTTCGGGAGATTTCCGCTCCAAAGGTCCGTTTACTTGTTACAAGTGCGGCAAGATGGGTCACATAAGTCGGTTTTGTACCGAGGGCGGAGTTGAGCAGGAGCCGAGGCACGAACAATCAGTGCGTTCAGGTCCTAGTGTTGCAGAGAAGGGGAAAGCGGCGGAGTCAAGTGCTTCGCGGTTCCCTTCAGTGCAGCCGAGAGCGTATAATCTTGGGCAGCAGGAAGCGATACGTCAACCCGATGTGGTGACAGGTACGAAAAGTTTAAGTTTTCGTTTGTTACTATAATGTAGGTTGCGGCCTTTCATGTTTGTTTTGCACGTGGTTAGGTTTCGTGCTAGTTTCGGGCTATCCCTCTCGGGTGTTGTTCGACACGGGAGCGTCACACTCTTTTCTTGCGGAAAGTTTTATCCGGAAGATTGGTGCTGAGTCCGCAGAGGCAGAGGTGGAGCTAAGTGTGCGCATGCCGAATGGGTCTTTCATGACTACCATGAGGAAGGACGCATCGTGATGCAATTTGGCAATAGTGATTTCGTGTTGGTAGCAGCGATTCTGCCACTAGCCGAATTCGATGTTATCTTGGGGATGGACTGACTTGCGGAGCAGCGAGCTAGTATCGACTGTCAGTTGAAGGTGGTAACCCTGAGAGGTGAAGGTAGAGCAAAGGTCAAGTTTGAAGGCCTAAGCGGAGTGGCTTGCTCCCTGATTTCCGCTATGCAAATGAGGCGTGTGGTAAACCAAGGAGGCGAGGCATTTTTAGCTTTGTTGGAGACTCACTCCACAAAGTTGGCTATTAGAGAAGTTCCGGTGGTGGAAAAATTTGAGGATGTATTCCCCGAGGAGCTTCCGGGAGCACCTCCTCAGCGTGAAATTGATTTCTCGATAGAGTTGGTACCGGGTGCGAGGCCGGTGTCGCGTCCTCCGTTTAGGATGGCACCGAAGGAACTGGCCGAGCTAAAGGTTCAGTTGCAAGAGTTGTTAGAGCATGGGTACATTAGGCCCAGCTCTTCGCCGTGGAGCGCGCCGGTATTGTTTGTGAAGAAAAAGGACGGAAGTATGCGGTTGTGCATTGACTACCGTGAGTTAAATAAGTTGACCGTCAAGAATAAATATCCGATTCCCCGAATCGATGATTTGTTCGACCAGTTAGTGGGGTCGGTAGTGTACTCCAAGTTGGATTTGAAATTGGGGTACTACCAGTTGAAGATTCGAGAAGAGGACGTTGCCAAGACAGCGTTTGGGACTCGGTATGGACACTACGAGTTTTCGGTGATGCCGTTCGGACTGACGAACGCGCCATCTGTGTTCATGGATTTGATGAACAGAGTTTTTCGCCCTACTTAGATTCGTTCGTGGTGGTGTTTATTGATGATATTTTGGTGTATTCAAAATCGGAGGCAGAGCATGAGTCTCACTTGAGGCAAGTATTGCAGACTCTAAGGGAGAATCAACTTTATGCTAAGTTCTCAAAATGCGAGTTTTGGAACGAGAAGGTGGCCTTCTTGGGTCACGTAATTAGTGGAGATGGGGTGGCGGTAGATCCAGCGAAGATTGAAGCCATTGGGGATTGGCCTGTATTGAGAACCGTGGCGGAAGTCCGGAGTTTCCTTGGACTAGCTGGTTATTATAGAAGGTTCGTGGAGAACTTTTCGCGGATGGCGTTTCCCCTCACCACTCTCACTCGCAAGGACCAAAGGTTCGTATGGACACCGGAGTGTGCCCGTGCATTTGAGAATTTGAAGGAAAGGTTGATGTCTGCTCCAATCCTTAGTCTTCATAGTGGGACGGAAGGATTTCAGATTTTCAGCGACGCGTTAGGTTGCGGGTTGGGTTGCGTGCTGGTGCAGCACGACAAGGTGATCGCTTATGGGTCAAGGCAGTTAAAGACTCATGAGAGGAATTATCCCGTCCATGATCTGGTGTTGGCGGCGGTAATCTTTGCGCTAAAATTGTGGCGGCACTACGTTTATGGTGCGAAGGTGGAGATCTTCACGGATCACAAAAGCCTGAGGTATCTTCTAGACCAAAAGGATCTGAATATGCGGCAGCGTAGGTGGGTCGAGTTCCTTGGGGACTACGACGTGTAGATTCAGTATACGCCGGGTAAAGCCAACGTAGTGGCGGATGCCTTGAGTAGGAAGTACTCCGGGCAAGGTAATTGGATGGAGGCGCATAACGAGCGTTTGATTCGAGACTTGGAGTCTCTTGACATTTCTTGTGTGGCTAGAGGTGAGTCTAGCGTAGTTCGTTTGAACTGGATTGAAATGCAGTGTGATATAGCGGATCGAATCCGAGAGGCGAGCAGTGCGGACGAGGAGTGCCAACAGTTGGTGTTGGAGGCTCAGCAAAGCGAAGGCACTGCTTTGGAGATGGTTGGTGGGATTTTAAAAAGAGATAGAAGGGTCTGTGTTCCGCGTTTTGGCAAGCTTCGCGAGGAGTTGATGTTCGAGGCTCACTTTACGAAGTACTCCGTTCATCCAGGAAGTACAAAGATGTACGCGGATTTGAAGAAATCTTTTTGGTGGCCTGGAATGAAGCGGGATGTAGCCGAGTACGTGAGCCGATGTCAGACTTGTGCCTTGGTGAAGGCTGAGTGCCAAAGGCCCGGTGGGTTCTTGAAGCCTCTTCCCATCCCCGAATGGAAGTTCGATGACATCTCTATGGATTTTGTGCATGGTTTGCCTCGATCGCAGCAGGGTAACGATGCGATTTGGGTGATAGTGGATCGCCTGACGAAGGTAGCCCACTTCATTCCGAATCAGAAGGGCGATGGAGTGGAGAAGCTCGTGGAGCTTTATGTTCGAAAAATTGTGCGGTTGCACGGGATTCCGAAGAGCATCGTTAGTGATCGCGATGGGCGGTTCACCTCGAAGGACTGGAGATTAGTGCAGAAAAGTCTAGGCACAAAGCTCAAGTTTAGTATTGCGTTCCATCCGCAGACCGATGGTCAGACGGAGCGAACGAACCGTACGTTGGAGGACATGTTGAGGATGTGTGCTCTCGACTTTGGCAAAAGTTGGGAAGACCACCTTTTCATGGTGGAGTTCGCCTATAATAATAGCTTCCAGGCGAGTATCAAGATGGCGCCATACGAAGCTTTGTATGGAAGGAAGTGTCGAACGCCGATGTCTTGGGCAGAGGTGGGAGACACTAAGCTTTTGGGAAAGCAAGTGGTGGAAGATGCTTGCGAGATTGTGCGGACGATTCAGGAGCGCATGAAGGTTGCTCAGGATCGTCAAGCGAAGTATTTTAATGCGCGCCACAGAAACGTGGAGTTTACAGTGGGCGACATGATCTACTTGAAGATCAAACCGTTTAAGGGTGTTTCGCGGGTGCGGCGACTCAAGAAGTTGAGTCCGCGATATTTGGGTCCATTCGAGGTTACGGAACGTATAGGCGAAGCGGCCTATCGTTTGGCGTTGTCTGCAGAGCTGAGTGGATTACATGATGTTTTCCATGTCTCTGTGCTGAGGAAAGCTTTGGTGGAGTCGAGCGTCGTGGTTGAAGCGGCGGCGGTGCCGGTAATGGAGGATTTGGGGGCAAGGGTTCGCCCGGTTTGCGTGGAGGATTCGGAAGTCTGGCAGTTGCGTAACAAGGAAGTCAAGCTTGTAAAGGTGCGGTGGGACAACTGCGGGCGAGACGAATTCTCTTGGGAGCGTGAGCAAGCGATGCAGGAGGATTTCCCGGAACTTTTTGCATCAGGTATGCATCGCAGTTTTCTATTTCAGTTTTGAAATTTCGAGGACGAAATTCTTTTAAGGAGGGTGGAGTTGTAACACCCCGGTTTTGCGGAGCGGAGAGTTAACGTCGAGAAGGCGAATTTTTCTTGACGCACGATCGTGCGTTTTCTTAGCGCACGATCGATCCGACCGTGCGTGCTCTCCGACGGGCAAAAATGGTGTCTCTGTCGTTAGTCGTGCGTTCTAACGCACGGTCGTGCGTTCGACCGTGCGTTCGGTAACAGATCCGTAAACAGCAATTTTTGGGCGTCCGATCGAATTAGATCTTGATCGGACGACCCAAATAATTCGCTGGGGGGACTTAGGGCGTGGATGAGGGGTTATTCCCTCATTCTTTCAAGTCCTTTCTCTCTCTTAGGTTGGATAAAGGAGAAGGGGGCAAGGAGGAAGAAGAAGTGAATCCGCCATTGTTGGAGCTTCGGAGCTCCGTTCGCCGATCCGAGACCGGCAGCGCGTAGAGGGCATCGAGGCACTTCTTCTCCACCGTTTGTTTGCAAGCTTCTCATTTCTAGGAGGAGATCTCAAAAGGTAACGACATTTCTCCTCCCGGTCTTTAGGATGCGTTCATGACATCCCTTATTTTCTGCATTTTTGGCACCGGATCCGTTGAGTGAGAGGGATCCGGGTCGCCTTGGTTCAAAAGGAACCATCAGGTTGATTGAGTCCGTCCCTGACATGATTTGCACTAGAGATCCGCTCCGTTAGCGGATTAGGCATTGTGGGTGAAGCTGGATTTGCGACCGTTGGTCCGATTCGGTGATGTTGAATGACGCGCATATTAGGGGTTTTGTTAGAAATCCGATTACGGCGAACTCGTCGTTGTGATGCCCTTGTAGCTTCCTGTGGTAACGAATGTTGAGTTTTGGGCGGGGAAATAATTTGCGGATTATGGGGCTTGTGATGCCTAGGGTTGTGCGAAGGCGCGATTGGTCTTTGTGGTCGGTTGGCTATCCCGTGAAGACGGAGATTCACGTGTGGAGAGTGTCCCGACAAGATTAGTCCCTTCGGTGTTGACTGAAGAGAATGTCTGTGCTACGGATGAGTCCGGTGACGGACGCCAGGCGAGGCAATCGGTGGACGTTGTCCCGAGTGTAAGTCCGGGGCCTTGGGACGTTTTGTTTAAGCCAGAATTCTTAGTATCGGTCTTTGTGTGTTGTTGGCGGCCCGAGCATGTGAGCTGTTAGACAAGCCCGATGGCGTGGTGAGCCAGGCGAGGTGGGTCTCAGCGAGAGCTCTTGGCTTTGGGGCTACGATGCCCTTGTGGGGAAATTATGAGTGCCCTTGTGTTGGTGATGTATGATGATGTGTTAGATTCATACGCTTTAGGGTGCCTTGGGTGAAACCCGGGTTTTCATTCATTTTGCATTGTTAGGCCCCTTTTATTACCTGCTCAACCTAGAAACGTGGATGATGTTTGTGACACTCATGCCTGTATTTATGTTGCTTTTCTTTATGTACATTTGCATACGAAGTGCTGACTTGCAGGGTGAAGTAGTTCCCCGGGGTCCGCTAGGACGTCCGGGAGGATGGATGTTGTTACACCGTTTGTGGTCAGCCATAGCTGACCCTCGTTTACCGCTCTTTGTGATTTGGTTGCAGGGCAAGAATCGCAGGCTGGACCCAGCGTGCCGGCCAAAAAGGCCTAAAGCCTCATGAAGTGCTTAGTTGTTTTTCTGCATTACTTTCTTCGTACCTTGTTATATCCGGCTTGCATGCCGAGGTATTTTAGGAAAAACTATCTTTCCCCTTTTGTTGGGATGTCTTTTAGTATTGAATGTTTGATGATTTGGGACGTTGGTTTTGTAAGGCCTTAAGGCCAGTTGGACTCCTTTGTACTATGAACAATCTCTGGGGTTTTGGTTTGTTTCCGCTGTGTTATCTGAGTTTTGAGATTGGGTAGTTAATATCATCTTTTAATACCAAAGCTGTGGCGGTTATATGCTGTGGGGTCCCGGCCGGACCCATATTATATGGTCATTACAGGGGAGGTGTTACAGACCCTCGCTAGTGGTGAGTGGGATTTAAAGTGTACTCAAGATGACTTCTGCGATCTAAACTTAAACCCCCTAACCTCAACTTAAATTTCGGGGACGAAATTGTTTCTTCGTTTATTGGATTTGTAACATCCCATTTCGCGCTAGGCCCCTATGATGAAATTTAAAACAGTGAAATGAATGAGTGTGCTATAAAAGGTTGCCTCCTCGTCATATGGTGTTAAAATAAGGAATTGTTTATAGCTAAAAGAAGAAGCTTTGGAAACTATATGTGGGCTGTTAATACAAAAAGGGTGTGCTGATAGCACTTGTGGATAGGTGTGCTTCTATCTATTTCCTATTTGGGGGTGCTGCTTTCTAATTCCTATTGGAATAAGTATGAGCTTGGTGTGCTGATAGCTATGGTGTGTTGTTAGCACAATTGTTTTGGTAAATATTCTTCATAATCAGCAAATTAGAACTAATAAAATAGTTAGAAAAAGGAGCCACTGTTAGTAAGTCAGCTATGTTGATTATTGGAGAGATTCTAGAATCCGAGGAGATCTATTTCATATGCTTTTTATTTATTTTTCTAATTGATCTTACATGATCCTGGTTCATTTGTAATTAGCTTCTTGACGCTTCTCAGGATGAATGATAACTAAAACTGTCTTCCTTGTTATATTCTATATATCTTCCATGCAAATCAATTGCAAGTTTATATTTTAGCTGCTCCCGTTCGACGAACGTCGAACGGGGAGCATTCGGCTAGCAGCTTCCGTTCGACGAACGTCGAACGGTAAGCTTTCGGCTAGCTGCTCCCGTTCGACTCGTCGAACGGGGAGCATTCAGCTAGCAGCTCCCGTTCGACGAACGTCGAATGGGAAGCGTTCGACTAATTAGTCGAACGGGAACCGTTCGACTATATATTATAATAGCTACGATCGACGAAGTATAGGAGAGTTGCACCCGACGAAATGTTATTCCTTCAGCGGTCGACGAAATAGCGTCAGGCAGTGTTCGACGAAGTGATCAGAGAACGACGAATTCCCGCGTTCGATTAATTTACGAATTCCAGCGCTCGGCAAATTCTTTGCCGCTCCCGTTCGACTAACGTCGATGGGTAGCGTTCGACGAAGTCGTAGCGCTCGACGAACGCGCCGCTCGTTCGGCGAATTCTGGCCCTTTTCTTCCCGTCGCCCGATAAAGCTTGGGTGTTTTTTCTTTATGATTATTTGAGGCCAACAGTAGATTTACTGTCCAATAAGTAGCTGACAGCTAACTTTGGGGTTCCAAGGCTAATTAATGCAAATCCTCTTCTCTCTTAACCCAAGGGCTGCTCACTTCTCCGATTCTTCATCTTCTTCATCTTCTTCTCTTCATCTTCTTCCTGCCACCCTAAGGGGCTTTGTTTCTTTTGTCCATGGAGTTTTGAAGGAGCAAAGCTTGGAGGAGATTTGGAGCTTGGCCGACCACCACCCGGATGCCATGAAGATGAGCTTGACCCACGGCCGAGAAATTTAAGGTGACTTCCTCCCCTCTCCCTTGGTGCTAGCCTCTTAGATCACAATAGGAGAGATGAAGGCTCAAGAGAGCTTCTCGTGTGAGCTTTAATGGAGTTCTTTAGGAAGCCCAAGCCGGCACCTCAAAATTAGGGCATCGTTCGCCGCGAGGTTCTAGGAATCATTTCTTCTTTTCAAGAGGAAGAGATGGGATTTGATTTGGGGCAAACCCATGGTCGTTGAGGTTGAGTGAAGGGAATGATAGTTAGGGATTTTAAAAGGGTGAAATGACCTAACACATGTTTGGGGAAGATGATGGATAATGCTCTGTTAAATAGGTTTGTCTTTTATTGCATAATGTGTAGTGAAGTTGATAATAGCCCCTTGCAAAAATTCATAACATTGCACTTGGTTTGGTTGGGGAAGATGATGATTAACCCTCTGTTTATTAGGGTTTTTGATCATGTATATTATGTGATAAAGAGGATAATAGCCCCTTGCTAAAGAAAGTTTAATTCATAACATTGCACTTGGTAATAAGGGGTGAAATTGTGCGCAGCTGTGTTCAAGCCAATTTTTGGGCTTGTTCCCACTGGAACTAGGTTCCAGGCTCAACATGAAAGTTGTAGCCCTCGGAAAGAGCTTTCCAACGATAACTTATCCATTTTCTGAAGTGACCTGTAGCTCCCAAAAAGTCCAGTCGAGTGGACAGTCCAGAAGCTGGATTGGGTTTAGTGCTGCTGATTTTGCTGTCCAGATTTCTGCAGTTGGCTTCAGAGCAGATTTTTGGTAGGACCCACTTAGATCTGGGTTTAGAACTCAACAGGAATGTTGTAGCCCTTGATGTTAGATTTCCAAAATGGGGTTGCACATAATTTGGGGTGGAGTAGAACTCCCAGAAATCCAGTTTTAGTAAACTGTGTCATAACACTTCCGATCTCAGTATTTTGTGGATTTCACTTATTATATTGGTGGGATGCTCATGAAAATTGGTGGAGTCATAGGTGATAACAATATGTACATCCCTGTTGAAATTCATAATTTATGATTAGGTAGTATTAAAGTTATTGCCGTGTTATTTCACAACTTGAAGGAGATATAAATGTTGAATGCGAAGCCTGTTTGGGCCGGAATTTTGTATGAATCATGAATATGCTAGTTATTGCCTGCTCGATAATCTATTGATGATGTAGATTGGTGATGACCTCCCCATAAGCTTGATAGCTTTAATTGTGTTGAATCACGTTGTGATTTGTACTTAAGACACTTGAATATTGGTGATATGTTGGGGAGTACATATTTAGTAAAATATGAATATGACACCGTACACAAGTAGTCCTACCGATTTTCGTAGAGTAATTTCCATGATATACACTCGCCACCGCAAAAAAGTTATGATAACTCGGTATGGTTAGCATTGATGGCTTGGGGTGGATTATAAGGTATGGTTATATCTTGCGGTGATATGTTAAGGACCCTGTTGTTGGGGGCCTTGGATGTTAGTTAACATCAGTTAGACTCTAGACCGGTTGGACTCTTGGTGCTCACCTACCCAAGTCCCCTTCTGTGTCCTTGGAGGCTCCGCTGTGTGTTCTTAGCGTCGAGCAGTACGCAGGGTCTCCGCTGTGTGTTCTTAGCGTCGAGGCGTACAGAGGCCTAGGACTGGTAGTGTTCATACCCTCCTAGTAGTGGAGGAGCTCGTTCCACTGTCTCCGTTTGGCCACGACGGGAGATGCTTGAGCGGTTAGCTACCCATCAAAAAGCGAGAATTAAAGGTCTATGTCGACAAAGCAAAAATGCACGGGTGAGTTCATCATATCATAATCATTGCATTGCATTCATCATTCATAATCATAGCATTGCACCGCATCGGGTCCATCATATAAATTAGTATGGCTCTTTTATATGATGGGTCCCAATTTGGAAACCTTAACTTATAAGTTTGTATGTGCATTCATATAAGTTAAGGTACGATATGAACTGCTTACCTCCTTCTGTTACTTGTACGATATTGATACTCTGCTTATGCTTTCTGTTTCTAGTACTTGCTTATTGATACTCTGCTTATGCTTTCTGTTTCTAGTACTTGCTTATTGATACTCTGCTTATGCTTTCTATTTCTAGTACTTGCTTATATTTGTACATGTTAGTTAGAGTTATTGCAAGTACTTGAGTACTTATACAACCGACATGTTTATACAACCATTCTTGTCACCTGCTTGTATATTATTGCTTATATTGTAGCTTTTCTTCCTTTCCTTCCGCCCGGTGCCTTGGAGTCGCCGGGGGAGCGGATGTGAAGCCACTTAGTCTTTATGACTAACGGTTGTTGCATCCCTCTTTTTAGGAGCACTTAGTTGGTGCGGCAGCGTTCAACACAGGAGGATAGTAAGGTCAGGATGACAGGGCCGGAGACCATGATACCTTGGCTACCGTTAGTGGCAGAGGCGAGTGAGTGGTTTGAGATGTAGCCCTTGGGGCATTTAGCTTGTTACTCGGATACTTTTATAGGAGCTTGTGTAGCTTTCTGTGCTTCTTTGTACTTATTCGAACATTGTTACTTATTGTGATTATATGGCTTCTAATGCTTTCATTATTGATGGGTTGGCGCTGTTTAGTTGGTTTGGCCGGCAGGATAGGCGTCTTGTGGAGGAGGCTAGCTCGTGTGCTGGCGCTTCCGCAAGACGGATGTCCTGGGCATAAGACTCCCCTCGGCCGTGTTTTGTGTTCCGGGAGGGGGGTCTTACACGTAACGCCAACAATTACTCTAGAAGGCGCCCTCTCCGCTGCTACTTCGATCATGCCTGTTACACGCCCCTTGGTCACGGGCGTGACCAAGGGCGTGTAACCCAAAATTTTCAACTATAAAAAGGCAGCTCCTCCAGATGATCAAGGACGTTTTATTGGAGTCCAAGCCTCCATTTCTTGCATTATTTCCGCATTTTTAAGTATTCTAGCTCTACTTTTTCTTGCACTTGTAATTTCCCTTTTCTATAGTTATAATTCCTTTTCTTGAATTAATAAAATTTGTTGTTTTGTTCATCCATTCTCTTAATTCTGTCCACCCATCTTTTCAATAGTTATAATCTTCAAGTTGAGTTACCTTTCTTGTTGCAACCAAATCAAAGTACTTTTTGATAGAACAATAGAGATCTTCTTGAGTAAGAGTAATCAACACGCCTGGATTTTTATATGACCTTGGTTTTTATAAGCCTATACTACATTCGACACGGTACACTTGCCGTTGTCGTTTGCAAGCATAGTTTTGCTCATCACACACCAAAGCGACATTCGAGCTGAACTTTACCAGGGATTGCAAGATTGCTTGGATTCAGGCGAGAATGATGCAGGTTTCTCATTTCTATCTTCACAAATTACTTACATTTACATAGAAACAAACCTCTCTTGAAGCATCCCCTATCTATATATATTCATTTCAATCTTTTACACACATCAACGAACGTAAGTCGTAGAACTATCTTGCCATCTACCTTTGTTGGAAGCCCAAGAGATATGTATCAGAGATACCATGATGCAATGTCTGTTGTGAAAAACTTCGGAAAGCCTGATATTTTTTTAACAATGTCATGCAATCCATCCTGGGAAGAAATTAAAGTTGAGCTCCTACCTGGCCAGACTCCGCATGATTGTACAAATTTAATAACTAGAATATTTCAAGCGAAATCCGATACGTTAAAGGATGATATCTTCCTCAAAGGTGTTCTAGGTAGAGTCGTCGCACATGTTCATGTTGTCGAGTTCCAAAAAAGCGGTCTACCACACGTACATATGTTAATTATTCTATACATGAAACTAACAAGCTATCCAGTCCAGATGATTATGACTGCATTGTAAGAGCTGAGATACCATATCAAAGCGAAGAGTCAAAGCTTTATACTGCTGTACTAAAACACATGATACATGGACCATGCAGACCTTTCAATCAGAACGCACCATGCATGAAAGTTAACGGTTGCAAGAAAGGCTACCCAAATCAATTCTCAAAAACCACTACGCAGGGTTCTGATTCGTATTCACTATACCCGACGAAGGAATGAAAACATATACATTGCACTCGATCGAGAAGGTAACATAATGATCGACAATCGTTGGGTCGTCCCCTACAATCCATGGTTACTTTTAAAATACGATTGCCACATCAATGTCGAGATATGCAACAACGTCAAAATTATCAAATATTTATACAAATACGTCTATAATGGACCTGATTGTGTAGCATTCGAAGTTCTACTAGGGCCAAACTACGACGAAGTTAGCAAATATGTTGATGGTCGTTGGATGTGTGCTACAAAAGCTAAATGGAAAATATTTAAGTTCGGTCTATATCAGACTTTTCCATCCGTAGTCCTCTTGCAGGTACATGTACATAATAGACATCAAGTTCAATTTCATAGTCGTCAGTCAATATCAGATGTTCTAAGTGGTGAAAGGAATAGTCGCTCTATGTTAACTGAATTCTTCCAATTTTATAACGAAGGAACCGAGAAAACAAACTACTTATGCATAGACTTTGTGAAACATTACAGGTGGTTGATCCCATCGAGAACATGGACCTCAAGGCTGCGTAATCAAAGTTTGATCGGACAGTTATAAGTTGTTGCACCATCCGAAGGTGAAAGATTTTATTTAATACTACTATTGAATCATATCCCGGGACCCAAGTCCTTCGATGATCTCCTTACTGTCTCTGGCACGCGTTAACTTTTAAACAAGCTGTAGAACGTCACAGCCTTTTAGAAGAAGACAACAGCCTACATGAATGCTTAACAGAAGCTCGCCACTCCAGAATGCCTAATTCACTGCGAAGGCTATTTGCAACAATTCTGTTATATTGCGAACCTACTGCAGTAAGAGAGCTATGGGACGACAACTATATGACCATGACAGAAGATTACACATGTACAAGCACTGCGAACACTACATAGTGAACAAGCTTCTTCATGATTTAAACATAATTTTACATCAACACAAACACAAACACAATATATCTGAGTTTGATCTACCCCGTATCAGCGAAACATTCGAAGATTTAGACAACTTCTCCAACCTTATCCAGCATGAAGTGTCAATTGTCTTTCCAGAGGCCAATGTAAATGCTATTGCAGATCTAAACTCCGGACAAAAGCTCGCTTTCACAACGATTGCTACATCTATAAGACAACAAGATGGTAATATTTTTTTTCTCGACGGTCCAGGGGGAACTGGAAAAACTTTTGTCTATCGATCTTTGCTTGCAGCTTTCCGAATAGAAGGAAAAATAATGTTAGCCACCACTTCTTCCGGTTTTGCAGCAATCCTACTTCCAGGAGGAAGCACAACGCATTCTAAGCTCAAAATTCCAACACAATTTACACTAATGTGCATGTGTAATATTATGAAGCAATCTGATCTGTCTAAATTAATCAAACACATGTCTGGAGTCATTTGGGACGAGGCACCAATGACCAACTAAAAAACATTCGAATCTGTTGACCGTACAGTCAAAGATATTACAGGCATAAATAAGTCATTCAGTGGCAAGGTTATTATCATGGGAGGAGATTTCGGCCATGTAATTGCTACGATTAATATGAGAGCTTGCAACGACACAACATTCTCAGGTTTTTTGCTTCATGTTGGCGACCGAGAAGAACCAACAATCGATAGTGACATGGTTCGAATTCCTATGCCATGGGAGGGAGAAAGATCTATTCAACTCCTAATTAAATGAGTATTTCCAAATCTACATTCAAGCGCACATGAAGATCATTAGATGGAGACAAGGGCGTTACGCAATTCGTTGACAAGGGCATTACTCAATTCATTGAATGAGGATGTAAACTCATTAAACACAAAGCGTCTTCATGTTTTCCGTGGAGAAAAAATAACTTACTACTCATTCGACTTGGTGGCCGAAGATGCACGTAATTTATATCAACCTGAATTTCTGAACTCAATTAATACCGACAATCTACCACCACACAAGCTTGAATTAAATGAGGGCGCACCAATGATGTTGTTACAGAACATCGACCTAAACATTGGATTATGCAATGACACAAGACTAATATGTCGTAGATTTGACAGAAATCTAATCGAAGCTGATATATTAGGAGGTCAATTAAAGGGACTGCGTGTATTCCTACTGCGCATACAACTAAAGACTGTCGAAGATGCGAAAATGCTGTTTGAACTAACGTGCAAACAATTCCCGGTTTGTTTGTGCTTTGCATTAACTATTAACAAGGCTCAAGGTAAAATAATTGGCAATGTTGGAATCTACCTTCCAAATAATGTCATCGGACACGGTCAGCTATATATAGCACTATCAAGAGGTGTTTCAAAACAAAACACGACAGTACTGGTGAAACAAGGCTTAATAGAAGGCCACGAAGGTGCACACACAAAAAATATCTTGTACAAAGAGGTCTTCGCAAAGGTTATCTCACAGAAACACAATTTACACTAAGGTCGGGGTCCGGTCGAGCTGCACCCCTCATGCCGAGCCGCACCCCTTATGTCGGGGTGCGGTCGAGCCGCACCCCTCATGTCGAGGTCCGGCCGAGCCACACCCCCCATGCTGGGATGCGACCGAAGCGACACCCACTCGTCGGGTGCGGCTGGAGCCCACTTTCCCCTTTGGGGCTGCGGATTCTCGTCTCCCGAGTTCGTTGCACGCTCTGACCGCTCCCGTGCTCGCTGCGAGCTCAGAACGCTCCCGTGTTCGTTGCGTGCTCATTGCGCGCTTAGAATGCTACCGTGTTTATTGCGCGCTGAAAGCACTCCTGTGTTCATTGCGCGCTCTGAGCGCTCCGGTGTTCGTTACATACTAAGAGCGCTCCCGTGTTCATTGCGCGCTCAGAGCGCTCCCATGTTCGTTGCGTGCTCAGAATGCTCTCGTGTTTATTGCGCGCTCAGAACGCTCCCGTGTTCATTACGCGGTCAGAACACTTCCGCGTTCCCGACACGCGTGCAGTTAACCTTTCGTAATTTCTCAGATTGCAGGTCTCGTTTGTCGCCTTCATCGCCTTCAACAAAGCTGCCTGAACCGCCCAATCTGCCAGAACTGCCCGAATTGTGAAATGATCATTTACAAAAAAATGATGATCTCTGTGCTCCAAATCGATCAGTGTGATTCGCCCGCCAAGTGGTTACGGTGGTTATAACGATGAAATTACCGGGCTACCCCCGACCAAAGCTATAAAAGGAGCCTAAGGCCTTCATTTCAAGACACTTTGCCTTCTGTGCCCAAGAGAGCTCTGTTGAAGATTTCCTCTGAGTTCTCTTTAGGTGCTTGAAGATCTCCTTCGGTCTTTGAAGATCTCCTTCGAGGCTTCGAAAATCTCGTTCGAGTGCTTGAAGATTTCCATCACTTCGAAAGTAAATCCTCCTAAGCAATTGGGAATCCTTCGGGTCCAGAAAGGCGACTCAGTCTTCTCACTTTTGTTCTCAATGTTGTTCTCAGAAGAAGAAGCGTTCAGCTTTCCGAGAGGTGGCCTGCCACCCTCGTAGTTCTCTCTCGCTACCATTATAACAAGCAACATCTTGTCGTGCTCGAGTTCTTAATTTCAATCTGTAACACCCCAGAAGGTAATGGAAATTGGTCGGCACAGCACCGACCGCGTGATTTATCACCCTTTCCGGGTTTTCCACGTTAAAAGTTCTCTTGTCATTTACTAACTTCTTTCATTGACTGTTTGCGCATTCGGTTCGCTTCAGAACTGGGGTGGCTCAATTGAATCAGTCTACCAGAGCACCAGAGCGACCCGCAATAATTAGGCGCCGTCTGTGGGAAGCGTGTTCCCAAGACTCTACAAAGAAGTCCTGGAGCCAGAATTCGCTTCGCAGTAACATTCAACAATGGTTAGAAGAAGTGCCAGGACCACCGAAGGATCAATCCCCAGGGGACGTGTCGATCCACCTCCCTCGCATTCACTCATGAAGCGCTAGAAGGACGCATGCATAAAATGGAGGAGCATCAAACTGAGATGCTGACTCTACTAAGGAACCCCGAGGTTCCTCGAGCTCCCGCTCCACCTCTGATGCCAAATGCTCCGCTTCATCCAGCCCCGAACCACGATCCGATCGAAGCAGCGAATCGGGAAGATAATGTCCTGAAATAACTTTCAGATGCAGCACGCTCCACTTATCCCGCTCGAGCGCCAAAAGGCGACCAACATCACCAATGTCAAGAAAGAATTGGCCCTCCGCGAGCAGTAGCAAGGGCCACTCAAGAAGAAATCTGTGAGTTAATAGAAGAGGAGTACGGTCAGGTTGGGTGGCGCACATCTTTCGCTCGTCGTCCCCTGCACAAGGGTTCCCCATTAGCACCTCGCATTCTAGCTCACCCAGTTCCTCATGGCTTCAAGCTCACCAGTATAGAGACGTTTGATGGGATGAATGACCCACTGGAGCATGTCAACTATTTCACTACTTTCATGAGAATCTACAATGCTCTAGATCAACTCCTCTGTCAGGTGTTTCCAGTAACCTTGAAAGGACAAGCACGCACTTGGTTGCACTCTTCGCAAGAAGGAGCCATAAACAGCTTCCTAGAGATGGCGTGACCGTTCACAGACCAGTTCATAGCCAATCGCAGAATTGTCCGGGACCCCTCTCATCTTTCAGGAATCCGCCAGAACGATAGGGAAACTCTTAGGGAATTCTTTTGCCGCTTCACCACAGAGGCCAGGCAAATCCCGAGAGTTGATCTCGATCTCCTGCGAGGCGTCTTTATTGGGGGGCTCCGTCCTAGTGGTTTTTACTCAACCTTGATGAGGAAAACAGTGCCAAGTTATCCCGATCTCATTCATCGGGTAGAAGCTCAAATAGCTGTAGATGAGGCTATCGAGGCGCACTGACAACAGTTTGAAGGCAACCAGAAAAAGAAAAGAGGGCTAGATCAAGCCTCTAAAAGGCAGGAAGAGCGACATAGCGAAGAACACCTCTTCAACGAGCGCCATCGCATTACCCGTAGAGATCCGAATCCGCGACCGCCCATAGTGTACACTCCGTTGAAAACCAGCAGAACCAACGTGCTCTACGCCATCCAAGATAACCTAGAACTTCATAGGCCAAGAGTACCTCTCCCGAATCCAAGAAGCGACCAATTGAAGTACTGCGAGTTCCCTCGAGGAATCGGGCACACCACCGAAGAATGTTCCAGGCTCAAGGATGAGATTGAGCGTCTTGTTCGTTAGGGACTCATGGGAAGATTTCTGCAGGGCCAGATTCCCAACCAAGCTCAGCCACCTAGGGAGGCAAGGGAACAACCCCCCGCTCCCTGAGGTGCTGCAGGGGGTAGGGCGATGGTGGGAGAAATTGAGGCTATCGCTGGACCTCCCGCTCTAGCCTTGCAGATTCTCTCAATTGCCAAACCCCATAGAGACCACGAGGACAAGAAGCTCAAACAGGATATCACAATCACATTCGGGGAAGAGGATCTACAAGGATTATGACTACCACAGCAAGACCCGCTCATAATCAGCGCAGGAATTGGAGACCCTTGCTTCAATGTTAAAAGGATATTAGTCAACAACGGAAGCTCAGTCAATGTCCTATTCTTGTCCACTTTTCAGAACATGAAACTCGCGAAGGATTAGCTCAGCCCTGCAGCCAGGCCCGTCTATGGTTTCGACAATCGGCCTGTTCCGATTCAGGCCTGGTCACACTTCCAGTCACATTAGGCAAATTTCCAAGGAAATCAACGCACAACCTCCAGTTCGTGGTGGTGGAGTCTACCTCCGCCTACAGCGCCATCTTTGGAAGACCGCTCCAATCCATCTTTGGAACAATTCACTCTATCCCGCACCTGGCCCTAAAATTCCCGACCAAAGCAGGGATAAAGGTCGTAAGAGGAAACCAAGAAGCAGCACGAACGTGTTTCCTAAAGCAGGCCCGACCGATGAAAGAAACCACTCTCAATATTGACAACTTCGACCTATGGGACGAAGCCACTCTACAACGCGGATCGTCCATCGAAGGACTCATAGAAGTACCACTCTCCCAGCATGACCCGACCAAGATATTTCTGGTCGGTTCCCTTCTATTCGAGGAAGAGCGGGAAGAATACGTCTTCTTCCTCCGCGCTAATGAAGATATCTTCGCATGGAGTCCGGAAGATATGACTGGGGTAGATCGTCAGGTCATCTTTCACTCATTAAATATTAACTCTGCTTGCAGGCCAGTGATCCAGAAGAAGTGGAACTTCTCCCCGGAGCGGCTCAAGGCTATCAAAGAAGAGGTGGAGAAGCTCCTAGAAGCGCGGTTTATCCGTGAAGCAAAATTCCCCACATGGCTAGCCAATGTGGTCATGGTATAGAATCGATCTGCTTGTCGATGCAACAGCCGGGCATGAGCTCCTCAGGTTCATGGATGCATACTCAGGCTACAACCAAATCAGGATGAACCCGGAGGACGAGAAGCACCCCGCATTTCGAACAGATAAATTAGTCTACTACTACAAAGTCATGTATTTCGGCCTCAAGTACGCCGAGGCAACCTTCCAGAGGCTAATGAACAAAGTATTCAAAGCCCTCATCAGAAGCACAATGGAAGTTTATGTGGAAGATATGCTGGTAAAGAGGGTCCACCGCCGTGACCACTTAGAAGATCTGGAAAGGTGCTTCCAGATCCTTCATCATTTTCAAATGCGTCTCGACCCCAACAAATGGGCATTTGGTGTGACGGCAGAAAAGTTCCTGGGTTTCATGGTGACCCATCGAGGGATCGAGGCAAACATAGAAAAAATCAAGGCGTTGGGAGACATGTAACCACCCCGTTCCAGCAAGTAAGTACATCGCTTAAATGGAAGGATCGCCGCTCTTTCGCGGTTTCTAGCATGGACGGGAGATAAATATCTCCCCTTCTTCAAAATCCTTTGAGGGGCACGTCACTCTGGGTTCCAGTGAATGGATGAATGCCAGACATCTTTCGAGCACCTCAAACAGTACTTGGCCTCATCCCCACTTTTATCAAAACCTATTCCTGGCGAAGTCTTGTTCCTCTACTTAGCGATATCCCCCACGACCATTAACTTGGTGCTGGCGAAGGACGAAGGAGGAGTCCAACAACCTGTTTATTACCTCAGCAAGGTCCTCACTAACACCGAAGCCAGATACCCAATGGCCAATAAAACGGCCTTCACCCTCGTCTCTTCTGCGAGAAAGCTTCAGCCCCACTTCCAGGCTCATACAATAAAAGTGTTAACTCAGTTACTGCTACAGGCTATCCTCCACAAGCTGAAAGAATCCGGGAGAATAGTAAAGTGGGCAGTCGAGTTGGGCAAGTTTGACATCCACTTCCTACCACAGCCAGATATCAAATCCTAAGTACTCGCCGACTTTATCATATAAAATACTTTTCCTCCGTAAACCACTCCCGTTAAAGATGTCTCCACCGCTCGCTGGGCTCTCTATGTCGATGGGGCCTTTATGGTCGAAGGAGTGGGAGTAGGACTGCTCCTAATTAGTCCGGAGGGCATCACTCTAGAGTATGGCCTCAGGTTGAAATTCCTGACAAACAACAATATTGCTAAATATAAGGCCCTAATCGTCGGGCTACGACTCACCGTCGACTACAAGGTAGAGAACCTGACAATTTACACTGATTCAAAGCCAGTAGTCTTGCAAGTCGAGGGGAACTACGAGGCAAAGAGCGACCAAATGGCACAATATCTCATATTCGTGAGATCTCTTCTACAAAAAATACCATCGTATCAAATTTTGCACATCCCTAGGGAGCAGAATTCTAGAGCCGACACACTCTTCAAACTTGCGACCTCTTCTTCTAACTACTAATCTCTGAGGCGCTGAATCAAAGACATCGTGGCCCACAACAATTACGGTGTAAGACCCCCCCCCCCCCTCACTAGGAGGGTTACCTGGGTCTTATGCCCAGAACTGCCGCCTTACGGATGACACCAACACCTGAGTTAGTCGCCACCGCAAGTCGCCAATTCTGCCAGCTAATACGATCATTTAACCTTTAGGGCCAATAGAGAATAGAATAAGAAAATAGAGATAAACAAGTACACCATCACAATATTTCATAAAGGAATGTAAAAGTCCAGCAATGAGCACAAAAAAGAGAATAAGAGCTTATGCCTGATACATAACCAAATGAAATACAATAAAGTAAACTCTGTCTCTCAACAACTCTACATGGAAGCTAAGCACTCTCATCAACCAACACCTGTCTCGTAGTGGGAGTAATGCGTGGCACTTGCTCCTCAGTTCTTATCACCTCGTCCGGTTGGCCGTGCTGGTGCTCCATCTCCTCGGGCTCCTATGGTCACAACCGACCATTAGTCATAAAGGCTAAGCCAATTTTGTCCCCGCCTCCCCGCGACTCCTAGGCACCGAGAGGGAGGAAGGAAGCGGAGGACAACACAGTGGAATAACAAATGCAGGTGACAAGGGAATCTATACTAGCAAGTGTATACATAACAAGGTACTATTATAGCAGTGTAAGCAAGTAAATAGTGATGAGCGGTAAAAGAAGTAAGTAAGTAAGTAAGTAAAGAAGTGTGCGCAAGTACATTAAACAAGTAAAGTATTCTACCAATACTTAAGCATCTTAACATATATGAATGCCCAGACAAACTTATAAGTTAAGATTTTCAGAAGTATAACTTATCATATAAAAGAGCCCATACTAATTTATATGATAAGGATCTACAATTAATGTTCTATGGTTTATGTATGTTATGACATGCATGTTATGATATGATTCATACAAGTGCAACTCACCCACACGACTCTGTGATCACATACCTTTAGTTCCCAATTTTTGGAGCTAGCTTCACTCTCTGGTACCACCGTTGTGGCTACGACAGCAGTAGAGCGGGTGCCTCCACTTCCTAGGCGGGTTTACACACTACCAGGCCTAGACCCTTCGTACGCCTTTGTACACGTCCTAGGTGCACTCTAGAGTCTTGCATACTCTTTGCTGGAACCCACCAGTCTTTAAGGTCGGGTGTACATTTTTGGGGATTGTCCTCTAGACCGCAACATAAACAACCTACTGGCCCCTCAAACCCTCACACATGCCTAAGTCAATGTACTGCCATCAGTGTGAGGACCGGTCTAGTACCAAAGACCTGCCACTAATTATGCACATGCAAGTTATCACAACCCGAGCCTCCAGCTTGCAGGACCAACCCATCCTGATATACAACTTCCCGAGCCTCCAGCTCACAGGACTAACCCGTTCTGATATACAACTTCCCGAGCCTCCAGCTCGCATGATTAACTCGTCCTGTTATAAAACTTCCCATCACTTAACTCGAGATGAAGTTACCAAACCTCTTATTCATTTAATTGGACAACTCTTGTCTAATTATTGTTATACTTACAGTTTAGGGTGAATCTTGGAGTTCCCGAGGTTTACCCGGTGAACGGCTCTCAACGGTACTAGGGAATGTGATGAGCTGAAGCCTAAATTCCGCTTTCCAGAACCATAATTATTATTGGTGGCTACCCCTTTTCCTCAAGACCCACTCTCCTTATTACTCTTTATAACTTAGGTATTTTATGACTTATCCTTCACTATATTCTTAAGCAAACGTTCTTGAACGATGCTCAACACTTAATGTTGATGCCTGGAAAATACCGGCTCCAAAATTCGGATTAATGCAGCCCGAGGTTACTGATCCTGCGGTCCAACTCCACGGCTCGGATAGCTAAAATAGGAGAGAGAAAATGACTATAAGCACACCCCAGGTGCTCCAACAGGGAGGTCCCACCACGTGCCCGAAAGTTTGGGAGAAACTTCCCCTCCGCAACCAAAGGCTGGGCGAGGTACTAGACGGGCATGGATTTGGCGAGTATCCAACTTGGGGGACCTAGACCACTTCCAAAAGTGCCATTTCTAGTACCCCTGGGGGTCTATTTATAGAGAAATCCTAGGGGGGGGGGGGGGGGTACAGGCGAGTATACTGCCTCTGCTTGCGAGTTACAAGGGCTACTCGCCCAAACTCGCGAGATACTCGCCCAAGCTCGCCTCTGCTCGCCCCTTGCTCTCCATACTCGCCCCTTGCTCACCATAATCGCCCCTTGCTCGCCATACTCGCCCCTTGCTCGCCATACTCGCCCCTTGCTCCTGCTGGCTGAGTTGCCTTGTGTCTTGGACTGCCGGCTTCTGTGCTGACCTTTTGAGCTTGACTTCAGCCTACGTGGCTTTGAATGGGCCTACCCTCGGAGAATGAGGGTTGTACACTTAAGATCTCTCATTCTCTAAATGGTGTAGGTCTTGTACGATTCTCAAATGACAATAATCATACCCTAGTGATACATCATGAACACTTTACCATGCTAAATAATTCTTGTATAGTAATAACTGCCCCTTATGTATAGTGCGACATGAATTTGAATTATTCCTTAAACTATAGTACGAATGTTCTCCAAAAATTCCATAACTTCTAGGGGCTGATATAAATGATATGTTTCTACTATGATCCAAATTTTACTGATTTTCTAAGTGATCTTACAGATCAAATCATCAACATTAAGTTTTTACTATTCGCAGTCCAAAATGAGGTTGAACTAGATTTGATTCCTGTGATGCAATCTTAACCATATCATATCCAAATGAGCTACAATTCATACCATATGTTCATATTGGATAATTTAAGAGGTGTGCAGAGTTTTGAGATATTTCAAATTAATTTGACCTCTATTTAAAATTCATTAATCATTTGACATATTCCAAATTACAAAGGAAGTACCATGTTAGTAATTTCAAACTTGCTAATAAAATTTCCAGAGGTAATAGATGACAAAATAACATAATTTCCAAAGTTCTACAATTTTTTAGAGAATTTATAATCATAATTTCCATATAATATATAAGGGGTGAAAATATAACACAACAAGTACTAATTTATGTCTAAAAATTCTTAGAAAATTACTATAATACTGTAATTACCTAAAAACATCCTATCCAGAATTTCATAATTTTCCAGAAACATTTCACCATAGATATTTCATAAATTAAAAAGTGTGATAAACTGAATATGTGGAGTTTTACCATGTGTAATACATCCAAAAATTCTACCAAAAATCCCAGAGGTTCATAATTAGATTCCAAATGATTCTCTAGAGTTTCAAAAATTTCTCTATCTTTTTCCTCAGGAAAATTTCAGTTATTCAGAAATGTAACATATGATAATTTTGATAATTTCTAAGGAATTAATCTCTGAAAATTTCAACAAAAATTTTCAGAGGTTCTAGTTGGTGTTACATAGGATTCCTGAAAGTTTCAAAATTTTCTACAAGGTTTTAGCCATAAATATTTCACTAATACATAACTGTGACCTAATTCAAAATTTTCAAATACTTAGGATTTTTTACCCCAAAAATCCTAAATTTTCCCGAGGTAATGTATTATGTCATAAAGAGGGTGTGACCAAAATCTCAGAGGCTAACACTAAGCCATATATACCAAATACACAAAATATCCTTTTTGGCTATATGCACACCATATACATAATATGCAAAGATATGCAAGTGGAATTACCCCACATGCAGAGGTCCAATTGCTTCAAAATTTTAACCAGAGTTTAATAATTCCCTATTAAGCATGACACCCAAATTTGGGGTCATTCGGAGTTACACAACTCATAAATTCCATTTATTTGATTAATCACATTATGTACAAAACTTTAGGGAAATGTTCTCCAAAAATTCTAATTTTTTGGAGAGGTGATGTGCTCCCTTATGACTCATCTATGTTTCAAATTTCACATGCATGTAAGGTGTATTGACAGATATATTCACAGAATACACATTGTTGACGCCAGGAAAATCCTGACCTCAAGATTCGGACCGATGCAGCCGGAGGCTACTCGCCCAGCGGTCCAACGAGATGGCTTGGCTGGCAACGACGAAGAAGCTAGAAGAGCAACGAACAGGACCCCAGGTGCTGCGGCAGGGAGGTCCCACCACGTACCCAGAAGCTCAAGAGAGTCTTCCCCTCCGAAACCAAAGTGGCCGAGCTTGGTACAGGGAAGGCACCGACTTGGCTAAAAGCAAGGGTGACGGGCTCAAGAGTTCGGAAATCGGGGTCCAAAAGCTCAAGTCCAGGTGCCAATCCAAGTACACATGGGGTCCTATTTATAGGAAAACCAAAGGGTAGGGGGGCTTTTTATAGCCCAGCCCCCAACCCGGTGACTATGGGTTACTCGGCGAGTATCATGCCATAGTCGCCCATCTGGCGAGTATTGGGTGCTGCTCGCACACGCCGGGACAATACTCGCCCAGGTCTTCTGCTGCTTTCCTGCGCGGGATGAGCTCCTTTGGTCAATACTCGCCTACCTGGCGAGTATCACCTGCATACTCGCCAGGGTCTTCTCTGCTTCTGCCTTTGACTGCTGGTCTCTGTGTTGACCTTTTGACCTTTGACTTCTATCTACGTGGCCTTGGGGGGGTCCACCCTCGGAGAATGAGGGTTGTACACACATGCACACACACTTTGTACACCTTACACCAAAACTAGTGTCCAGGGGGCATTACTACTCCAAATAACCCCAAACAAATTTCTAAATTTAATTAAGACCATAAGCTACATTTTTCATTCAGGAAATATTTTCTGTTGGAGCCTCTAGGTGCCCTCAATAAATTCTACAAAGTCCTGTATTATATGTGATAGAAAAAAATGTTCATAACATGTAATGGTCTGCGAGTATCAATTTGCCTCAGATCTAATGGCTACCCGTCATCGTCTACCTTGAGCCGACGTCTCTGATTAACTCTACCTGGGCCGATATTTTGAGCCCGATTCTGGCCACCTGAGGGCACCTCCGACCAATCCCTCCAGCCACCACCTCCGGCCGAGGTTGGACTATCGATTGTCGTTGAGAACTCGGTCGGAGGTGGTCGGAGATGGCCTCCCATCGTTTTCGATTTTTGGTTAAGAACAATAGAAATCCGAAAAGGTAAACCTCCATTTCCGCTTTGATTCGAAAATGGAAGGAGGAAACTAGGGCGAGGGGAGGGGAGAGAAAACGGACCTGAATGGGGGCTTGAGATGATCATGTAATTCAGCGCGGCGGCATGGCGACGAGTTTCTCCAACGTGCTAGCTCCAATCCTCAATCCAGCAGCGATTCCTTGGCTCCAACACACTGGCTCGACTACTCTCAACCTTCTGAAGCTCGTGGGAGGGTTCAAATGGGCTGAGGAGGGTTGTATGTGTATCTCCTATTAAGGCATGGTTTGACCATGCCTTGTTTGTTCCTCCCAGCAGCCAAGTGGCATCTGTTCAACCCAATTTTGGCTGGGCATTTACTGAGGAGCTCAGGCATGGCTTTGGGCAGAGGAATGAAGTGCCAAGTGGCCTCCATTCCTCAAATTCCTCTTGTTTTTAATGGGGATTTGGGGAAAAACCCATTCTACCCCTTTGCATGCCATCTCTCTCCTATTTTCAGAAGGCATGACTGGTAATTAGGCATATGGGTTGCAGGATGGCTTTGGTTGAGGCCTTAGCCCACTTGAATTTGGTGTGGCTTTTAATTTCTTCCTTAACAGAAATCGGAGGGGGGGGGGGGGGGGGGTTCTCGTCGATCTACGGGAGGTCCCATCAATCGACGGAATGCCCAGTCGGTTCCCACTTTGACTGCCAGTCCCGACGATCGACGGGATGTCCCATCGATCGACGGGACTATCCATCAATTTTACCTAAACCCTTTAGTTAATTCCATCGGCGGGATGTCACGTCGATCAACGTTACCATCCGTCGATTTTACCTAATAGAAATAATTCCTTCGACGGGATGTCCCATCGATCGACGGGACCATCCGTCATTTTTTACCTGACAGACATAATTCCATTGACGGGATGTCCCGTCGATCGATGGGATGTCCCATCGATCGACGGGACCATCCATTGATTTTTACTTGACAGAGATAATTCCATCGACGGAATGTCTCGTCGATCGACGGGATTACCCGTCGATTTTTACCTGTTACAACTAATTCCTGCACTAATCTTGATGCAGATCGGAGGGCTCCTCATCATCTTCCTCCTCTGGTGGACCACATGTGAGTTCTCTCAATTTTAATGTGACCTAAGGTACCTAGCTCAAACCCACCTCACACACCACCTGCCCTACCCTAATTGAAGTTAAGGGGTCTAGTAGGAAATGGGTTGTTACACACGGGGCATGGGAGATCATCGAAATCATCGAAGAAGGATCATCTTGGATGACACCCCTTCGAGCCTGCATTGAATGCGGAGACCTGCACGACAACTGTTCAAAAGCACGACGGTTACGAATGCGAGCCGCCTCATACGTTATCATTGAAGGGGAGCTTTACAAGCACGCCTTCTATGGGCCCTACCTAAAGTGCCTTCCGACAGCGGAGGCAGAATACACCTTATAGGAAGTTCATGGCGGGATATATGGAGAGCACTTGGCATAAGAGCTCTGGTTCAAAGGATCCTGCATCAGGGTTTTTATTGGCTGACAATGAAGAAGGACGAAACCGAATTCGTTCAAAGTTGTAAGAGCTATCAACTCCATACAAACATCCCTCATCAACCCCCAATAGCGCTTACGCACTCCGAGGCACTTGGCCATTTGCTCAGTGGGGGATCGACCTCCTCGGTCCCTGCTCCATGACCTCTGTCCAGAGAAAGTTTATCATCATGACTATCGATTACTTCACAAAGTGGGTAGAAGTTGAACCCCTCGTCAAAATTACTGAAGAGAATGCTAAACATTTCGTGTGGAAGAACTTCGTCCGCCGCTTTGGAATCCCATCAATAATCGTCGCCGACAACGACACTCAGTTCACTGGAAAGTCATTCACCAAGATGTGTGAAGACCTGAAGATTAATCTTTGTTATACGGTCGTAGCTCACCCATAAACAAATTGTCAAATTGAAGTAACGAATCGCACCATCCTCAAGGGACTCAAAACCCGCCTGCAGGAGGAAGGGGGCAATAGGTAGATGCACTTCCGAACGTTCTGTGGGCATACCGTACCACAGAAAGGACTCCCACGGGGGAAACCACGTACAATCTTGCTACGACACAGAAGCTATCATCCCCATTGACATCGGCGTCCCCAGTAGTCACGCAAAAACCTTCGATCCCGAGAAGAATGATGAGCTGCTCCGAGAAACCCAAGACTTGATTATAGAAGTCAGGGATATGGACGCCCAGCGCATAGATCACTACCAAAGGCGTGTGGCCCAACTTTACGATCGAAGGGTGAAGCCCAGACCAATCAACGTTGGAGATCTTGTCCTACGCAACATCGAGGCGGTCGGTAAAGGTCCACAAAGGGACAAACTCTAGCCAACTTGGGAAGGGCCATATGTTGTCACTACAGTCGTGAATCCCGGGATGTATAGGCTCAGAACAGCGGATGGGAAACCTTACCACGCACCTGGAACACCCAGAACCTGCTCCGCTTTTATCAGTAATTTGAATTTTCTATTACGTAAAAAGCCGCGAGCACAGACTCATGCAAACTTATTTTCTATTATGTAAAAAGTAGTGGGCACAGACTCGCGCAAGCTTATCTTCTATTATGTAAAAAACCACAGGCTCAGACTAGCAAAAACTTATCTTCTATTATGTAAGAAGTCGCGAGCTCGGACTCGCACAAATTCAACTTTTTATTATGAAAACTATGTTTTAACACCAATACATATGTTTATATTATGCATGTTTCCCATCGTCATAGAAAATCTCAGCAACGAAAGGGCCTCCCCCTCGCTCAGATGCCAACAGTTTAAAAGAAACACACAAACACTTTCTATCGTTAACTCCGGGCCCTGCCCCGGGGACTTCACACTGCCGCCGATTGAAGGTCATCCCTTCTCCACGCAGTAAGGTCCCGACGTCGTAAGGGCTTGCCCCTCTAACGGCCGTCAATGGTTTGAACGCATACGCTTTTCATTGGCCATTTTGGGGCCCTGCCCCTGGGAATTCACACTGCCGCCAATTGAAGGCCAGCCCTTCTCCCCGCAGTAAGGTCCCGATGTCGTATGGTCCTTCCCCTCTTACTATTGTTAATGGTTTGAATGCATACGCTCTTCACCGACCATTTTGTGGCCCTGCCCCTGGAACTTCACATTGTCGCCGATTGAAGGTCAGCCCTTCTCCCCGCAATAAGGTCCCGACGTCGTAAGGGTCTGCCCTCTTACGGTCGTCAATGGTTTGAACGCATACGCTCTTCACCGGCCATTTTGGGGCCCTGCCCCTGGAACTTCACACTTTCCCCTTTGGGGGCGAGACTTCTCGTCTCCCGAGTTTGTTGCGTTCTCTGAGCGCTCCCACGCTTGTAGCGCTCATAACACACCCGTGTTCATTTTGCGCTCAGAGCGATCCCGTGTTCATTGCGCGCTCAGAGTTCTCCCGTGTTCGTTGCGCGCTCAGAGCGCTCCTGTATTCATTGCGCGCTCAGAGCACTCCCGTGTTCGTTGCGCGCTCAAAACACTTCCGCGTTTCTGACACGCGAGCAGTTAACCTTTTTTAATTTCTTAGATTGTAGGTCTAGTTCATCGCCTTCATCACCTTCAACGAAGCTGCCCAAACCATACAATCTGCCCGAACTCCCCGAAGGGTGAAACAGTCATTTACAAAAAATGACGATCTGTGTGCTCCAAATCGACCAGCGCGGTTTGCCTGTCCGGTGGTTATGGTGGTTACAACGGAGAAAGTACCGGGCTACCCCCGACCAAAGCTATAAAAGGAGCCCAGTGCCTTCATTTCAAAACACATAGCCTTCTTCACCAGCCATTTTGGGGTCCTGCCCCTGGGACATCGCACTGCAGCTAATTGAAGGTCATCCCTTCTCCCAACAATAAGATTCCGACATCATGAGGGTCTGCCCCTCTTACAGTCGTCAATGGTTTGAACGGACACTCTCTTCACCGGCCATCCTGGGGCCTGTCCCCCCAACCAACGCTTCGACAATAACCAAAACAACAGGTTCACAGAACACAAAAGCACCATCACAACGCTGCATGTAGCAAGAAGTGACTAGCAGAACAGGAAACGAAAGCAACCTCACACTCACCCACCAGCAACGATACTGACCTAAGACATCACGAAGATGACGATGATCGGAATTGCCACAGAAAAATCAAAACCTTTGAACTCCTCCGCATAGTAATCCAGACTCTGAAGGTTTGGGGGGCTTATGATGTGCACTTATAGATTTATAAGAGCTACTGGGGTGCATTTAGAGGAGGCTCCACTAAGGAGAGGTGGAGTTAGCGGGTTCAAAATCCAACGCATGATCATGAGAGTGGAAAAACCCGTCGCGCATAACTCGCGCCTGGCGCAGTCAAGATCGCACTCCATTATTGGGTCGCGATCAGCCCACACCCCCTTAGTGGGGGGGGGGGGGGGGGGGGGGGGGGGGCAAGCCGCACCCCTCATGCCGGGGTGCGGCCAAGCCCCCTGCCTTGCGGTGAGGCGGCCAAAGCCACACCCACTCTTCGGGTGCGGCCGGATCTCACTTTCCCCTTTGGGGGCGCGACTTCTCATCTCTCAAATTTATTGCGCGCTCTGAGTGCTCCCTCGCTCATTGCACGCTCAGAACACTCCCACGCTTATTGCGCACTCAGAACACTCCCGTGCTCATTGCGCGCTTAGAACGCTCCCGTGCTCGTTGCGCGCTTAGAACGCTCCCATGCTCGTTGCGCGCTTAGAACACTCCCATGTTCGTTGCACGCTCAGAGCGCTCCCGTGTTTGTTGCGCGCTCAGAGCGCTCCTGTGTTCGTTGCGCACTCAGAGCGCTCCCATGTTCGTTGCGCCCACGGAGCGCTCCCATGTTCGTTGCGCGCTCGGAGTGCTCCCGTGTTCGTTGTTGGAATATGTTCTTCCGCATCTCCTAGATTTGAGAATAACAAACCCTATGTGTATTTGATCTTGAGTGTTTAAGTGTGCAGGAAACAAAGTTCATATGACTCAAGGATAACATAAGAAGGTTGCCCCCAAAATTAAGCCAATAAATCCAACATGCCCACTAGCGCCGGTGGTAGCACATAGCGCCCGGCGCTAGCGATGATTAGCGCAATTCAGCGAGCACATTTAGAAGGCGCTAGCACTAGGCGGTAGCGGATAGCGTAGGTGGTAGCGCAGAGCACAAGAGGCAAGGCAGAAATGTTTCCTCGGATTAAAGATTCTCCCGCGCAGAATATTGCCTAATCTGGGATAGCGCCGGCGGTAGCGATAGCGCAGGCGCTATCTCCAAGGATATAAAAAGGACCCCTTAGATCCATCTTCTTCATCCTCTTCCACTCCCAAATTCCAGAGCTTAGTGCCATATCATATAGAGGAAGGTTTAGAGAGATACTCCCACAAATCCATGAAGGCTCAAGGAGATCCGTGGAGAAGATTTCAACACGCGTCATCATCTTGATGAAAGACCGCATCGACTATGTGATCATACTCTGCGGGTCTTCATCTACTTCTCCAAGAGATCTATATAGGGAGTTTTTATATTGTTGTAATTTATTCCACATCTTTTCATGTAATCGTTTGGTGAATTCGCCTCGTGTTGGCGACTAGGTCTGGGTAGGACTTATGGCATAAATTTGCCTCGTATTGGCGACTAGATCTATGTTAGGTCTAGGGGGTGCTCGAGGCCATATCCGAGGAAGGATTAGATAGAGCAGCTTGAGGCCGTATCCGGAGAAGGATCAGCTAAAGCCAACCGGTTCGTGGGGATACGAGTCAGTATAGAAAACAAAAAAGAGTCTTTCATATTTCGCCTTGATTTCTAGCGTCATTTAAATCGAATTTTGTAATCAATTTCATTAATAATAATCTTGTCTCTCTTTGTGTAAATTGATTTTATCTTCGTTTCTCTAAATTGTTTATTATCCTCTCATTCATTATAAAACAATTTAGATCTTTATTCAAAATCACTATTTTGATCTCTTATTATTTCAAGTATTCAAAAAATATAATATAAGTTTTTAAAACCCTTATTCACCCCCCCCCCCCTCTAAGGGCGCCTACCGATCCAACAAGTGGTATCAAAGCAGTTTTATTCCAAATCGGCTTAACAACCGGGAATAATGGCGTCTCATGATCTCGCTTCTATTAGTGCGACAAATTTTTATGAAGAAGAAAAATCATTAGCACCACCTTTATTTAAAGGGACAAATTATAAAGGGTGGAAAATTTTAATGGAAAGGTTTATTAAAATTTTAGATATCGAAGCATGGAATTTAGCAATAGTAAGCCAACGGATGAATCAAATAAAAAGGAACGTCATCTAAATGCAAAAGCCATACACTATTTATTTTGTGGTCTATCAAATGAAGTTTTTAAATTAATATATTGTTTTTCTAATGCATACAAAGTATCGAAATTTCTTGAAGAAATGTATGATCTTCCTCTCGCAGGTATGAAACAAACACAGAAGGAGAAGGACATACAAGCATCCATCATTATTCAAGAAAATCTCTCTCGTAGCAAAACTATGGAGATCATGGAAATTAACTTAGAAGAAGAGAGCAATACATCAAGAGAAAAAGAAGATGAAAATTCATCTATGAAGGAGGAAGGCCTAAAAGATGACGAAGGAACTTCATATTCACATTTTGCCTCTTCCAATAGCACTGTAAGAAAGTCTAATTCTTCTTCTTGTGTGATAACTTCTATCTCTAGTTTCAATATACTAAAAATGACTAAACGTAAGATCAAGAAATTGAAAATTACTAATAAAAAATTATGTTTAGAAAATAAGAGGTTAAAAGCTAATGTTAATTTAGAATCTAATTGGGATGAGGTTTCTCCATCTTGTTCTTCAATTGAAAATACAAAACCTTGTTTTGATTGTAATAATATTAAAGAAAAATTCAAGGAACTTGAAAAAAAACTTATTTTTGTAAAAGAACATAATGAAAAATTATCTTTAGAAAATTTATCTTTGAAAAGTGATTGTGCTACATGCCAAAATTATAAAATTGAAATCAAAGAGATGTACGAAACTTTTGAGAAATTTAGAAATGACTATCAAAATCATATTGACTCTATTGTTTCTACTCTTAAAATAGTGCAATAGCTTATAATAAAGCTAGGCATAATCTAAAGATCAAGAGTGATGAATTAAAATAAAAAATCAACTTGCTTATGAAAATTATAAATACAAATTTCCAATATCAAGCTTTATCTAAAAACAAGTTGAATATGAAGATGCATATCTTAAATAAGCCTAATAATGGGAGTAAGAAACACAAAGTATTTGTAAATCAAAATCATCATTATTTACAAAATCATGTTTCTCCCAACTCAAATTTAAAATTGCCCAAATTTTCTATGAACAATACTTTCAATAATCATTACAATCATAATCATCAATATAAAGATTATCACAATGGAAATTTGATACATAAGAATAACATTAAACCAAAGTTTGAATGGAAACCTAAAATTAAAAATGAAACATTAACTTCACATGATAGGACCCATTCATCACTAACTACCCACAAACATACACGTTATATTTGGGTACCCAAAGGAACCACCACACTTGGTCTTCTTTGGATACCGAAATCTCTTATTCATTAGGTATCACAAAATGCATGAAGTAGAATATTTTCAAAATGAAATATATAATTTTTTTACTTCATGATATGCTTTAATGTCTTTTTATTTTCCTTTTTGTTTTCTTATGTTTTTAAGCTATCATGTTATGGTCATTTTATATATTATTGGAAATATGATCTTATCTCTTAAAACTTAATGAGTTTATAAATCAAATTGATCAAAATTCAAAATCATATTTTATTTTGATGACCTATCTATTTTTCTTATATTCATTGTCTATAAATATCTTATATTATCCATTTGAATCAAATTCTAAATTTGTTATGAGATATTTATCTAAATTAATAAAATCATGAACTTCATTTTTTCTCTTTCAAATTTTTTGAGATGTCCATAGTTTATAAATCATTCTTAAACCTATTTTTATGCATGAACATCACTTTACATTAAAATCATTTAAATCATGCTTATTTGGCTTTTTTTCGAACATGATATCATGTGCTTACATTTCCTATCATTTTCAACATACATTATATTAATAAATAGAAGCATTAGAAAAATCAAAATGAAGATATAAGAAAATATATATCATGGCATGGTCTTTTAATATAATATTTGAAATTTGACTTTGTCCCCTAAAGCCTAAATGAAGTTTGCAAATCAAATTAAATCAAAAGCACTAAAATCATTCATATATGTTTTGTTCAATCATGTCTTCTTTGTTTGCATATCCTATAATATTAAGCTTAAATGGTTGTGCAAAACTCAAGAATTAAGGTTTAATGAATATGGAGCTTTAATATGGAGGCATGATCTAAAATTTTAACTTCCGCAATTTTTTGTGATTTCTTCACGTCTCTTCACTTCATTAGACAAGTCTTACATTGCAAAAACATAATTAAGCAAAATCGGAAGTGAAATCGAAGAAAATTCAGGCTATATGATTAAAATAAGCACTCTCTATGAGCTAACGTAGGCGCTAGGACCTAACGCCGGCGCTGGCTCAAGTTTTTGATTTTCTGTAATTTTAAAATTCTAAAAAATCACTAAAAATATTTTATTTTATATGTACTATTTATTTTTGCATTTTTGCCTATAATTGATTTTTGAAAAATTAAAATACAAAATTACGAAAGCCAAATTACAAAAAATATTTTTCTTACTTTGGTTATTTGTTTGATTTCTATTTCTATATGCAAAAATCAAATACAAAAATATAAAACAAAAACAAGTATCAAAAATTATTTTTTGAACTTAACTTTTCTATTTACATGTATCTTGCGAAAGGGAGATTTGGGCTATCATCCCATCACATCTCCTAGTACCGGGCGAACCCCTCACAGGGTAGACCTCGGGAAGTCCAAGATCGATCTTATGAGTTCAAACTTTAAATCAAAATTATTTTTCAAAATATCAAAAATACTGTATGGACTTAATTGAAAAGCAAGCATGATTTAACCCATCATTTAGACCATCTACAATGTTATAATTCATCTTTTCAAACTACTTTGAACATTTTTTTTATCATGCTTTGATATATCTACTCATGTGCACCAATTGTAATGAAAATGTTGTGTAGAACCAAGCTTAGCATGCCTCTAAGTATGAGTAAATATTTTATGGTTGATAATGATTTTTATTCACTCACTTATTTTGACAAAGTCTACTTGTGTTTTTAATCTAAGAATGCTTGCTTATGAATTGTAACTGTACAATGAATTAAATTTTGCACAAGTATCTTACCTACACCACCTTTATTTGCACTCTTAATATTTAAGAAAAGTGGTTGTCCTTTCAAATTACATTGGTTTGCAAAACAAGTGTATTCGGAGAAATTTGTACAAAAAAAATAATCATGAAATAAATTGACAAAGATAACTCCACGAAGCACTACTTGAACCTCTTGATAAGTCTTAATAAGCATTGTGGGGTTGAGCACCTTGGAAAGAATAGTAAAGTGTCTTGTGCAAACCTTCATTTTTACACCACTTATTCTTAAGTACACCGGATCACAAAAAATCAATATTGAAAAATAAAGTGTGTGATCCCCCAAGCACTACTTTGCACCCTGATAAGTCTTAATGAGCATTGTGTGTGCAAAACACCTTGGTTGTTGTACATTTTTTTTCTATGTGCATTGAAGTGTGTGGAAGTAAAATTATTTGTGTTTTATTATGCACTTTACTCTACATATGTCTTGTATTTTTGATTAAATCATTTGTTTACTCTATTCAAAATACACTTATATGCACATCATTATCTTCCATAACACTTCTTCTCATGAGCATTGGATCCTAATGCTAAATTCTATACTCCTCTTTATTTATAAATGCACTAAATAACCTAGCATGCTCTCTACAATGTTTTGTTTGTTTTGAATTTGTGAATTAAAATAACATTGTAGTAATCTCTTTTTTATAACATTATTTTATGCTTGATTACTTTATTGTCAAACTTAAAGATTTTAAATGCAAATTGATTTACAAAAACTTCTTCTTTTTTGGAATTTAACTCATATATCTTCTTATGAATCGTCATGATTACAAAAAGATGTTTCTTGTATTTTTATTAGTCTTCCGCATCATCACCATGTATTTTTTACCTTGCGCTTTCATGCTTATATCAAAATCTTAAACCTCAAAATTTCTTTTTTCAACAAATGGTCGACTTGCATGGTAGAATTTATATTGGTTGATCTGACACGAATATCAATTTTTTGCTAAACACTCCTCCAACAAGTAACATATTGCTTATAAAAACATCTTCTTGATTTTCAAATCAAATTGTGTTTTGAGTTCCTAATTGCTAAAAGGATGTTCTTATTTATTCCAAAATGTTAAGTCTTCCGCAATGCTAAAACTCTGATTTATTAATGGATTAGCTATGTGAGCTTTTCTTTAAAAAATTCAAATAAAAATATAAACCCATAGGCTATGAACTCATCATTAAATTCAAACGCGGGGGTTAAATAGAGTATTAAAAAGTTTTTCACTTATTTTTATAGCGGAATTAAAATAGTGATATTTATATGTGTATAACAGAGTGAGTTATAAAAACAAAATATAAACAAAGCACAGTACAGAAAATCACACAAACACAGAGGACACAAGGATTTATAGTAGTTCCCCAATAAATCTGGGTACATCTACTCTTCTACCACCCTTGGTAGGATTCCACTAGGTTTTTGATCAGGTGCCCTATCACCAATGGATTTTTGATCAGGTGTCCAAACACCAATGAGCTTTTGATTAGGTGCTCAAACCAACCACAGGTTTTTGATCAGGTGCCCTGCCACCAAAGGGGTTAACTTTTGAAGGGAGTTAGAACCCTGTACAAGATGGAATAAAAAGAAGGTTATGAAGTTCTTCTCTGTCAATAATCAGAGAGAAGACTAGTGGAATGTGTTGATGTAAAACTCCCCCTGTCTGATAGAAAATAGTTGACAGTTGAGGATGGAGCTTTCTCTTGAATGTAAATCTTCCTTTGATAGCTGATGAATCTGAGAGACAAAGGTTTCTCAGATTATTGTTGCTCTTGAAGATTTAAAACTTTGCAGTAGAAATATGAGATAAGATCTGTGTTGTTCTCAGAGATTGAGAGGTGCTGCTTGAGGAAGATGAAGATCTGAAAACTTTTTGACTTTCTATATATTTCTTTTTCTTCTTCCTCTCGACTATTTCTTTTTCTTTCTCACTGCTGTTCTCTCTGTAATAACTATTTCTTCCTTTTTTTTTCTTAGACAATATATCTCTGATTCAAATTTCAAATCCTCTGAATAAGGAATAGAATAATCAGGAGGATAATTTCTTAGAACTGCAAGCAAGACTTTAATTCCTTTTCCTTTTCCAATACGCCAAAAGGCTATTTTCTCAGGGAGAGAATGGAAAGTAATAAAATAGAAGGAGGAATTAAAATCTTGTCTTATTTGGAAATAAATAACACCAAATAATAGAATAGATCCGTTGCTGAGTTTAGAGAATAGAATATAACTGATCTTTCTGAAATTAACAAGCTGAAGAGAAACTTTCGTCGACCTGAGAACTGAGTTCGTCGAACAGAATGTTGGATTTCGTCGAACTGAACATGTGTTGCTGATTCGCCGAGCGCAGACTGGAATTCGTCGAGCTCAAGTTGGAGTTCGTCGAACTGAAAGATAATCTGCTAAATCTGGCTGGAAGAATTGAATTAGTCGATCTGAATGTTTAGTTCGTCGACCGCTGAGACTTGGCAAATTCGTCGACCGCTGAGACTGGCCAAGTTCGTCGAGCGTGAACAAGACGTTCGTCGAACGCAATATGCAATTCATCGAACGCAGTTTGGAGTTCGTCGAACGCAGAAACTTAGCTTTTCCTTAAGTCCTAACAGCCTAAAACCTTGACCCTTAGACTATATAATGTGGTCAACTTAATCCTAGTCAACAGATAGTGATCCTAGCCCAAATTAGTAATAGGGTTGTTCCAACAATCTCCCATTATTTGGGTTAGGATACTATTTGACAGAAATCAAATAATAAAATGAACAACAAAACAACAGAGCATATATATATCTGACAGATTTTAAACATTTCATCAGATATAAAATATGATACTCTGAGTTTTGAAATTTTACATTGAAAATAGAAATAATAAAAATAAATACTCAGAACCTTTTGACTTTCTCTGAAGTAGGCTTGAATGTGATTTGCCTTTCAAATTCTTGCTTTCTGAATTCTGAATTAGTTGAATACTGAAATAAATCCTTGCCTTCAGCTCTTGGCATTGTTGATCTGAGCTGTAGCAATAACAGGAACTGCTTTGTTGAATCTAAATCTGCATTTGTCAGCTTTTGCTTTTGTTGATCTGAACTGAATCTGCTCTATCAAAAATTATTTCTGAATCTGCATTTACATCTGTCATATCTGAATCTTCAAACTGAAACTGCTGGAGCTTCTTCAAATAACTGAAACCTATCATAAAGGAGCTTCTTCATCAAGAACTGATTTTTGCTTCTTCATACAGTATCTTCCCTTGATACTTGAGCTTCTACAAAAAAACATCTCCCCTATCAAAAAGGAGAGCATCTCCCCCTAACAAAAAGGAGTTTCTTCAAAACATCTCCCCCTGCCAAGAAGGAGCTTCTTCAAAACATCTCCCCCTTCCAAGTTTCAGGAAGACCTGGAGCTAGGCCCCTAGTAGAAGGGACAGTTGTATAGGAGGTAGGGAAGGATGCAATTATTGAAGAAATATTGCCATTGTTCCTGCAAAAGAAAATAGAGATCAAGTGCAAAGGAACTGGAAAGAGAAGCAATATTTGTAGGCATACAGTTAAAATGAAATAAAAGATTTGATTATAAAGAAAGAGATCAGAAGTCGAAAAGACTTAGCTTTCGTCAGATTGGGTTCGACGAAAATTTAATTTTCGTCGATCTCAGTTCGACGAACAAGCTTGTCTTCGCCGATCCCTGGATCTGATAGATATCATCTCAACGGTTTGGTCTCAGCGGATCCAGACAGCTTCTCAGCAGCCCAAGGCCTTGTCTCAGCGGTTCAGCTAAGATTAATAGCTTGTCTCAGCTGTTCAGTTGAGACTGAGAGGTTGTCTCAGCTGTTTTGCTTAGACAGCAAACCAACTGAACTTAATTTACACAGTGAGGGATAAATAAAGGATATAAATTTTTTAATTGATTGAATCTCCATCTATCATTCCTAGCTGATTTATAAAGAAGATATGTTTCTTTAATTCAAGGGTTTGGTGAAAATATCAGCCCTTTGCAAATCAGTAGGAATAAATTGTAGGCAAATTTTATTTTTATCCACATTATCTCTGATAAAGGGGTGCCTAATTTCTATGTGTTTAGTCCTACTATGGAGTACTGGATTTTGTGCTGTAGATATTGCACTAGTATTGTCACAAAATATAATTGATTTATTTAGATTGATACCATAGTCTAGAAGTTGATTTTGTATCCACAATATTTGTGAGCAGCAACTGCCTGCAGTAATATATTCTACTTCAGCTATTGATGTAGACACAGATGTTTGTTTCTTACAAAACCAAGACACAAGCCTATCACCAAGAAACTGACAAGTTCCTGATGTGCTTTTCTTGTCTACTCTGTATCCAGCATAATCAGAATCTGAGAATCCAGTTAATTCAAATTCTGAAGCTGTTGGATACCAGATTCCTAGATTTGGACAACCCTTTATATATCTCAAAATTCTTTTTAGTAAAATAAGGTGAGATTCTTTGGGGTTAACTTGGAACCTAGCACAAATACATGTTGCAAACATTATGTTAGGTCTACTAGCTATTAAGTAAAGTAGTGAGCCAACAATTGCTCTATACATTTTTTGATCAACAGGTTTCCCTGATTCATCAGTATCAACAATAGCATTGGAGGGCATGAGTGTTTTCATAGTGGAAGCATCAGACATACCAAATCTTTTCACTAATTCCTTAGTATACTTGGATTGTGATATGAATATGCCATTTGGAGTTTGCTTCACTTAAATACCAAGAAAGTAAGATAACTCACCCATACTAATCATTTCAAATTTATATTGCATTAGGTCAGAAAACCTTTTGCATAGATTTGAATCAGTAGAGCCAAATATAATATCATCTACATAAATTTGAACTAGTAATGATTTATTTTTATGTATTCTGAAAAATAAGGTTTTATCAACAGAGCCTCTACAGAACTTGTTCTCCAAAAGAAAATTAGCTAAGGTCTCATACCATGCTCTGGGAGCTTGCTTGAGACCATAAAGAGCTTTATTAAGCTTAAATACATAGGAGGAGTGAGTTGGAGAGATAAAACTTGGTGATTATTCCACATAGACATCTTCTTTGATGTCTCCATTCAAGAATGCACTCTTCACATCCATCTGATAGACTTTGAACTTCTTAAATGCAGCAAAAGCAAGGAATATCCTTATAGCCTCAAGTCACTACAACAAAATTGCTTTACGACGACATTTTTTTATGTCTTTAGTGACGATTTCAAAGCGTCGCGATAGTTTTCGTGACGTTTATAAAAACATCACAAAATCGTCGTGATTGCGCATGTCGCCGTAGCTCATTGCGACGCTTTCAAAAAAAAACTTCGTGATTGCCATTTACTCTACTGCGACATTTTTTTCAAAAACGTAATGATTGGCAATTGTTCTACCGTGACACTTTTAAAAAAAACATCATAATAAGTAATTGCTCTATCGTGACACTTTTCCAAAAAATGTCGCAAAAGATGTTCATCCTACCACAACGTTTCTTAGCCAACGTCACCAAAGCCAAAACTGTACAATAACATTTTTTTTTTCGAAAAAAAAACGTCGCAAAATATTATATTTTAAAAAAAATGAAAAGAAATTATGATAATACTTCTCAAATAATCTAAATACTAATCAAAATTTCACTAAACATTTACTTTTTATTTTAATTTAATTTTAAACATTCAAACACAAATAAATAAAATATTCAATATCAAAGAGAAGTGTGTTAAATATTCATTTTTTATTAATAAAAAAAGGGCGGGAGATTGCCCAAACCCCTCAATACAGACTAATAGTACTTTCATCTCTAATTAAACTAAATACATGAAAAAAAATATCAACAAAAAAGAAAAATCTATGAATGCACATTCTTGTACATATTTGATAGTTAACTGATGTCTTCTCCTCTCTTCTTTAGATAATATCCACTAACACGAAAATTAAGCTACTACCTGCATCCCAAAATGCAAAAAATATGTTAAAAAACATTACTTGTATAACAGTATCTCAGCACCAATAATTTGGTAAAAGAAAAGATTCGATATATCAAGGAGCTTCTAAGGACACTGATAGATATATGTTTTAGCATAGTAAACTAATTTTGCATGCTTTCAATTAGTAAAAAATCATCAAACAAACTATATGCAGCAATGGGAAATTAAAAAAATTGGTGGCAATTCATCAAACAGTTGATATGTGATTGCTAAGTAGTTAGGAGAGAAAGAGCTAGTTAGTAGACCGGTGTATGGATACTTAAAATTAACACATTTCAAGCATAGCGTAATTGTTTCAATCACCATAATGTAAACTATACATAAAACTCTAAGTAATCATGTTTTGTCAAAGTGATAGATTTTAAACTAAATATAATTAACAAAGCTAAATACTAAATTTATTATAAAAGAAATGCACAAAAGTGGAAGGGTTGCACCTGAAAGATTCATGTATTTGCTAATCTTCAGCACAAAGACTACTGCATTCAGAGGAGTACTTGTTTTTATAAGAGCAATAGTAATAGATTATGAAAATTTATGAGCGAAACCTGGGTCGAAGTGGAGCTCTCCAACGGTGTTGACCGATCTTGGATCTCTCAGCTTCATCCCGGTCAAACCACTTCCTGCAAATCAAATCAATGGGATCTCCATGAATTATGCGTATAAGATTATCTATGCGAGCTTAAGTGTGTGGAAAAAATCATAAATGCATAGAATGAAAGAAAAGATATATAAATAATTTGCAACTCTTAAAATGTATTAAATAATTTGCATGATTATGATGCTTATATCTTAAAACACTCATTTACATTCATGTGGTTGGGAGCTTAGATTAGCAAAATAATGTTAATTGAACACTTTAGAGGATAAGACATCATATACGAAGAAAAGTAAACAGTGAGCTAAAAATTCTTTGAACCTTGACCGGGATGGAGAATATTTGCAGGGCAATTATTTTATTGAACAAATAAGATTGTGTTTGAACAATAGAAAACATGCTACCTACGTTGTAGAAATAAAATATTGGGACAGTAAGCAAAGAATCATGTGTAATGATGGAAAATGAATCAATTTAGTAAGTAATATAGCGTGCTATAGTTGAGCATTCTATCAAAAACATTGAGAGCATGTAAAAGATAATTAGCTTGTTAGAAGATGCATGTGACTATGAAAGAATATGCTTAAAGTGTGAGAATAGAGAAAGAGAATGCATGTGGTTGGGAGCTTACCATGCTTGCTGCTGGAAATTCGGAAGCCTAGTGCCTCCCAGAATGCACTACCGGTTCCGATGTAGCATCAGTCCTAGAACAGATCAGAATATAATAAGCAATTTAACGTCTAAAATTGATCAAAATGTTAAACTATAATAAAAAAACATAAATTAAAGTGTGAGAATATAGAAAGAGAAGGCAACCATAATAAAAAAATATTTAACTGCATCTACTATAATCAATAATGCACCTAGAAACTATAATAAAAATGAAGTGTAGTTTTGATGGTTGTAGAAGCAAGTGTAAAAAAATTAAATTTAAGGGCAAAAAATCATAGTAATTTTGTAACTACAAATTTGTTTTAATCATAGTAACATTACACCTGACATAAGTAAAAGATGGGAGTACATGACATAAGTTTTATATGACAATAATTATATAAAATTTATCACTTAGAATGGATAGAACAGAAACTTAATGCTAAAAATTTTATGAACAAATATATGTGTGAGCGAAAAAGACTAAAGAAAAAGATGCAGAATTAGAAAGAAAGTTTGATAGACTAATCAAAACCTGTTTTAACAAAATCACTACTTAACTGAAAAAATGAAAAATAGCAAGAGTTGAAAAAAAAATTTAAAAAATCAAGGAATTCATGTAATTTCGTTGGAGATAAATCATGTTGTGCAATGCGCTGGTGAGAATTTTTTGAAAATACCAAATCTTAGCTTCTCAAAAGCTAGGTTAGTTTTTGTTGGAGGTAAATCCGGCAATGCCCAGAACAGGTAAAAAGAACATAAGCATGTCATGTTACCAATTCTCACTAACCTCTCCTCTCCAGCAATGGCATATACAGAAAAATGAAAAGAAATAGAACCCATAGAATGATCAATGATGTAGTACTAAGCCATATATACGCAATAAAACTTAGAAACTAACCAATCTCAGATGAAGAGGCCGAGTAGGGAGTTTGATATCTACAAAGTAAGGACTTTAAAACCTGCAACAGATCAGGGGGTTGCAGCAGCCGGGTGAGAAAGATGCAGGAGATTAGAGCCTCTATCGGTCAGATGGAGAAGGAGAAGTGTGCGGGCCTTTACCTTGGAAAGCTTAAAAAAACAGAACATTAAAATAGATTATAAATGTTGCTGAAAATATGGAGTTGCAGCATCTGGGTGAGAAAAGCATACCAAAAACAGATCTGATGTAGAGTTTGGAAACCGGCAGCAAATGATGGAGTTCTAGCATCCGGGTGAGAAAGGGTCAGGAGATTAGAGCCTTTACCGGTCAGATGGTGAAGGAGAAGTTTGCGGGCCTTTACCTTGAAGGCTTGAATGCTTTAAAAAAAACAGAACATCAAACTACTTTTTTAAAGACATTGAAAAACGATGATTGAAAACAGGACATGAAACTTTTACTGTGAAGGATCCAAAAACAGACTTGATATAGGGCAAGAAATGCACTGCAATGTAAGATCAGAAACAGATCTCATATAGGGCAAGATTGCAGCTGTTAATACCTTTTTTTAGGGTTTTCTGGAGGCAGAGCGAAGGAGGAAGTGAACAGCTACATGGAGCCTAGGAAGCGTGTTGGTGAAGGCGGCTTCTTGGTCGTCGACCGACTCCGTTTCGGATGATGGCGGAATGAGGGGAGGAGCGAGATTTAGAAGGGGGTGGGGTGCTTGGTCGTCCTACTCCGATGAGGATGAGGGAGGAGCGAGAACTTGAGTCGGCGAAGGAGTAGCCGTCGAGGGGGCGCGGTAGGGTTTGGACTTGAGTCGGCGAAGGCGATACTGTCGGGAAGGTGTCGAGTGCGAACGGTGAGCGGGAGATGGAGAGTCTGGAGAGGCCGTGAATAAGCATGTGCCTGAATAAGTGCGGTAAATATGCCGCCAAAAATTGGAGAGCTGGGAGGAAATGGGATTCAAATTAAAGTAATTTTAAGGGTCTTGATTTAATGGAGGGGTGATATTAGATGGCCAAGATTGAATCTAGAGTTTCTAAAGAAGTGTTAAACTAATTCCTTATAATATAGTAGATTTGATGGCGTAGATTTAATCAATGGTCTCTATTGAATGACTGCGATTGAATCCATAGGCCTCAAGATACTTCTTTTTAAAAGAGTATAATTTTATATTAAAATATTATATGAAAATTTTGGAAATGTATATTTCATTTTTACTTAAAAACATGTATTTTGTAACAAAATAATTCATGGTTATTTTTGCACCAACAAAAATAGTTGTTATTTTTGAACGTAAACGCAAAATTCATATACATAGGAGCATTTGATATGAGGTTATGATCTGTCATCTTAGACTTTGTTTAATCGACTCGCCATTGATCGATGCAGTCATTTTCATCGTTACGCAACTCATGATACTTACAATATTGGAACATTCACCTAACGCTTCATCGATCAATGTAAACATATTCTCCATACAGAAAGAAATATCTTCGTATGATATATTGCAGGGTATTCCATAACTAGTAACATTTGACAAGATCATTGAGCTACATGCCAAAAAATACATGGCTACATGATGTACGTATGTATGCTGACCCTAACAGTTATGTACGTTTGTGGAGACATATATAATATCCACAGTGAACACATTCATATTATATATATATATATTTAATTACTTGTATCAAGCTTACGATCGAGATCGTCGCTATCATCAATATAACTTCACTACTATCAAAAATATCATTATATATTAGAACTTTAATAGAAGATCGTATGTTTTGATGACGTAGCGCTCACCGTCTGCCGCAGCCGTCTCTCCCGACCATGGGAGTGCAGATAGTCAGGTGTATGGTGATGGGTGTGCGCATAGCAAAATACCCTATCATGGCGATGTGCATAGCCAAGCGTATAATTATAGGTATGCGCATAGCAAAACATGCACCCACATCATGAGGGTACGATGTGTGCATAGCCAAGCATAGTAGTACGTTATGGGTGGTGCGCATAGCAATTAAATACCCCATCATGGGGGTGTGCATAGCCAAGCATATGGTTATAGCGCATAGAGCGAAATACCCCATCGTACATGCATGCATGGGGGTGTGCATTCATATAGTTATGTGCGCATAGCAAAATATATATCCGGCCATGCATCATGGGGTGCGCATAGCCCCAAGCGCATAATTATGGGTGCATGTGTGTATACAAACTACCCATAGCATTGGAGTACGCACATAACCAAGTGTATGGTTATGGGTGTGTGCATATAGATAAGGCTGATATATATCATCAACTTAAACATGCATACTGTGCGTCGTATACGTACTTCATGATGTACTTCATGCATCATGCTCACTAAGTACATGACATGATTCATGTTCAATCATTTGATAAATGATAAATATATCATTTATATTCCTTTTAACAAAAGATCTTCTGAAATGTTTGATAACAAATTTTGACAGAAAATCATATGTTTTGATGATGTTTTTAAAAAAAAATCGTCACGAAAGATAAACATGTATGCTGACGTGTTTTCATGCAAAGCGTGGCTAATGCTAAATTTTTATATTGGCGACGTTTTAAAAAAAAATTGTCGCTAAATGTAAACGAACGACGACGTTTTCAAAAACGTCACAATAAAACATTACTTTAGTGACGTTTTAAAAATAATCATCACAAGAGCTCAACACGTATGGTGACATTTTCCCTAAAAACGTAGCAAATGCTATTTTTTGCATTAACAACGTTTATGAAAAAAATCGTCGCTAAATATAAAACTAATAACAGCGACGCTTTCAAAAACGTCGCAAAAAAATGTCATCGTAGAGACAATATCTTGTAGTGAGTCTAGCTACAAGAGCAAAGGTTTGATCAAAATCAATTCCTTCTTCCTGAGAATATCCTTGGGCTACTAATCTAGCTTTATTTCTGATGATTATTCCTTGATCATCTAGCTTGTTCCTGAATACCCACTTGGTGTCAATGACTGGATGGCCCTTTGGTCTTGGAACCAAATCCCAAACCTTGTTCCTTTCAAATTGGTTAAGCTCCTCTTGCATTGTAAGAATCCAGTTTAGATATTGTTCTGCATCTTTTATGGATTGAGGTTCAACTTGTGATAGGAAACAAGTGTGCATCTGATTTTGGTGTAGTTGATGCCTTGTTTGAACTCCTGCTGAAATATCTCCAATGATTTGGGATATTGGATGATCTCTAACTGTGATGTGGTCAACAGTTGGAGTTGGTTCAGCAATAGTGTCCTCTTGAGGGATTTGTTCAGCTGTCCCTTGATTTGAACTGTCAGCAAGATTTTCTAGATGATCTTCTTCTTCACTGTCTTCAATAAGTTGAGATGATGGAAGTAGAGATTCTTCATTCTGTAGATTTAGTCCATTGAGTTCTTCACATAGAACTAGTACCTGCAAAGTATTTTTGGTAGAGGTGGTATTCCTCTCCTCATTTAACATGTTAGTTTCATCAAAAGATACATGCATGGACTCTTCTATTTTAAGAGTTGATTTGTTATAAACTCTATATGCTTTACTAGAAAGAGAATATCCAAGGAAAATACCTTCAGCAACTTTTGCTTCAAATTTCCTTAGATACTTCTTATCATTGTTATGCACATAGCATTTACAGCCAAATATCTTAAAATAGTTAACCTTAGGCTTTTTATTCTTGAGTAATTCATAGGGAGTTTTACCCTTAAGCTTATGTATCAGGATTCTGTTCAACACATAATTTGTTGTGTTCACTGCCTCTGCCCAAAAGGAGAGTGGCAAGTGAGCATCAGCAAGCAATGTAGTTGCTGATTCAATTAATGTTCTATTTTTCCTTTCAGCTACCCCATTTTGTTAAGGAGTTCTAGGAGCAGAGAAACATTGCCTGATCCCTTCTTTTCCACAGAATTCTCTCATCAGAAGATATTCAAACTCAGTGCCATCATCACTTCTAATCAATGCAACTAGAGTAGAGTACTCAATCTTGATGGACCTGAGAAAGTCTGTCAGAACACTGAAGGTGTCAGACTTGTTCTTAAGAATGAACATCCAAGTGAATCTTGAGAAGTCATCTACAATAACTAGAGAGTAATGCTTCCCTCCTAGACTTTGTATTGCAGTGGGTCCAAAACGATCCAAATGCAGTAAATACGAAATCCTAGGTGAATCACTCTTGGATAAAGATTTAAAACTACTTCTAGTTTGCTTACCTAATCGACAAGCCCTGCAGAGTCCTTCCTTCTTGTATGAACCAGAAGGCAGTCCTCTAACAAGATTGTCCTTAGAAAGCTTAGATATAGTTATAAGGTTAATGTGTCCAAGCCTTTTATGTTATAATTCATTTGTTTTACTTATAGAATTAAATAAACAAATGTCTGAGTTAGCAGAGTAAAAATTGACTAAATAAATGTTTCCATGTCTAATACTAGATAATACATTAATATTTTTATTATTGGTAATAAGACTTTAGCTATAGTTAAAAGTTACCTGATAACCTTCATCACATAACTGGCTTATGCTGATGAGGTTGTGCTTGAGATCCTTGACATAAGCTACCTCTTTGAAGGTGACTGCTCCAACTTTGATTTGTCCACAACCTTTGGTTTGCCCATAGTTGGAGTCTCCAAAGATCACTTTGGGTCTAAGCCGTGCCTTGTAGTTGCTTATGTTGGCCTTGTTTCCTGTCATATGCTTTGAGCATCCACTATCCAAGTACCACTGTTCTTTTATGCTTGGATAGCTTTGTACCTGCAAAACAGAAAACATCATAGTTGTTCTTGACCCAGACTACCTTGGGTTCTTTTGTTTTTCCACAAAATTCTGAAATATAAGATATTTCAGGTTGATCCTTATAGCCTTGTGGATGATATCTCCTTGGAGGAATTATCCACTCAGTGAAAGGATTTTTAGTGTATTGAGAATAAGAATTCTTCAGATTTTTTTGTATATTTTACGTTCGATGAATTTGGGTGAATTCGTCGATCGACGTTCGACGAATTGAGGTTATTTCGCCGAGCACCGTTCAAATAATAACTATGCTAAAAATCTGTCTTCAGAGTTCGTCGATCTCCGTTCGACGAATTCGTGTGATTTCGTCGAGCTCCGTTCGACGAATTCTGTTGAATTCCTTTATTCTTAATATTCTTGCTTGAAATATTTTTATCTTCTACTACTGGCTCTTTGCTCTTGGCAGAAATGAATTTTATCGGTGTAGATAAAATGTTCTTCTTAAGGAGGTGTGGCTCACTTGATGATGCACCCAAGCCCAGTTTGCCATTTAGTCTGGCATTCACTGTGCTTGTGATGTCCATCAGTTTGATACTTCTCCTATTAAGGGATTCTTCAAACTTCTTAGCTTCAGATAACTTGTTCTCAATGAGAAAAATGTGTTCTCTGGAAGCAGCCAAATCTTTCTTAAGGTTGACATTTTCTTCACTTAGTTGGTTCATTTCAGCCAACTTATTTCTGAGGGAAATTATCTCCTTCTCAGATTTAATTAAGTCTAAACAAAGAATTTTAAAATCATTTTTAAAATCATCTAAATTAAAATCAAAGGTAGAGATTACCTGATCACTGTCATTTTCAGATTCTGATTCTTCTGAATTACTTCCTGAGGCATTGATAACCATCATGCAGAAGTTTCTTTCTTCTTCATCATCACTAGAGCTGGATGATGATGCATATTCTGACTCACTGCTTGAGTCATATATGGCCATCAAGCATTGGTATTTGTCATTTGAATTTTCTTCATCTTCAGAAGAGCTGGATGAAGATTCTGATTCTGTTTCACTCCATGTTTCAGCTACAAAGCCTCTTCCCTTATGTTTGTGTTTGTGGGAGGAAGGCTTGCTGGAGTGCCTTTTCTCCTCTTTCTCTTTTCTCTTCTCCTTCTTTTGGTTCTCTGGACACTCAAGTAGAATGTGTCCAGATTTCTTGCAGCTAAAACAAATTATTTCTTTAGAATTAGATTTGTCATACCTTGGCTTTTCTCTGGATCTTGAATCCTTCTTTCTGAAGTTTTTTCTAACCATCTTATAGAACCTTTTGGCTAGTAAGATCATAAACTCCTCTTCTCCTGGAGCTTTATCTTCCTATTCAGTTGCTTGGAAAGCAATGCTCCTTTCCTTATTGGATGCTGGTGAGGGAGTAGATTGTTCAGATTCTATGGACTTGATAAGCTGCTCATAGGATTTAAGCTTGCCTAACAATGTCTCAGTGGAGATCTCATTAAGGCTTCTGGCTTCCTTGATTGGCCAGATCCTAGAGTCCCATGTGCTGGGGAAGCACATTAGGATCTTATCATTGACCTCAGTGATGGAGATCACTTTGTCTAGAGACTTTAGCTCATTGATTATGAGGTTGAGCCTGTTGTACATGTCTGCAACACTCTCAGTTTCTCCTTTCTTGAAATTCTCATACTGAGAGATGAGATGCGATCTTCTATCTTTTCTCTCATCTGCAGATCCTTCAACCATGTTGTTGAGGGAGGTCCAGATTTCCCTGGCTGAGGTGCATTCCACAACCTTTTGAAAAATGTCATCAGACATTGTCTGTGCCAATATATTCATTGCTTTGGCATCAGCACTTCTCTGCTTCTTTTGAGCTTCTGTCCACTCAGGAGGTGGAACAACACTATTTGTTGTTGTTGTTTCAGCACTTGTTGTTGCTGTAGGAGTAGGAGGTCCTGTCAAAATAACATTGAAAATATCTTCGTCAATAGAATTCAAATACAATCTGATCCTTGCCTTCCATAGTGCAAACTTATTTAGATTGCACATAGGAGGTCAAGTGCTTGAGTATTCTTTGTTCTGTGCCATGGATTTTTAGCAAAAGAAACTCTAGAAGAAAATTAAGATCTAATTGATCTTTTGATTCAGGTGTTAGCCTATAAAGAATCAACCTGACTCGGATACCAATTGAAAGTGAGGTTAGATCTTAAAGTCACTCCAGGGGGGTGAATAGAGTATTAAAAAGTTTTTCACTTATTTCTATAGCGGAATTAAAATAGTGATATTTTTATGTGTATAATAGAACGAGTTATAAAAACAAAATAAAAACAAAGCACAACACAGTACATAAAATCACACAAACAAAGAGGACACAAGGATTTATAGTAGTTCCCCAATAAACCTGGGTACATCTACTCGTCTACCACCCTTAGTAAGATTCCACTAGGTTTTTGATCAAGTGCCCTATCACCGATGGATTTTGATCAGGTGTCCAAACACCAATGAGCTATTGATCAGGTGCTCAAACCAACCACAGGTTTTTGATCAGGTGCCCTGCCACCAAAGGGGTTAACTTTTGAAGGGAGTTAGAACCCTGTACAAGATGGAATAAAAAGAGGGTTATGAAGTTCTTCTCTGTCAATAATCTGAGAGAAGACTAGTGGAATGTGTTGATGTAAAGCTCCCCTGTTGGGAAATTGACCCTCAATGTTCTCTAGATTTGAAGAGGCATCACACACAATGCTAAGGACATATTGTATTTGATAAACCCTATTTCTATCTCATAAGCATGCAGGGTTAGGACTTAACAAGGTGCAAGGGTTGTTCAGTTTGTTTATTGACAAAACCGCTGAGACAAGCTCTCAGTATCAGCTGAACCGCTGAGACAAGGCCAGGAGCCGCTGAGAAGGTGTTTGGGCCAGCTGAGCTGCAGATAGAAGAAAACCACTGAGACAGCTGTCTGTCTCAGCGGATCCGCTGGAACGGGATAGAAGAAAACCGCTGAGACGGCTGACCATCTCAGCCCAACCGTTGAGACAGCTCAAACATGATCTGGCGGGTTCTGCTTTTGGCGCAAGCTGTAGGAATGTACTGTGGGGACCACTAATCACTCCCATACCTGACAGGAGGTCAGCTAAGAACCATTGAAGATCAGAGATGTATACAAGAAGAAATTAGGGCACTTATGAAAGGGTCTGTTGTGTGCCAAAAGAAATCAACTGTTCCATTGATGGCAGAAGCTCTCGTTTCTCTTCTCCTGCTCACTGAACAAGAAAGAAGAAACTGAGAGAGAAAGTTAGCTCCTTTGCAAGAAGGAGCAAGGTGATCTTCCACCCTTCAACTGAAGAGGAAGATCAAGTTGTAGCTGCCATCAACATCTCCAGCTACAAGGAAGCACAAGCTGTGCAGAAACTACAGGAGACCTCCTTCAACTGATGTCTGCTGTAGTAAGATTTAAACTCACTTTTCTGTAGGGCAACTTGCCTGAGTTTGTAGGACCATTTGGTCTGAGATTGTAGGAACCTTTGGGTTCTGAGTTGTAGGGTTGAAGGCCTGAGTTTGTAGGATCTGTTGATCTGAGTTGTAGGGTTGTATTGACTGAGCTGTAGGAGGAGGATTCCTCTTAGGTAGGACCTAGAAGGGGTCTGAGTTGTAGGATTAGTGGATGATCTGAGGTAGGGTTGTTTAACCTGAGGTAGAGTTTGGGAAAACTTGAGAGATCTTGAGGGATCTGTGGTGTAAGCTCTTGGAGCCGAGATTGGAGGAGTTGGCCCTTTCTAACACACTGTTAGAAGGGTGAAGGGGGAAAGTGGACTACTCATAGACACACTATCTTGGGGAACCACTATAGATGCTTGTGTGCTTTCTGTGTGTTTGATCATTTGCTTGCACTAAACCAGAAAACAGATAACCTATTCACCCCCCTCTAGGTGATTTAGACTATATCCTTTATAAACTTACAAGTGGTATCAAAGCGAGGTTGGTCAAGAAGGACATAACTATCTGACCAGATCCCATAAAGGAATAGTCACATCACAATCCAATGGCTTCCTCTGGATTGAAGAAGGAAATGGGATCCGTGAAGTTGCCCATATGCAGCAAAGAAAACTTTGGCATATGGAAGCAAAGGATCAGACTGTTTATGAAAGCATTTGATCCAAGGATTTTCATTACTATTGAAGAAGGACCTTTCACCTTTCACACTGCCTCCACTATAGATCCAACAAGAAGAGTGGCCAAGGCATTCAAAAACTTAACCAAGGATGAACTTGAGTTGTTCACCATGGACAAAAGAGCGCAGAACATCATAGTGAATGTTATTGATGATTCCACATTTCAAAACTTGGTACACTGCACTACCGCCAAGGAAATGTGGGACAATTTAATAGTATATATGGAAGGGACAACTGAAGTAAGGGATGATAGGAAGTCACTCCTTAATCAAGAGTATGAAGCCTTCAGGCAGCAGAGCCAGGAAAGCATCTCCATGTGCTATGAGAGGTTCTTCAGAATAGTTAATGAGCTGAGAACCTATGAGAGAGCATTCACCAACTATGAGCTGAATGATAAGTTTCTTAGATCTTTAACAAGGGACTGGGACACAAAAATCTATGCCATCAGGGAAGTGGCCAAGCTTGGTGAGACCCCAACTCACACATTGTTTGGAAAACTATTCTCCTATAAGATGCAGCTGTCTGCAAGGAAGGAAGAGGACACCTCTACAAGGGCTCAAGCAAGGGAAAATTTTGTAGCTCTCAAAGCTGACAGCTCCAAGAGAAGCAAGGGCAGGATGGTGTCTCCTCAAAGGAGAAGTGCTGAATCAAAAACTAGCACCTCAGATTGCTCTTCCTCTGATGAAGAGTTTGGTGCCTTTTTAAGGCAATTCAAGAAGATGATGAAGAGGTGGCAATGGAAGAATAAGCTCTCTTCCTCATATCACAAAAAGGAGGACAGCAAGGAGTCAAAGCATCACTCCAGGAATGACATGTATGACTCTAACCCTAAATTTAATTCCTCTAAAGTTGTGTGCTATTGCTGTAGCAAGCCAGGGCATGTCATTACTGACTGCCCAGTCAAGAGAAAAGAAAAGGATGAGAAGAAGGCTCATCAGCCAAGAGGCAAGAAAGGAGAAAAATCCTTTCTAGCTAAGAAGGAAAAGAGCTGGAGTGAATCAGACTCCAGCTCATCAGAATCTGAAAAGGAAGAAGCCCTTATTGGACTGGTTGCTGTTGAAGAATTTGCTGCGGAAGGAGATGATGATTACCCAGCTGCCATGGTTGGAATCAGGGCCCCTCTATCACACTCTGATAGTGATGATGAGGTGGATGAAGAAGACAATGTTCAGCTAGGCCTAATGGCCATCACTGATGATGAGGACAGCCACAACAATTCAGAATATGAGCAGGTATTAATTCATTCCATATCCTCTTTTGATCATGAGACTGGTCCAGAATCTGAAGTACCTTCATCAATTGGTGGAAGTGGTTCAGAAGCTGAGGAAGATGTCAATCAATTGATTGACAAGTATGGTGTTCTTTTGGAAGCTCTGAAGAAGAGCAAGAAGCTTGCCAAGAGGCAAGCCCAGGAAATTGCTTCCCTCAAAATGACTACACTGAACCTACCTCCCTGGTGGCTCAGATGAGTAGACAGATAAGCCATTTACAGGGGTTAACATTTGTGCAATTAAGCACTATTTACCTGAAGAACAAGGTCATCAAGGACCTTGAGGAGAAGCTTGTGAAAGAGAAGAGCCTGGTGGCTCAATTCTCCAAGCCCAAATTTGTGCTCCCTATTATTGACATCTTCTCCTCTCAAACAAATAGAAGAGGACTAGGATTCAATAAAATGGAAGTAGGAGAAGGGAGTGGAGAGAAGAGCAAGGGGAAGGCTAAGCCTCAAACCACCTTTCAAAAGGTGTTACTTCCTTCCAACAGATATGACCATGAAAGCATTTATGGTCACTGGAAGAATGAGAGTTGCTATAGGAAAGAAAATGCTTCTTCCCATAGTGGAAGAAAGGGCATGGGATTGAGTGTTATGAATGCTCCATATGAGAAAATTCAAATGGCCCAACCTGGACCATTTGTATTTGGTACTTCAGCCCCTACATTCAAGAATAAGAAGGCAAGCCCTTCTAAGGTTGAATCAGCCAAGAAAATGAATGTTGTCGAATCAGTAAACATGTCTGATTGCTCAATGTCAGATGCCATAAAATCTTGTATGGCTGCCAAGCCATTGCGCTGATGCCATCAGGACAAAGAGCATCATGATAGCTCATAGATTGACATTCAGTCAAATCATTGCTGAGAGCAACATGAAGAATGCTGCTGTCTCTCCTCCTGAACATATAGATTGTGTTGCACACCCCTCAAGAAATGTTCAGAAGAGGAGATACAACATTCATGAATGTTCGTGCTGTGGTAAAGTGGGACACTTTGCCATAGATTGTTGGTACAATCCCAATGTGCCTAATGCAAAGAAGAGCCTAACTGCCAAGGGTGCAGCTAGAGTAAGGTCATTTCATCATGCTAACATGTTCCAAGGACCCAAAGCTAATTGGGATCCTAAGGATTACTAAACTTCTTGTAGGTTAGTCCAAGTACCAACCTCAACCAAATTTGGTACTTGGACAGTGGGTGCTAAAGGCACATGACAGGAAGGAGGTTGACATCTTGGTGCAGCAATAAGCAGACCAGTGTGGCCATATCCACAGCTGAGTCAGAATTCATTGCTGCAGATTTCTCCACATATGAATGCCCTAAGTGAGGGGGAGCATTGCTCTCTCTATGGAGAAGAAGGTGGGTGTGCTAGTGAGGGGGAGCACAACCCAGATGCTGGAAGAGCAAAAGTTCAGAGTGAAGAAGAGGTCATCAGGGTAACTGACACCATGGAAGTTCTACCCTCTTCTGAAGAGATGCCAAGACAAGAACCTGCAGTGGAGAAGGCAAACAATGGGGTTGAAGAGGTGGTGGAGAAAGAGGTGGCCACAGCTGTTGTGCACAACCATTGTGAATTCAACATCAATTAAGGACTACCTCCTTAAGGTAAGTATCTCTACTCCTATTGATTTTAAAGAAAGCTGGTCAGCTTAATCAGAAAAATCTGGTTCAGCTGAGCTTCAGGTTACCCTTAAATCATAAGATCAATAGATATGCTCCAAGTGAGGGGGAGCTAGAAAGGATTGTTCAAAATGAACAAGATCAGCTATTAAATGTGAAAAATTTTCGTAGACCTTTATGGAGTGAGCAGGAAACGTGCAACTTAAAGATTCAAGCCAAACAACCAGAAACAAATGGAGGCAAACAAGTAATCTTTATTGATAGCATAAACTTCATTATAAGATGAGGTATACTTGGCGAGACATGATTTCGCCAGCACACAAAACCAAAGAGAAAAGATACACAACTTGAAAGGAAGATAACTGAGATCGCTCCAGACCGCGCGGTCTCATTGCCGATCTCTGCAAGCTGCCTAACCGCGCAACACTGCCGGTTACAGAACACCACCTCAGACCGCTGAGCAGACCGCACCCTCCTTACGAACTCCACTGATTCTCCCGAACTCCAGCAACCCACACTGCAAGCCGCAGACCGCCCGAACACTTTCAGAGGAAGAGGTGATCGCTGCAGACCGCACTATCCGCAGAAGCTGCACAAGAAAATTCAATCAGCAGACCTCCCGGTCAGAAAAGAAAGACCGCAGGAATTATGATAAACTCAGCTTGCACTTGGTGTGTCTAATTTGCTGCTACAGTGGCTCCTATTTATAGGCGTGAGACCTGATCCAGTCACCACCCTATGAGATAGGATCACCACCCCCAGACCGCGTGACCAGACCGGTCAACCCGCGCGATCAACAACAGTTCTTTCTGCTTCATTTGATGAGCTTGCCGGCTTCACTCCACACCGCGGTAGATCGCCACTCCCTCAGTAAAATCACGACTCCATAAGGAGATCGCCAGACCGCCAAGAAGCCTCCCACCACCAGTGTTTGCCCGAGACCGCAAGCACTGTCTGTTCGCCACAAGATCACGAACACCTGTTCGCATGCCGGCCTCCTCCTGAGACCGCGAGCAGAGACCTGTTCGCATACCAGCCTCCTCCTGAGACCACGAATAGAGACCGCGCGAATAAGAGACTTAGTCCACGAATACCACCAGAGAACCCGGACAGCGACCAGACCGGAATTCTGGAAACCTGGACCAACCTCTGCGGTCACGCCAGACCGGCATAGTCCTGAAGAAGTTAGCCTGCCACGCAGTCCCAGACAGACCGCGCGTCCTGAAGACGCCAACCCGCCACGCGGTCACAGGCAGACCGCGCGGCCTCACCTTCAGCCGCCTTGGACAGATACCAACGGTCATGCCAGGAGACTACGACTAGGCAAGACAAGCCAAACCGCAGAACAGATCGCCAGGTCGTGCGGTCACACCAGACCGCCCGACCTCCTCCCAGACCGCCCAGATCCAAAAGCTTCACAAACTTCCACTTCAACATTTTCAACATTAAAGATAATAGTTCTCAATTTGAGGGGGAGCAAGTTCCTGCTCAGGTTGAGGGGGAGCTGGCAAATGCTGAAGATGCTGCCTCCCAATCCCTAAAGGGTAAAATAGTTGAAGAATCCAGAAAGGGGGAGATGGCCAATGCTATGACCAAATCAGAGTTAGCCCTCTGATAAAGTTATCAGAGGTAGTTATTATGAATAAGCTTAATATAATCTGAGTTAGAAAGGGGGAGATAACATATGAGCTAGTCAAAGCTTAACATAATCTGTCATGAGGTATCAAAGCATGCTGAAACAATGTTATCTTAAGCAATGTTATCATGAATGCTACATAGATCACTTTTATGATATGTTTTTATTTGGGTATGTACCTTAGCATTGAGAATGTTCTGCCTTCTTCAAATAGGGGGAGATTGTTGGGAAATTAACCCTCAATGTTCCTAGATTTGAAGAGACATCACTCGCAATGCTAAGGACATATTGTATTTGATAAACACTATTTCTATCTCATAAGCATGCAGGGTTAGTACTTAACAAGGTGAAAGGGTTGTTCAGTTTGTTTACTGACAAAATCGCTGAGACAAGCTCTCAGTCTCAGCTGAACCGCTGAGACAAGGCCAGGATCCGCTGAGAAGGTGTCTGGGCAAGCTGAGCTGCAGATAAAAGAAAACCGCTGAGACAGCTGTCTATCTCAGCGGATCCGCTGGAATGGGATAGAAGAAAACCGCTGAGACGGCTGACCATCTCAGCCCAACCACTGAGACAGCTCAAACATGATCTGGCGGGTTCTGCTTTTGGCGCAAGCTGCAGGAATGCACTGTGGGGACCACCAATCACTCTCATACCTGACAGGAGGTCAGCTAAGAGCCGTTGAAGATCAGAGATGTATAAAAGAAGAAATTAGAGAACTTATGAAAGGGTTTGTTGTATGCCAAAAGAAAACAACTGTTCCATTGACAGCAGAAGCACTCGTTTCTCTTCTCCTGCTCACTGAACAAGAAAGAAGAAACCGAGAGAGAAAGTTTTCTCCTTTGCAAGAAGGAGCAAGGTGATCTTCCACCCTTCAACTGAAGAGGAAGATCAAGTTGTAGCTGGCATCAACATCTCCAGCTACAAGGAAGCACAAGATGTGCAGAAACTACAGGAGACCTCCTTCAACCGTTGTCTGCTGTAGTAAGATTTAAACTCTCTTTTCTGTAGGGCAACTTGACTGAGTTTGTAGAACCATTTGGTCTGAGATTGTAGGAACCTTTGGGTTCTGAGTTGTAGGGCTGAAGGCCTGAGTTTGTAGGATCTGTTGATCTTAGTGGTATGGATGTATTGCGTGAACTGTAGGAGGAGGATTCCTCTGAGGTAGGACCTAGAAGGGGTCTGAGTTGTAGGATCAGTGGATGATCTAAGGTAGGGCTGTTTAGCCTGAGGTAGGGTTTGGGAAAACCTGAGAGATCCTGAGGGATCTGTGGTGTAAGCTCTTGGAGCCGAGATTGGAGGAGTTAGCCCTTTCTAACACACTGTTAGTAGGGTGAAGGGGGAAAGTGGACTACCCATAGACACACTATCTTGGGGAACCACTATAGATGCTTGTGTGCTTTCTGTGTGTTTGATCATTTGCTTGCACTAAACCAGAAAACAGATAACCTAATTAAAAGAAAACAAAAAGAGACCTATTCACCCCCTAGGTGATTTATACTACATCCTTTATAAACTTACATCCCCCTCTCTGCTAGAAAAGAGTTGACAGTTGAGGATGGAGCTTTCTCTTGAATGTAGAACTTCCTTTGATAGCTGATGAATCTGAGAGACAAAGGTTTCTCAGATTATTGTTGCTCTTGAAGATTTAAAACTTTGCAGCAGAAATCTGAGATAAGATTGGTGTTGTTGTTCTCAGAGATTGAGAGGTGCTGCTTGAGGAAGATGAAGATCTGAAAACTTTTTGACTTTCTGTATATTTCTTTTTCTTCTTCCTCACGACTATTTCTTTTTCTTTCTTACTGCTATTCTCTCTGTAATAACTATTTCTTCCTTTTTTTTCTTAGACAATATATCTCTGCTTCAAATTTCAAATCCTCTGAATAAGGAATAGAATAATCAGGAGGATAATTTCTTGGAATTGCAAGCAAGACTTTAATTCCTTTTCCTTTTCCAATATGCCAAACGGCTATTTTCTCAGGGAGAGAATGGAAAGTAATAAAATAGAAGGAGGAATTAAAATCTTGTCTTATATGGAAATAAATAACTCCAAATAATAGAATAGAACCGTTGCTGAGTTCAGAGAATAGAATATAACTGATCTGTCTGAAATTAACAAGCTGAAGATAAACTTTCGTCGACCTGAGAACTGAGTTCGTCGAACAGAATGTTAGATTTCGTCGAACTGAACATCTGTTGCTGATTCGTCGAACGCAGACTGGAATTCTTCGAGCTCAAGTTGGAGTTCGTCGAACTGAAAGATAAACTGCTAAATCTGGCTGGAAGAATTGAATTAGTCGATCTGAATGTTTAGTTCATCGACCGCTAAGACTTGGCAAATTCGTCGACCGCTGAGACTGGCCAAGTTCGTCGAACGAGAACAAGACGTTCGTCGAACGCAGTATGCATTTCGTCGAAAACAGAAACTTAGCTTTTCTTTAAGTCCTAACAGCCTAAAACCTTAACCCTTAGACTATACAATGGGGTCAACTTAGTCCTAGTCAACAGATAGTGATCCTAGCCCAAATCAGTAATAGGGTTGTTCTAACACATGTATTTAGGGGGAGTTATTCTAAATACTAAAATCGATAACTATCCTAAGTCATCACTCTCACACACACACAAGTAGGTTTCATCATGCTTATATATTAATGTTCTGATTTATCATTAATGGATTTGTTATTATCAAAAGGGGGAGTTTGTTGGAACATGGTCTCCCGCATCTCCTTGATTTGAGAATAACAAATCTTATGTGTATTTGATCTTGTGTGTTTAAGTGTGCAGGAAACAAAGTTCATATGACTCAAGTATAACATAAGAAGGTTGCCCCGAAAATTGAGCCAATAAATCCAACATGCCCACTAGCACCGGCAGTAGCACCTAGCGCCCAGCGCTAGCGGTGATTAGCGCAATTCAGAGAGCACATTTAGAAGGCGCTAGCGGATAGCGCAGGCGATAGCGCGGAGCACAAGAGTCAAGGTGGAAATGTCTCCTCGGATTAAAGATTCTCCCGCTCAGATATTGCCTAATCTGGGATAGCGCCGATGGTAGCGATAGCGCAGGTGCTAGCTCTAAGGCTATAAAAAGGACCCTTTGGATCCGTCTTCTTCATACTCTTCCACTCCCAAATTCCAGAGCTTTGTGCCATATGATATAGAGGAAGGTTCAGAGAGATACTTCGACAAATCCATGAAGGCTTAAGGAGATCCGTGGAGAAGATTTCAACACGCGTCATCCTCGTGATGAAAGACCGCATCGACTACGATCTTACTCTGTGGGTCTTCGTCTACTTCTCCAAGAGATTTATATAGGGTGTAACATCCCAATTTTAAAAAGGGGTCTAGTCGGTTCGGTTGAACCCATGGAAGAGCTTAGGTCGGGTCACAGTACAACCACGGTCCGGCCTTCGCCACATAAATGGTGGTCATTTGGAATATGACTGTTTTGAGTATCGTAGCGCATCACGACGACGCAGTTTTAGAATGGTGAGCATATGTGCTCCAAATTGACTTTCGTCAGTTGCGTTAGACTCGTATGGTCGATACGAGTGCAACGGAATTTGTTTCGTTCCGATCCGAGGTCATTTGGTGAAAGTGATCGTTTTGAGTATCGTAGTGCGTCACGCCGACGCAGTTTTAGAATATAGAGCATACTTGCTCCGAATCGACTTCTGTCAGTTGTGTTAGACTCGTATGATCGATACGAGTGCAACAGAATTCGTTTCGTTTCGATCCGAGGTCGTATGAAGAATATGACTATTTTGAGTATCGTAGCGCGTCACGACGACACAGTTTTAGAATAGTGAGCATACGTGCTCCGAATTGACTTTCGTCAGTTGCGTTAGACTCGTATGGTCGATACAAGTACAACGAGACTCGTTTCGTTGCAATCCGAGGTCGTTTGAAGAAAATCACTATTTGGAGTAACGTCGAGCGCCACAACAACGCCATTTGAATATTGGGCGAACGGACTCGGAATCAACTTCGGATGCTTTCATTAGCTTTGTATGGCGGACACGAACACAAAGACACACCCCGCACATTTTTCCCGCGCTTATTTTTCAGAGTTATGAATATGTATGTATGGAAATAATTATATACCTATATAAATGTGTATATATATAGATATATATATAAATGAATATATATATACATAAAACCAGTCATAGAAACAAAAAAAAAGGAGAAACCAGCAAAACCCTTCATCGACGCAGGCAAAACTCCATGGGCTGAAAACCATGGGCGAAAACCAGGGGCGAAAAACCAGCGACCGGCCACATGTGCTTTTGAAGGAGCTTCGCTGGAGCCATCCGGTTAGTCGGCCATGGCCATAGAAGGAGCTTTCACGGCAAGGTCCGGGACACGCACTCCCTCCTCCTCCCCCCCTCCTCGAAGCTCTGTCCTGGCGAGGGTTTCACGGCAAGGGGAGCTCACGGCAAGGTATGTAAGGAAACTCTCCCCCCCCCCCTCCTTCACCTCCTCCCCTTGTTCGATACTAGTTGCAGTTGGTTTGGATGTGGAAATTTCTTGGTTTTTCTTTTTGCTCTATTTTTGTGATGGATTCCTTGTATAGGCCCTCCCTCCCCTGCACCTTCAGTTGCCCCTTTTTGTTTTCGTTCTGGGAGATGTTTCTTTTGTGGCTCCTTGCTTTGTTTTGGCATGGGACCTGGGGGATTGGTTTGCGGTTGCTCTTATTTTGTTGTTCCCAGAAGTTTTGGCATGGGACCTGGGGGGATTGGTTTGCGGCTGCTCTTATTTTGTTGTTCCCAGAAATAGGGGGTTGCAGCTGCTCCTTTATGCTTCCAGAAATTTGATGCTTGGGGGACCTTTGGTTTGCTTGGTTGGCTTGGCTGGCTCGGTTTGCCCGATTGCCCCTTTTGGGTTTGGAGTTTTTTTTGTTGTTGTTGTCTTCTTTTGGGATCCATGATTGGAGGCTGCTAGGTATCATGCTATATTGGGAATTTATCGGGTTATCTTTTTCCTTGGCTCCATGCTAGCTTCGACTTGGATGTGTACTGAAATTTAGCGCCCTCCCCATGAATTTCTCCAAGCTTAAATGCTTGATATAATTTCGCTCTTTATACACAAGAAAACTTCTTCACCTTCCCCTTCTCCTTCTTCTACTACCTTCTTACCCCAACTTTCTCCTTCTGTTTCACTTATGGGAGCTGCTATCTTGAGTTATATTGCAATTTTATTTGGGGTAATTTTATTTGGGGTTATATTGCCATATATCTGCTGCTATGCGTGAATTTAGGAAATTATCATACCTGTGCTGTTGAATATATGGACTTAGTTAAATTGTGGGGTTTTATTTTACCCCTGCTGCTATATGATTTTTCTGCTGCCATATCACCATCCTTGTTGAGTTAATTAGGGGGTTGCTGCTTGGGGTATGCTACCTTGGCCTTGGGTAGCATAAATTCCGATCTTTTAAATTGGGGGCTGCTTCTTAAGTTTTGATTATTGGGGGTTGCTTCTTAAGCTTTTAATGGGGGTTGCCTTGTGAACTGTTAATAAGGGGGTTGCTCTTCATAGCTCACGACAGGGTATGATAGCTTCACTCTCTCTTCCTCTATATATGGCAAGAAGGTTAACTTTCACTTCCCCCACTAACCCATGCCTCCTCTTTAGCATGTCTACAAATTACTGTTTCAATTAATTAAATTAGTGGGTTGGCTGTGAATGGACATGGAGGAATTTGTTAAAGAGAGGAATAGGCTCTCGGGGGTGATGCAATACGTACCCTCCAATGGATGATTTCATTTATGTGGTGCCTATTAAGAGCTTGAATTAGAAGCCATAAGGAAAATATGGGAAGTTCCTGATGATGGTTGCCGGCCCGCATTGGTTCAGTGTCTAGTGGCGCACTTTGATGGGTTTTTCTTTTTGTGAAAATAATTTCTATATGAAGTGAGATTGTTGGCATGACCATGTGAGCTCCATTCTTATGCGACAATCTCTATATGGAATGAGATTGATGGCATGACCATGTGAGCTCCATTCTTATGCGGCAATCTCTATATGGAATTAGATTGTTGACATGACCATGTGGGCTCCATTTTCATACGACAAACGTTATATGAGTTTTCATAATTTACTTGTCCTGGAGGTTGGGTGATATAGGAAATGAATCTGATGTTGAAGTAATGGGACCCCGTAAATCTTCCTTTATGGGGATTTCTTTTCAGTATATTGAGGAGATTTATATCTCATCGTGCCTTGCTTTATTAATGTCTGAGTATTTAAGTAACGTCAATCTAAGAGGCGGTGAAGCTTTTAAAGCCAAGCATGAGGTCAGGATAATGAAATTTACTCTATTTTAGCTTGATTTATGTATTGAATTGACAATTTCCTCCCCTTGTGAATGTTCTGTCCAAATGAGGATAGTGGCTAGCTTCATCTTCGTATCATCCTTGGGAGAATTCCTAGCTTAACTCGTGAGTTGTAAGGCTGTTAGGTTTTGGCAAGAAAACTATTCCCTTACCTCCTCTCCATCTCTTTTCTGTATTCTTTTTCTTGATTAGTAGTGTTCCCTTGGTTGTTGGCAAGGCTCTTTCCACATCTTTGTGGCTGCCTCTCCTTATCTTGGTTAGTAACAATTTTTGGGGGTTTTGTTTTTGGTTTGGGGGCTGTTATGCATGATCCCAGGCTGGATTTATTTTGGGCTTGCTGTTTATTTTGATCTATCGAAATTTGCCTTGTGAGGCTGCTGTTTGATATCATCATCGGGGCTGATTGTAGAATCCCAGTTAGGGGCTGCTCCTTGTTGAGTTGGACTGCAGGTATGCTGTCGGGCTACTTCCTATCTTGTATTATGGGGGGGGGGGGGGGGGGGGGGGGGTTGTTGTTTAAACTGTTGGCCTTGTTTCCTTTTCCTGGAGGCTTCTCCTTGAGTTCGTCTATTAAGGGGCTGCTTTTTGGGAGCTGTCGGTTTTGGACTTGTTTTACTTTGGGATGCTCCTTACCATTTTTCCTGAGGCTGTGTGCATTAGGGGCTGATTTCATGTTGTTTTTAGTCGGGGCTGCTCTTTGTCTTCTTTTCTGAAGGACTGGGGTTGTTGGTCTATCCTTCTAGGAATCTCATTATTTGAGATGTCCTTTGCTTATGTTTTATGGGGAAATCGGGCTGGTTTATCCTTCCAGGAGGATGGCTGTTGATATGCTTTTGGTAGATGGGCTTTGCTGTTACTACCTCCTTCCCATATTCTCTAACATTTCTTCTCTCTCTACCCCTTCACAAATTCTGATGTTGATTAAAGGTGGAAATACTTCCTCTTCTTTTGATGTGGTACCAATACCAATGGAAATGTTATATAGGTAACTTGGGTTTGATCACCAAGCATCCAAATGATTGACGGGAGCCTATGGGCCATATGAGGATGGCACGATTTAATTGCCAGCCAGGTTAAAATAGTGGCACCTTCTCGGATGGAGATATGCTAAGCTTATATAAAGTTCGTCTTCTCTCCTCCTACAAAACTGCGGGTGGATATATTGTTAAGCTCTAAAAGAGTTCTTTTCTCCCCTTATGATGAAATACACCTTTCGAGAAAATAATTCCTACTGGAATAAAATGTTGCCTTCGAGAAAGTAATTCCTACGGGAATAAAATGCTGCCTTCGAGAAAATAATTCCTACGGGAATAAAATGTTGCCTTCGAGAAAGTAATTCCTACGGGAATGAAATGTTGCCTTTGAGAAAGTAATTCCTACGGGAATAAAATGCTGCCTTCGAGAAAATAATTCCTACGTGAATAAAATGTTGCCTTCGAGAAAGTAATTCCTGCGGGAATGAAATGCTGCCTCCGAGAAAATAATTCCTACGGGAATAAAATGTTGCCTTCAAGAAAGTAATTCCTACGGGAATGAAATGTTGCCTTCGAGAAAGTAATTCCTACGGGAATAAAATGCTGCATTCGAGAAAATAATTCCTACAGGAATAAAGGTTGCCTTGAGAAATAATTCCTACAGGAATAAATGTGCCTTCGGAAAATGTGCCTTCGGAGAATATAGGATGGCCGATGAGTTTTTCCTCTAAGGCAACCCGCACGACGGACGGTCTGGGAGGGCAACCCGTGCGAAACTTATAGAACTACGTGGGTCTGAGACCGTATGTAGGATGATACGGAGTACATAGGCGGTGGTCGTGGGAAGACTACCTCGGCCCAATAAGAGTCCAGATATCCCCCCTTCTAAATGTTATATTATGTTTGTCTGTTAGTAAGGGTTGGATTCTCTTCGTGGTTCTAATAACTTGTCTTTAGCACAAGTGACAGGTGCAGATGTGGGACAACACTCATGGGTGGAAGAGACCACAGAGCAGGCTACTTCAGGTATACGTTATTAAGTCGCATCTCCCTTTTGTTGTGCCCTATCTCAGGGTATATATATATATATATATATATATAATGGCAACGAAGCCTTGATGGATAGGATTTAATGCGGCGGCAAAATCGATATTATTCATACAGGTTTTGAAATTGAGGTTTCTGTGATGATTAACCTTCCACTTTAATACTATGTCTTCCGCTAAGTGTTATAATACGCACTCTTTGATGAAATCTTCCGCTAGAATACTGCTTCCCTACTCTGATGGTGTGTAGTGACTTTCGCTTAACACCACCCCTAGGCGTGACAACGCAGTGTTCAAGGAAGGGGGTTGGAGAAGCTAGTACCTTCACCCTTTGTGATCGCTTCGGCGTCATGCAAAAGGGTGGCGTGCGATAAGATCCTCCGGTCGAACTGTCGATTGTGGAGGGGGGATCTTACAAATGGATCAGAGCGCAACCGATCTTGTCGACCTATTCGTGATCACAAAAACACCTATTGCTCCGCTAATCGCTGTAGCGTGGTTCGGGACGAACCACTGCAGCTGAAGCGGTGGTGGACCTAAAAGGTAAAAGTTGGCAACAAACTTGGCATATATATGAACATTTTCACTCGAACTTATCAAATTCAGTTTTAGTCATGTAAAATGTTTTTTTTATGAATCAGATCAACACTTAAATTTCTTTTACCACATCTGATCTCAACTGATGTTTTACCTTGTCTCCATAAAACACTTTCATTAAACCCTGAAAATAACCACTTCAAATCTTGAACCCCCGGGTTTAAGCCTCTTTGTTTTATTGGGATTAAATACTCGTTTTCAAAATTCCATTCGAGGTAAACTAATCAAATTTTGTGTGCAATATGAGGATTTTATTACTAATTTCTAATCCCAGGTTTAAGCATCTTTGTTTTATTGGGATTAAAATTATCGTTTTCAAAATTTCATTTAAGGTAAGTTAATTAAATGAAATTTTGCGCATTGCTCTAACTATTGCAAATATGAAGTATGTTTTGACTTGATCAATTTGACGATCTGTTGAAAATAAAGTCGTGCAATCGTAAAAAGAACTATGATAAAATGTCAGTCTTTTCAATAACGTTAATATTTCAGGAAATGATTACTAAGACGACGTGCTGGATTGAAGTAAATTTGTGGCAAATTCATAAAAGCTTGTATACAAACCATCCTAAAAGTACAATGTTAGCATTCACGGGACTTGCGATGTTTGCATACTCAACCAGCCGGGGAGCCTCGTTAAAAAGGGTAAGCCACTGAGGACCCGAAGGTGATGGTTACCTATTTTATTGCTTGCTTGCATTGGGAAAAGTGGCGGGTCGGTCATGCCCGTAGACCGTACGTACCGGTGCGGGAAGGTTGACGACTCTAGGCGACAGGGAGGTGTGCACCCCGAGAGCTCTATTGTATCTTATATGCCCCGTTGGGTCCCTCCGCTGGTTGGCCAAATTCAGTTATTGCCGGATGTCTCCTACGTCCGAGGGTACACGGGGTTGTACGTTGTGGCCTGGGTAGTGCGGTACATCCACACCCAGAAGTGGCAGGACTGGCCACTGTCACCGACGGCCACATCGGTGAGGCCCGCGGGGTTCGCTACCCTGCAAAAAGAAGCGGTCAAAATATGGCAACATAAGAGCAAATTGGTAAAATATTATATGTGATTACCGTGACGGGTCAGTCATGCCCAAGGACCGTTCATACAGGAATGGGAAGGTTGACAACTCATGAGGCACTAGGGAGAGTGTGAACCCCGGGAGGTTATTAATTATTTCCCTGAAGGGTCCCTCTGCTGGATAGCTGAATATTTGTAAGTGACGGATGTTGCTCACATTCAGGAGTACACGGGGTTGTACATTAGGGCCTGGGTAGTGCGGTACGTCCACACCCAGAAGTGGCAGGACCGGCCACTGTCACCGACGACCACATCGGTGAGGCCTGCGGGGGTCGCAACCCTGCTGGAAGAAAAGCGGTCAAACTACTTCAACATTGTGTGTTGTGATTGAGTCGTGAGTACTCGTTATGCATGGCTTGCATATGCATCAAAACATACATATTTGTATATGCATCATTTGCATTAAAACATACATATCTGCATATACCATTAACATATAACCTTTGTATGGGAGTTGGTTATATGTTTATGGATTTTTACTGCTTATTTGCAATTTTATCTGTACCCTTAACATATAACCTTCGTAGGAGAGTTGGTTATATGCTCATGGATGTACTCTACTTATTTACAACTTTCATCCGTTCCACCAACATATAACCTTCGTATGGGAGTCGGTTATATGTTGATGGGTTTTACAAAAGCTTATGCAAGTTATAACTTTTATATGTTCCACTGACACGTAGCCCCGTAAGAGAATTAGCTATATGTTGATGGATTTTTACTATGTGCCTTTCAGACGCAACTCATAAATGTTGCGTTTCAGATATGCGAACCTTGGAAGGTGTTGAACTGCCTCTACTTCCAGCTGAGCTCGGCTCCCGTGAAGGTGTTGAGTTGCCTTCGTCTCCCGTGAAGCTCGGTCCACGGGAGGGGTATCGAGTGATGAAGGGTTTCTTGTATCTCACGATTAGATCAATTTGAATCGTTCGAACTACCCCGTAATTCACGTAAGCTACATATATAGTACACGGCGGGAGCCGTCAACATAGCTCGTTAGGTAAAACCAAACCTAGAGACCCTTAAAATTTGGGATCGTTCGACACCTCTAGTGGTTTACAGTATGTCCCGTTTCGAACCCCCATGACCCTCTCGTATTTTCAGGGACGAAAATTTTCTTTGTTTTATTGGATTGTAACATCCCAATTTTAAAAAGGGGTCTAGTCGGTTCGATTGAACCCATGGAAGAGCATAGGTCGGGTCACAGTACAACCACGGTCCGGCCTTCGCCACATAAATGGTGGTCATTTGGAATATGACTGTTTTGAATATCGTAGTGCATCACGACGACGCAGTTTTAGAATGGTGAGCATACGTGCTCCAAATTGACTTTCGTCAGTTGCGTTAGACTTGTATGGTCGATACGAGTGCAACGGAATTCATTTCGTTCCGATCCGAGGTCATTTGGTGAAAGTGATCGTTTTGAGTATCGTAGCGCGTCACGCCGACGCAGTTTTAGAATATAGAGCATACGTGCTCCGAATCGACTTCTGTCAGTTGCGTTAGACTCGTATGATCGATACGAGTGCAACAGAATTCGTTTCGTTTCGATCCGAGGTCGTATGAAGAATATGACTATTTTGAGTATCGTAGCGCGTCACGACGACGCAGTTTTAGAATAGTGAGCATACGTGCTCCGAATTGACTTTCGTCAGTTGCGTTAAACTCGTATGGTCGATACAAGTACAACGAGACTCGTTTCGTTGCAATCCGAGGTCGTTTGAAGAAAACCACTATTTGGAGTAACGTTGATGACTAGCTTTTAGTCATCGTTTCTTGGTTAGTTTAGTTCAATTTTCTTATATTTTAATTATAGTTTCGTTGCATTTTATGGCTATTTTACTTTATGTTGTCATTTTAATATTGTTACTTTATGTTTATGAAAGTTTTATTTTTCTTTTGGTTTTTATATAAAAAAATTGATGTTTGTATTTTATGTTTGCTTTAGTTCCTATAAAATTAATGTTTGTTTTATTGTATGTTGGTTATCTAAGGTTTGTTATTTATGTTATGTTAGGTTGTCATGTTGCTTTTATTTTATTTTGTTACCTCATGTGTGTCATAGTTTATGTTATTTTTATTTTTATTATTAACTAATTACTTGTTTTGTTGTAGGATGGTGCAACCCGACCTCATGCAAGCAGCCCCCCCTTGTGCTGGCCGAACCTCTACATGCAGCCCCCTCTATTTGGAGCAGCCCAAGCCCTCTACTTGCAGCCCGAACTTCTACAAGCAGCCCCCCTTGTGTTGGCCGAAATTTACCATGCAAACCACCACCTTTGCATGGTATTTGGGCTGGCCGAAATTCCTCCTCCCTCCTCTCTCCTATTTTTCTTAAATGAAATCTCACTTCTCTCTCTCTCTCTTTTATTCCTCATACATCCCCCCATCTCCTCTTTATTTTCCTCTTTAAATAATGCATTGAAGGTGGTCTCTCTCTTCCTTCCCCTCTCTCCCCATTAAATACATTCATCTCCCTTGCCCATGCTCATGGCCGAATTTCTCTTTGTCTCCCCTCTCCTTTTCTTATTTCTAGAATCTTCCCCTCCATCTATAAAAGGAGCCTATGCTTCATGCTTTAAAGAGAACTTTTTGGCAAGAGAGAGAGATCAAGAGAGAATTGTATTTTTGTTTTAGCTTTCCAAGTTTTCTTTTTAGAATATTGCAATCTTGTTCTTAGTATAATAGTATTGCCCTTTTTATTTCCTTGTACTTTTCTTCTTCAAATTAATGAAAATGTTCTCTTTTAATAATATTGTCGTTTCAATTTCCATTATGCGTAGCTAATTTTCCGTTAGCCTTTGATCAAGAGGATCCATGAAATGAGATGAGATTTTTTTTATATCTTAGTTTTGCTTTTGCTTAAATTATTCTCGATCCTTCTTTGATTTATTTTTGCGTCGACTCCGTATTTCCGGTATACGGTAGTAGACCCTTGATCTCATTTCATAATAGTCGAGAGACTCATTGATTTGAAAGATCACTCAAAGAAGGAAGGAGTTGCACGCACCCCTAGAGATAGGATGACGTAAATCATCCGGATTGGAGTCAAATCCAATAGTGCGGTTCACTTCGATAATGCGGCTTTAAACCTGTTTGTTTTACGAAGAGATTCGGAACAAACCGTCTATAAGTTAGGAGATTTAGTACTCTAGCGAGACTATCTCTCATTTTCGGAACCGCCACGGTCAAGAATTATTTTGCAATCGTAGAACTAAATTTTACTACTCTCTTGTCTCTTTTCATGGTGAATCTTTGATCAAACGCTATTTTCTTAATCTGATTTTATCATCTTAATATCGTCTTTATTATTGTCTTAAAAATTCTCAAAATCACCCAACACTCGTACGGTGGGATAATAGTAGAAAGCGTGAGTAGTAATACTTGACAGCCCCGTGTTTTAAATACGACCTTGGTACTACAATTTGATAGGTACACTTGCCTCATCGGGTTGATAGTAAATTAATCACCAAGTTTTTGGCGCCGTTGCCGGGGATTTTTGTCAATATTAAGAAAACGCCGTCGCTATTACTTCTACAAAAAAAAAAATTATTATTATTATTATATATTATAATCAATCCATATCATCGTTTTTTTTTCTATCCTACCTAAAATCCTGGAAAGGACGCTTTGGGCTTGAATTCCCATCACAGCCTCTAGTACCGTTGCAAACCCTTCACAGGGCAGATCTCGGGAAGTCCAGGACTATTATAATCCGCCTAATATTATCCTTCTAAAAAAAGAAAAAAAAATCATCATCATCATTTTCAATTTTGGTATTCTTTCACTTTCGTTTATTTTCCCCTCTTCCCCTTTTCTTTCTGCTAGTGCATGACCCGCACGAATTCGTCGTTACTTGTTGATTTGGACCCGGAAATCGAACGCTCCTTTCAGAGAAATTTACGATTCGGTGGTTCCACTTCTCAGGAGACGGTTGAGGATTCTATCAGTGATTGTGATTCTAATTCTGAAATTATGGGTGATCCCAATCCAGAAGTTGACCAGCAACAGACCATGTCCTATTATGCTCGGCCAAACTTGGAGGGTACAGAATCTAGTATTGTTCGACCTGCAATAGCGAACAATAATTTTGAGCTTAAGCCCGACACTATACAAATGGTGCAGCAATATGCGCAGTTCGACGGATTACCAGATGAAGATCCGAACTTACATATTGCTAGTTTCCTTGAAATCTGTGATACCTTTAAAATCAATGGTGTCTCAGACGATGCGATTAGGCTAAGACTCTTCCCCTTCTCTTTAAGAAACAAAGCCAAATAGTGGTTGAGTTCTCTCCCAAGAGGATCAATCACTACTTGGGACATTTTAACAGAAAAATTTCTTACTAGGTATTTTCCCCCCGCCAAAACTGCTAAATTTCGAACTGATATTTGTTCTTATAGTCAAATCAATTCTGAGACCCTCTATGACACTTGGGAGAGGTTCAAAGAACTTTTAAGACGCTGCCCCCATCATGCTCTGCCTGTATGGTTACAGGTCCAGACATTCTATAACGGGCTAAATCAAGCAACCCAGCAAATGATAGACGCCGCTTCCGGTGGTTCTTTGAACCGAAAAACTCCGGAGGGTGCTCTTGAGCTTATCGAGGATATGGCGATGAACACCTATCAGTGGAATTCGCCTAGGTCTCGCCCAATTAAACCTGCAGGTATCTATGAAGTGGACTCCGTGTCCCAACTGGCGCTTCAAGTGGAAATGCTGAACAAGAAAGTAACGGAGATGACTGATGCCTCCGCTAGTCAGGTACATGAAAATGCAATTGCTGCTGCTGCCGAGCAGGTGGATTATCTGGGGAACATACCCAGGCCTGCTCAAAACAATTTTTTAATTTTTCTGCTTTTTCTGCTCCTCCTGGTTTTAGTGCTGCGTCTAATTCGTATCACCCCGGATGGCGTAATCATCCAAATTTTTCGTGGAGTAATCCCGCAAACGCCGCACGTCCACCACACGATTTTACTCCACCGCCACCACAAAATCAAAATCAAAATTTTCCAAAACCTCCATCTTTGGAGGAAGTATTTTCCAAATATATGAATTCTAACGACGCAACCATTAGAAATCTAATTGGGTCGATGAAAAATCTTGAAACAACAGTCGGCCAACTAGCTAAGGCTTTCTACGAGAGACCACCTGGGACTCTTCCCTCAAATACTGAGCCAAACCCAAGGGAACACGCGAAAGCGATCACCCTTCGGAGCGACAAAGTAGTCCACGAGCCCACCACAAGGGAAGTGTCAGAGGTTATTGCCTCTCATGCTGATAAGGAACAAGTAATCATTAAGGAAACTGATTTAGGAAGCGAAAAAGAAAAAAATATTTTTGAAAAAGAAAAAGATAATCTTCAAGGTAATGAGGTTTTAAAAGAATTTCCTCCGCCACCCTACCCCGCTAAGCTTAGGCAAGATAAGTTAGACGATCAGTATCATCGCTTTCTTGAAATGTTTAAACAAATCCATATAAATTTACCATTTCATGAAGCGATTAGTCAAATACCTAAGTACGCCAAATATTTGAAAGATTTGCTAACAAACAAAAAGAAGTTGGAAAATCTATCTCATGTAACGCTAAATGAAGAGTGGTCGGCGGTTATAAAAAACACTAATCTCCCTAAGAAGATAAAAGATCCGGGTAGCTTTTCTATTCCATGTGTTTTTGGTAATCTTTTCATGAAAAACGCGTTAGCAGATTTGGGTGCGAGCATCAATTTGATGCCTTTTTCTTTGTTTAAGAAGTTTGGATTGGGCACTCTAAGCCCTACACGTATGCGTATCCAATTAGCTGATCGGTCGATCAAGTACCCATTAGGTATCGTTGAGGACGTGTTAGTGAAGGTCGACAAATTCATCTTCCCGGTGGATTTTGTCATTCTTGATATTGAGGAAGACGTCGATGTCCCTCTTATCCTTGGTCGTCCCTTTTTAGCCACCTCTCGAGCGGTTATTGATGTGAGTAACGGGAAGCTTCTTCTTCGTGTAGGGGATGATGAGGTCGCATTTTCTATTAATGATTCAATGAAAAACTCTTTAAAAAATGACGACTCATGTTTCTTTCTTGATGAGTTCAATGATAATTCTTCACTTCTTCTTTCTAATGTTTCTTCAAATGATTTTTCTTCCTCCTTTTCTGAAAGTTATCCAAATATTTTTGAAGACACGGTTATGTCCGTGCAAACAAATTTTGAAAACCCACCAACTGTTAGACAAAAAAATTTTGAAAATCTTATTTTTTGAAAAAGAAAAAGTTTTAAAAAATTCTTATGAAGAACCACCTTCTCTTGAACTCAAACCACTCCCCGATCATCTTAAGTACGCCTTTTTAGAAAAAAAATTCTAAATTGCCCGTTATAATCTCAGCATTTCTTTCTCAATCCGAGAACGATCAACTGATCGAAGTGCTACAAAAGCATCGTCGAGCTATAGCGTGGCAAATTTCCGACATTTCGGGCATAAGCCCTTCTTTTTGCACCCACAAAATCTTTGATGAAAATGATTCAAAACCTGTAATCCAACCTCAACGTCGTCTTAATCCAAACATAAAAGAGGTCGTAAAGGGAGAGGTGCTTAAGTTGTTAGATGCGGGAATAATCTATCCAATCTCAGAGAGTAAGTGGGTGAGTCCAGTCCAGGTAGTGCCTAAGAAGGGTGGGATCACGGTAGTGGCGAACGAGAATAACGAGTTAATCCCGACTAGGACGGTAACGGGATGGAGAATGTGTATCGATTATCGTAAGCTTAATGACGCCACTCATAAGGATCACTTCCCCCTCCCTTTTATCGACCAAATTTTAGAACGATTATCTGGGCATAGTTTTTATTGCTTTCTCGACGGTCTCTCGGGGTATTTTCAAATCCCTATCGCACCCGAGGACCAAGAGAAGACAACATTTACTTGCCCTTTCGGAACTTTCGCTTACCGTAGGATGCCTTTCGGCCTTTGCAACGCACCTGCTACCTTTCAGTGGTGTATGTTAGCCATCTTCGATAAATATGTAGAAAATATAATGGAAATATTTATGGATGACTTCTCTGTTTTTGGTGATTCATTTTCATTATGTTTAGAAAATTTGGCTAAGGTTTTAGAACGCTGTGAAGAAACTAACTTAGTTTTAAACTGGGAAAAATGTCATTTCATGGTGAGAGAAGGGTTAGTCTTAGGTCACAAAATTTCTGCTAAGGGAATCGAGATCGATCAAGCTAAGGTCGAGGTAATCGAAAAACTGCCGCCGCCTACAAACATTAAAGCAATTATAAGTTTTCTAGGCCACGCGGGGTTTTATCGGCGCTTTATCAAGGACTTTTCAAAAATCACAAAGCCTCTAACCCAACTCTTAGAAAAAGATATCCCTTTTAATTTTGACGAATCATGTTTAGCTGCTTTTGAATTGATAAAATCTAAATTAATTAATGCTCCGATTATGATTGCTCCGGTCTGGGATTTGCCGTTTGAAATAATGTGCGATGCGAGTAACCATGCGGTAGGTGCGGTGCTAGGACAACGGATTGATAAAAATTTCCACCCAATCTATTACGCTAGCAAGACTCTCAACTCGGCGCAAGAAAACTACACAACAACTGAAAAAGAACTTTTAGCAATCATTTTCGCTTTTGATAAATTCCGGCCGTATATTACGCTTTCCAAAGTTATAGTTTTTACGGATCATTCTGCCTTGAAGTACCTCCTCTCTAAACCGGACGCCAAGCCGCGTCTTATTCGCTAGATCCTCTTACTTCAAGAATTCGACTTGGAAATCCGGGATAAGAGAGGAGCGGAAAATCTAGCGGCTGATCATCTTTCTCGATTAGAAAACCCCGAGATAGGTATGTTAAACGAAAATTTTCTTAATGATTCTTTCCCGGATGAACAACTTTTAAATGTTTCTTCTTCTATTCCCTGGTTTGCCGATCTGGCCAATTATCTTGTGGCCCGCGTCCTCACAAAAGAATACTCATCTCAGCAAAAGAAGAAATTCTTTTCTGAGTTGAAGTATTATTTTTGGGAGGACCCCTTTCTATTTCGCATTTGTGCGGATCAGGTGGTAAGAAGATGCGTTTCCCGGGAAGAAGATTTTAAAATTTTAAGGCATGTTCATGAAGGTCCAACTGGCGGGCATTATCAAGCAAACCGCACCGCCCACAAAGTACTTAGTGCTGGCTTTTATTGGCCAAGCATATTCAAAGATGCTCAAATCTTTGTGAGCGGATGTGATCGATGCCAACGGACCGGAAACATATCAAATAAAAATGAAATGGAACAAAATTATTACCTTGAATGTGAGATTTTTGATTTATGGGGCATCGACTTTGTCGGCCCGTTTCCTTCAAGTTTAGGTAATAAATTTATTTTAGTCGCGGTAGATTATGTTTCTCGTTGGGCAGAAGCCCAAGCTCTTCCAAGTAATGATGCCCGCGTTGTGATTTCTTTTTTAAAAAAATTGTTCTCTCGTTTTGATTTCCCTCGAGCGATCGTTAGTGATAGGGGAAGTCATTTCTGCAACGCCCAACTCACTAAAGTTTTAATCAAATATGGCGTTACGCATAAACTTTCCACCGCTTACCACCCCCAAACTAACGGTCAGGTCGAGGTTGTCAATCGGGAACTCAAATTTTTTTTAGAAAAAACTGTTTCTACTTCTCGCAAAGATTGGTCTTTAAAATTAGACGATGCTCTTTGGGCTTATCGGACGGCGTACAAGACCGCTATCGGTTGTACTCCCTTCCGATTGGTCTATGGAAAATCGTGTCATCTCCCGGTTGAAGTAGAACACCACGCGTATTGGGCACTCAAATTTTTTAATTTTGATCCGCACTCAGTCGGCGAGCATAGAAAAAATCAATTGAATGAACTCGACGAGTGGCGAGCGTTTGCTTATGAAAATAACAAACTTTTTAAAGAACGTACAAAATTTTATCACGATAAGAACTTGCGCCACCCTAAAACGTTTAAACCAGGCGATCAAGTTCTTCTCTTTAATTCACGTTTACGTCTTTTTCCTGACAAGCTTAAATCTCGATGGTCTGGACCGTTTACGGTCAAAGAGGTTTATCCGTACGGAACTGTTTTAATTTCGCACCCAGATAAGGGTGAATTTAAAGTGAATGGTCATCGACTGAAACTATATTTCTCTAATGATTTGGTGTCTCCTGAAAAGGAGCAAGTTTTATTCATTTCGTAATTTTTTTCTTGTTGTGGAACTTTGTTTTTAAAGTGGAACTCTTATTATGGACTTATTATTATCGAACTTTTTATTCAAACATTATGTATTGAACAATCTTGAGATCTCGCCCAAGTTCTTTTTCTGCATTTATTTTCGTATTTTGTTCTTCCTCCTGGTGGCCCAAACGCTTCAAAGTTCGTGATTGCCGCTCCGCCGTTGCTGATTTCAAGAAGGATCAAATCATGCCTGCTGATGATCAAGTCACTAAAGTGCAAACATGGGGGAGCGAATCCACACACGGCCTCACAAACCCGGGGAAGTCCTGTTCTTTTTTTTTCCTAGTTTTTATTTACTGCATTTCTTGTCTTTCCCTATCTCCTCCTCTTTCTCGTTTTCTTTTCATTGAGGGCAATGAATGGCTTAAGCATGGGGGAGGGTTTCATTGTTTAGGGTTTAGGGTTTCATTGTTTTTCTCTTTTTCTTTTTTTCACAAAAAAAAAATATAAAAATAAAAAATATTGTAGTTTTCTCTACTTTGTCTTTAAGGTTTATTAAAAATCCAAAAAAAATTAGAAATTACAAAATCCAAAAAATTTAGTATCTATTTGAAAATCAAAATCAAAAAATTATTGTCTAGCTTTATTTTTATGTTTCTTCTAGTGGTGTGTATGCCCATGCGGTTCTTTAGTTCTAAGTAGAATTTCTTGAATCGGTTTTCTAAATCTATTATTCCAACATAGTTTAGTTTTACGATTTTTCTACTTCTTAAATTTAGGCATCCATTTTTCTACTCCTTAAGTTAGCAAATTGTAGTATTTCTTTTTATTCGGTTTTGTTGCGTATGAACGGTTGCTAGTTAACGTTATCTTTTTTTCAATTTGGGGTAATGCTTTCTTGGTGTCTAGAACTTGTCTTTAGCGACTCTCGAAGCATTTGCGTTGTTTGTTCACGATCTTTAGAAATGATTTATGCCATCCTTTTGACCCGCTTGAGCCTTATTGCCCACCGAAAATGTTACCCTTGCTAAAACAATTTTGGGCCTTTTCCTTTTTTCTTTGTTTAGCTCCACCTTCCAATTTTCACCAAAGCCAAAGAACCCTTCCTATTTCACACTAGACTTTGAGCTTTATTTAAATATCATTATTGTGATGGGAAGTAATTTTTGAAAAATGAAAAGGAAATCTTTAGTTCGCATTTGGAGCTCTCTTTTGTGTAATGAAAAAAAAAATGATTATCAAAAAAGAAAAAAAATGAAAATGAAATCCAAAGCAAAGAAGTTATTTGGGGCCAAGTATGAAAAGAAAAAAATTTACGGCCTTGTGTTTGTTTTTCCTTTAGTTTGAATTGGAGGAAATGACATACTTGTCATTTCTCATTTTTATAATTTTATGTTTATTTAAAGCTCACCCTTGGTTTAGCGTGTTAGCCATCGTTTTTATCCTTGAATTCCAATTCCTAATCATTTACCTAAACCAAGTATTTATGCCTATTAAGCCCTTTTGATCTTTTGAACGTGACACAAACCTGCGTAGTGGAGAGAGTGTGAACGGACAAGCCTATGGCCACCATCATTGATGGATTTCTTTGGAGATTATCTTGAGATGATTTCGGGGTAATCGTTATTCTAGCAACCTAGTAATTCGTTCAATGCGCCGTTTATTTAGAATCTCTACTTTTGTTTTTCTTATTCTCCTAAATTTTGGATGCCTTGTTTTAGGAATTTAGAAATATGTAATTCTACTTTATGTTTTAATGATATTTTTAGGTCTCCTTTTTCAAGTTTTCTATTGTGGACTTCTCACCCCACTAGTTGTTAACATAGAAATTAGGATAGCTTAATTTTCCATTTTGGTTTTCTTAATTATGCAACTTAAAATTATTTTTCTTTTGTTTCCCCTCTATTTCGATTTCCATTTGCTTGGGGGCAAGCAAACTCTTAAGCATGGGGGAGTTTGATGACTAGCTTTTAGTCATCGTTTCTTGGTTAGTTTAGTTCAATTTTCTTATATTTTAATTATAGTTTCGTTGCATTTTATGGCTATTTTACTTTATGTTGTCATTTTAATATTGTTACTTTATGTTTATGAAAGTTTTATTTTTCTTTTGGTTTTTATATAAAAAAATTGATGTTTGTATTTTATGTTTGCTTTAGTTCCTATAAAATTAATGTTTGTTTTATTGTATGTTGGTTATCTAAGGTTTGTTATTTATGTTATGTTAGGTTGTCATGTTGCTTTTATTTTATTTTGTTACCTCATGTGTGTCATAGTTTATGTTATTTTTATTTTTATTATTAACTAATTACTTGTTTTGTTGTAGGATGGTGCAACCCGACCTCATGCAAGCAGCCCCCCCTTGTGCTGGCCGAACCTCTACATGCAGCCCCCTCTATTTGGAGCAGCCCAAGCCCTCTACTTGCAGCCCGAACTTCTACAAGCAGCCCCCCCTTGTGTTGGCCGAAATTTACCATGCAAACCACCACCTTTGCATGGCATTTGGGCTGGCCGAAATTCCTCCTCCCTCCTCTCTCCTATTTTTCTTAAATGAAATCTCACTTCTCTCTCTCTCTTTTATTCCTCATACATCCCCCCATCTCCTCTTTATTTTCCTCTTTAAAATAATGCATTGAAGGTGGTCTCTCTCTTCCTTCCCCTCTCTCCCCATTAAATACATTCATCTCCCTTGCCCATGCTCATGGCCGAATTTCTCTTTGTCTCCCCTCTCCTTTTCTTATTTCTAGAATCTTCCCCTCCATCTATAAAAGGAGCCTATGCTTCATGCTTTAAAGAGAACTTTTTGGCAAGAGAGAGAGATCAAGAGAGAATTGTATTTTTGTTTTAGCTTTCCAAGTTTTGTAAGTTTTCTTTTTAGAATATTGCAATCTTGTTCTTAGTATAATAGTATTGCCCTTTTTATTTCCTTGTACTTTTATTCTTCAAATTAATGAAAATGTTCTCTTTTTATAATATTGTCGTTTCAATTTCCATTATGCGTAGCTACTTTTCCGTTAGCCTTTGATCAAGAGGATCCATGAAATGAGATGAGATTTTTTTTATATCTTAGTTTTGCTTTTGTTTAAATTATTCTCGATCCTTCTTTGATTTATTTTTGCGTCGACTCCGTATTTCCGGTATACGGTAGTAGACCCTTGATCTCATTTCATAATAGTCGAGAGACTCATTGATTTGAAAGATCACTCAAAGAAGGAAGGAGTTGCACGCACCCCTAGAGATAGGATGACGTAAATCCTCCGGATTGGAGTCAAATCCAATAGTGCGGTTCACTTCGATAATGCGGCTTTAAACCTGTTTGTTTTACGAAGAGATTCGGAACAAACCGTCTATAAGTTAGGAGATTTAGTACTCTAGCGAGACTATCTCTCATTTTCGGAACCGCCACGGTCAAGAATTATTTTGCAATCGTAGAACTAAATTTTACTACTCTCTTGTCTCTTTTCATGGTGAATCTTTGATCAAACGCTATTTTCTTAATCTGATTTTATCATCTTAATATCGTCTTTATTATTGTCTTAAAAATTCTCAAAATCACCCAACACTCGTACGGTGGGATAATAGTAGAAAGCGTGAGTAGTAATACTTGACAGCCCCGTGTTTTAAATACGACCTTGGTACTACAATTTGATAGGTACACTTGCCTCATCGGGTTGATAGTAAATTAATCACCAAACGTCGAGTGCCACAACAATGCCATTTTAAAATATTGGGCGAACGGACTCGGAATCAACTTCAGATGCTTTCATTAGCTTTGTATGGCGGACACGAACACAAAGACACACCCAGCACATTTTTCCCGTGCTTATTTTTCAGAGTTATGAATATATATGTATGGAAATAATTATATACCTATATAAATGTGTATATTTATAGATATATATATATATATATAAATGAATATATATATATACATAAAACCAGTTATAGAAACAAAAAAAAGGAGAAACCAGCGAAACCCTTCATCGACGCAGGCAAAACTCCATGGGCTGAAAACCATGGGCGAAAACCAGGGGCGGAAAACCAACGATCGGCCACATGTGCTTTTGAAGGAGCTTCGCTGGAGCCATCCGGTTGGTCGGCCATGGCCATAGAAGGAGCTTTCACGGCAAGGTCCGGGACACGCTCTCCCTCCTCCTCTCCCCCTCCTCGAAGCTCTGTCCTGGCGAGGGTTTCACGGCAAGGGGAGCTCACGGCAAGGTATGTAAGGAAACTCTTCCTCCCCCTCCTTCACCTCCTCCCCTTGTTCGATACTAGTTGCAGTTGGTTTGGATATGGAAATTTCTTGGTTTTTCTTTTTGCTCTATTTTTGTGATGGATTCCTTGTATAGGCCCTCCCTCCCCTGCACCTTCAGTTGCCCCTTTTTGTTTTCGTTCTGGGAGATGTTTCTTTTGTGGCTCCTTGCTTTGTTTTGGCATGGGACCTGGGGGGATTGGTTTGCGGTTGCTCTTATTTTGTTGTTCCCAGAAGTTTTGGCATGGGACCTGGGGGGATTGGTTTGCGGCTGCTCTTATTTTGTTGTTCCCAGAAATAGTGGGTTGCAGCTGCTCCTTTATGCTTCCAGAAATTTGATGCTTGGGGGACCTTTGGTTTGCTTGGTTGGCTTGGCTGGCTCGGTTTGCCCGATTGCCCCTTTTGGGTTTGGAGTTTTTTTGTTGTTGTCTTCTTTTGGGATCCATAATTAGAGGCTGCTAGGTATCATGCTATATTGGGAATTTATCGGGTTATCTTTTTCCTTGGCTCCATGCTAGCTTCGACTTGGATGTGTACTGAAATTTAGCGTCCTCCCCATGAATTTCTCCTAGCTTAAATGCTTGATATAATTTCGCTCTTTATACACAAGAAAACTTCTTCACCTTCCCCTTCTCCTTCTTCTACTACCTTCTTACCCCAGCTTTCTCCTTCTGTTTCACTTATGGGAGCTGCTATCTTGAGTTATATTGCAATTTTATTTGGGGTTATATTGCCATATATCTGCTGCTATGCGTGAATTTAGGAAATTATCATACCTGTGTTGTTGAATATATGGACTTAGTTAAATTGTGGGGTTTTATTTTACCCCTGCTGCTATATGATTTTTCTGCTGCCATATCACCATCCTTGTTGGGTTAATTAGGGGGCTGCTGCTTGGGGTATGCTACCTTGGCCTTGGGTAGCATAAATTCCGATCTTTTAAATTGGGGGCTGCTTCTTAAGTTTTGATTATTGGGGGTTGCTTCTTAAGCTTTTAATGGGGTTGCCTTGTGAACTGTTAATAAGGGGGTTGCTCTTCATAGCTCACGACAGGGTATGACAACTTCACTCTCTCTTCCTCTATATATGGCAAGAAGGTTAACTCTCACTTCCCCCCACTAACCCATGCCTCCTCTTTATCTTGTCTACAAATTACTGTTTCAATTAATTAAATTAGTGGGTTGGCTGTGAATGGACATGGAGGAATTTGTTGAAGAGAGGAATAGGCTCTCGGGGGTGATGCAATACGTAGCCTCCAATGGATGATTTCATTTATGTGGTGCCTATTAAGAGCTTGAATTAGAAGCCATAAGGAAAATATGGGAAGTTCCTGATGATGGTTGCCGGCCCGCATTGGTTCAGTGTCTAGTGGGGCACTTTGATGGGTTTTTCTTTTTGTGAAAATAATTTCTATATGAAGTGAGATTGTTGGCATGACCATGTGAGCTCCATTCTTATGCGGCAATCTCTATATGGAATGAGATTGATGGCATGACCATGTGAGCTCCATTCTTATGCGGCAATCTCTATATGGAATTAGATTGTTGACATGACCATGTGGGCTCCATTTTCATACGACAAACGTTATATGAGTTTTCATAATTTACTTGTCCTGGAGGTTGGGTGATATAGGAAATGAATCTGATGTTGAAGTAATGGGACCCCGTAAATCTTCCTTTATGGGGATTTCTTTTCAGTATATTGAGGAGATTTATATCTCATCGTGCCTTGCTTTATTAATGTCTGAGTATTTAAGTAACGTCAATCTAAGAGGCGGTGAAGCTTTTAAAGCCAAGCATGAGGTCAAGCTAATGAAATTTACTCTATTTTAGCTTGATTTATGTATTGAATTGACAATTTCCTCCCCTTGTGAATGTTCTGTCCAAATGAGGATAGTGGCTAGCTTCATCTTCGTATCATCCTTGGGAGAATTCCTAACTTAACTCGTGAGTTGTAAGGCTGTTAGGTTATGGCAAGAAAAATCTTCCCTTACCTCCTCTCCATCTCTTTTTTGTATTCTTTTTCTTGATTAGTAGTGTTCCCTTGGTTGTTGGCAAGGCTCTTTCCACATCTTTGTGGTTGCCTCTCCTTATCTTGGTTAGTAACAATTTTTGGGGGTTTTGTTTTTGGTTTGGGGGCTGTTATGCATGATCCCAGGCTGGATTTATTTTGGGCTTGCTGTTTATTTTGATCTATCGAAATTTGCCTTGTGAGGCTGCTGTTTGATATCATCATCGGGGCTGATTGTAGAATCCCAGTTAGGGGCTGCTCCTTGTTGAGTTGGACTGCAGGTATGCTGTCGGGCTACTTCCTATCTTGTATTATGGGGGGGGGGGGGGGGGGGTTGCTGTTGAAACTGTTGGCCTTGTTTCCTTTTCCTGGAGGCTTCTCCTTGAGTTCGTCTATTACGGGGCTGCTTTTTGGGAGCTGTCGGTTTTGGACTTGTTTTACTTTGGGATGCTCCTTACCATTTTTCCTGAGGCTGTGTGCATTAGGGGCTGATTTCATGTTGTTTTTAGTCGGGGCTGCTCTTTCTCTTCTTTTCTGAAGGACTGGGGTTGTTGGTCTATCCTTCTAGGAATCTCATTCTTTGAGATGTCCTTTGCTTATGTTTTATGGGGAAATCGGGTTGGTTTATCCTTCCAGGAGGATGGCTGTTGATATGCTTTTGGTAGATGGGCTTTGCTGTTACTACCTCCTTCCCATATTCTCTAACATTTCTTCTCTCTCTACCCCTTCACAAATTCTGATGTTGATTAAAGGTGGAAATACTCCCTCTTCTTTTGATGTGGTACCAATACCAATGGAAATGTTATATAGGTAACTTGGGTTTGATCACCAAGCATCCAAATGATTGACGGGAGCCTATGGGCCATATGAGGATGGCTCGATTTAATTGCCAGCCGGGTTAAAATAGTGGCACCTTCTCAGATGGAGATATGCTAAGCTTATATAAAGTTCGTCTTCTCTCCTCCTACAAAACTTAGGGTGGATATATTGTTAAGCTCTAAAAGAGTTCTTTTCTCCCCTTATGATGAAATACACCTTTCGAGAAAATAATTCCTACTGGAATAAAATGTTGCCTTCGAGAAAGTAATTCCTACGGGAATAAAATGCTGCCTTCGAGAAAATAATTCCTACGGGAATAAAATGTTGCCTTCGAGAAAGTAATTCCTACGGGAATGAAATGTTGCCTTCGAGAAAGTAATTCCTACGGGAATAAAATGCTGCCTTCGAGAAAATAATTCCTACGTGAATAAAATGTTGCCTTCGAGAAAGTAATTCCTGCGGGAATGAAATGCTGCCTCCGAGAAAATAATTCCTACGGGAATAAAATGTTGCCTTCAAGAAAGTAATTCCTACGGGAATGAAATGTTGCCTTCGAGAAAGTAATTCCTACGGGAATAAAATGCTTCCTTCGAGAAAATAATTCCTACGGGAATAAAGGTTGCCTTGAGAAATAATTCCTACAGGAATTAAATGTGCCTTCGGAAAATGTGCCTTCGGAGAATATAGGATGGCCGATGAGTTTTTCCTCTAAGGCAACCCGCACGACGGACGGTCTGGGAGGGCAACCCGTGCGAAACTTATAGAACTACGTGGGTCTGAGACCGTATGCAGGATGATACGTAGTACGTAGGCGGTGGTCGTGGGAAGACTACCTCGGCCCAATAAGAGTCCAGATATCCCCCCTTCTAAATGTTATATTATGTTTGTCTGTTAGTAAGGGTTGGATTCTTTTCGTGGTTCTAATAACTTGTCTTTAGCACAAGTGACAGGTGCAGATGTGGGAAAACACTCATGGGTGGAGGAGACCACAGAGCAGGCTACTTCATTTATACGTTATTAAGTCGCATCTCCCTTTTGTTGTGCCCTATCTCAGGGTATATATATATATAATGGCAACGAAGCCTTGATGGATAGGATTTAATGCGGCGGCAAAATCGATATTATTCATACAGGTTTTGAAATTGAGGTTTCTGTGATGATTAACCTTCTGCTTTAATACTACGTCTTCCGCTAAGTGTTATAATACGCACTATTTGATGAAATCTTCCGCTAGAATACTGCTTCCCTACTCTGATGGTGTGTAGTGACTTTCGCTTAACACCACCCCTAGGCGTGACAACGGAGTGTTCAAGGAAGGGGTTGGAGAAGCTAGTACCTTCACCCTTTGTGATCGCTTCGGCGTCATGCAAAAGGGTGGTGTGCGATAAGATCCCCCGGTCGGACTGTCGATTGTGGAGGGGGGATCTTACATAGGGAGTTTTTATATTGTTGTAATTTATTCCACATCTTTTCTTGTAATCGCTTAGTGAATTCGCCTCATGTTGGCGACTAGGTCTGGGTAGGACTTAGGGCAGAAATCTGCCTCGTGTTGGCGACTAGATCTAGGTTAGGTCTAAGGGGTGCTCGAGGCCATATCCGGGGAAGGATTGGATAGAGCGGCTTGAGGCCGTATCCGAAGAAGGATCGGCTAAAGCCAACCGGTTCGTGGGGATACAAGTCGTTATAAAAAACAAAAAGAGTATTTCATATTTCGCCTTGATTTCTAGCGTCATTGAAATCAAATTTTGTAATCAATTTTATTAATAATAATCATATCTCTCTTTGTGTAAATTGATTTGATCTTTATTTCTCTAAATTGTTTAGTATCCTCTCCTTCATTATAAAACAATTTAGATCTTTATTCAAAATCACTATTTTGATCTCTTATTATTTCAAGTATTCAAAAATATAATATAAGTTTTTAAAACCCTTATTCACCCCCCCTCTAAGGGAGTCTACCGATCTAACATTCGTTGCACACTTAGACCACTTCCGCATTTCCGACACGCGCGCAGTTAACCTTTCTTAATTTCTTAGATTGCAGGTCTCGCTCATCGCCTTCATCACCTTCAACGAAGCTGCCCGAACCGCCCAATCTGCCTGAACTGCCCGAAGGGCGAAACAGTCATTTACAAAAAATGATGATCCGTGTGCTCCAAATCCACCAACGCAGTTCGCCCGTCAGGTGTTTACAACGGTGAAATTACTGGGATACCCCCGGCTAAAGCTATAAAAGGAGCACATGGCCTTCATTTCAAAACACCTCACCTTCTGTGCCCGAGAGAGCTTTGTTGAAGATTTCCTCTAAATTCTTCTTCGGCGCTTGAAGATCTCATTCGGTCTTTGAAGATTTCCTTCGAGGCTTCGAAGATCTCGTTCGAGTGCTTGAAGATTTCCTTCACTTCGGACGACAATCTTCCTAAGCAATTGGAAATCCTTCGGGTCTAGAAAGACACCTCAGTCATCTCACTTTTGTTATGACTGTTGTTCTCACTTTTGTTCTCAGAGGAAGAAGCGTTTAGCTTTCCGAGAGGTGACCTGTCACACTCGTAGTTCTCTACCATTGTAATGAGCAGCGGCCTGTCGCTCTCAAATTCTTAATTTCAATCTGTAACACCCCAGAAGATAGTGGAGTTTGGTCGACACAGCCCCGACCTCGTGGTTTTCACGTTAAAAGTTCTCTTATCATGGGGTCAAAATCCAACCCATGATCATGAGAGTGGAAAACCCGACGTGCACAACTTGTGCTCTATCCGCGCCAGGCACAGTCAAGACCGCACTCTATTATTTGGGCGCGATCATCCCACACCCCACTAGTGGGGTGCGGGTAGCCCACAACCCCTTAGTGGGGGGGGGGGGGGTGTGACCAAGCCGCATCCCTCATGCCGGGGTGCGTCCAAGCCCCCTGCCATGCTGGGGAGGCGACCGAAGACACACCCACTCGTCGGGTGCGGCCGTAGCCTACTTTCCCCTTTTGGGGCGCGACTTCTCATCTCCCGAGTTTGTTGTGTGCTCTTAGCGCTTCCGCACTCAATGCGCGCTCATAACACTCCCGTGTTCATTTCGCGCTCAGAGCGCTCCCGTGTTCATTGCGCGCTCAGAGTGGTCCCGTGTTCATTGCACGCTCAGAGCGCTCCCATGTTCGTTGCGCGCTCAGAGCGCTCTCGTGTTCGTTGCACGCTCAGAACACTTCCGCGTTTCTGACACGCGCGCAGTTAACCTTTCTTAATTTCTCAGATTGCAGGTCTAGTTCATCGCCTTCATCACCTTCAACGAAGCTGCCCAAACCGTACAATCTGCCCGAACTCCCCGAAGGGCGAAACAGTCATTTACGAAAAATGATGATCTGTGTGCTCCAAATCGACCAGCGCGGTTTGCCTGTTAGGTGGTTATGGTGGTTACAATGGCGAAATTACCGGGCTACCCCCGGCCATAGCTATAAAAGGAGCGCAGGGCCTTCATTTCAAGACACCTAGCCTTCTTCACCAGCCAATTTGGGGTCCTGCCCCTGGGACTTCGCACTACAGCTGATTGAAGGTCAGCCCTTCTCCCCACAGTAAGGTCTCGACGTCATGAGGGTTTGCCCCTCTTACAATCTTCAATGGTTTGAACGGACATGCTCTTCACCGGCCATCCTGGGGCCTGTCCCCCCAACCAACGCTTCGACAATAACCAAAAACAACAGGGTCACAGAACACAAAAGCGCCATCGCAACGTTGCATGTAGCAAGAAGTGCCTAGCATAACAAAAAACGAAAGCAACCTCACACTCACACTCACCCTCCAACAGATACTGACTTAAGACATTACGAAGATGACGATGATCAGAATTGCCGCAGAAAAATCAAAACCTCTGAACTCCTCCGCGCAGTAATCCAGACTCCGAAGGTTTGGGGGACTTATGATGTGCACCTGTAGATTTATAAGAGCTACTGGGGTGCGTTTAGAAGAGGCTCCACTAAGGATAGGTGGAGTTAGCGAGGTCAAAATCCAACCCATGATCATGAGAGTAGAAAAACCCGCCGCGCACTACTCGCGCTCTATTCGCGCCAGGCGCAGTCATGACCGCACTCTATTATTGGGGTGTGATCAGCCCGCACCCCACTAGTGGGGTGCGGGTAGCCCACACCCCCTTAGTGGGGGGGGGGTGCGGCCAAGCCGTACCCCTCATGCCGGGGTGCGGTCAAGCCCCCTTCCTTGCGGGGGAGGCGACCGAAGCCACACCCACTCGTCGGGTGCGGTCGGAACCCACTTTCCCCTTTGGGGGCGCGATTTCTCGTCTCCCGAGTTTATTGCGCGCTCAGAGCGCTCCCGTGTTCATTGTGCGCTCCCGTGTTCGTTGCGCGCTCAGAGCACCATCGTGTTCGTTGTGCGCTCAGAGCGCTCCCGTGTTTGTTGCACGCTCTGAACACTTCCGCATTTCCAACATGCGCGCAGTTAACCTTTCCTAATTTCTCAGATTGCAGGTCTCGTTCATCACCTTCAACGAAGCTGCCCGAACCGCCCAATCTGCCTGAACTGTCCGAAGGGCAAAACAGTCATTTATGAAAAATGACGATCTGTGTGCTCCAAATCGACCAGCATGGTTTGCCTGTCAGGTGGTTACAGTGGTTACAACAGCAAAATTACCCTGGCTACCCCGACCAAAGCTATAAAAGGAGCCCAGGGCCTTCATTTCAAGACACCTCGCCTTCTGCGCCAGAGAGAGCTCTGTTAAAGATTTCCTCTGAGTTCTCCTTTGGTACTTGAAGATCTCCTTTGGTATTTGAAGGTCTCTTTCGAGGCTTCGAAGATCTCATTCAAGTGCTTAAAGATTTCCTTCACTTCGGAAGACAATCTTCCTAAGCAATTGAGTATCCTTCGGGTCGAGAAAGTCAACTCAGTTATCTCACTTTTGTTATCACCGTTATTCTCACTTTTGTTCTTAGAGGAAGAAGTGTTCAGCTTTCCGATAGATGACCTGTCACCCTCGTAGTTCTCTCTCACTACCACTGTAACGAGCAGCGGCCTATCGCGCTCGAGTTCTTAATTTCAATCTATAACACCCCAGAAGATAGCAGAGTTTGATTTGCACAGCCCCGACCGTGTGGTTTTTCACCCTTTCCGGGGTTTTCACGTTAAAAATTCTCTTGTCGTTTACTAATTTCTTTCATTGACTGGTTGCGCGTTCGATTCACTTTCGAGCTGAGGTGGCTCAATTGAATTGGTCTACCAGAGCACCCGAGCGACCCACAACATATATATATATATACATTATTGCGGGTCGCTCGGGTGCTCTGGTAGGCCGGTCGAATTGAACCACCTTAGCTCGGAAGCGAACCGAGCGCGCAAAGAGTCAATTAGAGATTCGTTGAGTACACTGAGACTTTTTAACGTGGAAAACCCGGAAAGGGTAAAAAACCACGCCGTCGGAGCTGTGCCGACCAAACTTCACTATCTTCTGAGAGCTTACAGTTAGGTACTTAGAAGTCGAGCGCGACAGGACGCCGCTCATTACAATAATATATATATATATATATATATATAGAGAGAGAGAGAGAGAGTTCCGAGGGTGACAGGCCACCTCTCGGAAAACTAAGTCTTTTTCCTTCTGAGAACTGTGGGGAACAAAAGTGAGAATGCTCCGGAGAATGAAAGTGAGAATGCTGAGTCGCCTTTCGGGATGAAGAAAAACTTCAAGTCCACGAAGGAGATCTTCAAGCGCCGAAGGAGAATTTCGTGAAAATCTTCAAGGAGCTCTCCCGGGTGCAGAAGGCAAGGTCCTCTCAAATGAAGGCTCTGGGTTCCTTTTATAGATTTGGCCCCGTAGCCCGGTAATTTTGTCATTGTAACCACCATAACCACCTGGAGGATGAATCACATTTTCTGGTTCGGAGCACACGGATCGCCATTTTTCGTAAATGACTGTCTCGCCCTTGGGCAGTTCGGGCAGTTCGGGCAGCTTCGTTGAAGGCGAAAAGGCGACAAGCCGTTCCTGCAGTGTGAGAAATTAGAAAGACAAAAAGTGAGCGTGCCCGAAATGTGAAAGTGCTCTGAACGCGCTCAGAAGTGTTCTGAGCGCGTAACGAACGGGGAAGCGTTCTGAGCGACTGGGGAGGCGTTCTGAGAATGCTTAGAAGCATTCCGAGCGTGCATGAGCGCGAAAGTGTTTTGAGTGCGCAACGAACATGGAAGCATCCTTATCGCGCTGTGAGGCGTTTTGAGCGCGGGAGCTCTGAGCGCGCAATGAACACAAGAGCGTTCTGAGCGAACGGAGAGCCGTTCTGAGCGCGCAATGAGCGCGTGAGCGTTCTGAGAGCGCAGCAAACATGCGAACATTCTAAGCGAACGGAGAGGCGTTCCGAGCGCGCAACGAGAGCGGGAGCTCTGAGCGCGCAACAAACATGAGAGCGTTCTGAGTGTGCTAGGAGGCGTTCTAGGCAGAATCCAGAACCCGAAGTGCGGGCGCCATGTCAGAAGAGGGGGGATTTGCCCTAACCCCATTACGGGGGAGAGTGGCTCTGCCGCACCCTAAGGGGGGCGCGGTGCGGCCGCACCCGAGGGGGTGCGTCTTAGCTTGGCTACACTACAAGGGGGGCATCCGGGCCGCACCCAAGGGGGTGCGGCTTGGCTTGGCCGCACCCCACATGGGGTGCGGCTTGGCCGCACCCACATGGGGTGCGGCTTGGCCGCACCCCTCATGGGGTGCGGCTGGGCCGCACCCCAAGGGGGTGCGGCTTGGCCTCACCCACACGGGGTGCGGTTTGGCCGTACCCCCCCCCCCCCCCCCACTATGGGGGCGGCTATTCGCACCCCACTAGTGGGGTGCCGGCACTGGCTAATCGCACCCCACTAGTGGGGTTCGGCTATGGTGGCATGCTCCGTGCGTTCTCCCGCAATGGCGATTGGCGACAGAAATGGTGGGTTCGGTTTCTTCAACTCGGGTGATGATGCGTTGACCGTTGACCCCACCTCCCTTTAGTAAAGTTTTCTCTAGACGCACTCCAAGGCCTTTATGGATGTATAACATAAGCCCCCCAAACCTTCGGAGTCCAAATATCTACGCGGAGGAGTTCGGAGGTTTCAATTTTTCTGTGGCGGCTTTGATCATTGTGCTCTTCATGGTGCCTTGGGTAGGAATTGCTGTCGGAGGATGAGTGTGTGGTTGCTTTTGCTTTCTTGTTCTGTTTAGGCGTTTCTCGCTCTGCGCTGCGTTGCAATAGCACTCTCGTGGCCCCACTGCCCTGGTTGTTGTCGAAGTGTCGATTGAGGAAAGGTGCTTCAAGATGGCCGACGAAGGATGTTCGTACTTTGAGATTGTTGTTGGCTTGCTATTTAGCGTTGATACCTGAACATCTTGATGGCCTTTTACAAAATACCGGATGAGCCTGTGCGAGTCTTAGTAGAATATTAGTTTGCGCGAGTTTGAGCTCGCGTCTTTTTACATATTAGAAAATTAGTTTGCGCGAGTCTGAGCTCGCGACTTTTACCTAATACAAAATTAGTTTGCGCGAGTCTGAGCTCGCGGCTTTTATATAATAAAAAATTAGTTTGCGCGAGTTTGAGCTCGCGGCTATTTACATAATAGCAAATAAGTTTGCGCGAGTCTGAGCTCGTGTCTTTTACATAATAAAAAATTAGCTTGCGCGAGTCTGAACTCGCGGATTTTATAATATAGATTTGGCCAGTGAATAGCGAGTGTATTCAAACCGGGGGCGACCGCAAGGGGGGCAGGCCCCTACGACGCCAGGACTCGAAGGCGGAGGAGAAGGGAGAACCTTCAATCGACGACGGTGCAAAGTCCCCGGGGCAGGGCCCCAAAGTGGCCGGTGAATAGCTGGTGTATTCAAACCGGGGGCGAACATAAGGGGGGCAGGCCCCTACGACGTCGGGACTTGACGGCGGAGGAGAAAGGCGAACCTTCAATCGACGGTGGTGCAAAGTCCCTGGGACAGGGCCCCAAAGTGGCCGGTGAATAGCTGGTGTATTCAATCCAGGGGAGAACGTAAGGGGGGCAGGCCCCTACGACGCCGAGACTCAACGGCGGAGGAGAAGGGCGAACCTTCAATCGACGACGGTGCAAAGTCCCCGGGGCAAGGCCCCAAAGTGGCCGGTGAATAGCTGGTGTATTCAAACCGGGGGCGAACGTAAGGGGGCAGTCCCCTACGACGCCGGGACTCGGCAGCGAAGGAGAAGGGCGAACCTTCAATCGACGGCCGTGCAAAGTCTCCGGAGCAGGGCCCCGAATGGGTTCCTATAGTAGAATAGTTTAGGACAGGTAAAATATAATTAGAAAATGAACATTGATACATACGCAAGTGCAATATTGCGGCTTTTAAGCTAATAAGTTTCTGATACAAGTTTGACGAGATAGAAGGCAACATCGTGCTCCCTTTTCGCTGCGCTTGCTCGAACTCTTTCAGTCGTTCAGCGTGGTGGGCGGCGGTGACCTGGCGACCGACCCTCGGTGGCATCCTTCTGTGCTTCTTTGCGGAAAGCCTCAAGGTGTCCTGACTGGACAAGGCGTTCAATTTCTTCTTTGAACCTGGCACAGTGCTCCGTATGGTGCCCTCGACCTTTGTGGAAATTGCAGAACTGGGATTGATCTCCCCTACGCTGGGGGAGCGGTCTGGGCCGGTTGATGAATTTGTTGTTGTAGATTACGGACAGTATATGCTCGCGAGGGGGGGGGGGGGGGGGGGCATTTAACGGGGTGTAGATCTGGGAGCTTTTATTTGCTAGCCCCTTGGAGCGGTCTGGTTGGTTCTGAATGGGCGGTACGGCCTTCTCGAATTGTTGTTGCTGTCCCTTTCTCTTGCGACACGTATCCCCAAGTTGCAGTGGGTTTGCCGGTGTCGGAAGATCAGCTTTTTCTGCCAATGTGGGGGTTGCGCAGCCCTCTCGTACGCCTTGCTTCTCGAAATTTTGTTTTGGCGACGGGTCGTAGTTGATCCAAGGGAGCTCGGCTGCAGCCGTGTCGAAAGCACGAATTACATCCCTGAGGATTCTCCCTTTTTTGGTCATGCGTCCAGACATGGAAACGTCGTGGTCCAGGGCGTCGAGTAGGAGGCTCCCAAATATTGCGTCGTAGGGGGAGTCTGCCTCTGCGATGACAAGCTGAACATCGTACTGGACTGGTTCCGAGTGCATCCCTACTTGGACGGGGAGGGTGACGACTCCTATGGTGGGTACCATAGTTCCGTCTGGGAGCTCTGCGTCGCTGGCCTTGAGCTTGAGGTTCCCGCTTAGGAGTTTGAGTCGCACCACGACTGCCACGAACAGGATATTGAACGAGATGCTATGGGTTATCAACGCCCTCCTTAGCTCACAGGCAGAATTGCCTATGCTTGCGTCTAAGGCGAAGTCCAACCATCCACGGGGACGCTCTTGGCGAAAGCTTGTGTAGATCTTTTCTAGCTGCTTGCTCCGCTCCGCTTCCCCTAGGTGGGGCGACTCGTTCGTCTCAGGATCTTCTCGCTCTTCTTCTTGGATCCTCGGCGTGCGCGCTTTGTACCATTCAACGAACAGTTGGGACAACTCGGTGAATTTGTGAATCGCTCCGTTTGGCAGAGATTGATACCAGCGGAGGGCGTCTCCGCGCAATGTCTTGGTGAAGATTTTGCAGCTGATTTGATCGGGAAGTCCGAACGTTCGCATCATTATCAAGAAGTGATTAACATGCCCGTACGGGTCCTCTGCTCCGTGGAACTCCTTGAAGTGCGGGAGCTTTAGCCATGACGGAACTGGGTATGCCAAAATTGACTTTGATAGGGGGGATCGCCTTTGCTTGTACGTGACATCGTTCAGATCCTGCCCTGCCGCGATAGGGGTCGGCTTGCTAGTTGATCCAAGCCACTGGGGCAGGATGGGTGCAGCGATGAGCGCTCTTTTCGCTGGGTTTTCAGGGATTGAGGAACTGCATGCGTCGGATAGTTCGGGGGAGGTGTCCACTCTTGCTGGTTCTGTGAACTCAGGCGAAGCGGGTGCAGCGTTCGGAAATCCTTTGCTCAGTATTTGGGAATCCATTTCCCACAGACGACGCCAAACTGTTGCGGGTCGCTCGGGTGCTCTGGTAGACCGGTCGAATTGAACCACCTTAGCTCGGAAGCGAATCGAGCGCGCAAACAGTCAATTAGAGATTCGTTGAGTACACTGAGACTTCTAATGTGGAAAACCCGGAAAGGGTAAAAAACAACGCGGTCAGAGCTGTGTCGACCAAACTTCACTATCTTCTGAGAGCTTACAGTTAGGTACTTAGAAGTCGAGCGCGACAGGCCGCCGCTCGTTACAATAAGAGAGAGAGAGAGAGAGAGAGAGAGAGAGAGAGATAGAGAGTTTTGAGGGTGACAGTCCACCTCTCGGAAAACTAAGTCTTTTTCCTTCTGAGAATTGTGGGGAACAAAAGTGAGAATGCTCCGGAGAACGAAAGTGAGAATGCTGAGTCGCCTTTCGGGATGAAGGAAATCTTCAAGTCCACGAACGTGATATTCAAGCACCGAAGGAGAATTCCGTGAAAATCTTCAAGGAGCTCTCCCGTGTGCAGAAGACAAGGTCCTCTCAAATGAAGGCTCTGGGCTCCTTTTATAGCTTTGGCCGGGGGTAGCCCGATAATTTTGTCGTTGTAACCACCATAACCACCTCGCGTACGAATCACGTTTTCCGGTTCGGAGCACACGGATCGCCATTTTTCGTAAATGACTGTCTCGCCCTCGGGCAGTTTGGGCAGTTCGGGCAGCTTCGTTGAAGGCGAAAAAGGCGACAAGCCGTTCCTACAGTCTGAGAAATTAGAAAGACAAAAAAGTGAGCGTGCCCGAAATGTGAAAGTGCTTTGAGCACGCTCAGAAGTGTTCTGAGCGCGTAACGAATGGGGAAGCGTTCTGAGCGACTAGGGAGGCGTTCTGAGAATGCTCAGAAGCATTCCGAGCGCGCATGAGCGCGGAAGTGTTCTGAGCGCGCAACGAACATGGAAGCGTCCTTGTCGCGGTGTGAGGCATTTTGAGCGCGCAACGAGCGCGGGAGCATTCTGAGCGAACGGAGAGGCGTTCTGAGCGCGCAACGAGCGCGGGGGCTCTGAGTGCACAACGAACACGAGAGCGTTCTGAGCGAACAGAGAGGCATTCAGAGCGCGCAACGAGCGCGGGAGCGTTCTGAGCGTGCAACGATCACGAGAGCGTTCTGAGCGCGCAACGAACACGAGAGTGTTCTGAGCGAACGGAGAGGCGTTCCGAGCGCGCAACGAGCGCGGGAGCTCTGAGCGCGCAACGAACATGAGAGCATTCTGAGTGTGCTAGGAGGCGTTCTAGGCGGAATCCGGAACCCGAAGAGCGGGCGGCGAGTCAGAAGAGGGGGGATTTGCCCTAACCCCGTTACGGGGGAGAGTGGCTCGACCGCACCCTAAGGGGGGCGCGGTGCGGCCGCACCCGAGGGGGTGCGACTTAGCTTGGCCGCACCCCGAGGGGGGCATCCGGGCCGCACCCAAGGGGGTGCGGCTTGGCCGCACCCCACACGGGGTGCGGTTTGGCCGTACCCCCACTATGGGGGGTGCGGCTATTCGTACCCCACTAGTGGGGTGCGGGCTAATCGCACCCCACTAGTGGGGTTCGGCTATGGCGGCGTGCTCCGTGCGTTCTCCCGCACTGGCGATTGACGACGGAAATGGTGGGTTCGATTTCTTCAACTCGAGCGATGATGCGTTGACCGTTGACCCCACCTCCCTTTAGTGGAGTTTTCTCTAGACGCATTCCAAGGCCTTTATGGATGTATAACATATATATATGTATATATATGTATATATATGTATATATATGTATATATATATGTATGTATATGTATATATATGTATGTATATGTATATATATATATGTATATGTATGTATATGTATGTATATGTATGTATATGTATGTATATGTATGTATATGTATGTATATGTATGTATATGTATGTATATGTATGTATATGTCTATATATATGTATATATATGTATATATATGTATATATATGTATGTATATATATGTATATATATGTATATATATATTATATTTTCGTTGAGGAAGATAATCAAATAAAATTATATCGGTAGTTATATGAGCAGTCATCCGCACTTTCTTCTGCCATAATTGGTTGCAAATCGTAGTAGGATTATATTTTGAAGGAGATTGGCAGGATTCCAAAACAAAAAATCAATCCGAAGTTAACCAAAGATCAAATATTTCCTTATGTTTATATTTCCTTATGTTTATAAATATGCACACTCTCAATTAATTAATGCAATTTAAATTAAAAATACTATCAATTAATTAATGTGAAAAATAATTATAAATCTCATTTTATTTTTTATTAAAAAAATTTAATGATGATGCATGTATCACTCTCAAAATACTGCTGACATGACGAATGCCAGCCTTCCTCTTGCTTCTTCAAAATGCGCATTTATAGATTTTCATTATTACTTTTAATTTGGTGATATAATGTAATTATTTGAATAAAAATGTATATCAAAAGACAGTATTTTATAGAATTTTATTATTACTTTTAATTTAGGGATATAATATAATTACTTGAATAAAAATTGTATATTGATTTTTTTAAGAAAATATTATAATATATGTAAGTCATTAAATTAAAACAATAAGATTATATTTGACAATTTTGAATGTTTCCTAAATGACAATTTTTCTCTTTTAATATATATCTTTTAATTAACGTTTCTCTCAGTGTTAGATTTTTGTAGATGATGATGGAGTTTTCTCTTTGAGAAAGATTGCCAAATAAAATTATATGAGGAGTCATCCACAGTTTCTTCCGGTAGAATTGGTGGCAAATAGGAAGTAGGATTATATTTTGAAAGAAATTGGACGGATTCAAAAACAAATATCAACCAAAAGTTAACCAATGATAAAACGTTTCCTTAACTGTTTATATATATAGATGTTGAGTTATATTCTTCCTTACTGGGAAAAGGGGTAGCCAACTTTTTGACCATGAAAAATTATGTGTTTCGTGCAAAGTGGGAAAATGAGTAGCCACAATTGACCATGAAAGTTGACATGTGTTTTTGAACGGTCACATGCAGGGGAAGCTTCCAGAAAAGTGATAAAGCGAAGCTTCATCCACATTTAACTCATGTTATCTACCATCACTACCTCCATGGATTTGACCTATAAGTAGTCATGATGGTGGTTAGTTAATTCATTCACTTCTCTCCAATCACAAACATTTGAAGATTTTTGTTAAGAGACCTTTGTGGCAATCGATCTTAGTTTTTTTGGGAGAATTTTCGGACGTCGCTCTACGATATTGATGCGGAATACTTCACCTACATGGATTGGATCTGGAACAGATTTGACAAGTATTCGAAGAGGTATCTCAGAGAGAATTTGTTTAATCTGTTTTCTCTGCAACTATCTTTAACTTGTAATTTTGCTACCATTGTATAATACTGTGTGGTGCGATGTTGGTGAAAATCCTATGTGGATCGATGAGGTAAAACCTTGTATTGGCTTGTTTGTGTTCTCACATCTTTAGTGACAGCTTTTTGGGTTGGACTCTGATCATTCCGCGGTTTTCACCCTATTATGTTTTCACGTTAAAATCTTTATGTCTCCTTTATTGTTGTTTTTCTTTGTGTTGTGTTTGCTTATTTATTACATACTGCTAAGCAGTCACGCAAGTGCTATCGCTCAAACTAATTACAAGTGCTTTGGTTGGGCTAGCGTGCTCTCTAGCCCAATAAGTGTTATCATAGCCAGGTTCTTGTCAGAGCAATTATCGGGCAGACAGGTTTGGGATTCAAGACAAGTCGATCAAATATTTTGAGTTAGTGATCAGGTGCGGTAGGTGACGGTCATTGGTCCACTCCTTATTCGCATTGGTTGCCTTCTTTGAAATAGTCCACTTAAAGAACCGAGGTCAGTCTGATCAATTGATAGAGCATGATGTAGTCTACTTCCGGGACAGATTCTGAGTAAACGGTAAAATTAAACGGTGTGAATTACCATCAGTGGAACCTATTGATAGAAGATATGATTTTTGTGAAGGTTTGACATGCTCCCATCTTTGAGGAGATGCTTAAAGATATGGATCCCAATAAGTGTAAGGTGAAGCACTGGAAGCTATGCAGATTCATCAAACAGTTCATAGAGATGAACGCCTATAATCATGTTGCAAGTATTGTTAATGCAAAGATTCTTTGGAAGGCCTTGGAGATATTGTAAGCCAAGAGCACTGGCATTAACAAGCTATATCTGCTAAAGAAGCTTGGAGAGTTCAAGTATAGAGATGGATCAACTATCTTGAATCATGCCAATGAGTTCCATGGTATCATTAATCAACTGACTTCTATGAAAGTGACTTTCAAGGATGAGATCAATGCATTGTGGCTACTGAAGTCTCTTCCAGAATCTTAGGAGATGGTTAGAGCTTCTTTGATCAACTCCTCTCCTGGTGGCATTATTACCATGGAGATTGCCCAAAGTGGTTTCTTGAATGAGGAGATAAGAAGAAAGTCTCAAGGAATATTAGGCTATTCTTCACGAGATGATATACTCTTTAATGAGCCTAGGGGAGACCTGTGCAAGAGCAGAGGAAGGAAGAGCGTGAGTGAATAAGAGAATGTAATTACTTGAGATGTACTCTAGAGGGGGTGAATTGAGTAATTAAAATTTTACATCGATTTAGCTTTACTATTTTTGACAGTTTCTCGAGGTACCCCTTGTAAGGCCCCCTTCCAATCCCAGGCCCAGGTTGGAGGAGGAGGGTCTTACTGCCCAAGACGGCCACTCAGCACTTTTCAAGTGGCAATGACCCACTCTCCAAGCACAACGTGATTGACTTGTCAGGCAAGGGACATATAATATATATGTTGACGCCTTGAAAATCCTAGCTCCAAAATTCGGACCAATGCAGCCGGAGGCTACTTGCCCAGCAGTCCAACGAGATGACTTGGCTGACAACGACGAAGAAGCTAGAAGAGAAACAAACAGGACCCCAGGTGCTGCGGTAGGGAGGTCCCACCACGTACCCAGAAGCTCCGAAGAGACTTCCCCTCTAAGAACAAAAATGGCCGAGCAGGGTACAAGGAAGGCACCGACTTGGCTAGTACCGGGAGTAGCGGCCAAGTGCGACAGGTTCCAGAATGCAAGAGCAGGGTTTCGAGAGCTCAAGTCCAGGTGCCAATCCAAGTACCCCTGGGGTCCTATTTATAGGAAAACCAAGGGGTAGGGGAGGTTTTTATAGCCCAGCCCCTGCCCGGCGACTAGCGACATTGAGGCGATCTCCCCGGGCAAATGGGCGAGTATCACTTATGTCGCCCACCTTGTGGCGAGTATCCGGGCTACTCGCACGAGTGCACCCCTACTCGCCTAGGCTCTCTTCTGCTCCTACGCTTGACGAACTCTTTCACTAGGCCTGCTGGCCGACTTTATCTTGTTATCTCGAACTGTTGACTTCTGTGTTGACTCTTTGACTTTGACTTTTGTCTATGTGGCCTTGAGTGGGTCCTACCCTCGGAGAATGAGGGTTGTACACAATTCCCGCTCTTTGCGAGTAACGTAGTTGCTCGGAAAGAATCATCCAACCCTGATTCGACGAGCTGTCTTTCTGGCGAGTATTGCTTGATAGTCGGCATCCCGCTGGTTGACGCTCTGGCTCTATATATAGAGGGGGAGGGGTCTCTAATGGCAAGGCTTTTTTGATCTCGCTTCAAGATGTCGCGTAGTATTGCCGAGGAAGCTGCCGCTGATATGGCCGAGCTTGCGAGTCTAATACCACCATTGCGGAAGCCTGCTCGCGACGCCGAGCTTGAGGACTTCCTCGCCTCTAGGAAGAGGAAGAGGCTTGAAAAGAAGAAGGAGAAGAAGAGCAAGAAGAAGCAGAAGAATGCCGACGCCCCTGAGAATGTCGCTGATTCTCAGGTCGGCACTACCCAGCAGGTACTCGCCGACTTGGGTCTCGGTTAGTCGGGCGGCTCGCCTGCTCCTAATCCTCCTTCGTCGAATGTAGCTCCTGAGACGAGTACTGCTGGAATCTCGGTTCAAGGTCAAACTGAAGTTCTCCCTATGCAAAGTGAGAGCTACCTACTCGCCATTTTTTAAGGCTTAGTCGCCTAAGTGTCGGTTAGTTTCTGACGTTTTCTACACTACCTCGCAGATCCGCTACTTGTCGATGCTCGGGAGGAGCCTTTGAGCGTCATTCCTCTGCGATCGTCGCCTATGATCTCGCCTAGGATTGGGGGAGGAACTCGTCGGGGTGGATCGGTGCGGATCCTTCACGGCTCTTCGGTGGATAAGAGGCCGATGAGCGAGCAGAGGGCTCCTTCAGCGAGTAACCTTCCTCCGCCGCCACCGCCTTTGCAGCAACCAGAGGTGGAGAGTAGCCCGCAACTGCCCGCGGACGAACTTCCTCCACCTCCTCCGTTCCCTCCTCCTGTCGATATGCAAGAAGATCGTCGTCTTCTGTCTTCCTCGACTCCCACCACTCATCCGGCTGAGTCCTCGCGCTGAGGCGGGGTGGCGGGGTCTTCTGGCTTCTTCGCTCCCAGAGGGGGAGGGCGACCAGTGGATGGTCGTGGTCGGGGTGATGTGCATTCCAGCAGGGAGCACATCGGCGGATCGCACTCCAACCGGCGAGATGGCGCCCGTCGCAGTCTGTCCCCGCATCGGGAAAGGGGCTCTCCTCGCCGATCATCTTGGATTCCTCGCCGCGACTTGCAGAATGATGCTCATCGGCCTGGTAAATGGAGTCGCTGGTTTTCCGAATACCTTCAAAGAAGGGTATTCCCGCTACTCGCCACTAAGGTTTTGCTTTTATGTCTTCTTCTGCAGCTCGCGCTCACACCCCTATCGGGGCTCTGATTGACGGGGTCGGGCTTCCCTCCCGCGAGTATTAGGAGAGGGCTACTCGCGCCATCCTGGACTTGGAGGCGAAGTTGGAGCGTCTGGCGATCAGCGAGTCTCATCGGCGTCTGACTGCGGTGGAAGCGCGAGTGGAGCTCTTAGCGGCCGCTGACTCTCAGTTCGATACTCGCCTGGCTAGTGTAGAATCTCGCCTTCAGTCTGTCGGCGATCTGGAGCGTCGGGTTGGTAGGATGGAGCATCGCCAGCAATTGCATCATGACGAGCTGGTGGGGATGCGTGCGAGCACGGGCTCTGTTGGTCGCCTGGTGAGGATGGAGGAGCAGCTGCGACAAGGCGAGGATGCATGTCCGTGGCCTTCGAGCATTTTAAGCGAGCTCATAGCATGGGCTGGGTTGGGCGACAACCACAACTTCCCGATGCTCAGGCGAACCCCTAGGATCTTGTCTTTCTTCTTTTTGTAGTAGCTAGCCGCCTTCTGGCAAATGTCTGTAATTCTGAATTTGATCCTTTTAAGTAATTTGTTATTTGGCGAGTATGAATATCGCCTTTGCTACCTTTCCTGTTTGATGTGATGACTTGATTTACTTTTTTGTTTTTTTGTTTCCGCGAGTATTTGTTGAATGTCGCGTTGATGTGGCGGGCATCCTAGTGATCTGATGCAGGTACTCGCTCGTTCGGCACTGGTGATTTGACGTGTACCCTTGGTTTTGGCGACTTTCCTTGATACTCGCCCCCCTGACTCGCGCTCGCGGCGGCGTACGCGGCAAGCCAAGTTTCGTCGAGTACTATAAATAGGGGGGGGGGGGGGGGGTGGGTACGTATTTATTACGCTTTCGGCGAACTTTCCTTTCTTCCCAGCGAGTATCTGCTGATTGCTCTTCTCCTCGCATCTTTGATACTCGCTTCTTCAATCCCTTTCTTCCTGAATGGCTGACGAGGCAGCTATTCTCCGTGCAAGTCATGCGAAGAACTTCGAGGTGACTTCTTTCAAGAAGCCGATTACTCGGCCGAGCGATCTAAAAGAGTTCTATGCAAAATACTTGTCGCCGGAGTATGTCGCCAGGCTTCCTCGCGAGGATGAACGCCTGAACTCCTTCTCGGCGATCGAGCTGGTCTTCCCCATCCGCCACTTTGAAGTCGGCCTAAGACTACCCTTGTGGTCGGAGGTCTGCCAGATACTTCGCTATCATGGGATAGTCCCTGCCCAGATCAACCCAAACGGAGTGGCGATGATCATGGGCTTTCTCTGTTTCTTGCGAGAACAGAAGATCGCATTTGATCTCTCCGTCTTCCGGCGAGTATTCCACTTTAGCGCGAGGGCGTCGTCTTTTTGTGCAGCCACGTCTGTACGCTGGTTGGCACGGAGAACAAGAACCATCGCTGGACCGAGCGAATAGTCGTCATCAAGGGCGACTTTGGAGTCGTGCCGACCTCATCCTTCCAGCCGGCAGAGAGTGCCTTCGCTGCCCCTTATCTGGAGGAAAGCCGGGAGAAGCTACTCGACAGCTTCCGAGGTCGCCGGTTGGATGTCGTCTTCTGGAGGAGGCGAGTAGATGAGCTTGCCGAGGTGTTCCCGGGTGAAGGTAGTCTTCTAAGCGAGTACTTGGTCATACTCGCCACTTTGTCTTCAGTCGGCGTCTGATGCTCTTCCCTGTATGTCTTGATGCAGCTACTCGCTCCTTACCGAGCGAGCTTCTTCCCTTGGCGCCAAAGGCGGGGGCTTCTGCTCCGGTCGACTTGTCGCCAGGCGGCGATGATCAGGAGGTCGCCGACGATGATGCTGGGGCCCTCGAAGAAGAGGAAGGTCAAGGCGAAGTCCGCCGAGACTGTGAGGAAGAAAGAGGTCGCCAAGAGGGACCTGAAGGCGAAGGCGAACCTTTCGGAGGCTGGTGAGCCCAGCGATCATCCGCTCTTTGGCGAAGGCGTTCGAGGCGAGGATGTCTATGGTCGCCCTCTGGTGGCCTGGGCTGAGCGAGCCCACGAAGTGACTTTGAGAACCAACCTCCCCACCTGGTCGGAGGATTGGGAGGATGCGGGCGAGGCGTTCGACGTGATGTTCGCCCTCTATGGTCGCGCGGATGCCGAATCCCTGCAAGATGTTTCGGCCGAATATCTCGCCCATCAGAGCTCGCGAGCTTACCTGCGAGTTGCCGAGCTCGGTCATGCGACGGCGAGGAAACTGCTTGACTACGAGCAGGTGATCAAGGTGCAGAGCAAGAAGCTCATCACCATGGGGCTGGAGGCTGCCAAGTGGAAAGATCAGGAGGTACTCGCTCGTCGCCTTTCTAGTTTCTTTTGATAGTCGCCTTTTGTGCCGATGGATTTCTGTTTAACCGCTGCTTTTTTACCTGTGCAGGCCGCCGAGGTGGAGATGGCGAAGAAGGTGTCCCAGCTGGAAAAGGAGCTGGAGGATACTCGGCAAACCTTGGAGGCCGCCCAAGTTCGCATCGCCGAGCTGGAAACTCATCCTGCCGAGCAACAGCCTTCGTCGGCGGGCCCCTCCAGGGTTGGCAAGCAGATTCGGATACTCGGCGACGATATGGTGCATATTCGCCGGGAGATTGCGCGAGCGACCGGGAAGGTGGTTCTAAGCAGTCTGAAGACTGATGGCCTCTTGAAGCCGGAGGCAATGAACCTGACTATCATGGACATCATCCCAGCACTACTCGCCGAAGAGTCCAACTCTCCTATACGATATCTTCCATCCTCATCCATCGATTTCGACGATGACGATTCTGAGGACGAGGGTGATGATGGCGAAGATGTCGATCCGGACGACGAGGATGGTAGCGATGATGGTGCATAGTCGCCTGGCTCCCTTTTGCAAATCTGTACAACAATTTTTGTATATGTACTTATGAAAGTAAATGAATACAATTGTTTGCTCGCCTTTTGTAGTCGCTTTTTGCTTTTCTTCTTTTTGTGATCTTGCCGAGTAGGATCTTAGGCTCGAGATGAGGTTGAGTGCTCGCTAGGCGACTAAGCATAGGCGAGATAGGATACTGCGGATGACGATCATACCTTACTCGCTGGTTGGATGTTCGGCAATATATACTCGCACCTGCATACTCGCATCTTCATACTCGCACCTGCATATGAAGAAGGGTCTTTGAGATATGCTCTTCTAAGATCTCATTTTGTACCTCCATGTTGGTGATGTTGAAGAGGTCGGCACAGTAGGGAATGACTGTCGGGGAGGTTCCGATGGAACACCTTCCAAGGGATCACAACGTCCCAAGATCTCCAACCTACTGCTCTTGCTGATGCTGTTGAAGAGGTCGGCGCAGTAGGGAATGACTGTCGGGGAGGTTCCGATGGAGCACCTTCCAAGGGATCACAACATCCCGAGGTCTCCATCCTACTTGGGTGTTGAATGTCGACCCAACCTGTCTCTTGTTGCTCAACAATTTAAACGGGGAGTTAAGCACAATTAAGCACATTAGCTCACACAGTTGGAGGAAATAATCAGAAAAAAAATTGCTTTGTTACAGGACTCTAGCCCTTGAGGGTGCACGACACCTTTATTTAAGGGTCCCCTAATCGGTTAAGTCGATCATCCTATCGTCGAGCTAGGAGTTCGGCGTCACGACTTCTTCCTGATAATCTCTCCAGTCGGATGAGAGGTGCAGTCAGAGGGAACCGCGACCAACATGCAAGGGGGGAGCTGATCTCGACCGTCAATGCAGAGGCTTGGTCTTAGGGGAATGCACTACCGAGGCACCATCCCATCATCCGTTCTGGATTTTACGAGAATCAAGTCGGAGGCCCGTTTCCCAACCTGACACGGAGGTCGGCTTTACCTGCTTTCCTTCTTTCTTTTGAAAATGCTTTGCTGAAAGAGACAAAAAGACTCACAATCTCCCATATTTCAGGGAGGTGAGGGATATCAACTTGAAGGCTATACGAGTAAGAACATAGCATCGGGGATACCAACTGGGACACCTTATGAGTAAGACCCCTCATGGATCATAGCCGACGGAAGGAGATCATCGGGAGTAAGGAGCTTGCGGAATACCAAGCTTGAAGACATCACGAGTAAACACTCTCGTGGAACATAAGTCCTTCATGAAGATCATCGCGAGTAGGAGCTCGCGGAACACCACCTTTGAAAACCATCGCGACTAGGAGATCGCCGAGCATCAACTTGAAGACCTCGCGAGTAGCTTATGTGCTTTCCCTTGGTGGCGAACTTGTCATGAATCATCATGTTTGTTAGTCAGACAAAAGCACTCGCAGGCTTTACCAAAGCACCCGTAAGCATATAGATGTATGGAAATCACTGGCATTGAAGAAGGAGGAAACTGAGGGGAGGAGGAGTGTCCCTTTTGACATAAGACCCCCTACGCAGAGGGTTCGGGGGTTCTGCTGCCCGGTCAACGGATGGGGGTCAAGGGGGCAGTGCCCCTGGAAATATTTTATTTTCCATACTCGCCTGGCCTTGAAATCGTCTCTCGGGAACTCGCCACTCTTGAACTAGGCACCAGGTTCTCACCACCTTCCGAGTAGAGATCTCGCCTATGGGCGAGTAAGGAGGGAGAGTAAGTAAGGATCTCGCCAATGGCCGAGTATTGAAGAAGCTCGCTCGCCTGCAAAAAGTCGCCTGCATGAACTCGCCTATGGGCGACTAAGGAAGGATCTCGCCAAATTTGATGTTCGTCGCCCGCGTGAAGTCGCCTATGCCGAGTAACAAGGAAGCTCGCCTAGGGGCGAGTAAGGAAGGATCTCGCCACTACCCAGGAAGCTCGCCTCTCTTCCGAGTAAAGTCACTGGTCTGAACTTATCTCTGGATCTCGCTTGCAAGAACTCGCCTATGGCGAGTAGGGATCTCGCCAGCTGGAACTCGCCTTCAGGATGTCGCCATCTGGAACTCGCCTTCAGGATGTCGCCATCTGGAACTCGCCTATCGGCGAGGAAGGAAGGAGCTCGCCTTAGTTCCGAGAATTCGCCATACTCACGAGTTGCCAACAACTTTATCTTGGTCGCCAATTTCTAGCATCTCGCCTTCCTACTAGACTTTCTTCCAACGACTACGATCCACGCTCACCGCACCAAAGTGTTGACGCCAGGAAAATCCTGACCTCAAGATTCGGACCGATGCAGCCGGAGGCTACTCGCCCAGTAGTCCAACGAGATGACTTGGCTGGCAACGACGAAGAAGCTAGAAGAGCAACAAACAAGACCCCAGGTGCTGCGACAGGGAGGTCCCACCACGTACCTAGAAGCTCCGAAGAGACTTCCCCTCCAAGACCAAAAATGGTCGAGCAGGGTACAAGGAAGGCACCGACTTGGCTAGTACCGGGAATAGCGGCCAAGTGCGACAGGTTCCATAATGCAAGAGCAGGGTTTCGAGAGCTCAAGTCCAGGAGCCAATCCAAGTACCCCTGAGGTCCTATTTATAGGAAAATCAAGGGGTAGGGGAGGTTTTTATAGCCCAGCCCCTGCCCGGCGACTAGCGACATTGAGGCGATCTCCCCGGGCAAATGTGTGAGTATCACTTATGTCGCCCACCTTATGGCGAGTATCCGGGCTACTCGCACGAGTGCACCCCTACTCGCCTAGGCTCTCTTTTGCTCCTACGCTTGACGAACTCTTTCACTAGGCCTGCTGGCCGACTTTATCTTGGTATCTCGAACTGTTGACTTCTGTGTTGACTCTTTGACTTTGACTTTTGTCTACGTGGCCTTGAGTGGGTCCTATCCTCGGAGAATGAGGGTTGTACGGGTGGTATCGGCCCGGAAGCTCCAGCCTTACTTCCAAGCGTATTCAATCAAAGTGGTGACCGACCACCCGCTTCGCAAAGTCATGGAGGGGGTGGAGCACTTGGGGAGGCTGACAAAATGGTTCGTGGAGCTGAGTGAGTTCGACATCGCGTTTGTGCCTAGGCTGTCAATCAAGGCACAAGCGGTGATAGACTTCATGGCGGACTACGCAACCGAAGTGGGGGAGCATGAATCACCTCCCCCGGTGGCATGGAAGATGCTGGTGGATGGTGCGTCGGGGAAACACTCTTATGGAGGAGGAATCATCCTGATAAGCTCCCAAGGGACTAAGATCGAGCAAGCCTTAAGCATCCATTTTTCAATTACCAACAACCAGGCCGAGTACGAGGCAGTGATAGCGGGCCTATGGATGGCCCGGGAGCTGGGAGTACAAGACGTGGAGGTCTCAATGGACTCCATGGTGGTGACATGCCAAGTCAGGGGGAATTCGAAGCAAATGAGCCGACCCTCCAACGCTACCTGGAGAAGGTCAAGGCGGTCATTAGGCAGTTTCACACTTTCTCCATCAAGCATGTGCCAAGGGAGGAGAGCACCCCGGCGGACCTCTTAGCCAGGTTTGGCCCTCGAGCTGGGGGGACGGTATCGGAACTCTTCCGACCTTCCATCGAGGAAGGGGAGCTGATGGAGGTAGATCAACGAGCATCATGGATGGACCCCTTCATCGCCTTCCTGACATCGGGGAAGTTCCCTGAAGGGGATGTGGATAAACGACGCTTCAGGTATAAGTCGGCTTATTATTCCTTGCATGCAGGGGGGCTATACAGAAAAACACTCTCGGGGCTCCAGGCCCGTTGTGTATCAGAGGAGGAGGTCCCAAGAGTCCTAAAAGAAATCCACTCGGGGGAATGTGGCAGTCACTCCGGGAGCCGAACCTTGGAAGGTAGAGTAGTGAGGCAAGGCTACTTTTGTCCTACCCTCAGCAAGGATGCAGTGGAGTTCGTAAGGAAATGTTCAAAGTGTCAGTTGTTCGCTCCTCTCCAGCTCTTGCCAGCTCAAAGACTCCGAACCATCACAGCTCCCTAGCCCTTTGCTATATGGGGTTTGGACCTGGTAGGCCCTTTCCCACAAGCTAGTGGCCAAAGGAAGTTTCTATTGGTGATGATTGATTACTTCTCCAAGTGGATAGAAGTAAAGGCGCTGACCAAGGTAACGTCCCAAGTGGTAAGAAATTTTGTGTGGGGTGAGATAATTTGCAGGCACGGGCTCCCACTGGCCATAGTGATGGACAATGGGCCGCAATTTGCCAGCGAAGAGTTTGTCAGTTTCTGTACCCAACTCGGCATAGACCTCAGGTTCGCGTCGGTCCACCACCCGAGGAGTAATGGTCAGGTGGAGGCAGCGAACAAGATAATTGTCAACCTACTCAAGAAGAAAGTGGAGAATCTTAGGGGCAACTGGGCAGAGCAGCTGCCCTCGGTCCTTTGGGCCTTGAGGACTACTCCAAATACCGCCACCAGGGAGACTCCGTTCAAGCTCTCTCACGGGTCCGAGGCCGTCCTCCCGATAGAGTTCGAGGTGAAAACCCCTAGGGTGGTCGCCGCGGGCGAAGGGGATGAAGAATGGTTAGTGGAAAATGATGCAGAACAAAGGATGTCCTTGGACCTAGTAGAAGAGCTCCGAGACCTCGCTACTGTTCGGCAGGAGGAAGTCAAGAGGCGGATGGCCAGGTACTTTGATCAACATATCAGAGTAAAACAGTTTGAGAGAGGGGACTTGGTCCTGAAGAAGGTAGATGCGGCAGGGAGAGGGACCGCTGTAGGTAAGCTTGAGCCCAACTGTGAGGGGCCTTACATTGTAAGCGAGGTGCTCAAGTCTGGAGGATACCACCTACAGGATGTGGAAGGGGTACCTCTCGGTCGAGCCAGGAGTGGGGATGATTTGAAGCGATTCTATCCTTAAAAAATTTATAACTGACTTGTTGTATGTTTCATTATCCATACATAGATTTTGAAGTTGTTTTTTAGTAGGAATCTTCAAGTGTTCTGCGCTGGAGTGCCCCAGATCGATTCCGCTGCCGGGCTCTCATAGATGGTGGGTCAGGTTGATCTCTGGAGAGGCTGGCAAAGTAACAAGTGTTGGTGCTGGAGTGCCCCAGATCGATTCCGCTGTCGGGCTCTCATAAGCGGTGGGTCAGGTTGATCTCTGGAGAGGCTGGCAAAGTAACAAGTATTGGTGCTGGATTGCCCCAGATCGATTCCGCTGCCGGGATCTCATAGACGGTTGGTCAGGTTGATCTCTAGAGAGGCTGGCAAAGTAACAAGTATTGGTGCCGGATTGCCCCAGATCGATTCCGCTGCCGGGCTCTCATAGACGGTGGGTTAGGTTCATCTCTGGAGAGGCTAGCAAGGTAACAAGTATTGGTGCTGGATTACCCCAGATCGATTCCGCTGTCGGGCTCTCATATACGGTGGGTCAGGTTGATCTCTGGAGAGGCTGGCAAGGTAGCAAGTATTGGTGTTGGATTGCCCCAGATCGATTCCGCTGTCGGGCTCTCATAGACGTTGGGTAAGGTTGATCTCTGGAAAGGCTGGCAAGGTAGCAAGTGTTGGTGCTGGATTACCCCAGATCGATTCCGCTGCCGGGCTCTCATAGACGGTGGGTCAGGTTGATCTTTGGAGAGGCTGGCAAAGTAACAAGTATTGGTGCTGGATTGCCCCAGATCAATTCCGCTGTCGGGCTCTCATAGACGGTGGGTCATGTTGATCTCTGGAGAGGCTGGCAAGGTAGCAAGTGTTGGTGCTGGATTGCCCCAGATCGATTCCGCTGCCGGGATCTCATAGACGGTGAGTCAGGTTGATCTCTGGAGAGGCTGGCAAAGTAACAAGTATTGGTGCCGGATTGCCCCGGATGATTCTGCTGTCGGGCTCTCGCTTGCCGGTGGGTAGGTTAATCTCACGGAGAGGTTGGTAAATAGGTTATCCCTGACAAGAGGCTTGGTCCGCAAAAATCTCAAGGCCCAGGGGAGGCGAGTCCGGAGGCTCGCTCGTGCGGAATAAAAAGACACGATGGATTAGAAGTGCCTAAGTCCAAGGGTAAAAGCAGGGTGATTGAGCAGCGAGGTCGCAAAGCTCGCCGAGCCGGGCCCTGGCTCGCGAATAGGCTTGTAAATTTCGATGGCATATGTAAAAGCGGAGAACCAGGAAGGGTCCGTCGGCGCAGCAGTCAAAAAGACGCATTGAAAGCTCGCCAGAAGCAAGCGCGACCGAGACAGGGTAACGTTGAGCCTGCTCGCAAGGTTCCCTATAGGGCGAGCCGGAGGAGCGAAGCGGCTCCGACTTCACCCCGGCGTGAAAGTTAAGTGGGCCTATCTAAGGAAGTCTCTAAGCAAAGAAGGTTCACTAAAAGAGGTAGCCTTATGACCGTCGCCGAAGAGGATGGCGCGGGAGCGAGCACGATAGAACATAGAAATAAGCCAATTTTTAAACGATGAGATGCGAGCGCGAGCGCAAATGAAGGCATTGAGACGCAAGCACGAAAAAAGCATAAGCATAGAAAGGCACAGCCGCGCGGGCATAAATAAAAGCACGAGTGTGAGTAGGAGATAAAAAATACATATGACATTTAAAAGATAGGCAAAATATTTCTTTATCGTTTCTCAAGAGATGGTTACAGTTAACGGCGAACTCGCCAGTCAAAACAAAAGCTTTACACTTGGAAAAATTAAAGCATCAAAGCTGCCCGCCGAGGAATTCGTCAATCTCTCCCGCGATCTCCCACCTCAGAGATCGGCGCGAACTGGTCAGGGATGACATCCTCAGCGGTGAGCTCCATCGCGTCGGGGACGATCAGGCCCGCCCCTTTAAGGGTGTCGAAGACGAGTTCGGCGATCCCCATCGAGTTCTTGCGGGCTGCCTCCTTTTCACCTCGCGACTGGCCTCGAGTACCGGCTCGCGGAGGGGGCGGGGGAAGCACCGCCAGGGTCAACTCTCGAACCTGTGCCTTGAGATAAGTATTCTCCATCTCCAGGTCGGTGATCCTCGCGGCTTGTTTACTCGCGGACTCGACATCCTGCAGAAGGGAAGTTAGAAAAGGTGATGTGTAGCGAGACAGGAAAGACTTTTTGTAGGCATTACTTACCATGCCTCCTTGGAGGCTGGCGAGGAGGCCCTCAGACAAGGCCTCCTTTCCCTTAAGCTCCGTGACCTCGTCTGTGGCCTTCTGGAGCTCGTTGTTGAGCTCCTTAGCTTCCCTGTCAGAGGTCAGATACCTGCGGCCCACCATGTGGGTAAGCTCCATCGCCCAGAATGGGCTCGCATAGCTTCATGCACGAGTCCTTTGGGTTTGAAGGCCCTGAAGAGGGAGGCGTCCTCGCGGCCGTAGAGCCCGAAAGCGAGGGAGAATGCCTCACCCCCAACTTTATCACTCTCCACCCAGGAGGGGAGGAGCGAGGAGCAAATGACCTTATTCTGCTCGGGGTCCCACACGAGCACCGGCTTGCCGACTGCGTCCGGGAGCTTTGCGCCGAGCCCGAAATTCTTGTGGCTCGTCGGCTTGGGCTTGTCGGCGGCGCCACCTGGCTCGCCACTCTCATCGGCGGGCTTCTGGTTCGCCGACGGGGAGAGGGGGGTCTCTGGCTCGGACAGATCCACAATATCCTTCCCCTTAGATGCGAGGGGGGCTTTCTTGGTCTTCTTCACCAATCCCTGCGAGGCGAGCCGGCTTGGAGGAGGGGGACGCTTCTCTCCCGACGAAGAGCTCGGGTGGTCACGGCACGCCTCGGCGGCCACGCTCGCGAGCGAGCCAAGGGTAAGGGTTGAGGGAGGCGCGTGCGGGGGGGTTGAGCGGAAGATCGCGCTCTCCTGCAAAGAGGTTAGAAATTTTAGCTAACAAGAAAGAAAGGGTGAGGGGAAGTTGGCGAGTGTGAGTCAGACCTTCTCCCTGGGGGACGGGCATCAACGAGTCCACCCCATCCCGGAGGAAGGCGACCTCGAAGTTCTTCCTGTGCAGGTATTGGTATAGTCTGGCGTCGTCGCCCCCCAGCGAGACGGGAGGGTGGTAGGTGGCCTCGTCCCGCTGGAGGGGAGAGTAGGAGGTGTTGCCGAACGGACCGTTCACTAGGACATACTTCTGCGTCCAATAGTGGGTCTTATTCACTGTCTCGCAGATGGTGACGTGCTGGCTCACGAAGTGAGCCGTCCCATCCTTGTAGGCGCGGAAAGAGAATACTTTGTGGAAGACGAGCAGACTAAACTCGATCCTCTCCGCCCGCAGATAGCTGGCGAAAGCGACCACCACGATAATCGCGTTCGGCGTCAGCTGGCTCAGCAGAACGCCAAAGTACTTGAGTACCTAGAAGAATCAGTAAGGGTTAGAGTACTCTTCGCGAGGCGAGCCAGGAATACTATGGCCAAAGAAAAAATATATACCTGGCGCACTTCAGGCCAGAGTGGGAGTCGCAGCCCATTCTCAAAATGACCGATAGGGATGGCGAGCTCGTCGGGGGAGGGATCGTTGATGGTGTCTCTTTCAGTAGGGCGGCGAGCCACAAATCCAGAATGGATATACTTGTCCACCGTGGCAAGATATTCCTCCGGAGTGAGGTTGGCGCAGAAGAAAGGGCCCTCGCGGAAGGCTCCAGCGCACTTGGCCCACCCCTCTGATTCTACATCTGCGACCATGATGTTATAGGGCTGCGAGTCAGAGAAGTAGCGAGCGCGAGCTAGGATCTGCGAGAGAGCCGGAAGAAGAGAAGAGCGAAGGAAGAGCGGTAAATGCGGTGGTTAGAAAGTAAAAGACGAAGACTATTTATAGAAATGGAAGTGGCGGGAAGGATTCGAAGCGCCGGTGCCTGCGGATAGCGGATCCGCGCGGTATTTTTCCACCTCCTGGAGCCTTATCCGTTCCTGGCGAGTTGGCGCCCCGCAAAAATCCCTCCAACTAGTCACGAGCGAGCCAGACCTGTGCAAAGCAATAGAGCGAGTCGCGAGAGCAAGGTGGCCAAAATATAATTATTAAGAGAAAAGTCTGCAAGGGGCGAACTAGGTTGATATATCGATGGAAATAATAAAAACAGAAAAGGCGGGCTCGCAAGCGAGTCAAGAGTATTAATGTTACAGGTCGACAAATTATTTAAAAACCCCCCATAAAGGGGAAGGGAAAGCAAACAGCAAATTACAAAAAGGAGGCCTTTACTAGCGAATCCACTTCCAGCGTCCGCGGCCCCGCACACCCGAGCATGGGGAGACTCGCGGGTAGTGGTACTCGCGAACCGATTGGGCCTCGCAATTTAGCAGTCGCGCGTAATTCTCAATCCGCGCGATGTGCATCTCGGGTGAGGTGACCTCACTGCAGTCGATCGGCCGCACCTCAGCAAGGATGCGCGCATTCGCGTTCTCCATCGCAGCAAATTTCACTTCGTATGCGACCCGATCCAGCCGATTTAGTTCGTATAACTCCCGCAACATGGAAGTATGTTTCTGAAATATCTCAGTGACCCGCCTCTTCATTTGCTCTGGATTGCCGGGGTCCTCCAGAAAGTCTGCGACCTGACCCGGTGAGGGGGGTGGCGACATCTCCACCTCTTCGTGCTCTGACTCAGTGGGTGGGGTCGGAGGATCACCTGCGAGGTAGAGATCAGCGAGGAGGATGAGGAAAAGGCACTCAGCAGGGATGGTCTAACCTGGTGGGGGAATAAGGGTACTGGGCCGCTGGCGAGAAGTGCCCGGCTAGCCCTTAAAAGCTTTGACGAAGGCGGGGGTAACAACCTTCCCCAGACCGGGGGGGGGGCGTGGCTTCGGCAGCGAGTCCGGGCTCGGCAAGTAGCGTCCCTCCGGGGCTCCATTGCCCCAGAAGACCGAACCCTAGGGTGATGATGGTCTGGTTCGGCGGGGCCGACGGGTCCGCTGGAGGAGGAACCCGCTCCTCCAAGTTCGCAAGAGGAGGCACTGCATAAGGAATAAGGGAGACTTAGCGAATAATGAAATATGAAGGAAGGCGAAGCGAACCACTCACCTCGCCGCGAAGGCGGGTTCCGCAGGTCGGTGACCCTCACATCTGCGAGAGGAGTGCCAGCCCCGCCAGGCGTGGGAATGCGAGTCTCCGTAGTTGTTTTCTCTAGGGTATTCTCTCCCGGGGAAGGTTTCTGCGAGCGAAGAAGCGATGTCAGGTGAGAAAGACGTTAAATTAGCGAACTTGGCAGTAGTACCTGCGAGGCGAGCTCGTCGTGGGAGGATGGAGACATAGGAGGGGACCCATAATCGCTAGGCGGGCACCGGATGGCCTTCGCCGTTTTGGTGAGGGGCGGAGGCGGAGCAGGTTGCGGCGAGGCCCAAAAAGAGAGCGCGGTTGCTTTGACCTTCTGGGCCGCCTGCGAGACCTTAAGGCCGGCCAACATCTCTTCCTTCGTGGGCATTGCGCCAGGTCCAATGGCGAGTAGCAAAAGAAAGAAGAGGGAAGAAAATTTTATGCCCTGGCTCGGAAGAAGGGTATTTATAACCGTGGGCATGGGTCCCACCAAAGGATTCGCGCCACGTCACCAAGAGGCTAGCGAATACCAGAGGTTGGATGTTTCTTCGCGAGACTAGGTAGCCTCGCGAAGAGCGGGGATTGTGTACAACCCCGATATTCGTCAGGAGATGAGCAAAGATTGAGAGGTCAGCAGGCGAGAGAAGTAACAAGGAGGGCGAGCCAGAGACCATCAAAGGGCCCGCTCGCAGGAGGCAGGGGAGCAAGCCCCTTGGCAGCCGCTCGCATAAGACAAGCGAGTTGGTTTCCCGGTGGATGCACGCAGGGAGCGGGCGAGCTGGGCTCTCGCCGTCAGCTCGCAAGAAGGCATGCGAGTTAGGCTCGCGAGAGGAAGCCTCGGGTGCGGCTCGCCCAGCAAGGGTCCAGGGATGTTTTTACCCAAAAGCCCCTGGTGGTCTGCAGTTAGCCCCTCCAAACAGCGGATTTTGGCTGTTGGCAGACCATTTTGGGTTGTGTATAGTAAGAGTGTAAGGCGGGATTCCGCTATTAGCAGACCAGACTTAAAAAACTATAGACAGGCCTTAAAGGGCACCTTTGGAGAGGATTCCGATGAGAGCATTCCGAACTTCCTTCTCCTTAGGTTTCCTTGGCTTACCTCTCTAGCTCTCCAAGGTGCCCAGTCTCAGCTTTGGCTTGGGAGGGGAAGCGCTCAAAGAACTTCCGGGTTTGTGGTGGGACCTCCTCACTATGACTAAGGTCTAAGTCTAGTTCCGAATCTCCAGTCCGCTCCTTCCGAGGGATCAGTAAGGGCTAGCTGCCCCTCAACTTGTTGAGGGCTCGAGCTTCGCAAGAGACCAAAAAATTGGTTTCAACAATATATATATATATATATATATATATAAATATATATATATATATATATATAAGAAACAATAATAAAAAATTTATATAATAAAAAATATTTTATAATAAAAAATATTTTATAATAAAAAATGTGGTGTTTCCAGTAATCAGTTTTCAACAGCTCCATTTACGAACCTGCATTTACAACATCTCCTTTTACAACCGCAACCGCTCTCCCAAATGAAGCCTTAATAAACTATTTTGTAAATAGCATTTTTAATGGATAATAAGTAAATTATATAACACAATGGTTGATAATTCCATGACCGAACATAGCCAGAGATTATTGTGGGTGTCTTGGAAAAAATTTAGAAACAAATTTTGACCAAATAAAAATATTGTGACTTATTTTTAAAGAGTATTGTTATTAGTAAATTCACTTTGACTTTTAGCAAATCATTATTACTAGCAAATCATAAAAGTCTGAAAATGACTATTTAAAAACCAATTGATTACTAGCAAACCACTCAAAAAAATAAAATAAAAACTCTTGTTGTGGGTCGCTTAGGGCTCTTGGTAGACCGGTTTATTTGAACCACCTTAGCTCGGGTGCGAACCAAGCGCGCAAACAGTCAATTTGAGATTCGTTGAGTACACTGGGACTTTTTAGCGTGGAAAACACGGAAAGGGTAAAAAACCACGTGGCCGGAGCTGTGCCGACCAAGCTTCCACTATCTTCAGGGGGGGTTACAATTAGAGATTTAGAAGTCGAGCGCGACAGTCCGCTGCTCGTTACAATATCAGAGAGAGAGAGAGAACGTTCCGAGGGCGACAGACCACCTCTCGGAAAAACTAAGTCTTTTCCTTCTGAGAACGGCAGAGAATGAAAGTGAGAATGCCTTGTCCACTTTCGTGGAGACGAAAGTGAGAAAGCCTTGTCCGCTTTCGTGGAGACGAAAGCGAGAGAGTCTTGTCCGCTTTCGTGGAGACAAAAGTGAGAAAGCCTTGTCCGCTTTCGTGGCGACGAAAGTGAGAAAGCCTTGTCCTCTTTCGTGGAGACGAAAGTGAGAAAGCCTTGTCCTCTGTCGTGGAGACGAAAGCGAGAAAGCCTTGTCCGCTTTCGTGAAGACGGAAAACTTCAATTCCGCGAAAGAGATCTTCAAGCGCCGAAGGAGAAATCCGCGGAAATCTTCAAGAAGCTCTCTCTGGGCATTCAGGCCGGATCCCCCCAAATGAAGCCTAGGGGGTCCTTTTATAGCTTTGGCGAGGGGTAGCCCGGTAATATTGCCGTTGTAACCACCATAACCACCTGGGAGGACGAATCATATTTTCCGGTTCAGAGCCCACGGATCACCATTTTTCGTAAATGACAATGCTGCCCTTCGAGGAAAGGCGACAAGCTGTTCCCGAAAAGTGAGAAACTGAGAAGACAAAAAGTGAGCGAGTCGAGTCGGAAAAGTGAGAAGTCAGAAGAGATAAAAAGTGAGATAAGCGCTCTCAGAAGCGTTCTGAGCACGCAACGAACGGGGAATTACTCCGAACGGAGACCGGAGCCCGAAAAGCGGGCGGCGAGCCGGAAGAGGGGGGACTCACCCCAATCTAACTATGGGGGAGAGCGGTTCGACCGCCCCTGAAGGCGGGCGCGGCGCGGCCGCGCCCGTGGGAGGAGGGCGACTCCTCTCGGCCGCACCCCCAAAAAAGGGGGGTGCGGCTAGGCCGCACCCCAAAGGGTGGTGCGGCTTGGCCGCACCCCAAAGGGGGTGCGGCTTGGCCGCACCCCAAAGGGGGGTGGGCTTGGCCGCACCCCAAGAGGGTCTCGGCGTTATCGCGCGCGCTACTGCGCGGTAGCACCGGGCGGTAGTGTCGCGCTTGCCACAGGCGCTACCGCGCGCGGCCCCGCTCGTCGGCGGGAGGGGACGGCGTCGTCGTGCACGTTGCGGTTGGCGGCGGTTTCGGCTTTAACCTCCCACTCTCTCCCACTAAAGTAATGGGGAGAGTGGTTTATGGGAGCAACCGTCATCCGGTTCTCTCATAAATGAGAGCTCATGATCAATCCCCATCATAAGCCCCCCAAACCTTCAGAGTCCGACCCTCCGTGTGAAGGAGTGTGAAGGTTTCATTCTTCTTGCTTTGACTCCGGTCATCACTGTTGTCGGCGTGCGGCGCGTTGAACCATGGTGGAGGTAACCTCGTTATTTTCGTTGTTTGCAAAGAAAGGAGGAGACGGCGGAGCGCGCCCGCGAGGGTGGTTTCGACCGACGTGGCAAGGCGTCGGGAGGGTGCGGGCCCGCGCGTGGGCGGCGCCGACCGTGGGAGTGAGCCCGTGCGCGGGTGCTGCCGGCCGCATGATCGAGCCGCCGGCGTCCGGCGGGCGCGCGCGGCCCGCGCGCGGGCGTAGCCGTCCGCGGGAGCGGTCCACCGGCGCCCTTCGCGTCCCGCGTGCGCGGTGCTGCCGGCCGCGGGATCGGGTCGCCGACGTCCTCCGCGGCGCTTACGCGCCGCCGGTCGGCGGGGGGCGCGCACGCGCCCCCACGTGCGCGGCGGTTGGCCGCGCGCGCGCCCCCACGCGTGTGTGCGGTGGTTGGCCGTGCGCGCGACGGTTGGCCGTGCACGCGCGCGGCGGTTTGCCGTGCATGCGCGTGGCGGTTGGTCGCGCGCATCCCCCCCCCCCCCCCCCCCCCCGCGTGTGCTTGCGCGGTGTTTTCCGCGTGCTTCCCCCGCGTGCGGTGGTTAACCGAGCACGCGGGGTGCCGAGTGCGTGCGTCTCGTTGCTTGTGTGGTTTGTTGCGCGCGAATTGCGTCGCGCGCATGAATCATTGCTTTCATGCAGTTGGTTGGCATACTTGTGCGCGGGCGGGTTGAATTCACTTGACGCGCGTTTTTCAGGGTCTTTATGCACTTATTTTGTTGGATATATGCGCTGACGTGCGCGGATTTTCTTTTGTAGGCTTTGAAACGAAGCGGTCAGTCGAAGCCGATGCGCATGCGCTCTACTCTTGACGGCGCGCGAATTGACATATGGCGGAAGCGGTTCGGGTTGCCCCCTGATGTTGAGGTGAGGATCCCAGGGGAGGAAGTGCACCCCCAAAATCCGCCGACCGGTTTTATGGCCCTTTCGGAGAGCTGCTTGAAGTCCGGGTTTCGCATTCCTCCACCCGAGGAGGCCATTGAGATATTCCGGTTCTGCGGTGTTCCGATTACCCAGTTCACACCGGCGGGGATGACGAACATTATGGGGATGGTGGTATTCTTCCGGGAACACAGCACGCACTTTTCGCTGGAGATTTTCAAAGATTGGTGTGAGGTTTCTACTGACCCGGGTGGTCGTATCGAGGTTAGGAGCAACAAAAGCTGGTTTCACTTTGGGGCGAAGGCTGATTATCGCCATGGGAACACTCTTTACGGGTAGGTCCGGAACCGATGGGAGCTACCGGAGTTATGGAGATCGCTTCCTAGACGCTGTCGCCGGCAGACTGGTCGGGAAGATGAGTTCCTTCCTATCCCCAGTTTTCCTGGCTGAGAGGGGCTGTCGAAGGCCTTGCTTTCCATTTCTGGTTGCGTGGATGAACGTCGGCTGCACTCGTTGGGACTTTCCTGGGATCCCGAGCGGGAGGCTGCTGTTCCCTTGGATTGTGGGAAAAAGAGGAAGATCATTATCAAGAACGGACCTTCCGGTCCGCGCCCTGTTCCACTGGCGCCTATGAGTCAAGATTGCGAGGCCGGCCCGAGCCGTCCTAGGAGTGAGCCGGTTTCATCCGATCCGGAGGTGGAGATTTTGGCGTCTCCTATTGCCGACCGGGTCCCGCCGGAGGATTTGCCGCCACCACCTCCCCTCATGCCGGCGAAGCGAGTTTCTTCTTCACTTCAAGCGATGGCTCGTGCGGTAAGTGAAACTCTTCTTTCTTGATTTCAGCGTTTACTCTCCGTTCTTATTTACGCTTGCTAACCGTTCGACTTTTGCTTGCAGGCAGAGGCTTTGACTAGCGTTGCGCTAACATGGAACGATCATTATGTGAGCCTCAAGGACAACTACTTCGCTCTTCAGGAGGAGTTACGCGTGGCGAGGTGTGACATGTCCGTTTTGCATAGGAAGAGGGACCGTGACGCAACTCATATCAAGCAATTGGAGGGCGAAGTAGAGAAGCTGCGAGCGGAGTGCGGCGGTGATAAGGTGCTCGCCCAGGATGCCCTTCGTCAACTATCGGACGCACAGCGGGAGATGTTTCGCCTGGAGGGGGAGTTGGGCTTCCTACGGAGCGAGGTGGACCGGCTGTCGTCGATCGAGCAGAGTCTTGAGGAGGCCAAGGCGACTGCAGTGGCCGAGTACAAGGATTCCCTTACTTTTGCGGAAGAGCGTTTCCAGATGGTGGAAGAAATTCGTGCCGAGGTGATGACGAAGGAGGTACAACCCTTGATAGCGGACGAGTGCGAAGTCTCTTTTTAGAGAGGCGTTCAGAAAACTCTCCGTATGATGGGGAGGAAGTTCGGGTGCGACGCCGCTGGCCTCGGAGCCGGAGATCTTTCTGGGGATGACTACTCGGACGTGGCCGAGGACTGATGTTGTTTATCTTTTATTTTCTCGCTTTCAGCTTTGTTGTTTGTTTGTATGTTTGTCGGATGTGATTGTATTTCCTTTATTGCATGCGTTGTACTTGTTTTCCTGCATGATATTGTCAATTTGGTTGCTAGCACCTGCACAGTTTGATTGTTTTCAAAATTACAGATGAGTTTGCACGGGTCTGAGCCCGTGGCTTTTATACTAGTTTGCACGAGTCTGTGCTCGCGGTTTATATAAAAAATTAGTTTGCGCAAGTCTGTGCTTGCAGATTTCGCACGAGTCTGGCTCGCGGATTGGCCGGTGAATAGCGGGTGTATTCAAACTGAGGGTGAACGTAAGGGTGCAGGCCCCTACGACACCGGGACTCGACGGCAGAGGAGAAGGGCGAACCTTCAATCGACGGCGGTGCAAAGTCCCCGGGGCAGGGCCCCGAAGTGGTCGGTGAATAGCTGGTGTATTCAAACCGGGGGTGAACGTAAGGGGGGCAGGCCCCTACGACACCGGGACTCGACGGCGGAGGAGAAGGGCGAACCTTCAATCGACGGCGGTGCAAAGTCCCCGGGGCAGGGCCCCGAAGTGGCCGGTGAATAGCTGGTGTATTCAAACCGGGGGTGAACGTAAGGGGGGCAGGCCCCTACGACACCGGGACTCGACGGCGGAGGAGAAGGGCGGACCTTCAATCGACGGCGGTGCAAAGTCCCCTGGGCAGGGCCCCGAAGTGGTTCCTGTAGTAGAACAGTTTAGAACAGATAGAATATAACTAGAAAATATTGATACATGCGCAAGTGTAATCTTGCGGCTTTTGAGCCAGTAAGTTTCTGATACATATTTGACGAGAGAGGAGGTAACGTCGAGCTCCCGTTGTGCTGCGCTTGCTCGAGCTTTTTAGGTCATTCAGCATGGTGGGCGGCGGTGACCCGGCGACTGATCTTTGGTGGCATCCCTCTGTGCCTCTTCACGGAAAGCCTCCAGGTTCCCTAACTGGATGAGGCGTTCAATTTCTTCTTTCAGTCTTGCACAGTGCTCCGTTCGGTGCCCTAGGCCTTTGTGGAAGTGGAAGAATTGGGCTTGATCTCCCCTGTGCAGGGAGAGCCGTTTGGGCCAGTTGATAATCTTGTTATTGCTGATTACAGACAATATGTGCTCGCGGGGGGTATTCAGCGGGGTGAAGTTCTGGGAGCCTTGATTTGCTAGCCCTTGGGAGCGGTCTGCTCGGTTCTGAGTGAGCAGTTAAGCCTTCTCGAACTGCTGCTGCTGCCCCTTTCTCTTGCGGCATGTATCAAACTGCGGCGGATTCACTGATGCCTGAAATTTGGCTTTTTCAGCCAACATGGGAGTTGCGCGATACTTCCGCGCGCCTTGCTTCTCAGACTTCGGTTTTGGTGAAGGGTCGTTGCTGATCCAGGGGAGCTTGGAGGCGGGCGTGTCGAAACCGTGGATCGCGTTCCTGAGGATACTCCCTTTGTTTTTGCCATGCGTCCGGACATGGAAACGTCGTGGTCCAGGGCGTCCAGTAAGAGGCTCCCAAATATTGCGTCGTAGGGGGAGTCTGCCTCGGCGACGACGAACTGAACGTCGTACTGGAGGGTGATGATTCCTACGGTGGGTACCGTAGTTCCGTCTGGGAGCTCCGCGTCGCTGGCCCTGAGTTTGAGGTTCCCGCTTAGGAGTTTGAGCCGTACTACGGCAGCCAGGAAAAGGATGTTGAAGGAGATGCGGTGAGTTACCAACGCTCTCCTTAACTCACAGGGTGGACTGCCTATGCTTGCGTCCAAGGCGAAGTCCATCCATGCGCAGGGACGCTCCCGGTGAAAATTTGTGCGGATCTTCTGTTGTTGCGTGCTCCATTCCGCCTCCCTTAGGCGGGGCGGTTCGTCCGTGCCGGGCTTTTCTCGCTCTTCTTCCTGGATCCTTGGCGCGCGCGCTGCGTGTCATTCAACGAACAGCTGGGACAACTCGGTGAAGTTGTGAATCGCTTCGTTTGGCAGCGATTGATACCAGCGGAGGGCGCTCCCGCGCAGTGTCTTGGTGAAGATTTTGCAGCTGATTTGGTCGGGAAGTCCGAACGTCCGTACCGTCATCAAGAAGTGATTAACGTGCACGTACGGGTCTTCTGCTCCGTGGAACTCCTTGATGTGCGGGAGCTTTAGCCACGACGGGACTGAGTATGCCAAAATTGACTCTGAAAGGGGGGACCGCCTTTGCCGGTGCGCGATATTGTTCGGATCCTGCCCCGCTGTGAGAGGGGCCAGCTTGCTAGTCGATCCATCCCACTGGGGCTGGATTGGTGCAGCGATGGATGCTCTTTTCATCGGGCCTTCAGGAATTGAGGAACTGCATGCGTCGGACAGTTCGGGAGAGGTGTCCACCCTTGCTGGTTCTGCGAACTCAGGCGAAGCGGGCACTACGTTCGGGAATCCTTTGTTCAGTAGTTGGGAATCCATTCCCACAGATGTCGCCAAACTGTTGCGGGTCGCTTAGGGCTCTTGGTAGACCGGTTTACTTGAACCACCTTAGCTCGGGAGCGAACCAAGCGCGCAAACAGTCAATTTGAGATTCGTTGAGTACACTGGGACTTTTTAGCGTGGAAAACACGGAAAGGGTAAAAAACCACGTGGCCGGAGCGGTGCCGACCAAGCTTCCACTATCTTCAGGGGGGTTACAATTAGAGATTTAGAAGTCGAGCGCGACAGTCCGCTCTTCGTTACAATATCAGAGAGAGAGAGAGAACGTTCCGAGGGCGACAGGCCACCTCTCGGAAAAACTAAGTCTTTTCCTTCTGAGAACGGCAGAGAACGAAAGTGAGAATGCCTTGTTCGCTTTCGTGGAGACGAAAGTGAGAAAGTCTTGTCCGCTTTCGTGGAGACGAAAGCGAAAGAGCCTTGTCCGCTTTCGTGGAGACGAAAGTGAGACAGCCTTGTCCGCTTTCGTGGAGACGAAAGTGAGAAAGCCTTGTCCGCTTTCGTGAAGACGGAAAACTTCAAGTCCGCGAAGGAGATCTTCAAGCGCCGAAGGAGAAATCCGCGGAAATCTTCAAGGAGCTCTCTCTGGGCATTCAGGCCGGATCCCCTCAAATGAAGCCTAGGGGGTCCTTTTATAGCTTTGGCCGGGGGTAGCTCGGTAATTTTGCCGTTGTAACCACCATAACCACCTGGGAGGACGAATCATATTTTTCGGTTCAGAGCCCACAGATCACCATTTTTCGTAAATGACCATGCTGCCCTTCGAGGAAAGACGACAAACTGTTCCTGAAAAGTGAGAAACTGAGAAGACAAAAAGTGAGCGAGCCGAGTCGGAAAAGTGAGAAGTTAGAAGAGATAAAAAATGAGATAAGCGCGCTCAGAAGCGTTCTGAGCACGCAACGAAAGGGGAATTACTCCGAACGGAGCCCGGAGCCCGAAAAGCGGGCGGCGAGCCAGAAGAGGGGGGACTCACCCCAATCTAAACCCCAAAGGGGGGTGCGGCTTGGCCGCACCCCAAGAGGGGCTCGGCGCTACCGCGCGGTAGCGCCGTGCGGTAGCGCCGCGCTTGCCGCGGGCGCTACCGCGCGCGGCCCGCTCGTCGGCGGGGGGGGGGGGGGACGGCGTCGCCGTGCACGTTGTTGTTGGCGGCGGTTTCGGCTTTAACCTCCCACTCTCTCCCACTAAAGTAATGGGGAGAGTGGTTTATGGGAGCAACCGCCATCCGGTTCTCTCATAAATGAGAGCTCATGATGAATCCCCATCAACTCTCAAAAATAAATGTTTAAACTATACTATATCAATTAACATTTCAAAATTAATTATCATGTTTTCTTTGCTACAAAAAAATATAATTTAAAATTTGATTGTCTTCGATAGCTCCAAAAAATTTATGTAATAAAATTAAATTAAATAGGTCAAATGCCTTAATTCATTGCTACCAATATAACCAAATGCCAGAAGGAATTAGATGAAATGCTAGGGCTGAATACACCAAATTCTATATCAAATCCAAGACTGGAATGGCTGGAATGGCTGGAATGGTTGGAAGGAATCATATGAGATGTTGGAAGAAATCAGATATACAAATGCATATCTACTAGATGTCCGACGAAACCAGCGGCAAGAGAAGGACCGCGTATCCCAGCGGCAGCAAGAAATTGTCGATAGAGCGCATGCGTCGAAGCCTGGTGGAGAGAAATGGACATTGACGAAGCAAGAAACTGGCGATCCCAGCGGCAGCAAGAAACCGGCGATCGAGCAGTCGGCCTGGAAGGCGAGAGAGAAACCTTGCGGCGGCTAGGGCTGAATCCGGGAAATAAAAAGTGGTTTGCTAACACCGCTTTATGATTTGCTAGTAACAACACCACCCTTTTAAAAAGGACTTAAAATTCAGAGACTTTTTTTTAACATTTTTGCCTAAAATAAATTGTAGGACGGCTCATGATTCAACTGGTCCGACCGTCCGGTTCAATGCAGTTCTTAAAATCATTATTTATCAAATTCTGCCGGCGAGAAATTTTTTGATGCGCATGACACACCTTCCTTTATGTGCGCATGAGTCTTATTACAGTTGTAAAATTTTCTAAATTCCAGTCGGATTATTACAACTGTAATTTCAGTCGAAAAATTTACAACTGTAATAAGACTCGTGTGCACATAGAGGAAGATGTGGCGTGCGCACCAAAAAAATTTTCAGCCGACAAAGCATTACCGGGTCGTCGGTCTCCATCATGGATGTCTCCTCCCTGGCTCCCTCCGATTTCTCAATTTTCCACCGGCATTCCAGTTAATATGAGAATGAGAGGCCGCAAACAAAACGTTTAATAAGTACAGTATTAATAAATCATTATATTATTAGATTTTATTGAATATTTGTATAAATAATAATTCCAACTGAGCTTTCTCCAATTTAGATTCATACAAATGGAACTTGCAGGAGCAAAGACGGCGAGATCATATAAAGAAACTTTTGCTGTGAATATATATTAATAATTCCACGATATGTTTATCAAACAGCTATTCAATTTTTAAGAATGCCATCATTTGAAAATTAAAATAACTATATTTAAATATTTATGATTGCAGATTTATATATTTAGTATTTAAAATGAAAATTTATTTTATTTACTAAAAATATATTTTTAGAATAAAAAAAATTTCATCTTACATTGTAAAATGATCATGGGTGAACTTAATAATGTTTTCATACACCTATAGCTATAGTCCGATCCATTCTCGTCGGGCCAACAATAATTTGGTCAAGCAAAATAATCTGCCCTAAAACATTTTGGGGGGATGTATATCCAAACTTTTTTTTATCTTAATATAAAATTCTTGTATATTATGAGTGGCAAAATGTTGATTTCAGTCCTCAACCTTTAGGTACTTTATGATTTCAGTTTCTAACGTTATTTTTTTGATGATTTTAGTCTTCAACTTTTTCCTACTTTAAATTTTAGTCCTAAAACTAACCGTTGTTACTTTCTGTCAATCCTTTGCCTCGCCTAGAGCCTACATGACGGAGCTTTCCATGCCGATAATGGTGGACATAGACTGGAAGCCACCTGCGACACCGCCCTTTGCTTCTGCGGCAAACATCTCCATGAACTAAGCTCGCTTTCCTGTTCGATGACTTTTAAGCTCTCAAATGCTGGCGAGACGGAGGAGTTGATAAGCCCACCGGCGCCCTCGAGCACGATTGTCGTAATGTCTCTTATGCCGGTTGGGGACTGAAAAATATGGATTGGAAAGTTATTTTACAGAAAATCTTAGTTTTTAATGAGGATAATGATGGTGACAGAAGATCCACACAATGGAAAAGTACTTATGGACTTGTCGTGGCAATGAGAACTACCGGAGCAACCTCCGATCCAGTGTCTCCTTCTTCAAGTTGACACATTTCATCAGTAGTAGAATCATCCCTCCCCCACTGCATCACACTCATCAGATTGCTCTTCATCACCGATTTAATTAACCTTCGCGTGGATCCCCACTGCCGCGGATGCAAAGGGTGGTGTCGCAGGTGGCTTCGAGTAAATATCTGCCATCTTCGGCAAGGAAAGCTCTGGCCTTTAGGCGAGGCAGATGAGTGATGGAAAGTAACGTCTGTTAGTTGTAGGACTAAAATTTAAAGTAGGAAAAAGATGAGGACTAAAATCTTCAAAAAAGATGTTAAGGACTGAAATCATAAAGCATCTAAAGGTTGGGGACTGAAATCTACATTTTACCTATTATGAGTAGCACGAGAGGCCCATGTGAGGATCAGGATCCTCTCCATTTCACATGAAATGGTTACTATCCATTTCATGGTGGGGATCATTTCATATACATCCAACAGATGATATTAACTGAAAATGCATAGGAAAAGGCAAAAAGAAAATGCACAGAAAAATGATAATGCAAGATACTTTCAAATGAAGGCTTTGAGTTCCTTTTATAGCCTTGGGCAAGGGTAGACTGGTAATTTTGCCGTTGTAATCACCGTAACCACCTGACGGACGAATCACGTTCGTCGATTTGGAGCACACAGATCATCATATTTCGGATATGCTCGCTTGCTCCCGGGCAGTTCGGGCAGCTTCGTTGATGACAATGACAACAATGAACAAAAATTGCAATCTGAGAAATCAAGAAGGTTAACTGTTGTGCACGATGCGAACTTGGAAACATCCAGCCTCGTCGTACCCAAAAGGGGGGTGCGGTCGCGACTGTACTAAAAACGGGGGTGGGGAATTGGTCGTATCCCAAGGAGGGTGCGACCTTGGTCGTACCCAATAGGGGGGTGCGACCATGACCGCACCCCAAGGGGGGTTAGGCCCTGGCCGCACCTCAAGGGGGGTTAGGCCCTGGTCGCACCCAAGGGGGGGTGCGGCTCTAATCGCACCCACATGGGGGGGGGGGGGGGGGATGGGGTGCGGTCTTGGCCGCACCACTATGGGGAGGGTGCGGCCCGGTTGGTGTGGCGGCCGCCGCACGATTGTTATTGCATGATGATTTCGCTACCATTACTGGGCGGTGGTTCTGCGTCGGTCTCTCCACTTCCTCCATGGTGGGGGTTGACTTTGACCCCATGATGGGAGTGCGGTTAATGTGTGTGTGTGCGCGTTCCGGTGTCCGTTTGGAGGATCAAAGTGACTCGGAATTACATCAGAATGGGTCCGTTGGAATCGTATCTGCGAGTCGTTCGAGTTAGCGGAGGAAAATCATAGGCTCGGCCGGATCCGTTTTGGGGAACCTCATCAAATGCCCCCCCCAATTTTCGGAGGTCATTTTTTGTAGAAAATGAGCCCGAGAATAAATCTTCGGGTGTGCGAGCTCGTTTAAGCGAGTTGTCGTGACTTGCGCAGTTATGAGTTTTTCATTATGCAAACTTTCCGGAATCCATCATATGGCTTTAGTGTAGGAGGGACTTCTGCCCCGTCCTCATCGGTTGCAAGCTTGCCGCTCAGCGATTCGTCAGAGATTGTGACGAGGTTGTCGTTTAGCGTTGATGCCTGAGTAGCTTGGTGGAGAGATTCAGGTTTACTATTCCGATGTAGGGACCTTTCATTCTGTCTAACCGTGAGTGTGGTTTTGGGGGCAGAACTATTATGACGGTGAAGAGCTTTCTCGTTCGAACCGATAGCTGTAGTCTGAGAGCGGTCCTATTATGACGGTGAAGAGCGATGCCGTTCGAACCTTTGGCGACTGTGAGGGGGCAGGTTCTGACGGTGTCGCTACCTACTATGACAGAGAAGAGTGTATGCATTCGAGCAGGTAGTGCATGGCCAGGGGGACTGACCCCAGAATGACGGTGAAGAGCAGATGCTTTGAATTGTTGGCGATCGAGTGGGGGCAGGCTCTGGCAGTGTCGTGACCTACTACGATGGCGAAGGGAGGACGCTATGAGCTTGTAGTGCGCGATCAAGAGGACTGGACCGGAAAACCGGTGAAAGGCAGACACTTTGAACCATTGGCGACTGTGAGGGGGAAGGCCCTAGCGGTGTTGTGACCTACTACGATGGCGAAGGGCGGACGCTTTGAGCCGGTAGTGCGCGGTCAGGGGTACTGGCCCCGGAAAACCGATAAGGGAGGACGCTTCGAACTGTTGACTACCGTGTGGTGGACAAACCCTAGCGTTGTCGTGACCTACTACGATGGAGAAGGGTGGACGTTTCGAGCCGGTAGTGCGCGGTTAGGGGGACTGACACCAAAAAACTGGTGAAGGGCAGACGCTTCAAACTGTTAAAGACCGTGAGGGGGGCAGACCTTGGTGGTGTCATGACCTATTACGATGGCGAAGGGCGGATGCTTCGAGCCGGTAGTGTGCGGTCAGGGGGAATGGCCCCAGAAAACCGGTGAAGGACGGACACTTCGAATCGTTGGCGATCGTGAGGGGGAAGGCCCTGGCATTGTCGTGACCTACTAAAATGTTGAAGGCGGACGCTTCGAGCCGGTAGTGCACGACCAGTGATGTGAGTATTCCTGCAATTGGATAAAGTTAGAAGCAATCACAACATAATTTAATAAAATAAAACGTACGTGCGCAAGTGCGAACTTGCGGCTTAATGTTTGAGGATAGTTTTAAGCAAACAACAAAAGCAAAGCATAAATAATATAGGGCTCTCCTGCCCGGTTCTTTGTTCTCCTGGGTAATGTTTGCACATGTTCTCCCGATCATCCAGCATGATGCGCGATGGTGGTGCCCCTGGTACTAGTCGCGGTGAACGCCGGAGTCGCTCCTTGCCCTAGTTGGATCTGCAACAGATAGCAGGAGCGGGTTGCCTCCTGGTTGCCACGGAGGACCCCGACTCCTCCTGGGGTGATGAAATTCATCGTGAAGTGCGGGATGGAGGGAATGGCCTTGAACATCGCACATATGGGGAGGCAGAAGATAGCGTTGTATGGGCAGTATGATTCCACGACCACGAACTGGACGTCATGCGTGACTTGCTTTGGAAATTCGCCCAGAGTTATGGGCAGAGTGATTGTTCTTCCACAAGACGGGGCCCCCATTGAAGTATCACACCAATCTTGGTGTTAGCTGGAGTCGTTCTTTCAGGACCATCATGTTGCGGAGGGCGGACATGAATATGACGTTAATGGAGCTCCCATTATCGATCAGTATCCTCTTAACATGAAAGCTTGGGTCGCCAATCTCCGCATTGATGATAAGCGGGTCATGGTGCGGTAGGAGCAGTCCTTTCAGATATCCGTCTCCAAAACTGATAGTCATGATGTGATGTGTGCTCTGATCTTCTCGTTCTTTGTGCTGGGTGATGGAGTTGACGGAGCTAGAGGCAAAGGGGGAGCCAGTTATGGTCTCCACCACTCCTACCATTTTTCTTCCCCCTGCGTGTCCTAGTGTACATGTGGATGTTCCATTCTAGGTTGTGCTGGCTGGCTGCGGGTTTGATCTTGCAGAAACCTACCGAATATGCCTTGGCGAACAAGGCGTTCAATCTCGTCTTTGAGCTTAATGCACTCCTCTGTGGTGTGTCCCGCTCCTCGATGGAATTCACAATACTTCGATCGGTCTCCCTTGGCATTTGGGGGGAGTTCTCGCGGCCTCTGGAGCATCGGGCTGTCTTGGACTGCGTAGAGTACATTCGCGTGGCAGGTGTTGAGAGGAGTGTAATATCGAGGTGTTCGGTCATCCCGATCTCCCCGGGGGTCCTGACGACGCTCGTTGTCACGACACTTTTCTTGTCTTCTAGGAGCCTGGTCGTCTCCATTCTTTCTCTTCTGGCCCCCCTCAAATTGTTGGCGGTGTGCTTCTATAGCCTTTCCAGCGGCAATCTGGGCTTCGACTCGGTGTCTGAAGTCAGGATAGCTGTGCATTGTTTCTCTCATTAGCGCTGAGTAGAATCCACTTTGTTGTAATCCTTCCAGGAGGAAGCCCCACAAGAGCTCGGGGTCGACCCCAGAGATTTGTCGATCCTCTGCAGTGAAGCGGCGGAAGAAACCTTTGAGGGATTCCCCTTCGCTCTCGCGTATTCCAGACAGGTGAGAAAGGTCCTTGACGAACCTGCGGTTGGCTATGAATTGATTCGGGAACTATTGAGCCAGTTCCGCAAAGCTGCTGATGGTTCCATATCTCTGAGGGAGTGGAACAAGGTTCATGCTTGCCCTTTCAGCGTGGCCAGGAATACTTGACATAGGAGCTGATCTGGGGCGTTGTAGATCCTCAGAATTGTGGTTAAGTGGTTGATATATTCTTGCGGATCGTCCGTCCTGTCGAACGTCTCGATGTTGGGGAGTTTGAATCCATGTGGGATCGGATGAGCTAGGACCGAACGTCAGTTGGGAGCTGTGGTTTAGAGGGCGGAAGGCAAAAGCAGCCCGTCGACCGATCTATCCATACTCTTCGACAATCACTTCGTAAGTGAGTCATCCAACTTCGTAACCGACGCATGCTGCTTCTTGCTGGTGGTGACGAAAGTCTGCCCCGCGGCCTCGGGCCGGTCGAGCGGGATGCTTGGAGCTGGCCGCGTCAGAGAATTCTTCTTCGTAGACATTATCCTGGTGGAGCGGCTTCTTCTGGTGGAGCATGGTTCAGAGTTACGGGAGGCAGATTGACTAGCGCGGGGGGCAAAAATGGAGCTCGAGGGGCTCATAAGTTTCTCAGCAGGGCCAGCATTTCGGTCTACTGATCTTCCATATGTTGTATGCATCCTTCCAGCGTTGCTATGGGCGCAATCACTACCTCCTCCGCGAGAGGCGCGTTGATGAGCGAGTGAGAGGGAGCTGGGTTGACGCGTACCCCTGGAATTGATCCTTCGGTGGTTCTAGGGCTCCTTCTTGCCATTGTTGTCAGTTTCGAGTATTGTTGCGAAGAGAATACTGTCTTCAGAAAGTCTTTGCAGAGTTTTTGGGAACACCTTTCCCATAGATGACGCCAAACTATTGCGGGTCGCTCGATGCTCTTGTTAGATCGGTCGAATTGAACCGTTTCAACTGTAGAGTGAGTTGACCGCGCAATCAATCAAAGTAAAGTGAGACAGCTGACAAGAAGACTTTTTACGTGGAAGTCCCAGAAAGGGTAAAAAATTACGGGGCTGGATCCGTGCCGACCAAATTCCACTATATCTTTCGGTGTTACAAGTTGAAGAATGCAAGAGGGTGACATGCCACCACTCGTTGCAGGGGATGCAGAGATGGTTGAAAAAGAGGAAAATCTCTAAGGAGGGAGGAGATCTTGTAAAGCCTAAGGAAGATCTTCAAGTCATCTTCGACGGAGATCTTTGAAGGAGAAGGAGATCTTCGAAGGATTCTTCAAACGCCGAAGGAGAACTCTCAAGGATCTTCAAAGGAGCTCTCTCGGGCACTGAAGGCAAGGTCCTTTCAAATGAAGGCTCCAGACTTCTTTTATAGCCCTGGGCAGGGGTAGCTGGTAATTTTGCCGTTGTAACCACTGTAACCACCTGACGGGCGAATCACATACGTCGATTTGGAGCACACGATTTGCTATTTTTCGGGTATGCCTGTCTTGCCCATGGGCAGTTCGGGCAGCTTAGTTGATGATAATGACAGCAACAAACAAAACCTGCAATCTGAGAAATCAAGAAAGTTAACTGTTGCGCGACTGCGAACTTGGAAACGTCCAGCGCACACCATGTAGGTAGAGGTGTTCTGAGCGCGCTTCGAACTCTGGGAGATTTGATACATGTCACGTATTTGGAAGCGTTCGATGCGCGCTGTGAACTTGGAGGGGTTCGGCGCACGTCGTGAACTACGAGGTGCTCGGCGCGCGTCGTGAACTTGGACTTAGGAGGTGCGGCCAGGTGATACTGGGGAGGTGCTTCCTCGTCGTACCCAAAGGGGGGTGCGGCCGCGACCATACTAAAAGAGGGGTGCGGAATTGACCGTATCCCAAGAGGGGTGCGGCCCCGGCATACCTCAAGGAGGGTGCGTCCTTGGCCGTACCCCATATGGGGGGAGGGTGCGGCCTTGGCCGCAGCCAAGGGGGGTGCTGCCTTGGCCGCACCCCACATGACGGGGGGGGGGGGGGGGGTGCGGCCTTGGCTGCACCCCCTATGGGACGGGGGGGGGGGGGGGGGGGGGTACGGCCTTGGTTGCACCCCATATGGAGGGGGTGCGGCCTTGGCCGCACCCCGACGGGTTTGGCCGCACCATGGTGGTGCGACCCGGTTGGTGTGGCGGCAACCGCGCGGAGGTTACTGCGCGGCGGTTTCGCTACCAATACTGGACGATGGTTCTCCGCCGGTCTCTCCACTTTCTCCATGGTGGGGGTTGACTTTGACCCCATGTTGGGGGTGCGGTTAGTGTGTATGTGTCTGTTCCGGTGTCTGTTTGGAGGATCAAAGTGACTCAAAATTACACGAGAATGGACCCGTTGGAATCGTATCGGCGAGCCGACCGAGGCCGCGGCGGAAAATCATGGGCTCGACCGGATCCATTTTGGGAACTCCATCAATAAGTAGATTGACTAAGGCTTTATTTGGCGCGGTGGTGACGGTCGTGAACGCGGTGGTCATGAACCGTCGTTCGTGAACGCCCGACCTCACCTAAAAAAATTCATGCATTTTATGCTCAAAACTATTTTATTTTCTTGGTAGCGGTCATGACCTATGTCTTGCCAAACATAAAATCTATGATAATGGTGTTTTTGACCCAACTCACCGGAGCAAGTAAGCCGCACCAAACGAAGCTTATTGCTCCTTTTGGCATAGTGGTGATGGTCGTGAACATGATGATTATAAACTGCCATTCTTAAACACCCGACCAACCTTACAAATACATTCAACTAGCTTTTTTTTTGTGACAGTCATAATCATTGTCATGCCAAACAAGCATTTTATAACCATGGTGTTTTTTGGTGTTTTTGTATGTACAAATTAGAATTATGAATGACCTGACGTCTGATTTTTTTCTTCTTCTTTTTTATCTTTGGGTGAAGTCAATTAGCGTAAATTTAAAATTATTACACAAATTATTGATGGTCTACCTAGCGATGGAATTGTGAGTTTGTCGGTAGAAACATAAACAAAGGATTGATGGTCGGAGGGCTTTCTAGCTGCAGTGATTGGAGAAGCTGTGGTGTGATGGAGTGATGAGAAACTCAGTTTAACATAGTGGTGAGAAAATTGATGAAACTGTTTGGAAGAACTGTATTTCCAGTGTCATTTCAATAGAGAGGCAGATTAACCTATTTGACAGAATATTTGTATAGCAGCGGATAAAAAACTAAAATGATTCCAAAAGTAATCGAAATACATGCAGTTAAGGCTGAGCATATTATTTGAAACTCGAAAATCGCTCGAATATTGAGCCGAATCGGAATCGATTATAATTGATTCGACTCAATTTGAATCGATTCAATTTGACTCGAATCTGATTTCGAGTCAGCCCTGAATCGCTCCCGGGCGAAAAAATTGCGCCCGAGCGAAAAAATCGCGCCCGAGCGAAAAAAGCGCGCCCAGTCGAAAAAATTGCACTCGGGCAAAAAACGCGACCGGGCGAAAAAAAATGCGCCCGGGCGGAAAAAATGCGCCCGACGGAAAAACGTGCTATTGCTTATGATAATTTGCAAGAAGAAGCTTAGAAGCTCAGCGTTGATCAATGTCAATTCCTATGAAAGAAAGCTTTTCTGCAAACGAACAGTAAAAATTAATGAATATCAATTCCTATGACAGAAAATCATCATACGGACGAACAAAAGAATTGGATTTAAACTCAATGTCATTTCCCGTGTGTATTGATATTGGATTAAAAGCCAATACTTTAATATCAATGTCCGTGAAACGAACGGACCCTTAGAGAATATTATGTAAATTAATAACTTGTTTAGCTACAAAAATAGTGTACCTGCGAGTATTTTGTACCCGCTAAGTTATAAAATCTCGTAATTCAGTATTTCATTTGCTCCAGCTCCTTCAATTGTAAGAGGGACAATATTTGGATCGGCATTGCATTAGTGTTTGTTTCTCGATATTTTGCCCTATGCTCGTTTGCTTCTGGTGCACAAAGTCATCATCTACATCTCATGCGGCGAACTTCGGATCTAGACGTGATGGGCATCTCTTAATAGAATTATGCAGTGTCATTGACGCATTGTTTTGAAAATGTGTAATGTGACATGGCTCAGAGTATGCCCCACTTCTTTTTCCACACTCCAAAGGTCAACTCAATCACACTACGAAGTGATGAGTGTGCATTGTTGAAAATTTCATGTCATCCTACAGCTGGTCGATCACCTAGCACAAAATCAGAGTGATTTTGAGTTTCTGGATAAGACTTCAAAATGCCTCTTTGAAATGAATATCGAGCATCTACCAAATAATATTTATCTATGCTCGTTCATTATAATGTTAGTTTAACTAATGAACTACAAAAGTAATTGAATCAAATATTGAAAAAAAAAATTCACCTAGAGGTGGGTGTGGAATTTTACACATTGGATCACTAACTGCACGCTATAATATGTGACTATCATGAGCTGAACCTTCTCATATAGGCACCACGTATGTAAAGCTCATATTGAAGTCACAGACAACCATTATATTCTGAGTGGGGGTACCATGACGTCTTATGTATCGCTCTTGATCATCCACTAGAATGCATGCATCTACATGAGTTTCGTCTATGACCCCAATATGTCTTTGAAATAAGGCATATATCGATCATCATTCAAAATTTGTGTTGGTACATTCATAAATTGAGAGTCCAGGGGTTTGATATTTGTCATTGAAAGGTGAGACTGACATGTAAACCTCTCATAAGAAATCTACATATAGTTTCGATGGAGTGTTGAAACCACTCACATGTAGCTCTCATTGACCCATTTTATGCTGGAATATATACGGTAATTGCTAGTACCTCTCCTACAATAGTTTTTTGTGATCGATCCTTTTAACCCATGAGAGTCTTGAAGCACAACGTGTGAAAACTACCGAATCTAGAGCAATCCCTAGAGCGCAGCGGAATGAGGGGATCGTGTATAGAGGGGTTATACCTCCGGCCATTACGACCACTTTTGGACGATCGGCTTCAATCCGGAAAGCAAGGAGAAGGTAGCTCTGAAGCCCCGAAGTTGGAGATCGGCACTGCTGTTTAGGATTGGCTGTAGCAGCTTGGAGGTCGACAGAAGCCGTAGATCTGGAGGTCGACTGAAACTGCAGGACGAGAAGAAATCACCGCACGGGAGATCGCCTCTGAGGACCCTAAGCCCGAGAGGAAGAGGGGTGAGCTTGCTCCGTATGCTTGGTGTCGTCGGAGAGGAGGGAGGGCGCGTGCGGCTCCTGCGGTGAGATCACGAAACCTAGAACAGCGGGGAAGGAGAGGCGCACTCGCTGCTCTCGTGAGAAGAAAAGGCTCCGCACGAGGAAACCCTAAAACCGCGATCAAAGAGGAGAACGGCGCTACCCTAATGTCGCAATCTGGGAGATAAGGAACAGTGCGCCTCTTCTTGCTCGGCTTCCGAATGGTGGAGAGGGTGAACCGGATGAGTGAAAAATAAGATGGGTTTTAACACTCCATTTATACCTCCCATTCAGGGCCTTGAGCAAAGCCCTAATCGATCGGGGCCGTCGATCCTCCCATCTAGAGGATCGAGTTTAAAATCCGATCTAATGTAATAACGCGTCACCCAGAATACCGGTCACCCTATCGGGTTCCCTCGGGTTGAATCATTTTAGGATAATTCTTACACAACGAGCAGATCAGTAAAATTTGTGTTGATATCCTGAACATATTGTGGAGCCTCGTTGGATGCCCATCTAATAATTCAGTACCCCATTTATCTTTACTCTGTGTTGACGTTATACATGGTGTTTTATTAAGTCGACACGTAGTCATTTATCACATGCACTTTTTAGGTGACTAAATTGTTATACATAACAACACGGTGTTGACGATTAGAATGATCAGCTGCCACTAACTCGTCATCATCATGTCATATTCTTTATTATCGTCCGCCATTATGAGCACACAAACAAGAAAAGATTGATAAGAATATTGATCATAAAAATAAAGAAGTGACAAATACCAATACTAAAATAACATGAACATTACTCATACATCTCGTACATATAATGTAATAAAAAGCGACATAGGTGCAAATACCAATAATACAATGACATAAACAACACTCATACATCTCGTACATATAGTGCGATAAAGAAGCCACTTAGGTTGATACACCAGTGCATCTTGCGCATATAAGAGTACTACTACAACACACATGTACATAACAATCAAGAGAAGCTAGACATATAATGCGATAACGAAGCGACATAGGTTCATAGACCCGTACATCTTGCGATATACCAGTACATCTTGCGCATATAACACAACTGTACATAACAATCACGAGAAGCTACGCATATAATCGTTTTTCAACCATTCAATCCTTCGTTCACATGATATGCCCAAAAAGGTTGCTATATTATTCATTCTCATTACAAACATTGTCGCCCAATCAAAGAAGCGTGAATCTTTATATATTTGTGGGTGTTTTTCAAGCTCTTCTAATGTTTCATTGAACAAGTGCATACTGGGAGGCTTTGAGGGTAATAGATATTGTTCACACTCTTGGGTACAAATGTGGGTCAAGTGATGAAGTTTGCATGGAAGAAAAATTATTGCACTTTAGTTTTATATTTTCAATGTCCTTAAATTTGTAATATGAATATTTTGAAAATGTTTTATGGTTCATAATCTGAATATTTCAATGTCTTTAGCCTCAACTTTTTCATACTGCATGTATTTTGACTACATTTAGAATAATTTCAGTTTCATATCAACCACCATGCAGCTATTCTATCAAACAAATTAATCTGCTTCTCTATTCACTTTGCTAAACAACAGATTTTCTCACTACTGCTTCTCTAATCAATGCAGCTAAGCTAAACTTGGCTTAAGACTGCCATTGGAGAGAATTAGGTTATTAAACTGGTTTTAGAGTTCCGAAGATGAGGGAATTAGTTTAAAATACACTTGCAATATGAGCATGTTGATTAAACTTTAAAGGTCCGTTTGGTGTGATTTTTTTCTCCAATGAATTTAGACTGAAAAGGGCACTGTCATATTATGTGTATAGCATGACATCGGTCTTGACCTCTACAAAGAAAGAAAAAAAAACTAAATTTGATCATAAAATGGATGGAATTCCTCAGGTGAGGTTGAACATTCACAAATGATGGGTCATAATCACCGCGTTCACGACTGTCATCGTCACGCCAAATAATCCTAAATAGGAGTTCGGATTGGAAAGGATGCGGGGGTACCCCCATGCAAAATAGTCGACTATTGCAGTAACCCCGCTCACTGCGCACTGCACCATTAACATTTTTTAGATCCATAATCACCACCGCGAGTAAATGTGGACATGAAAATCATTCATAATATAGACCTAATGGATGGTTTCACGCATACCGTTAAGTGGGTTTGACGGGTAGGCATTTGCGTGCGAATAGATGAAGGATTGAAATAAAATAGTTATCTAATGAGCTCGGAATCCTAAATAAAGACAGGACACTAAGGATCCATTTGGCACGATAGTGGCGGTCACGAACACTGTGGTTCTGAATTATTCGTGAACACTCGGCCTCACCTAAGGAACTTCATCCCCTTGTAAGTTCAAACTATTTTTCTTTTTTAATGGCTGTCATAATAGTTGTCATGCCAAACATTCATTTAATGATGGTGAGGTTTTTTTTCCAAACTCACCGGAGCAAAAAAAACCGCGCCAAAAGGATTCTAAGGCTCCATTTAGCACGGCGGTGGCAGTCGTGAACACTATGAGTGGACTCAGGATTTTTGTCTAACCCCGACACTAATAAAAAGAATCATATATGAAAATAAACCATAAATCAAAATGGATTCTTGGGTCTGCCCTCTCTGATGTCTTTGGCTTTGATTTGAGGGCATGATTCCGCAGCAAACGCGATGGTATAGGGGGCCACTATTTCAGTGGTACTCTGTGAGCAACCACTTTGTGCATTTATTGTCAAAGGTTAGGTCTTTCTCCTCTGAGAGAAGCCACTTTGTGCATAGTGCCAAAGGTTAGGTCTGTTTCCAATCTTCCCCCGCCCATACCCCCAATGATTGGGGACTATATGAGTTCTGTTGTTGTTGTTGTATATATGAAAATAAAGAAAATTGCAAATTAGAATGGAAAAAATATTTTTGTTAATTACCAACAAATTTAGCAAAAAATGTTATTTTTGACATCTCCAACAAAAGTAGAAACAACAAATTTTTGTTGTTAAATTAGAAATAAATATTTTTGTGACAATTTTTTTGTTGCTGATTAAAATTAATTTGTTTGGTTTTAAATTTTTATTGTTGATTAAAAACAAATTTAGTTACAAAATATTGCTTGCAACAATATGTCATTAAAATTTTATTTATAAAATTAATATGATCTCTTATAAATCAAACAATTCTACAATCGAAACAATTTTTTTCCGAAAAAGAAGATGATTAAAGCTCAAATCTAAGTAGAATTATGATAATTAAATAAATGTGAAAATTATTTATAAATTATAAACTAATATAATAATTTTAATTACTATACTAATATAATTATATATATATAATATTTTCCCAAAATTGTATATTAAGTATATTTATCAAAGACTTTTAATTATAAAATTATTATTGTTATTTAAAATTAAAATTATACGTCATGATTTCTGTTTTATATTTTTTTAATATAAAAATAATGTACTTATTAGATGATGCTTATAATACTATATAATTTACATCCATACAGTGATATATATTATTTAATTTATATACATACACATATGACATATAATTTAAAATTTATAAGTTATAAATTATAAATTATAATTTATAAGTTACAAATAATAAGTTATAAGTTACAAATAATAATTTATAAGTTACAATTTATTAATTGATATAAGTACTATGCGGTTATCAAAGCAAAATATACTTCCAAGATGAAATTGTCAAGATGATTGTGCGGTTAGCTCTATAGTAGATATAGAGGAGGTCTTGAGTTCTGTTGCTGTCTACTCGAGGCTCCTAAAATCGGTTCGAAGATGACCGGGATTAGCTCGGGAGTGGATGAGCGCGCAAACAGTAGTCACAGAGAAACGAGACGGCTGACAACAGATCTTTTTTATCGTGAAAAACCCCTGAAATAGGTGAAAAACCACGCGGTCGGTTCGGAGCCAACCTAATTTCACTATCAGTGTCTCTTTTAGAGGGCTTTGGTGAGGAATCGAGGGCGACATGCCGCTCCTCGTTACAACTTGTGGGAGAGAGTGAGAGAGGCGTTCGGAGGGTGACAGGTCACCGCTCTCGAATCTAAGTCTTTTTCCTGACTGCGGTGGGGAGCACCGTGCTCTGGGTTCCAAGCAATCTTCTGCTTGCACTAGGGATCATAAGCGTTGCGTTCTGAACATCCAGATACCTTTTCCTTGCAGGGTCTACAGGTTGCCGTTGGCGTGGAGGTGATGATTGCCGAATGTCCCGCGCTCGGAATGAAGCTCGGAGGAGGATGAAGGTCTCTGAGCCGTCTTCGAAGTGTGAAGGAGATCCCAAAGAGTTCTCTTGCAAGTAGGAGGAGAGGAGGAGGAGAAAAAAAGGTAGAAATGAATGAAAGCCCAGAATTTCTACATAATGAGGGTGACCCCATCATTTGCCCCCCAAAGTCCCCGAAGTCCGGAGCCGGTCTAAGAGAGGTGCGGGGGACTTTTTGTGTGAAGGAGTTGTGATTATGGCGAAGCCGGGCAACGCGGTGCGGAAGGAGGTGTGCGAAGAAACTCAGAAAGAGGTACGCGTAGCGAAGCGGTGTGAGGAAGGTGAGTCCGCGTGCTGCACACATGCGGGAGGGGCGCCTGTGCGTTGTGCACACGCAGGGAGTGCGCCCATGCGCTATGCGCACGCGCGCTGTGTGCGCCGGGATGTGCGCCTGCGCGCTGTGCACGTGCGGGTTGTGCGTCGGCGCGCTGTGCGCGTGCGGGATGTGAGTTGTCGCACTGTGTGCGCGCGAGATGTGCGTCGACGCGCTATGCGCGCGGGGGATGTGCGCCGACGCGCTGTGCGTGCACGGGATGTGCGCTCGCGCGCTGTGCGCGTGTGGGATGTGCGTCCGCGCGCTGTGCGCACGTTGGATGTGCGTCCGCGCGCTGTGCGCACGTTGGATGTGCGCTCGCGCGCTGCGTGTAACACCCCACTTTTTCAAAAATGGGAAAAGCCCAGGTTTGTGGGATCGCAGAGAAGTGCTCTGCCATGTGTCGTCGATTGATCTCGACGACACATCATAATTTCGGCGTGTCGTCGAGTGATCTCGACGACACAGCATAATTTCGGTGTGTAGTCGAGTGATCTCGACGACACAGCATAATTTCGTCGTGTCGTCGAGTGATCTCGACGACACAGCATAAATTCGGCCTGTCGTCGAGTGATCTCGACGACACATCATAATTTCGGCGTGTCGTCGAGTGATCTCGACGACACAGCATAATTTTGGCGTGTCGTCGAGTGCTCTCGACGACACAGCATAATTGCGGCGTGTCGTCGAGTGATCTTGTAAGACCCTCTTTTTTTTCTTTCAAACCGGGTCTTACCGCCCAGAACCGCCTCCTTGCGGTGACACCTCCATCATAAAGGTCGCCACCACATGACGCCGATCCTGCCGGCTAAACATCCTCCAGGCCAACCATTTCACTGCAGCATAAGAGAATTACAAAAGAGTATAATACAAGTCCACAACATATCACAGAAAATTAAAAACATGTCCAATAAGATACAACAATGTGAACTAATAAAGTAGTAGATAAATCAAAGTGCGGAAGGAAGGGCTTAAGCCCTTTTACATCATGTTTTTCTTAGCTTCAATCTTAGCAAAAATAAAACAATCTATGCAACCACACAGACGGACACCCGCAAGACGGTAGAGCTCCTCACTCTGCCCGGGGTAGATGTGGAGAGTAGGAATGTGGGGTGGTTTACTCACCGGTGCCCTTCCTGCGGCAGCTGAGAGTCCTAGTCCTGGCCTGGCCACGGTGTCACGTGCCTCCGTCTGGATGGGGACCTGTTCTTCCTGGGCCTCCTGTAATAATTTGATCCACCAACAGTCAGTCTATAAGACTCAGCATATTTCTCGCCGCCTCCACCTGCGACTCCTAGGCACCGAGTGGGAGGAGGAAGCGGAGGACATCAAGGGGTAGTGGAGCAAGCAGATGACATGTTTACTATTACGAGGTAGTTTGCCTTACTCCTAATAACTTCTACAAGTGAGTGATACAATCTAAGCAGTGAGTAAAAGTCTACGTAATAGAGTAATGGTACGCAAATCTGAAGTAATATTAACTTTATACATATCTGAAATTTAAGTGCAGAGAATAAAGTAACTATAAAAGTAACCTCAAATTATAAAACATATAAGTCAAGGGGTCTGGCAAGCAATAGCTCATTGTATAAAGGAGTCCACACTAATTTATACGATGAGGTCTAGTTTGTGGAATAATGGTATGTTATGATATGTTATGCAATCTAATGATGCAACTCACCCACCCGACTCTGTACGTACAGACCTTTGGTAGTTCCCTCTGTTCGAGTGTGTCAACTCAGGTACCCAGTTGAGGCAAACCGGGCAGTGGACCGGGCTGTCCACTTCTAGGCTTATAAAACACCTCTAGCCTAGACCTTACGTACGCCCCTAAGAACACACAGGGCATCCACGTACTATCTGGTAAGCACCACCTCTCCCTTTTTGAGTCTCCGCTCAGGTACACCCCGTTGAGGCAAACAGGGGCAGTGGATCGGGTCCTCCACTCCTAGGCCAGTATGACACCTCCCAGCCTAGACCTCACCTACGCCCCTGAAGAACACACCAGGGTATCCGCGTACTACTTGATACAAAAATGCCTCTAAGTGAAACACCAGGCTTGGGCCCGGAGGACTCGATCAGTCCTTTTCTATGCTATCGTATCTACCACTCGCAGAAACTCTATACCAGTCCTTCTTATATAACCCGAGCCTACCGCTCGCAGGACTATCCTAATCCTTCTTATATACCGTTCCGGTTTGGGATGGGAGTTAACTTGTCAAGTTCTCCTACTTAACTAGTCTTGTCTATAATTTAGTTGATCTTAGAAGCTTTAGGGTTAGCCTTGGACTTCCGGAGGGTTACCCAGTGAGGGGCTCGTAGCGGTACTAGGAAGTATGACGGGCTGACACCCCAAACTTCCTCTTCCTAAGGCACTTAATCTTGTCGGTATCTACCCCTTTTTACTTGATCCCCATTTTCCTCTCCAATTAAATTAAATTTCTAAGATGAGTTAAACTTGGCACTTAGGAGTGGGGGGGGGGGGGGGGGGGGGGGGGGAGTTCTTTTGAACTCCAACACCACCAACTGTGACCGGGTGCTGACTCTCCCGTCGTCACATTCTACGCTTGAGTTCCCTTCTTCACCTAGGAACTACACACATACACCTAAAATTCTTAGTCTTATTTGGACCCACACTCCTATTCTTCGTCATCCTTAATCCAGGGTTTGCCTTAGATATTTCTCGACTTCTCCCTTGAGCATTTACCTTAGATGGCTCACCCGGCTAAGGGTAGTTTTTCTTCCATATAAGCATTAAACATTGATGAGTTATTCGTGGGGCCCTTGATGAGGTCTAACCTCCTTTTCATATCATTGTAAATTCCTACACTTATAGCTTTGCTTAACGCACCGTACCCTTGTTTCCCATGATTTCTATTTAACATAAATAAGGTGCAAATAAGGATTTACACTACAAGTATCATCTACCGATCTATAAAAATTATGATAAATTCACACTAGCAAGTATTGGTCTAAAAACCTCAAACCCCAAGTTTCACATTTTTCCAGAGATTATTTAACCATAATTTCTATTTAACATAAATGGGGTGCAAATAGGGATTTACACTACAAGTATCATCTACAGATCTATAAAAATTCTGATAAATTCACACTAGCATAGTATTGGTCTAAAAACCTCAAACCCCAAGTTTCACATTTTTCGAGGGATTATTTAACCATGATTTCTATTTAACATAAATGAGGTGCAAATAAGGATTTACACTACAAGTATCATCTACAGATCTATAAAAATTCTGATAAATTCACACTAGCATAGTATTGTTCTAAAAACCTCAAACCCCAAGTTTCACATTTTTCCAGAGATTATTTAACCATGATTTCTATTTAACATAAATGGGGTGCAAATAAGGATTTACACTACAAGTATCATCTACAGATCTATAAAAATTATGATAAATTCACACTAGCATAGTATTGGTCTAAAAATCTCAAACCCCAAGTTTCACATTTTTCCCGGGATTATTTAACCATAATTTCTATTTAACATAAATGGGGTGCAAATAAGGATTTACACTTCAAGTATCATCTACAAATCTATAAAAATTCTGATAAATTCACACTAGCATAGTATTGGTCTAAAAACCTCAAACCCCAAGTTTCACATTTTTCCAGAGATTATTTAAGCATGATTTCCATTTAACATAAATTGGGTGCAAATAAGGATTTACACAACAAGTATCATCTACATATCTCTATAAATTCTGATAAATGCACAATAGCATAATATTGGTCTATAATGGGGTGCACCAAATTTCAGAGCACTTGGATGTAAATAACAACCTAAGTAATTTTTCTAAGATCCAAGCTACAATAGTACACCCATTATCCCAAAATAGATTCAGGGAGTTACAAAGCTCAAGGTGGCCCAAACTAAATTTCATGAGTTGGGTAAGGCCTAGTCACACATGTTTCATGTTGATGGCCTTACCAAAAACTTAATAAGTGTGTTTATAAAAATTCCAACAACTTGCATGCAATGGGAGTATTCATGGTCTACACAAAAAATCATAAAATGAGTTGTAGCACTCCAAATCGAGCAAAGTAAATTTCTATGAGTTCCTTGGGTTCTTAGCTACAACATTCATGTTGGACAGTACCCCTGATTCAAAGTATATAATTTTCCATATTTAATTTAGGGCTCCAGCCCTATATTAGTCTAATCACTTATGACTCGCAAGAAAATTCACACATGCTACTATGATGCTCCTTAAATCACCAAAATTTTACTGGAGATGCTTGGAAGCATAGGCTACAAGTTTGGTATTCAAAGTTTTCACAAAATGTTAACACACAATTTTCTAGAATTTTTATAAGACTAAGTAGATTCTAGTTAAAGTAAGAATTAAATAAAAGTTGGGCTGTGGATAGAATCGGCGCGCCATCCGACGGTTCCCTATCATCGTTCCCGCTGAACCGACGGTCGCGATTAGCCGCGCCTGGAGCCACTTGCGGGCTCGATTCCGGCCAACTGAGGCCTTCTCCGGCCAAACGCCCAAGCCAACACCTTCACCCGACAAAGGGCTTCCGTTTGGCGGTGGCAGTTTGGTCGGAGGTGGCCGGAGGAGTTCCCCGACATCTTGCATTTTTTTTGGCTGGAACAAGGAAAATCGAGAATGGAAGATTTCCATTCTCTTGGCGATTTTGAAAAAGGAGAAGGTGGATGACTAGCACATGAGGAGGGGGAAAGGAATGTTGCCTGTATACGGCCTTGGCGGCGGGTGTTGCGGCGGAGGAAGATCAGATTCCTGTTCCCGGCGTCCATGGCTTCTCCTGTGCGTCTGAGCTCGAAAAAGCTGTCTGAAGGGGGGAATCGAGTGCTTGGGAGCTCCTGAAGGTGACCGTGGAGAGAAAATGAGGGAGGAGAGGAGTATATGGGCTGGTGCCATTAAGGTGGCTTTCGGCCAACCTTGCCGCCCATGGCAGCCAGTCAGGGCTCACCTCCCACTGCCCCAGTTTGAAGGGAATTAACTCCCCTGCTCAGGGCTGAGCTTGGGAAAGGGACATGGGATGCCATTTGGCACTCATCCCCTAATCTCCTCCTCTTTCCCTCTCTTGTCTTCTTCCTCCTTTCTCACACTTGTACAAGGCGTTTATTTCCCTATATTTCAAAATTCAGATGGGCATGGGGGCTGATAAACACGTGGGCTGCCTTCTTGGGCTATGGAGTTGGGTTAAGCCCACTTAGCTTGGGTTTGGGGCTCACTTGACCCAATTAGGCTAAAACGCGGATTTTGGGTTTGGGCTTGACTCAAACCCACCACATTCAATGTGACTGGGCCATATTGATGCCTTAGACCCCATGGGACTATTCCAGGAGAGATTGATCCAAGGTGGGGTCAAATGGTATTTTGTTGATTTTGCCCTAATTCTCCAAGGCTGAATGCACACCATGGTCCATTTAGGTCTCATATACTCCCCTTAGGTTTAAGGAGGGTTGTGCTAGGTCAATTTGGTCATCTAAAGCTTACTTGACCTTATTTTGGGGGGTTTGACCTAAGATAGCTCAAAGTTGACTTTTGGTCAATTTGACCAATTTGGTTGACCCCAAAGGTCCCTAGTGGCCTACTTACTTCCTTGGATGGTCATGACAAAAATTCTCTAGGGGCCTAGCAGTTTGGGGGATGTTACAGATCTCGACGACACAACATAATTTCGGCGTGTCGTCGAGTGATCTCGAGGACACAGTAGAATTTCTGCGTGTCGTCGAGTGACCTCGACGACACAGCACAATTTCGGCGTGTCGTCGAGTGATCTCGACGAACACAGTAGCATCTCGACGACACAGACAGAAGAACTGTGCTTTCCCTTTTTTATAAATGATGAAAGTAGGCCGTCCAGATCCTCGTTTGCAGTTGTTTCGATCCGGTGAAAAGTAGATCTGATGTTTGGCATGTGTTCGAATCTCATAAAGGATAACAGAGAGAGATCTTTAGGATCATTATTACTTTTACTCTCTCTCTCCTCACTTGGGAAAACCAAAACCAGAGGAAAAGCTTGAGGAAGAAGAAGGCACTTTCTGCCATTGACGGAGCTCTGAAGCTCCAAATTGCGAGTCATTTCCAGATCCACGGAGAGCAACCCGGTGCGGTTCTTTCCATCCGTTTGAAATCTCAGATTCGTGGTGCCAAAGAGAGCAGCAAGGGTAACTACCTTCCTCCCTGTCTTAGGACGTGTTTTGGTCCTTTCATCACTTTTCCATGCTTGCTTAAGATTGTCTCTTTCACTAATTAGTGAAATGTAGGACTCCCTTTAGTTCTTCAAAACTCCGGGTCGATTGTTTCCGTCCCCGACATTTATTGCATGTAGAAATCCGGTAGTGGTACAGATTTATGCATTTTGTGTGAAGCCTACCCGTGACCATTAGCCCAGATCAGTGATGCTTGATTGTGACGTGCATTTAGGTTAAGCCTAGAATGCATGCCGAAGAATGACTCCGTGAAATATGTCATCGTATTGGGAGACTTGAGTTTTAAGTGTCTTTCAGAGAGCCTAACGGAAGCCCTATGTTTAGGTTGTGGTTGAATGCAAACCTTTACTACTAGTTTTGAAGTGGAGTGGTCTTGTACCTCCTTCATTGGTTATGTTTGTGAAGCCTATGTCCTCTTGGAAGGATTAGGTACGTAGCTTATCTTTTGGGTAATACTTGTATGTGTTAAACCCTTACGTGCCGAGGCGAAGCTATACCTGTGTCGCGCGATAGATCACGATGACAAGAGCATGGGCAAAGCTGAACCGAACCCGTTTCCATGCAGATCGGTGAGAGGTCACAACCTCTTGTACGCCGTATGATCATGGGAGAGGCCGTGGATGGTGTTCACCTAGACCGGCCAAAGGCTCTTTTCCCTCATAAGGTGTGTTACTTACGGTGGTGTTGGTACTTGTGCAAGAGTACTTGGAGACATGCCTTGCGTGCATGAAATGCGTGGTTATGAGTACCCACATTTGTATTGTTATAAATTGATGTTGTGTTAGCCTCACGCGGTTGCTTAGGAGGTTGTGGGGATCCTCCGGGTGAACCCAACCAACATCATGTGCATACCTAGGTTCCTTTTACTTTAATACTCAACCTAGAAGATTGATTGTGCTTGAAACCTCACCTTGTGTAGAGTATATGCACTTTCTTTATATTATTACATGTTGCATGTTGGGCTTGCTTGCAGGTTGGCGGTTGCCCCGCCCCTGAGCCGGCTAGAATGACCGGGGTGGGTGGGATCGTTATGCGGTTTGTGGTCAGCTCATAGCTGACCCTCGTTTACCTCTTATTTGGGGATGATGCAGGTACTGGTGAGCTGAGCGGGAAGTAGCGGGCCGAAGCCATTTGCTGTCTTGGCCCTCAAAGGCCAGCTTTTGTTTTACTGCTTCCCCTAAATTGTCTGCATGCATGCAGATGCATGTTGCTAAGTTAATTACATTGTTGAATGTAAGGCCTTAAGGCCATAACTAAATTGATACATTCCTGAGATGGTGGACATTCTGAAATTAATGTTTATTGAAATATTCCGCTTACGCTTTGCTTATAATCTGATGGAATTCTTTTGCTGTTTATCATCTTGTAACGTTTAGCTAGTGTGTTCAATATGGCGTGGGGTCTCGGCCGGACATATTGTTATATTGTTTGTATTGGCGGGGTGTTATAACTTGGTATCAGACTTTAGGAGTCGATCTGTAGTTTAGCAAATTCGAGGCCGAATTCCTTTTAAGGCGTGGAGTGGACGTGATGCGTGTTCACCTAAAATGATAAAAACTAATAAGAATGTCCACTTAGGAATGAAAAATATGCTTGTTTGTGGTCCCTGAGCGTTCCATGGTAATTTGTTGCTATGCTTTCAGTCATTAAATTGTGTTTTACACGATTATAGGTGACTAGGAGTGGTGCAGTGCAGTCTCAGTCTCGTAACACTGCTGAAAGTAGTGCATCCACTAAGGAGCCAGCGACCACTCCTTCTACTGAAATGATCAGATTAGTCGCTGAAGCGGTCTTCACGATGATCAATAATCAGCTAGGGCGTGTTGCACAACTTGCTACTCCTACTCCAGGTGTGGCCCCAGTGTCTATCGCTGTAGTGGAACCTGCAGTGGAGCCTAGGGTGAAACATAGAGTTGAGCCCGTAGTTGTGGGACGATCCTGTTGGATCGGTCGGCGCCCTTAGATGGGGGGGGGGGTGAATAAGGGTTTTCAAAAACTTTATATTTATTTAGAAAAACTTTGGAATATTGCAATATTAAAACAAGAAGTCAAGTAAAACAAAAGGAGAGACAAGCTTTATTGATATTAAATAAGTTTTACAAAACTTGATCTCAATGACGCTAGAGATCGGGGGCGAATAATAAAAGCTCTTTTCGTTTTCTATCCCGACTCGCTTCCCCACGAACCGGTGGCCCTAGCCTTCTCCTTCCCGGATTCGGCCACAAGCCACTCTAGCCAATCCTTCCCCAGATGTGGCCTCGAGCACCCCCTAGACCTAGCCTAGATCTAGTCGCCAACACGAGGCAAATTTCAGCCCTAAGTCCTACCCCAGACCTAGTCGCCAACACGAGGCGATTTCACTACCGTTTACAAAGAAAGATAAATCAAATAATAAAAACTTCCCTTAAGATGAACTTCTGAAGATGGAGGCGAAGATCCGATGTAGAATCAGCGTTTGTCGAAGCGGACTTCGTCTGGATTCGGCGTGATGGAATTCTCCTTCAGAAATTGGCAGAGCTTCGCTGCAACCTCAAATTCGGCCAAGACAAGCCTCTGGAATTCTAGCACTCTCTCTCTGGGGTGTATGCAATAGGTGTGTAGAAAACAAGAGGAGAGGGGGTCCTTTTATAGCCAAAGCGCTACCGCCGGCGCTACCGCTACCGCCGGCGCAACCGCTACCGCCGGCGCTATCCCTGATTAAGTTACATTTTGCGTGGCAGGATCTTCAATCCGTGGCAACATTTTGCTCTATGCCTCTTGTGCGCCATGCTACCGCCAGTGCTAGTAGCTACCGCCGGCGCTATCTCCTTCTAAAAACACTGTCGGAATCGCGCTTCGAGCCAATATTTCGTCGAACAAGATTTAGTTGAACGCCGCTAAGATTTCGTCGAGCGAAGTTTCGTCGAATGCCATGATGAGAATTTCATCGAGCGCCGCTAACAGTTCGTAGAACGGCAGCTAGCGCCTGCGCTAGTACTACCGCCAGCGCTAGTAGATGTTTTGGATTTGTTGGCTCAACTTTGGGGGCAACCATCTTATGTAATCCTTGAGTCATGTTAACATTGTTATCCTGCACACCTAAACACACAAGATCAAATACATATAGGATTTGTTATTCTCAAACCTAGGAGATGCGGAAGACCATGTTCCAATAAACTCCCCCTTTTAATAATAACAAATCCATTAATGATAAATCAGAGCATTAATATATAAGCATGAAGAAACATACTTGTGTGTGTGAGAGAGTGATGACTTAGGATAATTTTAGCATTTAGCATTTAGAATTGCTCCCCCTAAATACATGCTCCCCCTAAGTGAATGCTCCCATAATAGGTAAGCTATCATCTTAATTTGTCATGTTGGATTTTTGATAGCGGGTTATATTTATCATGTTAGTTCTCCCCCTTTGTTATTAGCAAAAGTGGGTAGGGAAACAAAGTACTAAGAACCAAAAAATGTGTAAATAGAAGAGAAGGCATGATCGAGCTTTTTAAGTAAATGGTAAGGAGTTTTTAGAATTGTTTTTCATTTAAATAGATCAGAGTTATAAGCATTACAAAATTTTCAGAGTTTTTAGCATAAAATATTTTTATGTTTGAAGTAACCAATAACAAGTGTTACAAGTAAATCTATCACTTAATGAAAGATAGGAATTTTTAAGAATAAGTGATGATGCAAAGAATACAAGATATTAAGTAAGCATGAAAGCGCAAGGTAAAACACTTAGATGATGTTTTTGTAAATCATTTTTTAATTAGATCTTTAAATTTGATAATAACCAAGCATGAAATAATGTTTATCAAAAAGAGATTACCACAATGTTACTTTAATTCATAATTGCAAAAATATACAAAACATTGTAGAACACATGCTAGGTTATCTAATGCATTTCATAAATAAAAAGTAATATAGAATTAGCATTAGGATCCAATGCTCATGAGAAGAAGTGTTATGGAAGATAATGATGTGCACATAAGTGTATTTTTGAGTAATGTAAACAAATGTTTTAATCAAAAATACAAGATATATGTAAAGTACGAGCACAATAAAACACAAATAAGATTACTTCCACACACTTTAATGCACAATAAAAAGTACAACAACCAAGGTGCTCTGCACACACAATGCTCATCATGACTTATCAGGGTGCAAAGTAGTGCTTGGGGGATCACATATTTTATTTTGAATTTTGAGACTAGTGATTCGGTGTACTTAAGAGTAAGTGGTTTTTCTTATTTTTGAAAGAAAGATTTGATTTGCACAAGACACTTTACTATTCTTTCCAAGGTGCTCAACCTCACAATGCTTATTAAGACTTATTAGGAGGTTCAAGTAGTGCTTGGCGGAGTTATCTTTGTCATTTATTTTATAATTTTGTTTTGTACAAAGTTCTCCGAATACACTTTTTTTGCAAATCAATAAAATTTATGAAAACCATAACCACTTTTCTTAATTTTTAAGAGTGCAAAATAAGGAGTGTAGGTAAGATACTTGTGCAATTTTAATCCATTGTACTAATACAAAACATACACAAGCATTCTTAGTTTAAATATATATGTAGACAATGCCAAAAAGGTGAGTGAATAAATATCATTATCAAACATAAATAATTTCTCATACTTAGAGGCATGCTAAGATTGATCCTACACAACTTTTAAACTATAATTGATGCACATTTGAATAGATATATCAGAGCATGAAGAAAGACAATGTCCAAAGTAGTTTGAAAAGATAAATTGCAACATTGTAGAATTTCTAAATAATAGATTAAATCATGTTTGATTTTTCACAAAAATCATACAGTTTTTTTTGATAGTTTTAAAGTTTTATATTTTTGTATTTGATTTTAGCAAATAAAAGCATATGTTTGTAATTTTTGCTTTTGTAATTTTTATATTTGATTTTTGCATAAAGATGAACTTGAAACAAAGGAAACAACACAAGCGAAAAAGAAAAACATATTTTTTGTAATTTGGGTTTTGTAGTTTTGTATTTGATTTTTCAAAAAAATAAATAAAGAAACACAGAAGTGCAAAACTAAGTAGAAAATATAGATTTATATATTTGTAGGGATTTTTAGAAATTTAAAAAATACAGAAAAATGAACATGGACGCTAGCGCCTGCGGTAGCGCTAGCGCGGGAGACAGTGAACGATTTTTTAGGATTTTGGAAATTTTGATTGGTGGTCTTGATTAGGTGTCCCAATAGTAATTCCATGCTGAAGTTGCAGATTTTTAGGAGATGTTTTGGATGGTTAAAAATGGAGAAAATTGTATTTGTGAGCATATTTTAACTTGAAAGATCTAGGACACCTAATTCAAGTCGTAATAATCGAAATCTTGCATCGGGAAAGGGTTTAGTAAATATGTCAGCAAGTTGAGAGTCCGTCCCAATGAAGCTTACTTTTACATTTTCTTTCTTAATGTGATCCCTAATGAAATGATGACAAACGTCGATGTGTTTGGATCTAGAATGGTGTACGGGATTATATGTGAGGTCTATTGCACTTTTGTTGTCACATTTAAGATCTATGTTTTTGAGATGAAATCCAAAGTCCTCTAGTGTTTGGCTCATCCATAACGCTTGTGCACAACAACTACCAAGTGCTATATATTCGGCCTCCATGTTGGAGAGTGCAACCGAAGATTGTTTTCTACTAGACCATGCAACTAAAGAGGGTCCTACAAAGTGACACGTACCGCTAGTGCTTTTTCTATCTAGTGAGCACCCGGCGTAGTCCGAATCGGAATAGCCGTGGAGTGTGAAAGAGTCATTATGTGGGTACTATAAACCTAGTTTAGATGACCCTATTAGATAACGAAAAATACGTTTTACCGCTTTTAAATGAGATTCTTTTGGATCGGCTTGAAAGCGAGCACATAAACATACGACAAACATTATATCTGGTCTAGATGCACTTAAATAAAGAAGAGAACCTATCATTCCTCTATATAGCGTTTGATCAATAGAAATTCCAGATTCATCTTTTCCTAGTTTTAAAGAAACACTCATAGGAGTAGAAGCTTGTTTAAGATTTTCAAATCCAAATCGTTTAAGCATATCGTGAACATATTTTGATTGACAAATAAAAATACCATCAGTTCTTTGTGAAATTTGAAAACCAAGAAAATATGATAGTTCTCCTACAAGACTCATTTCAAATTCATTTTTCATTATTAAGACTACTTCATTACACAACTCTTCATTAGTGGCTCCAAAAATGATGTCATCAACATATATTTGTAGAATAATTAATTCGTTATTTTTATGCTTAATGAAGAGTGTGTTGTCTGCACTTCCCATAACATAACCGTGCTCTAACAAAAACGATGTAAGACGATCATACCATGCACGGGGCGCTTGTTTTAAACCATAAAGCGCTTTTTCTAATTTGTAAACATGATTTGGAAATTTTTCATTTATGAAACCGGGGGGTTGTTCTACATAAACTTCTTCTTTAATAAACCCGTTTAAAAAGGCACTTTTAACATCCATTTGAAATAATTTTATTCTTTTAAAACTCGCAAATGCCAAAAATATTCGTATAGATTCTAAGCGAGCTACGGGTGCAAAAGTTTCTTCAAAATCTACCCCCTCGATTTGTGAATAGCCTTGAGCAACTAAGCGTGCTTTATTTCTTACAATCCTAGATTCACCATCTAACTTATTTTTAAAAATCCATTTTACGCCAATAATTGGATGATTAGATGGTCTTTCTACTAAATTCCTAACTTTATTTCTTTCAAATTGTCCTAACTCTTCATTCATTGCCAAAAACTAAAATTCGTCATTTAAAGCGGTGGAAACATTTTTAGGTTCAATTTCAGAGACAAAGCAAATATTTGAAAATGTTTCATGAAGAGAGGACCGAGTTCTTACCCCAGTAGAAGGTTCCCCAATGACTAGCTCCTTTGGATGATTTTTGGAGAAGTTTAGAATGCTTGGAGGTACATATTCATCTTCTTTGGACTTCTCCTCCTCTTCTTTGGACGGTTCTTCTTCGTCGTGCTCCAAGGATGGCAAAGGTTCATCATCGGTACCTGTAGGGATCTTCTCTGCACATGGAACAAACTCATCAAATCTGACATTAATTGACTCTTCAACCTTACTTGATCTTTTATTAAATATTCTATATGCTTTACTAGTTGAAGAATAACCAAGAAATATTCCTTCATCGCATTTTTCGTCAAATTTTCCTAAAGAATCTTTTGTATTAAGAATGAAGCATTTACATCCAAATACTTTAAAATACGATACGCTAGGTTTCTTTTGATAGTAGAGTTCATATGGTGTGAGAGTTAATGATGGGCGAAGCATAACTCTATTCATTACATAGCATGCAGTGCTTACGGCTTTTGCCCAAAAATACTTAGGTAATTTATATTCAGATAGCATTGTGCGTGCAAGTTCTTGTATTGTCCTATTTTTCCGTTCTACAACACCGTTTTGTTGAGGTGTGCGTGGAGCGGAGAACTCATGCTTAATACCTAACATGTCACAAAAAGATTTAAAATTTTTATTTTCAAATTCACCTCCATGATCTGAGCAAATGCATTTTATTTTTAAATCTAATTCATTTTGAATGCGAGTACATAATTTTTAAAATTCGCAAAACGCATCAGATTTGGAGGAGAGAAATAAAGTCCAACAATATCTTGAATAGTCATCAATTAGAACAAAAGTGTATAATCTACCACCAAGACTCGCAGTGTTAACGGGACCAAAGAGATCCATATGAATTAATTGCAGAGGTTTTGATGTAGAAATTTCGTTTTTGCTTTTAAAAGATGACTTAGTAAATTTGCCTTTTTGGCATGGAGAGCATAATGAAGATAAATTTCCATTTAACTTAGGCAATCCTCTAATCAATTCTCTTTTTGCTAGTTTTAAGATGAGCTTTGTACTAGCGTGCCCTAAGCGTCTATGCCATAATTCTAATTCATCATTTTTCGTTATAAAACATTTTATAGAAGATTTAGAAAGATCATGAAATGAAACTATGTAAACATTATGAATTCTAGGTGTAGTTAATAACACATCTTTTGTTTTAGGATTAATAATCTTGCAATGGTTAGTGGAAGATTCAAAAAGTACGTCTAAACCTTTATCACATAGTTGACTTATAGATATTAGGTTATGTTTTAGTCCTTTCACATAAAGTACATTTGATATAAGAAAAGATGCGTTACCCACTGTACCAACTCCCATGATCCTTCCTTTACTGTTATCACCAAACGTCACTATTCCTCCTTTCTTCTTTTCTAGGCTAAGGAATTTTGCTTTATTGCCCGTCATGTGTTTGGAGCAGCCTGAGTCCAAATACCACACGTCTTCTGTTTCCTTAGCCTTCCTGCAAATCTAGAAAGAAGATGAGAGTAAAGATCCGGATACCCAAGAGGTACCACCCATAGAGAAAGTGGTTTTCTTAGGTACCCAGATTTGTTTTAAAGATCATTGTTTTATATTCCTGCAAGAGCCAGACGTGTGTCCAAATTTAAGACAATTAGCACACGAAATAAAGGGGGTTGAGACCCTTTTCTGAGTTTCTACGTTGCCCTTGCTGGATGATGTTTGTTCATTAGAAAAATCAGAAGAATTTTTAACATTAGAGCTACCGCCGACGTTAGTAGCTAGCGTCGGGCGGTAGTGTTCACTTTTATATCCGAGTCCGAATTTTCCAGACCCAAAGCATTGATTACCCAGAAGCATATCCAGGGATTTTTGACCAATCCCGAATTTGTTTATGGCTAAATTGAGATTTTGATTTTTTTTAAGAGATGTATTTTCTTGAACAATCATAACACATTTATTTTCAAATCCTTTTTTGTTCTTTTCAATTTGTAATATAGAAGTTTTCAATTTTCTCTTTAAGTCTCCTTTTTCTTTTGCAATGATTTTCTTTTGTGAAAGGGCATTAGAGAGAGAAACTTCAAGTTCTTTTATCATAAATAAAGAGTGCTCACATTCTTGACATGAAACTTTTCTTTTTTCAAGAGAGACTAATATTTTTTTGTGAGCTTACAATTTTCTTTTATAATAGATTCATTTTCATGATTTAATAAAACAAATTTATCATAAAGTTCTTCAAAGGTAGGAGGAGATACCTCAGTGTCGCTAAGAACACTGGTGTCATCATCGTCGCTTTTGGCCATTAAGCACAAGTTTGCTTCCTCCTCGCTACTTGACTCAGAACTGTTTGACTCTTCAGAGGAAGAGTCATCCCAAGTAGCGGCCTTCAGCACTTTCTTCCTCTCTTTTGCTTTCTTTTGTTCTTTTCGCTCCTTTTGGTATTTTGGGCACTGGCTCCGAATGTGCCCGGTTTTTCTGCAGTGATAGCATTCTGGATGCGGCCTTTCTTCTTCGCCATCGCTTCCTTTTTCTTTCTTTGATGAAGAGGAGGATCCCTTTCGTCGAGTATCTTTTTGGAAGAATTTTCGAAATGTGTCCTTCTCTCTGGATTTCTGATGAACTTCTTGAAATCCTTCACCAGGAGTCCTTCTTCATCATCATCGTCCTCTTCGATGCACTCCTTCTTTGATGTCAGCGCCAACGCCTTTTTCTTCGGCTCCTTGTTGTATTCGTCATGTTGAATTTGTAGTTCTACCTCATGGGTTTTGAGATTCCCAATGAGATTCTCGATCTGGAGCGTTCTTAAGTTGTGCGACTCCGAGATGGCCGTCACCTTCGGATTGAACCTTGGAGGTAAGGAACGAAGAATTTTCCTTACCAAGTCCCCGTCGGAGTAGGTCTTTCCAAGCGCCTTGGATGCGTTGACGATCTTTGTGAAGCGAGTGTACATTGAGTTGATATCATCTTCTGTGTCTATCCTGAATTTTTCGTATTCAGATTCCAGTTGAAACAGCTTGGCATCTTTCACCTGCGATGTACCTCCGTGAGTTACTTCTAATTGATTCCAAATATCATAAGCAGTAGTGCAAGCAGAAATTCTATTAAATTCAGTCCTATTTAAAGCACAATATAAAGCGTTCATTGCTTTAGCATTATTTTTACACCTTAGTTTATTGATGTCATCCCATTTATCTTTAGATTTTAATAATGTTGCATCTCCCACTACAGTTGTAGGAGGAGAGTATCTGACTTCTACCATATTCCAGACTTCTACATCCATCGTCATAAGAAAGCACATCATTCTATTTTTCCAATAGTTAAAATCTGACCCAGTAAAGAGAGGTGGTCGACTAATCCCTTGACCCTCCGAGAAAGCGAGATCATGAGACGCCATTGTTCCCGGTTGTTAAGCCGATTGGAACAAAACCTGCCTCTGATACCACTTGTTGGATCGGTCGGCGCCCTTAGAAGGGGGGGGGGGGGGAATAAGGGTTTTCAAAAACTTTATATTTATTTAGAAAAACTTTGGAATATTGCAATATTAAAACAAGAAGTCAAGTAAAACAAAAAGAGAGACACGCTTTATTGATATTAAATAAGTTTTACAAAACTTGATCTCAATGACGCTAGAGATCGGGGGCAAATAATAAAGCTCTTTTCGTTTTTTATCCCGACTCGCTTCCCCACGAACCGGTGGCCCTAGCCTTCTCCTTCCCGGATTCGGCCTCAAGCCGCTCTAACCAATCCTTCCCCGGATGTGGCCTCGAGCACCCCTAGACCTAGCCTAGATCTAGTCGCCAACACGAGGCGAATTTCAGCCCTAAGTCCTACCCCAGACCTATTCGCCAACACGAGGCGATTTCACTACCGTTTACAAAGAAAGATAAATCAAATAATAAAAACTTCCCTTAAGACAAACTTCTGAAGATGGAGGCGAAGATCCGCTGTAGAATCAGCATTTGTCGAAGCGGACTTCGTCTGGATTCGGCGTGGTGGAATTCTCCTTCAGAATTGGCAGAGCTTCGCTGCAACCTCAAATTCGGCCAAGACAAGCCTCTAGAATTCTAGCACTCTCTCTGGGGTGTATGCAATAGGTGTGTCGAAAACAAGAGGAGAGGGGGTCCTTTTATAGCCAAAGCGCTACCGCCGGCGCTACCGCTACCGCCGGCGCTATCCCTGATTAAGTAACATTTTGCGCGGCAGGATCTTCAATCCGTGGCAACATTTTGCTCTATGCCTCTTGTGCGCCATGCTACCGCCAGCGCTAGTAGATACCGCCGACGCTATCTCCTTCTAAAAACACTGTCGAAATCGCGCTTCGAGCCAATATTTCATCGAACAAGATTTCGTCGAACGCCGCTAAGATTTCATCGAGCGAAGTTTCGTCGAACGCCATGATGAGAATTTCGTCGAGCGCCGCTAACAGTTCGTAGAACGGCAGCTAGCGCCTGCGCTAGCACTACCACCAGCGCTAGTAGATGTTTTGGATTTGTTGGCTCAACTTTGGGGGCAACCATCTTATGTAATCCTTGAGTCATGTGAACTTTGTTATCCTACACACTTAAACACACAAGATCAAATACACATAGGATTTGTTATTCTCAAACCTAGGAGATGCGGAAGACCATGTTCTAACAGATCCCGTGATCAACAACTGAAGCACTTTCTGAGCTTCCATCCTCCAACCTTCTCGGGGACCGAATCCCCAACAGAGGCAGAGGATTGACTGTCAAGAGTAAAGAGAACTCTAAGGGCGACAACAACCGAGGAAGCGATGATGGTCACCTTAGACACTTTCCTTCTGAATGGAGAGGTAGTGCTCTAGTGAGAAGAACTAGAAGTGCACAAGTTCGGTGGTAGAGAGATTATTGATATCTCTATGGTAGAAATCTAAGAACTGTTCCTCCAGAGGTTTATCCCCTCTGCCCAGCTCATTGCGTTGCAAAATCAATTTTTGCGGTTAACTCAAGGTGATCGTTCGGTCAACGACTACATACATGAATTCACCGGACTGAGTCGCTATGCAGGATCTTTGGTATATGGTGAGGAGACAAAGGCGAGTAAGTTCTACGTATGACTTCATGATGAGTTGAGGATGCTTCTAGCAGGCCCAATGACTTTTGGCTTTCATGTCCTGGTGCAAACTGCCAGATCTCTGGAATTGGATATGCAGAGGGTGCAACGCGCGAAAGGCCTCAATGCAAAGTAGCCAGAGTTTCACGCGCCGACCTCTCAGTCAAATACTGAGTTCAGAAAGAACAAGAGGAAGTCTAGGTTCGTGGAACCAACTCCATCTAATATATTGGGAGCAACTACTGCACGGGGCCCATTATATGTTTCACTTGTGGAAAGGTGGGACACAAAGCCCGAGTGTGTCGAAGTGGTCCCCCGAAAGGCAGAAAACTGAGCAGTGGACTATGCTCGTGCGACAGGTTCAACTTATGTGGAGAAAGGCAAAGCTGCGGAGTCTTCTGCTTCCCAGCATCCTCCGACCCAGCCGAGAGTCTACTCGCTTGGCCAACAGGAAGCCACCGACAAAATAATGTCGTCACAGGTATGAATTATAATTTAGCTTTTACAGCTTGACACGATTTATACTTCATGTGTGACTATATATTTGTTTGCGTGTGCAATTAGGCTTTGTCCTAATTTTCAACTATTTGGTGAGAGCGCTTTTTGATACTAGAGCATCACACTCCTTCCCGTCTAAGGACTTCGTGGTGTGAATCAGAGTGTCGCCTACCCTGGTAAAGGATAGATTGGAAGTAGTGCTCCCCAATGGGTCTCGAATAAGCGCGGATAGATTGAGTCGTGTAAAGGTGCGGATTGGGAATTAAGCTTTCGACTTGGAAGCGTCATTATTACCACTTGCTGAATTTGAGGTAATATTTGGCATGACTGGCTCTCGAAGTAGCAAACATGCATAGATTGCTATCTGAAGGAGATTACTTTGGAAAAGAACACTGATGATGAGACCACATTTGATGGCATGCAAGGAGCGAGCAAGACACTAATGTATGCTTTCCATGTGGTTAAGGCAGTGAGGAAAGGCGCGGAGTTGTTCTTCACTTTGTTGAAGGCTTCAGAGGCTAAACCCAGTTTAAGTGATGACCTGGTAGTATCTGAGTATGCTGACATGTTTCCAAACGAACTCCCTGGGCTCCCCCTCAGCGAGAGATTGATTTATGTATTGAGTTGGTGTCAGGTGCCAAGCCCGTGTCACGCTCACCGTACTAAATAGCGCCAACAGAATTGGCAAAACTAAAATTTTGGTTGCAAGAACTACTAGAGAAGGTTATGTACATCCAAGTTCATCCCCTTGGAGTGCACCAGTTCTCTTTGTGAAAAAGAAGGACGGGTGTTTGCGTATATGCATTGATTATCGAGAGCTGAATAAGCTGACAGAGAAGAATCGTTATCCGATTCCGAGAATCGATGACTTGTTCGACCAACTGGTTGGGTCTGCTAGACTTGAGGTCCGACTATTATCAGCTGAGAATAAGTGAATGTGATATTCCAAAGATGATGTTCAGTACCCACTTCGGGCAATACGAGTTCACGGTCATGCCGTTCAGTTTCTCCAATGCACCGTCGATATTTATGGACTTGATGAGTAAAACATTTCGAGAGTATTTGGACCGTTTGTGATCATCTTCATCAACGACATATTGGTATGCTCTCAGTCTGAGGAGGAGCATGCAGAGCATCTGCATGTAGTTTTGAGCACACTAAGAAGGAGTCAGCTATACGCCAAGTTCTCTAAGTGCAAGTTTTTGCTCTTATCAGTGGTTTTCCTTGGTCATGTTGTTAGTGGTGAGGGAATAGCAGTCGATCCTTCATAGATAGTGGCAATCCGAGAGTGGCCTGTGCTGAAAAATGTGGCGGAAGTCCGAAGTTCCTTAGGACTTGCCGGCTATTATAGGCGCTTCGTGGAGAACTTTTTGAGGATTGCATTTCCTCTCACTAAGTTGACTAGGAAAGATCAGAAGTTCACTTGGTCGTCTGAGTGCGCACGAGCTTTAGAGGAGCTAAAGAGTCGTCTGACCATGATACCCATCTTATGCTCGCCAAGTGGTACGGAAGGCTACGAGATATATAGCGACGCCTCAGAGAGAGGCTTAGATTACGTCCTAGTGCAATTAAAAATGTAATTGCTTATGGCTCCCGTCAGTTGAAGGTACATGAGAGGAACTGACCGGTCCACGACTTGGAGTTAACGGCCATAGTATTCACATTTAAGCTATGTCAGCATTACCTATATGGCGTAAATATTGACATCTTTACGGACCACAAGAGCCTAAAGTACTTGTTAATCAGAAGGAGTTGAATATGCGACAGAGAAGGTGAATGGAGTTCTTTGGGGACTACACCTTTAATATTCGTTACACTCCCGGGAAGGAAAATGTTGTTGCAGATGCGTTGAGTCATCGGGTTCTCGCGCAAGCAAATTGGATTTTGATGCATGATGAGCATTTGATCCGTGATCTAGAATCCTTGGCGATCATTTGTGTCGATAGGAGATTGTCTACTTCAGCGTGCTGGAACTAGATAGAGGTTCAATACGACCTTGCCGACCGAGTTCGACAAGCTTTGGAGCTAGATGAAAGCATGAAGCGTTACAAAGCGGAAACTGTGGATGGGTCTAACACTGAATTCTCTTTCGACGATGGTCTTTTATGGAAGAATGCTAGATTGTGCATCCCAAAAGTTGCCAATTTATGGGAAGAATTGATGTACGAGGCTCACTTTACCAAGTACTCGATTTGTTGAAGCCAGGAAAATCCCGACGCCAAAATTCGGATCAATGCAGCCGGAGGCTACTTGCCCAGCAGTCCATCTATATGACTTGACTGGCAACGACGAAGGAAGTATAAAGGGAACAACAGGATCCCAGGTGCTGCGGCAGGAAGGTCCCACCATGTACCCAGAAGCTCAGAAGAGACTTTCCCTCCACAACCAAAGATGGCCGAGCATGGTACGAGGAAGACACCGACTTGGCTAGTATCGAGAGTAGAGGCCAAGGATGATGTGTCTGAGTACCAGAAAATGGGGTTCCAAAAGCTCAAGCTCAGGTCCCAATCCAAGTACCCTGAGGTCCTATTTATAGGAAAACCAAAGGGGAGGGGGAGGGGGGTCTTATTTATACCCCACCTAACTCGGCGATAGGCGACATTGAGGCGACCTCGCCTGGAAATAGGCGAGTATCTCCTATGGTCGCCCGCTCTTGGCGAGTATTAGGGCTACTCGCGCCAGTTTGCCCATACTCACCCAGGCCTTCTTCTGCTCCTACTGGCTGGCTGTCTTGAGTCATTGACTTCTGGCTTCTACTTTAACCTTTGACTTTGATTTCTGCCTACGTGGCTTTGAATGAGCCCACCCTCGGAGAATAAGGGTTGTACACAATCCCCTCTCTTTGCGAGTAACGCAATTTCTTGGAAAGAATCATCCAACCTTTATTTGACGAGCTATCATACTGGCGAGCATCGGGATATAGTTGGCATCTCGCGAGCCGACGCCTGGACTCTATATATAGAGGGGGATGAGTCTCTGATGGCACTGCTTTTCTGAACGCACTCAAGATGTCACGTAGTGCTGCTGAGGAAGTTGTCGCTGACATGGCCGACCTTCTGGGCTTGCTACCGCCTCTTCGGGCACCTGCTCGCGTAGACTCTGATCTTGAGGACTTTCTCGCCTCCAAAAAGAGGAAGCGGCTCGCCAAGAAGAAGAAGAAGAATGTTGCTGCGGAGGATGTCGCTGATCCTCTGGTCGGCCATCGTGAGCGACGACTCGACGATCTAGGTCTCTCTCATGATGGCGGCTCGCCTGCTCCTGATCCTCTTGCGCCAAAGGTCGCTCCGGAGGAGAGTACGACAGGGGCCCTGACTCGGGCTCAACCGAATGTCTCCCCTGCGCGTGGTCAGAGCTCCATACTTGCCACCTTTGGACTTGCTACTAAATTGTCGCCTCTAACGAGGTTCTGACATCCTTTCTACTATTCGCAGATTTGCCGGCTACCGGGGATATGGAGGAGCCTTTGTCACTACCTCCTTTGCGATCATCTTTGATGATCTCCCCTGGAGCTGGGGAGGGGTCTTGTTGTAGTCGCTCAGTGCGGATCCTTCATAACTCTTTATCGGAGAAGCGGCCTTCGAGCGAGCAGTGGGCTCCTTCAGCGAGCAGCGCGCCTCCATCGCCACCTCCTCTACTGTGACCGAATCTGCGGAGCAGCTCGCAGCTGCCCGCGGGTGGGCTTCCGCCACCACCTACATTGACGCCTCCAGCCGACATCCCTGGCGATCATCGCTCTTTGGCTTTCACCGCTCCCTCAACCCATCCGGGAGAGTCCTCGCACCGAGGAGGGGTTGGGGCGTCTTCATGTTTCTTCGCACCTAGGGGAGGGCGACCAGTGGATGGTCGCAGTTGGGGGAATGCGTCCCCTAGCAGGGAGAAAACCGGCGGGTCTAACCTTGGCCGGTGAGGTGTTGGCCACCATAGCGTCTCCCTGCATCGAGGAAGGGGCTCTCCTCGCCAGCGATCTCACAGTCCTCATCGCGATACGAGGAACGAATCTCATCGGCCTGGTAACTGGTTGTCGCTTTGTCAAAATTGCTGCGATTATCCTTCTGTACTCGCCACTAAAGTTTTCCGCTCCTTTCTTTTTTGCATCTCGCGCTCAAACTCCCGTGGGATCTTTGATCGACGTAGTTGGGCTTTCTTCTCGCGAATTCCAGGAGAGGGCTACTCGCGCCATCCTGGATCTGGACTCGAAGGTCGAGCGCTTGGCGATCAACGAGCCTCATCGTCGTCTGACCGAGTTGGAGGTGCGGATATCCATGCTGGAAGTGTTTGATACTCGGCTGGCTGGTGCGGAATCTCGCCTTTGATCTGTCAGTGACTTGGAGTGTCGAGTTGCTAGGATGGAGCATCGCCAACAGCTGCACCACGAGAAGATGGTCGGGATGCGCGCGAGCATGGGCTTGGTTGGTCGGCTAGTGAGGATCGAGGACCAATTGCGGCAAGGCGAGGATGCGATGGCCCTGGCCTTCGAGCACTTCAAGCAGGCTTGCAGCATGGGCTGGGTTGGGCGACATCCGCACACTCCAGATACTCAGGCGAACCTCCAGGGTCCTTAGTAGTCTTTTTTCTTTTCATTTGTTGAGTGTAATGCCTTCTGGCGAGTATTTGTAATCAGGATAATTCCATTTATGTAATTTAATTTGGCGAGTATTTAAATCTCGCACTCCATTTCTTGTCTGTTTGTTGTGATGATGTCTGAATTTTCTCTATCTTCTTCGCTTATGCGAGTAGTATTTGAATGTCATGTATATCCAGTGAGCTATTTGTATGCTGATGCAGGTTCTCGCGTGCTGAAGGTCGGAGATTCGACCCGTGTTGCAGCTTCGGCGGCTTTCCTTAATACTCGCCACCCTCTTATTCGTAAAAGCGATGTCGTAGCCGACACGCCAAGTTCCTCGATCCTTATAAATTGGAGTGGGTGGGTAAGTATTACTTACGCTTTTGGAGATCATCCTTCCTTGCGAGCGAGTATCTCCCGATTGCCCCTCTTCTTGTCTTTTCGATACTCGCTCCCCTCTCCTTTCTTCTTCAGGATGTCTGACGAGGCGACTATCCGACATGCAAATCACGCGAAAAACTTCGCGGCGACATCCTTCAAGAAGCCTATTACTCGGCAGAAGGACTTGGATGAGTTCTCTGAGAAGTACTTGTCCTCGGGGTACGTCGCTAGGCTTCCTCGCCGAAGCGAGCGACTAAACACCTTCTCATCCACCGAAATGGTCTTCCCCATTCCCCACTTCGAAGTCGGCCTCCGACTACCATTGTGGCTAGAATTATGTCAGATTCTGCGCTACTTCGGGATAGTCCCTGCCCAGATTAACCCTAATGGCATGGCGATGATCATTGGGTTTCTCTGCTTCTTGCGAGAAGAGAGGATGGCCCTTGATCTCTCTGTCTTCAGGAGGGTCTTCTATTTTATGGCGACCGGCGAGGGCGTCATCTTCCTCTGCAGCCATGTCTTCTCGCTAGTCGGTATGACGAACAAGCACTACCGCTGGGGCGAGTGGTTGATCATCGTCAGTGGTGACTTTGAGGCCATCCCAATCTCGTCCTTCCAGCCTCCGGAGAGCGCCTTCGCTGTTCCTTATCTGGAGGGATCTCGGGAGGATCTTCTCGACTCCTTCCGAAATCTTCGATTCGACGTAGTCTTCTGGCGAAGGCGAGTAGAAGTACTCGCAGAGGTCTTCCCGGGTGAAGGTAGTCTTCTGAGCGAGTATTTGTTATACTCACCTTTTGCATTTAGCTGGCGATTAATTACTTATTCTTGGTCTTTTGCAGCTATTCGCACTTTGTCGCGTGAGCCTCTCCCCGTGGAGAAAGTGGTAGAGCCTTCCCAAGGGGGCGTGGGGACCTCGGCGGCCGAGGTTGGGAGCTCCTCTCCAATCGGCTTGCCGCAGGACGACGATGATCCGGTGGTCACCGGCACGGTGGCCAGGACCTCGAAGAAAAGGAAGGCCAAGGGAAGAGCCCCCGAGCCCGCGAGAAAGAAGAAGTAGGTGCACATAGGGACCTGGAGGCGAAGGCGGATCCTTCGGAGGCTGGCGAGCCCCACAGCCATCTGCTTTTCAACAAAGGCTTCCGTAGCGAGGATGCATATGGTCGCCCACTGGTGACCTGGACAGAGCGCACCCATGAGGTGACCCTCAACACCAACCTCCCCCGGAGGATTGGGAAGATAGAGGTGAGGTGTTTGATGTAATGTTTACACACTATGGTTGCGCGGATGCCAAGGTTCTGCAGGAGGCATCCTCCTAGTATCTGTCCCACCAGAGCTCGAGCTCTCTGCTGCGATCCACCGAGCTCAGCCATGCGATGACGACGCAGCTGCTCAAGTACGAGCAGTTGATCAAGGTGCAGAGAAAAAAGCTCATCTCCTTGGGGCTACATGCCGCCAAGTGCAAAGATTACGAGGTACTCGCACACTCGCTTCTGGTATACTTGCCTTTTGTCCTGACTATCTCACTAATTTCTACTTCTCTGCTTGCAGGCTGCCGAGATCGAAATGGCGAAGAGGGTGTCCCAGATGGAGAAGGAGCTGGAAGACACTCGGCTGGCATTGAAGGCTGCCCATGTCCGTATCGCCGAGCTGGAAACTCGGCCTGCCTAACAACAACCTTCGAAGGCTGGCCCCTCCAGGGTCGGCAAGCAGATTAGGATGCATGGCGATGAAATGCCACACATCCGTTGAGAAATCACGCGGGCGACTGGGAAGGCCGTCCTGAGTCGGTTGAAAGCTGAAGGTCACTTGAAGCCGGAGGCGATGGACTTCACTGTGGTGGACATCATCCCGGCGCTGCTCGCCGAGGAGTCCAACTCTCCTAGGCGAGTTCCTTCACCGTCTTACAGTGATGACGAGGACGAAGACTCTGAGGGAGAGGATGGCGAGGAAGACGTTGACGTTGATGGCGAGGACGAGGATGATGATGGAGGCGAGGATGACGCATAGTCGTCCGGGCTCTTCTTTGATAGCTCAAGGATGTGTACAACATTTTTTGAACATGTAATTCAGAAAGTATAAATGAAATGAAGACAGATTTTTTGCTCGCCTTCTTTTGCCGTTCTTGCTTTCTTGTTTGTATGCCGATTAGGACCTTAGGTTTGAGGCGAGGTCGAGTGCTCGCTAGGCTCTTAGGCTCGCAACGAGGTTGAGTGCTCGCTAGGCTCCTAGGCATTATCGAGACTGGGTGATGCGGTCGACGATCATACCTTACTCGCACGTTAGCTGCTCGCCCGTTGTGCTCGCACCTGCATGCACACACCTATATACTCGCACCCATATACTCGCACCTGCATGCTCGCCTCCTTCAAGATCCTTGGTGGAGTTGACTTGTGAAGGACACTTGGAGAGGGTCCTGAGGGACATATGCTCCCAAGGCCTTTTCTTGTACCTGATAAAGAATTGATAGGACGTTTGTAATAATACTGGAGTTTAAGATGAGAGATGTAGGGAATGACCGTCGGGCGGGTCCTAGGGGACACACCGTCCCGAGGTCTCCATCCTACCACGATGTTGATGCTGATGAAGAGATCGACAAGTAGGAGATGACAATCGGTGAGGTCAGAGGGGACACACCATCCCGAGGTCTCCATCCTACTATGATGTTGATGCTGATGATACGAATGCTTTCCTGATATACTTAACAATCAGAGGGGATTAAGCACACCAAATCAAATGATTGGACGAAATAATCGAAAACGACGCGCTATGTTACGAGCTTTCAGCTCTCGAGGGCTTACGACGCCTTTATTCAAGGGTCCCCTGATAGGTTTAGTCGATCCTCCTTTCGTTAAATTGGGAGGTCGGCGTCCAGACTTATTCCTGATAATCTCTCCAGTCGGACGAGAAATGCAGTCAGAGGGTATCTACGGCCAACGTGCAAGGGGGGAGCTGATCTCGACCGTTAGTGCAGAGTCTTGGTCTTAAGAGAACGCACTACCGAGGCACTGTCCCATCATCCTTCTGCATTTGAAAACATTTTGCATCGATAGAAAAAAGAACCACTTTCAATCCCATATTTCAGGGAGGTGAGAAATTTATTTATAAACAATAAATTTACAGGAGAGGGGTGTATACACTCCCGCTCAGGGGTAAAACCTTTTCAGGTCATCGCCACTCCAGGTGTTCCATAGTAGCTCCCCTTCATGATTTTGCAGGTGATATCCTCCTGTCGCAAGCTGCTCGCAGACGATAAAAGGCCCCTCCCAATTTGGGTTGAGCTTTCCAACGACCGCTGATCTTTCCACCATGTTTACCTTCTTCAGGATGAGATCACCTGCTTGGAAATGCTTGAGGCGGATATGCTTGTCAAAGTATTTTGCCATTCAGCACTTAATCTCCGCCTGCCTAGCTGAGGCCATGTCTCAGAGTTCTTCTATATAGTCGTGAGAAAGCCTCTGAGCTTCCACATTATCTAATCGCCATCCTTCGTCTCCGTCTTCAGCAGTAACCACTCTGGGGCTTTTGACTTCGAACTCTACGGGGATGAGGGCTTTGGACCCATGAGAGAGTTTGAAGGGAGTCTCTCCCGTGGCCTAGCTAGGAGTGGTCCTCAGAGCCCACATGACCGAAGGGAGTTGCTCTGCCCAATTCCCTCTTAGGTTCTCGACTTTTTTCTTTAAGAGGTTGATGATCAGCTTGTTGGTGGCCTCCACTTGCCCATTGCTCCTAGGGTGGTGCACTGAAGCGAACCGATGATCAGTTCCGAGCTGCATGCAAAAATCTTCCAGCTTCAAGTTGGCAAATTGGGGACCGTTGTCGGTGACGATGGCGAGGGGGATCCCGAATCTGCATACGATTCCCCCCCCCCCCCCCCCCCAGATGAAGTTTTTCACAACCTGAGAGGTGGTCTTGTCCAGAGCTTTGGCCTCGATCCACATGGAGAAGTACTCGATCATGATGAGAATGAACTTCCTATGGCCACTGTCTGAAGGAAAGGGACATATCAAATCCATTCTCCAGATAGCGAACGGACACGGGGAGGTGATCTAGCGAAGTTGATGGGCCGACTGCAACTGAAGAGGGGAGAATAGATGACACTTCTGACACTTCTTCGAGAAGACCTCCGCATCCTTACGGATGGTAGGACAGAAGTAACCATGCCTTAGGATCCTCTGCTCCAAAGTGCAAGTCCAAGAATGACTCCCGCACTCTCCCGAGTGGATCTCCTCCAAGACTCGAGGTACTTCATATTCAGAGATGCATCTGGCCAGGGGGCCCGAGATGGTCTTACAATATAGCTCCCCGTCATGTAGTAAGTAATATGCCGCTTTATATCGAAACTTTCTCTGTTCCTCGTCATCTACAGGGAGCTGACCGGTGGTTAGGAATTCTGCGAACGGATCCATCCATGAGGGGCGCTGCTCGATCTCCATCATCTCCCCTTCTTCGATGGATGGTCGAAATAACTAAAGATAGTCCCTCCAGCCCTTGGCCCGTATTTGGCCAGACGATCTGCGGCCGAGTTCTCCTCCCTCGGTACATGCTCAACGAAGAAGGATTGAAAGCCTCCAATCAATCCTTTTACTTTGACAAGATACTTCTGCAGGATGGTGTCGCGCACTTTAAACTCTCCTCGAATCTACGACGCAACCACCATTGAATCAATGAAAGCCTTGATATCTTGAATGTCTAACTCCTTCGCGAGACGCAAGCCTGCCACTATGGCCTCGTACTCTGCTTGATTGTTCGTGACAGGGAAGAGGATCTCAACGGCTTGCTCGATCCTGGTTCCTTGTGGGCTGACAAGCACGATGCCTACTCCTACAGAGCTCCTGCCCGAAGCTCCATCCATGAACATCTGCCAAGGAACTGGATTAGAAGCTTCCTCTCCCAGCTCTGCTTCCACCAAGAAGTCAGCTAAAAAGTCTGCTACCGCCTGCGGTTTGATCGCCACCCGGGGTGAGAAGGGAATGTCAAACTTGCTGAGTTCTACCGACCATTTCACCAGTCTCCCCGAATGCTCCACCCTTTCTAAGATACTCTAAAGAGGGTGATCCGTTACAACCTGGATGGAGTGAGATTGAAAATAAGGCCGGAGCTTTCGCGCCGACACCACCAAGGTGAAGGCAAGCTTCTCTAGGATTGGATACCTCAACTCCAATTTCTTCAGCACCTGGCTAACATAGTAGATGTGGAGCTGCTTCTTACCTTCTTCTCGTACTAGTACCAAACTCACTACTTCCACCGCTACTCCCAAGTAGATGAGTAGGTTTTCGCCTTCCTTCTGACTTTGAAGGAGAGGTGTCTGGGTCAATTGCTCCTTCAGCCTTTCGAACGCCTTCTCGCATTCCTCGGGCCAATCAAAGCCTTCATTTTTTGGAGCATTTTGAAGAATGGAGAGCACTTTTCCCCGGCCTTTGACAGGAAGCGGCTAAGACCAGCCAACCTCCCTATCAACCTTTGCACCTCCTTCACGGTCTTCGGCGAGGTCATCTTCAGGATTGACTTAACCTTGTCAGGGTTGGGCTCTACTCCTTTTGGGGTGAGGAGATGCCCCAAGAACTTCCCCTTCCTGCCCCGAACACGCACTTCGCCGGGTTGAGCCTCATCTTGAATCTTCTAAGCGTTGCGAAGGTCTCCACCAGATCGGCCACATGCTCCTGGACTCACTTGCTTTTGATCAAGAGGTCGTCCACATACACTTCTAGATTCCTCTCCTTCTGCTCCTTGAAGACATGGTCCATCATCCGATGGTAGGTAGCCCCTGCGTTCTTTAACCCGAAGGGCATCATCTTGTAGTTGTAGCAACCATCACCAGTGATGAAGGAGACATTACGGTAGTCGGGGGGATGCATCCGGATCTGGTGTTATCCTGAAAATGCATCAAGGAAGCCCATTACAAAAAAATAGACGGCTGAATAAACCGGTGCGTCGATTCAAGGCAAGGGATAACAATCCTTTGGGCAGCTTTTATTCAATAACGAGAAATCTACACACATCCTCCAGCTGCCCCCAGCCTTTTTCACCAGTGCAACGTTCGAGACCCAACCTGGGTACTAGATCTCTGACACAAAGCCTGCTTCTAGCAGCTTCTTCACCTCTTCCCTGATCGGCACGGCCAACATCGTGGCACTCGACCACTTCTTCTAGCGGACGGGCTTGACTGCGGGGTCTAGATTGAGGCGATGGCAGGCAACCTCCGCGTCGATCCCAGGCATCTCGACAGCACTCCAGGCGAAGATGTCGACATTCTCTTGTAGACATGCCGCCACCTTGATCTTTTCTTCGGTCTTCAGGGACCCTCCGATCTTCAGAAATCCAGGTACTCCTGCTTCCGAGAGTACCTCGATTACTTCTACCTCCTCGGCTGCTTCCAGCCTGGCTGCTACCTTCAACGCTTTCTCCAGCTCCTCTGCGTCAGCCATCCAGCTAATGGTACTTGAGGCACTGATGGTAGGAGGATGGGACGGCCTTGAAGATGTTGATGAGCGGCCTCCCGAAGATTGCTTTGTAATAGCTCGGGGCGTCGACGATGATGAATTGATACTTGAATAAGGTGTCGTCGAGGGTTACTAGGAGATCCACTCCTCCTTCCACCTCTTTCCTCTCTCCTAAGGAGCCAAAGAGGGGAACATCCGGCGCCATCATCCTTCCTGCGTCCACTCCCAACCCGTCAAATGTTTTCTTGAAGATAACGTTCACAGAGCTCCTGTTATCAACCAGAATCTGGTCAATGGTGAATTCTTCCACTGCTGCCTGGATCACGAGGGCATCATGAAAGGGATTCTCGTTCCCCAACATGTCCTCCTCTGAGAAAGTGATCTCCTCCAACGGGGATGGTGCATGTGAGGTCGAAGCGATGCTCCTTCGGTAGATCTGATGGAGACTCCCCTTGCGGGAAGCTCCCAGCACTGCTCCCCCGTGGATCACTCTTACAGCTGCTCCTCCTCCAATTCTCTGAATGACTTCTCCTCGACCTCCTTGGTCGACTCTATCTTCATTCCTCCTTCGAGCGGCGGTTTGGGCTACCAGCGGCTCGACAGGGGCTTCTGGCCTCCGCGGCTTTCCTCTTGCTTCTCCGGCAGCTACTCTTCTCCAGGCTTCCCAAAAATCTGGGCAAGCCATCATCTCATGGCCTGCTACCTGATGTAGCTCGCAGTAGAGGGGGATCTCCTCCGCCTGCTACCTCCTCCTCTGAACTCTCCGGGCTGGCTTGTTGCCATGGCGAACAACAGCCATCGCTTCCTCCCTTCCTCTATCTTGACGCCTCTCTGGCCGGTCGAAATTCCTCCTCTCAGGGGAACGCCCCCTTCCCTGACCTTGGCGCTGCGGCCGGCCTTCTTGCCTCCATGGAGGCCTAACAACGGGGATTTGGAAGCACCTTTCCTCCTCCCTATGCTTTGGAGGCACGTTGGGCCTCCTCTCCTCTCGTCTCCTTGGCTCTGCCCTTTTGGGCTCCTCTCTTCTCCACTCCACTTACTTCTTCCTTTCCTGCCTTCGGGGCTCCTCCCGTCTCCTCGACACGTGGACCTTCTCCTCTTCCTCCTCCCTGGTCATCCTGTTGAACCTGGCCAGGAAGCCACGATTAGAGGCCTCCCCCCTGCACAAACTTATTCGCTCTCTTGATGAGCTCTTCGTAGGACAAGGGGGATCCCTGTTGATCTCCAGCTTGAAGAGGCCTTCCCTTAGGCCAAACGTCAGGGCAAGCTGTAGGGTGAAGCCATCCACCTCCTGGATGTCCAGAACTTCCTCCTGGAATTGGTCGATGTAGTTCCCCAATGTCTCCTTTACTCCCTACACCAGATAGAAGAGGGTCGTTGCCTCCTTCTTCCTCTTCTTGTCAGTGGCGAATCGCATCGTCACTTCTCGGCGCAGATCTTCGAAGCAGTAGATGGAACCTGCTGGCAGCTGGTGGAACCAGTCTCTGGCCTTTCCTCGGAAGGTGATGGCAAAAAGCCTACACTTGAAGGCGTCTGACATGGTCCGGATGGAGACTACATCCTCAAACCATTGGATAGGGTCATCCCTCTCGGCATAGTAAGCCATCACTGGCTCACTAAAGCCCTCTGGCATGGGAGCAACAAGAATCTCCTCATAGAATGGGCTCCTCCCACCTGCCTGGAGACGATCCTCCACCTGGCGTGCAACACCCTCGTACTCACCATAGTGCCGAGCATCCCGGACTCTCGCTGCTCGTCCACCTCGCGTAATCAAATTCCCTACAAAGTCTGTTGATAGAACCACAACCTCCTAGGTCACTCTGCATCCTCCTCCACATGTTCCTTTCCCGCTCGCCGAGCGGGACCACCGTCCTCGAATGGAAGCACGCGATAAGGCGAGGTCGTCGAACCTTCCGTGCGAGGAAGAAGAACTGCTCGCATGGTGTCCTCCAAGCGCCGTGCGAAGACCTCGAAGTTTGCTTACATTATGAACTCGCCTCCTCCCGTCGAGTTCCCCATAACTCCCTCATGGTCGCCGACTTCGACCATCTCACCTTCTTACCAGACTTTCTCCATATGGCTATGATCCACGCTCACCACACCAAAGTGTTGAAGACAAGAAAATCTCGACTCCAAAATTTGGATCAATGAAGCCGGAGGCTACTCGCCCAGCAATACAACCAGATGACTTGACTGGCGACGACGAAGGAAGTAGAAAGGGAACAACAGGACCCCAGGTGCTGCGGCAGGGAGGTCCCACCATGTACCCAGAAACTCAGAAGAGACTTTCCCTCCACAACCAAAGATAGCTGAGCAGGGTACGAGGAAGGCACCGACTTGGCTAGTATCGAGAGTAGCGGCCAAGGATGAAGAGTCTGAGAATTTGAAAATGGGGTTCCAAAAGCTCAAGCTCAGGTCCCAATCCAAGTACCCCTGGAGTCCTATTTATAGGAAAACCAAAAGGGGTGGTCTTATTTATACCCCACTCAGCTCGGCGACCAGGCAACATTGAGGCGACCTTGCCTGGAAATAGGCGAGTATCTCCTATGGTCTCCCGCTCTTGGCGAGTATCAGGGCTACTCGCGCGAGTTTGCTCATACTCGCCCAGGCCTTCTTCTGCTCCTGCTGGCTGGCTGTCTTGAGTCTTTGACTTTTGGCTTCTACTTTGACCTTTGACTTTGACTTCTGCCTACGTGGCTTTGAATGGGCCCACCCTCAGAAAATAAGGGTTGTACACGATTCACCTGGGGAGCACAAAGATGTATATGTATATGAAGAAACTCTTTTGGTGTCCGGGTATGAAAAAAGACATTGTTCTCTACATAGCCAAGTGTCATACTTGCGCGTTGGTGAAGACTGAATGTCAAAGACCTGGTGGGTTTCTAAAGTCTTCGCCTATTCCGAAATGGAAATTCGACGATATTTTGATTGATTTCGTATACGGATTGTCGAGATTGCAGCATGAAAACGACGTCATTTTGGTGATCATAGATCGTTTGATGAAAGTGTCGCACTTCATTCCGAACTGGAAGGATGATTCCGTGGAAAATCTGGCAAGGCTTTATGTTGATAATATTGTACAATAGCATGGAGTTCCTCGTACCATCGTGAGTGATCGAGACAGGCATTTCACATCGAATGACTGGAAGCTGATTCACCAACTATTGGGCACCAAGCTAAAGCTTAGGATGACCTTCTACCCGCAAACAGATGGGCAGACCGAGAGGACCAATAGGACGATGGAAGACATTCTCCGGATGTGCGCCTTAGATTTCAGAAAGAGATGGGAGGAACACCTCTATATGATCGAATTTGCCTACAACAACAGCCACCAAGCAAGCATTAAAATGACACCCTTCCAATCCCTTTTTGGTAGAATGTGTCGTACGCCTTTGGCTTGGGCAGAAACGGGCGACACGAAGTTGTTGAAATGCATGGACGTGGACGAAGCAAATACATTGATACAGACAATACGAGAGCGGCTTCTAAATGCCCATGATATGCAAGCGAAGTATTACAATGCGAATCACCGGAACGTCGAGTTCGTCGTTGGTGACTGGGTTTACTTGAAGATCAAACCGTTCAAGGGAGTATCAAGGATCTGATGCTTAAAAAAGCTAAGTCCAACGTACGTAGGACAGTTTGAGATCTTGGAACGCATTGGTGAAGCTGCATATCGGCTTGCTCTATCTACGGAGCTAAGCTGTCAGCATGACGTATTTCACATTTCAGTGTTGAGAAAGGCTATGAAAGAGCCTACACATATTGTTGCGGTTGATGAACTGCCGATAGATGGTGGGCTAGCGATGAAAGTCAAGCCCATGTGCATTGAAGACACCGAAGTGAGGCAGTTACAGAACAAATCCATCAGAATGGTAAAGGTCCGTTGGGACAATTGCGGCAGAGAGGAACTCTCTTGGGAAAGAGAGCAAACCATGCTTGCGGAGTACCCCGAGATATTCCTCTCAGGTATACTTTAATTTTTTTTACCTTTCTATTTTTGTAATTTCAGGATGAAATTCATTTAAGGGAGGTGGAGTTGTAACACCCCACTTTTTCCAAAAATGGGAAAAGCCCAGTTTTTTGGGATGGCAGAGAAGTGCTCTACCATGTGTCATCGAGTGATCTTGACGACACAACATAATTCGGCCCGTCGTCGAGTGATCTCGACGGCACAACATAATTTCGGCGTGTCGTCGAGTGATCTCGACAGCACAATATAATTTCGGCGTGTCGTCGAGTGATTTCGACGACACAACATAATTTTGGCGTGTCGTCGAGTGATCTCGACGGCACAACATAATTTCGGCGTGTCATCGAGTGATATCGATGACACGTCATATTTTCGGCATGTCGTCGAGTGATCTCGACGACACAACATAATTTTTGTGTGTCATCGAGTGATCTCGACGTCACAACATAATTTCGGTGTGTCGACAACACAACATAATTTTGGCGTGTCGTCGAGTGATCTCGACGACACAGCATAATTTCAGCGTGTCGACAACACATCATAATTTCGGCGTGTCAACAACACAGCATAATTTTGGCGTGTCATCATGTGATCTCGACGACACAGCATAATTTCGGCGTGTCGTCGAGTGATCTCGATGACACAACACAATTTCAGCGTGTCATCGAGTGATCTCGACGACACAACACAATTTCAGCGTGTTGTTGAGTGATCTCGATGACACAACACAATTTTAGCATGTCGTCGAGTGATCTCAATGAACACAACTGCTTCTCGACGACACAGACAAAGGAACTGTGCTTTCCCTGTTTTAAAAATGATGGAAGTAGGCCATCCAGATCCTCGTTTGCAGCTGTCCCGGTCCGTGTGAAAAGTTGACCTAACGGTTGGCATGTGTTCAAAATCCTTAAAGGATAACACAGAGTGATCTTTAGGATCATTATTACTTTTACTCTCTCTCTCTCTCTCCTCACTTGGGAAAACCAAAATCAGAGGAAAAGCTTGAGGAAGAAGAAGACTCTTTCCGCCGTTGACGGAGCTCCGAAGCTTCGAATCACGAGCCGTTACCAGATCCACTGAGAGCATCCCGGTGCGGTTCTTTCCTTCCAATTGAAATCTCAAATTCATGGCGCCAAAGAGAGTGGCAAGGGTAACGATCCTTTCTCCCGGTCTTAGGATGTGTTTTGGTCCTTTCATCACTTTTCTATGCTTGCATAGCGTTGTCTCTTCCACTAATTAGTGAAGTGTATGACTCCATTTAGTTATTCGAAACTTCGGGTCGATTGTGTCCGTCCCTGACATTGATTGCATGTAGAAATCCAATACGTTCGGATTTAGGCATTTTCTGTGATGCCTACCCGTGGTCGTTAGCCCGAATCGGTGATGCTTGATTGTGATGTGCATTTAGGTTAAGTCTAGAATGCGTGCCGGAGAATGACTCGCGAAATATGTCATTGTATTGCGGGACTTGAGTTTTAGGTGTCTTTCGGAGAGCCTAACAGAAGTCTCATGCTTGGGTTGTGGTTGAATGTAAACCTTCACCACGAGTTTTGAAGTGGAGTGGTCTTGTACCTCCTTCATTGGTTATGTTTGTGAAGCCTATGTCCTCTTGGAAGGATTAGGTGCATAACCTATCTTGTGTAACACTTGTATGTGTTAAACCCTTACGGGCCGAGGCGAAGCCGTACCTACGTCGTGCGATAGATCACGACGACAAGAGCACGGGCAAAGCTGAACCGAACCCGTTTCCATGCAGATCAGTGAGAGGACCCAACCTCTTGTACGCCGTGCGATCATGGGAGAGGTCGTGGAAGGTGTTCACCTAGACCGGCCAAAAGCTCTTTTCTCATCTATGATTGTGTTACTTATGGTGGTGTTGGTACTTGTGAAAGAGTACTTGGAGACATACCTTGCGTGCATGAAATGCGTGGTTATTAGTACCCACGTTTGTATTGTTATGAATTGATGTTATATTAGCCTTATGCTGTTTCATAGACAGTTGTGGGGATCCTCCGGGTGAACCCAACCAACATCATGTGCATACCTAGGTTCCCTTTACTTTGATGCTCAACCTAGAAGATTGATTCTGCTTGAAACCTCACCTTGTGTAGAGTAGATGCACTTTATTTATATTATTATATGTTGCATGTACGACGTGCTTGCAGGTCAGCGTTGCCCCGCCCATGAGCCGACTAGAATGGTCGGGGGAGGGGGTGGGATCATTACGCGGTTTCTGGTCAGCTCATAGCTGACCCTCATTTACCTCTTATTTGTGGATGGTGCAGGTGTTGGTGAGCCGAGCGGGAAGTAGCGGGTTGAAGCCATTTGCTGTGTTGGTCCTAGAAGGCCAACCTTTTTTTTACTACTTCCCCTAAATTGTCAGTATGCGTGCCTATGCATGTTGCTAAGTTAATTACATTGTTGAATGTAAGGCCTTAAGACCATAACTAAATTGATACATTCCTGAGATGGTGGACATTCTGAAATTAATGTTTTTTGAAAGCTTCCGCTTACGATTTGTTTATACTCTGGTGTAGTTCTTTTTCTGTTTATCATCTTTTAACGTTTAGCTAGTGTATTCAATATGGCATGGGGTCCTAGCCGGACCTATTGTTATATTTTTTATACTGGCAGGGTGTTCCACTGCGCGTGTGCGGTTCGTGCGCCCGTGCACTGTGTGCGCGCGGGATTTGCGCTTGCGTACTGTGCGCCTGCGGGATGTGCGATCGCGCGCTGCACTCGTGCGGGATGTACGCCAGCGTGCTGTGCGCTTGAGATATGCGCCCTCGCGCTGTGCCTATGCAGGTCGTGCGCCCATGCGCTGTGTGCGTGCGAGTCATGCGCCCATGCACCGTGCGCACGGGGGGAGTGCGCCCGCATGTCGTGCATGTTCGGGAAGGTCGCCCACGCCCTATGCGCATGCATGAGGTGCGCTTGCGGGATGGTCGCCTGCGCGCAGTGGCTCATACCTGTGCGTGGGTGTGTGTGTATTTGCTTTTATTTTAGATGATTGATTTTGCAAATGTTTGAACTTTTCTTTCTCAAGCTACGAGGCGTTTCCTGCGGAGCAGGACAATGCGGTTGCACTCCTCTCTTACTGTTGAGCAAGTTTGCCTTTGGAGGAAGCGGTATGGGTTACTTGCCAAACTGGAGATAAAGATCCCGCAAATTGAGGAACACGGGCAGAATCCTCCTTTAGGATGGATGACGTTGTGCGAGTCATCATTGAGATCTGGGTTTCGCTTGCCCCCTATGAGGAGGTGATTGAAATCTTTAAGCATTGCAGCGTGCCAGTATTCCAGTTTACTCCTGCCGGGATGATGCGGATCATGGGCCTTATTGCCTTTTTCAGGGAGCATGGATCAAGGTTCACCATGGATCTTTTCAGGGAATGGTGCGAAGTGCGCTCTGATGGAGGCGGTCAGGTTAAAGTCCATATCAACAAGCATTGGCTCAAGTTTGAGAATCGGGCAGACCGTCGTCATGGGAACACTTTGTTCGGCTATGTTAGGAATTCTTTGGGCTTGCCAGAGCTTTGGAAGTCGCTTCCTGATCGCTTTCGTCATTTGAAGGGCCGCGAGTGAGAGTTTATTCCACTATTGGGGTTTGTCGAGCCTCACGCACTGAAAAACCCTTTGTTTTCCATTTTTGTGTTCGTTGAGGAGAAACATCTTCTACTGTGCGGTCTTTCCACTATTGTTGAGCGATTTGCGGCAGTTTCGTTAGATCGTGGCAGAAAGAGAAAGTTGATTTTTAAGAATGGTTGTTTGGATTCGGAGCCTCGTCCTTTTTCTCGGTCGGAGGGGCATACTGATGAGGTGGTCCCTGTAGCTCCAGGGTTGATGACATTCCTATCGACCTTGATGTGTAAGTTCTTGGCTCCATTGCCCCCCAGGCTCCTGAGGGTGTTTCTGCTCTGCTGTCGGTTAAGGCAAGTCAGGTTTTCTCTTCTCTTGAGGCCATGAATGCTACGGTAAGGGTTGTAGCTTTAATTTTGTTTGTTGGTCGTCTTGCAGAGAGCCTAACTTTTTTTCCTTCTTTTTGCAGATCGGAGTCCAGACCAGCATTGTTCTCACGTGGAATGACTGCTACGCGGGCCTGAAAGATAGTTACCTCGTGCTTCAGGAGGAGCTCCGTGGAGTTAGGAGCTCCTTTTCAGACTTGAAGGGGCGGTGAGATTGTGATATATCTCACTTTCGACATATTAAGGCTGGGTTGCAGGCGGAGCTGGAGCAGTACTGTACAACCCCGATATTCGCCAGGCGAGGAGGCGTGGTTTAAGAAGGCAACAGGATAAAGGAAGTAATAAGAGAGGAAGGTCATAGGGCCAAAGACCTCGCGAGAGGGGCCTTGGAGAAGTCTCTCCCGGAAGGCTCGCAGAGAGGCGAGCGAGAAGGGTCGGCGAGATGAACGCTCGCAGGCAGTTGGAGGAAGCTTTCTGAACTCGATGAAAGGAGTCCCGCGTTCGACGAACTTTCCCGTGTTCGTCGAGCTCACCTGCAGTCATCGCGCTCACCCCTGTTTGGCGAAATCATCAGAAGTCAACGAAGTGTTCTAAGCTCATTAAAGCTAAAGGGATGGTCTCGCAAGAGGAGTCGTGAGACAGGACCTCGACAGATACCGCCAGAATGGGCCAGCGAGGTCCTCGCAGGGCGATCGCCTAGGAGAGGCATCGCGAGCAGGACTCGCGAGAAGGCCCGCGAGAGCTTCGGCAGTAATGTTCTCGCAGTTCCTTGCCCATGGGTTGATAGGGCCAAATTACCCTTTCACCCTTGGTGGTCTGCCTTTAGCCTCTCCAAACAGCGGAGTTTGGCTGTTAGCAGACCTATTTGGGGTGCGGATAGTAAAACCAAAAGGCGGGATCCTGCTATTTGCAGGCCAGATCAGAAAACCTATAAATAAGACCTAAAGGGCACCTTTGGAGGGACTTCACTTCAGCTTCTCTCTCCTCAGGATCTCCTTGGCTAGTATTTCCAGAGCTCTCCAAGGTGCCCGAGTCTCAGCTTTGGCTTGGGAGGGGAAGTGCTCAACGATCTTCCGGGTAAGTGAAGGGTCCTCCTCGCTGTGACTAAGGTCTTAGTCATTTTCCTAGTCTTCTGTCTACCTTCTCCGAGGGATCAGTAAGGGCTAGCTGCCCCTCATTTCGGTGAGGGCCCCGAGCTCCACAAGAGGCCGAGAAATCGGTTTCAACAAGTACCGATCGGAGGTCAAGGCAGAGAAGGCTCTCGTCGAGAAGACTGTTCTTCTACTGGAACATTCACAAGCCATGATGGTTTGTCAAGATGCCGAGCTAGTATCTCTAAAAGCAGAGGTGGAGTGCCTTTCTTCGCTGGAGCGGACTGTTGAGCTGAAGTCCGCTGGAGTCGTTGAATACAAGGACTACATTGATTACATGCGGGATCGTTCTATGCTTTTGGAGGAAGTTCGAGAAGAGGTTTGGGGCAAAGAAGTAGAGCCTCAACTTGAGGATGAGCGCGAGATGGCCTTTATGCGTGGGATGGCAAAGACCCTTCGCCTGGTTGCGAGTGTTGGATCTTACGGCGCCCTTAGAGGGGGGAGGTGAATAAGGGTATTATGGAATTTTAAATCTTGATTAAATTTATCAAAGTTTGTGATCAAAGTTTAGGAATATTTTATAAGAAAATATATTTTGATATCTCAGAAAAAATTGTATTGAAGATTCCTTTTTAAACAAAAGAAACAAAACTTTTTGTTAACTGTTGCTAATGCCTGACATTAAGTGTTAACGCTGGGCGTTAGCTCTCCAGAAAATATTCCTTAGCACAAAAAGATTGCCACAGTGATTTTAGTTATGAAATCTTAAATGAAATACAATTCCAGAAAATCAGAGATAATGAAAATGATTATTGTATTTCAAAGATAATTACACAAATGTTAATTTTAATACTTTAATGAAAATATAAATTAAAACATTCTTGAAGAGGAAATAAAATCAATTGAATAGAACATTAAAAGACATGATTTTATTTCATAATAAATTGAATACACAAATGTTTGATTTCTATAACGCTAGAAATCAAGGTGAGATTATGTAAAAACACTTTTTGTTGTTTCACCGGTCCTTCTCCCAAGGACCGGTTGGATATAGCCTATCTAACCCTAGATAAGGCCTCTAGCCACCCCCTAGATCTAACCTCGACCTAGTCGCCACGCACAAGGCGGTGAATTACCCCCTAAGCCGCACGAGGACCTAGTCGCCAACCACCGCGGCGAATTTACCCACGAAATTCTTCCCGGAATCCGACGTTCTCCCCAAACGATTTCTCCACACCAATTACAAAAATAATAAAATAAAAGATTATAAGATACAGTAAGATAAACTCCCCAAGAAATTCTGAAGGTGAAGATGAAGGCGATGTAGACGTTGGCGTTCTAGAAGCGTTCGTCCTTCGTATAGAATATGCGTTGTAGACCTTCTCCTTCAAAATATTCTTTAGATCTTCATGTTAGCTCAAGGGAGATCTCTTAATTGTCGTACACGAGCCTCTCTCAAAAGAATAAGAATGCTAACTTTTGAGGCAATGGAATCAACAACAAAATAATGAGAGGGGATGCTCTTTAAATAGGCACGGGAGCTAACGCGTGGCACTAAGAGTTAACGCCAGCGTTAGTGATCGTGTATAGCAACCGCAGACATCGTGCAACCGTCGAGGTCGTGGCAGTTTGTGGACTCAACGCGAGCGTTAAGAGTCAACGCTGGTGTTGTCTCTTGGTGCTCGACGATGCTTCTTCTCGACGACATTGCCTCTTCGACGACATCATATCCCTTATCGACGAAAAAGTTAACGCGGGGCGTTAGCTCTCTTTCCAGAGAATCATCTCCAATCAGCATACTGTTGAAAAACTAGAGGTACGGAGGTGAAGTAAAAATGCGGAACACACTTCACAAACTTTTAACAAGTGTAGCACAACAATGACAATGGGAAGAACGAATAGTGCTATGTTATTAACTATCTCTTCACAAAGTGAGGTATACATGGCGAGACATGATTCATAAGAATCACGGAGGAGAGAAGCACAAAACACAAAGGGAAAACAAGCTACAGCAACCTGACGACTTGAGACCGCCAGACCGCGTGAACAGACAAGCAAGATGGAAGCCGCTGAGACAGCGCGAACAGAGCACAAGCCGCACCTGCCAGACCGCAATCAAAGAAGAATCCGCGAACTCTGAACAGAGAAACTGCTATCTGCGACAGATTGCAACTCCAGACCGCCTGGCCAATTAAGACCGCCTGATCAACTGAGTCCGCTGCACAGACCACGAACACCTAAACACAGTCTGCTCGGACTGGTTTATTCAAAGCTGGAAGAAGGGAGACAAGATGACCGTGAGCTGCTAGCCGCTAACCTACGAACACACAAACCAGTCAGACAAAATCTCAAACCGCGCGACCTCAAAGTGAGACCGACACAATCAAGCCAACTTTGGTTCTTATAGTTCTCATTATGAATGATGGGCTCTGCACCCCTATTTATAGGCGACCAGACAGATGTCGTCACCGCACAAACCGGGATACAATAACCGCCCATCAGATCGCGAGCGGTCTCACAAAATAGACCGCCCGAGCTCAGTAAAGCTACCACCTCCCTTTATTGAACCATATGGTTATAACAAACCGCTCGGTTACTGCGGTCTCCATAAAGCAGACCAACCGGTCTTATTGCAAAGCAAAGAACTCCTTCAGTAACCAGACCGACTAGAACAGTCGTCGGACCACCCAGTCACTACAAGAAGGCAGACCTACTGAACATCTCGCCGACTTGAACAAGTTGCCAGAACAACCTGCGCAAGCCGCCCGGACAGATAACGGTCTCCCAGATCAGACCGCCTCAAACAAACAGCTGAGACAGAACTGACTAGAGAACCAGCGCAGACCGCGCGGTCTCTGCGGCCTCCAACCATCAGACCGCCCAACACCCTTCCACTTCCACTTCAAAAATTTAACAGTCCCCCTTGAAGTGGGAAGTGGAAGTCAGCCCAAGTAAACTCCACAAATGACCAAATGGTCCCTTCGACAGCGGCTTAGTAAATATGTCAGCAATATTCTCCTTGCTCTGCACATGCTCCACAGTCAGAGATCCCTCCAACACCTTCTCACAGATGAAATGGTGATGAATCTCTATGTGCTTCGTATGCGCATGACAAACTGGATTGTTCACCAGTTTGAGAGCACTCTCATTGTCACCATGTAGCATAGTAGGACCTCACACCTCCCTATGAATGTCCTCCACAAGCCTCCTAAGCCAGATGGCTTCCTGAGCCGCCAAAGCCGAAGCTTTGTGCTCCGCTTTCGTGGTAGAGACAAACATAGAATCCTGCTTCTTGCTGCACCATGATATAGCTGTAGAGCCTGTCATAAAGACATATCCAGACGTCGATATCCGATCATCTAAATCTCCTCCATAATCAGCATCCATGTACCGGTGCAAGCAAAAACCCGAATCTCTTCCATAGAAGAGACCCAAATCTGAGGTAGATTTGACATATTTCAATATACTCCTAGCCGCCACAAGATGAGGCTTTTGAGGCTCTGCCAACTGCATAAGCAATATCTGGCCTCGTGATCATCAAGTATATCAAACTTTCGACCAAAGCCCGGAACACCAAAGGATCGGTAAGAACCTTCCCTTCATCTCGCCGAAGATGAACTCCAACCTCCAGTGGAGTAGAGCTGCTCTTCCCCCTTCCATGCCAAACCTCTTCACGATTCGATCTGCATGGCCCTTTTGGGAAACGAGCATACCGCTCTCTTTCCTCTCCACTGGGAGCTCAAGGAAATGGTGGAGCTCACCCAAATCCATCATCTCAAATCTGATAGCTAGCTCAGCACGAAGCCTAGCTACCTCCACTTCAGAATTCACCGTGACGATCATATCGTCAACGTACAACAACACCAAGATCTGAAGCTCCATCGTCTTCTTTACGAATAAGCTTGAATCTGAATCAGAAGCAAAGTATCCGCAGAACTGGAGGTATTCTGCGATCTTCCTGTACCATGCCCGAGGCACTTGCTTCAAGCCGTAAAGAGACTTCTTGAGCTTGAAAACATATCTTGGGTGCTCTTCGGATACATAATCAGGTGGTTGATCCATGAAGATTTCCTTGTCAATCTCTCCATATAAGAAAGCGTTCTTCACGTCGAGTTGCCAAATCTTCCACCCTTGGCAAACAGCCAAAGCGATTACCACCCGGACCGAAGTCATCTTGGCAACCGGGTTAAACATTTCTTCATAATCCTCCCCATACTTCTGATAGAAACCTCGAGCTACAAGATGATCCTTGTACCACTCAATACTTCCATCAGCCTTCTTCTTCAGTTTGAAAACCCACTTTCAAGTCACCGGAGTAACACCCTCAACCTTAGGCACCAAGTCCCAAGTCCCATTCTTCCTGAGGGCAGCCATCTCTTCATCCATGGCTCCTTCCCACACCTTGACTCCAACGGCATTTTCATAACAAGATGGCTCTCTCTCATCCAGGGGACCCGCAAAGAAACATGAGACAAAGCTCACTAAATTCCCGCTCGTATGACGATCAGGTGGAATAATGGTCCTCTTGGACCTCCTCAGAGCTTGACTCTGAACCACCTCTTCCACTGCAGCTTCTGGGCTAGCTCTACTTTCAGGTAAACATGGAGCGTCGCTCCCCCTGCTTCCAGAACTTGAAGCACCTGACCCAGAGCTAGAAATACCAGGAGCACCTGGAGAAACAGGTAACTCTACCAGAACTTCCCGTGCAGCTTCCTCTAGTCCACCATCTACACTGCTCCCTTGTAACTCAACAAAAGAGCTACCTTGGTATGACGTCAGCTCGTCAAATACCACATCCTTAGAGACCACATATCTTCGTGTCTCGGGATCCATGCATCTCCACCCTTTCTTCTGGTCATCATAACCGACGAAGACTAGCTTCCTTGCCTTAGCATCTAGCTTCATTCGAAGGACATCTGGAACATGCACATAGCAGGTAGAACCAAACACTCAAAAGTGTTCCACGCTTGGCTTCTCCTTGAACATCAACTCATGAGGGATCTTCATGTTGATGGGACTGAGAGGCATCCGATTGATAACATAGGTCGCACAAGACATTCCCTCTTCCCAGAAGGACTTTGGGATACTCTTGGAATGAAGCAAACATTTGCAGGTCTCCGTCAGGTGACGGATCTTCCGCTCTGCAACTCCGTTCTGTTGTGGAGTGTGAGCACAAGAAAGCTCCCTTTGGATGTAATGCTTCCTGCAGAAGTTAAAGAATGCCTTGGAGGTGAACTCTCCTCCATTGTCAGTTCTGAACTTCTTCACCCGCAGGTTTAGCCGACCTTCCACCAGCTCCTTGAACTCCACAAACTTCTTGAACGCCTTTGACTTCTCCTTCAGAAAATATATCCAAGTATATCTAGTGAAGTCATCAACCAAAAGCAGCATATACCTACTACCTCCAAGATTGGCAGTGTTGGCAGGTCCAAACAGATCACCATGGATGCACTCCAATGGTCTTTTACATCTGCTTTGTGATTTGTCAAATGGAAAGCGCTGAGCTTTAACAAACTGACAACCTGCACAAACGTGACCATCCCCGAAAGATGACAAGCTAGGCAGACCTTTCACCAGGCCTCTTCCCCCCATAACTTTCAGCTTATCCATTCCAACGTGCCCAAGTCTTTCGTGCCAGATAGCAGCGATGTCATTAGCCCTCATCTTATCAACATAGGAACTTGTTGAAAGAACAAACAAGTCCTTCACCCGTCTCCCAACATGAGTGACCTTAGCTTTCACCGCTGAAACATTTTGGAGAAGTTTCACTTCTGTTGGACCAAACAGAACGTGATAGCCAGCATCCACCGCATTGGTCACCGAGAGGAGGTTCTTCTTCATCCCCGGAACATGATATACACTCTTCAACGTAAGAGTACCTCTATCATCGTTCAAAGAAACCACACCCTCCTTCTCAACTGCATGAATAGTATTATCAGCCGCAATGATAGCGTCATTACCTGTATATGCTTGCAATGAGGAGAACTTCGACTCATCCTCGGTGAGGTAATGTCCACACCCAGAGCCAAATCTCCAATCATCCCGATAGTTGATGGAAGCCATGGCTCGAACACACGTGCCCGTCATGAATGCACCTCCACCACCCCAACTACCTTATGAATTGGAACCAGCCTCCTCCTTCCCTGCAGTATGCCCTGACTGAAGATTGACCTTACAGTCCCTTTTGAAATGACCAAGCTTGTTGCACCTGAAGCATCTAGGTCTTTCCTGCTTCTTCCCATCACGCTTAGGAGCATAGCTCCTCTCCTGCTGATATGAAGTATATAGACCATCATCTCCAGATGTCTTCTTCTTCTTGTCCCATCTCTTCTTCTTGCCAGAGAAGAGAACCTCGTCTTCTCCCCCAGAGACAGATATCCCAGCCATTTGCTTAGCTAAAATTTCCTGCGAAGCAAGTAAGTTCTCCAGCTCCAGCAACGAAGGCTGATTGGCCCAACCATGAACAAAAGTTACAAAGGCCACATACTCCCTCCGCAAGCCGCGTATTATGTGCCTCTTCAGCTTAGCTTCTGAGATAGGCTCATCCGGGTCCAAAGCCGATATCTCTGCGCAGAGGTTCTTCATTTTCAAGAAGAACGTTGAGATAGACAAATCTCTTTGAGTTGCTTTCGCCAACTCATTCTCCAAGAACTGTAGCCTCGCTACATTCTTCTTACTGAACAAGCCATCCAAGGCTGTCCAAATCTCAGCGGCTGATCTACATCCGATGATGTGATCAAACAACTCCGGAATGATAGCTCTCTTGAGAGTGAACTCCGCCTTAGCATTCGTTCTCCTCCAAGCCTTCACGAGCTCAGCATTCCCTTCAGCAGGAACACCAGCTTGTCTTGCTTCTCCTCCTACAACCTCCCACAAATCCTCGCCAAGAAGATAGCTCTCCATGCAAGACTTCCACTTCTTGAAGTTAGTCTGCGTAAGGAGCTCAATACCAAGACCTCTAGCATTTCCTCCTTCCATTGCTATCCCACTGATTGCTAACCACTTGAGAAACCCGAGAGAAGTATCAGCAAGCAACCTCAGCAACCTCAGCAACCTCAGCAACCTCCCTCTGATACCATGTTGAAAAACTTGAGGTCCGGAGGTGAAGTAAAAATGTGAAACACACTTCACAAACTTTTCACAAGTGTAGCACAACAATGACAATGGGAAGAACGAATAGTGCTATAGTATTAACTATCTCTTCACAAAGCGAGGTATACATGGTGAGACATGATTCATAAGAATCACGGAGGAGAGAAGCACAAAACACAAAGGGAAAACAAGCTGCATCGACCTAATGACTTGAGACCGCCAGACCGCGGGAACAGACAAGCCAGACGGAAGCCGCTGAGACCGCTCGAACAGAGCACAAGCCGCACCTGCCAGACCGCAATCACAGACTGCCAACTTGCTGATTTATTCCACTGCTGAAAATAACCAGTTCGCACTTCTTAATCGCCCAGGCCGCACGGTCTTGATCAAAGAAGAACCCACGAACTCTAAACAGAGAAACTGCTATCTCCGACAGACCGCAACTCCAGACCGCCTGGCCACTTAAGACCGCCTGATCAACTGATTCCTCTGCACAGACCGCGAACACCTAAACACAGTCCGCCCAGATTGGTTTATTCAAAGCTGGAAGAAGGGAGACAAGCTGACCGCGAGCTGCTAACCGCTAACCTGCGAACACACAAACCGGTCAGACAAAATCTCAAACTGCGCGACCTTAAAGTGAGACCAGCACAATCAAGCCAACTTTGGTTCTTACAGTTCTCGTTATGAATGATGGGCCATGCACCCCTATTTATAGGCGAACAGACGGATGTCGTCACCGCACAAACCGGGATACAATAACTGCCCATTAGATCGCGAGCGGTCTCACAAAACAGACCGCCCGAGCTCAGTAAAGCTACCAGCTCCCATTATTGAACTATACGGTTATCACAAACAGCCCGGTTACCGCGGTCTCCATAAAGCAGATCGCCCGGTCTTATTGAAAAGCAAAGAACTCCTTCAGTAACCAGACCGACTAGAACAGTCGTCAGACCGCCCGGTCACTGCAAGAAGGCAGACCTACTGAACATCTGGCCGACTAAAACAAGTCGCCAGAACAACCCGCGCAAGCCGCCCGGATAGATAACGGTCTCCCAGATCAGACCGCCTCAAACAAACCGCTGAGACAGAACCGACCAGAGAACCAGCACAGACCGCGCGGTCTCTACGGTCTTCAACCTTCAGACTGCCCAACACCCTTCCACTTCCACTTCAAAAATTTAACACATACTACTCATAGGGATGTGTAGTTATAGTTCATGTACAACCTGCACACTATAAACACACAAAATACAAGATCAAATACAACACGGTATTTGTTATTCTCAAACCAAGAGATGTGGAACATATGCTCCAACAATCTCCCCCTTTTGATAATAACAAATACCTGTATGAGAAATTAGTGAGATTAAGACCATTTGTGTTTATAGATAAGTGCGGTAATAAGATATGCATGAATAACAGGTTAAAAGCATGATAGATTTGAAAGTGATAATGCATACTCTTTCTATATGAAGTCCCCCCCCCCCTACATAAGTGTTTTCTTATAATTTACTCCCCCTAAATATCTATTTGACTAGATTTCTCAATTTCTTCTCCCCCTTTGTTATTAGCAAAAGTGGGTAGGGATGAGTGTATATCTACTAAGATTGATTAAGAACCACTTATTGAAGGATTGTCATGATCGAGCATATGATAGTGTATGCACCTCCTATATGATTACTCCCCCTACAAAGATACCCCTTTTTTGAGTTTAATATTACTATAATGCGCTCCCCCTAAATATTAGATTTATGCAATTTAATCTCCCCTTTTGGTAGTATCAAAAGAAGGTTTAGGTGAGAGTGTGCAATAAGGAGTAATATGTTCTATGTCCAGAAGAAAAATAGGATGCAATCAAAAGCTTGTTAAATACTACTTGTTGAGAAAAATATAAGCATAATGTAACATAAAGTAGTAAGCAACATAACTAAAAAGATAAAGTAAGCATTCTTATTTTAAGATACCACTTGTTGAAAAGAAAACCACGGTGTTAAAAATAATAGACTTGAATGAGCATAAGTGGTAAACTTAGCAGATAAATATAATAAGCACTCTTAAATATAAACATCATTTCAGAAGATAAAATCATATAAAGGATAATGAGTTTTAAATTTGAAAAGTTGATGTTTGAGTTAAAGATTGAAGAGATGCTATTTCATTAAGATAAAATTGCAAGCATGATTTTATAATATCAAGAAAAGATACCAAAAAATTACAATGTAATAAAATTTGCATTTCAAATAAACATAAACATTGTAGCGATCATGCTTTGCTATCTAGTGCATTTACTTAAGTTTGTAGAGAATTGAGTAGATGAGCATTAGTATCCAATTCTCATGAGTAGAAGTTTTATGAAAGATAATGATGTGTACAAAGTAGTGTTTTGATAAAGTATACAAGTGAATCAATCAAAAACACATGACATATATAATGAAATAACGCAACATTAAAATACACAAATACTATTACTTCCATAATATTTCAATGCACATGAATAAAGAGTACAACTACCAAGGTGCTCTGCACACACAATGCTTATTAAGACTTATCAGGGTGCAAAGTAGTGCTTGGGGATCACTTTTATACTTTTTAGCATTATTTTCAAATTTTATTTGTGATCCGGTGTACTAAGATAAGTGATGTATAAATGTTTGCTACAAGACACTTTACAATTCTTAGCCAAGGTGCTCAACCTCATAATGCTCATTAAGACTTATCAGGAGGGTGAGTAGTGCTTGGTGGAGTTTTCCTTATCATTTATTATTTGCTTTTTAGTTTAGTGACTAAGGACTCCGAATTCACTTGTTTTGCAAACATAGCATTTTAAACCACATTTCTCTAAAGAATAAGTGCATGAAAGACAAAGAATTGTAATAACCAATTCAATGTTGTGTAGGTAATCTATTTAAGCATTTTAATTACTTATGTTATTACACTATACAACCATGCAAGAATAAGACTGTAAACACATGTAAGTTATCAAACATAAGTGAGTGAATGAATCAATATCAAACATAATACATTACTCATACTTAGAGGCATGCTAAGCATTTCTACACACGTTTATCTACAATCAATTTCATTGCACATAACAAGATAATTTTCAAGGCATGACAAATACAAAACAAAGTTTTTTTAAGAAATTTGAAAGTTAAATTAAACATTGTATTTAATCTTTAATTGATATAATTAATCATCCTTGACAATGGCAATGAATAACAATCAGTTTTTATAAATTTTTTAATTTTTATATATGCACAAAACAATAAACACACATAAAGAGAAAAACATATTTTTGTTCTTTGAAATTGTTTTGTAATTTTGTATTTGTTTTTTATATATATTCTCTGGAAAACATAAAAGTCTTTTTAGCCCAATCAGTAAATGTTATTCTATGCCAGAGAAATAAACCCAAAATAATGCATGAGAAAATACATATATTTTTTTTAAAAAGAAATAAATTTTTTTAAAAGAAATAAAAAGATAGAAAACTTTTTACAAACAGAGAAATAAAACACACACAAAATATTAAAATAATACCAGAAATTATTCAGAAAAAAATGGAGCAAAGGAGCTAACGCCAGGCGTTAGCTTCTTAATGCCGAGACAGAACTGCAAAATTTGATGTTTTGAAAATCATTATTCACAATTCATTTGTATTATAAAGAGACCACCCTTCAGTTGAAATTTCAGAGTATATTGATTAGATTTGAAGGCTCTTTTAGTATGTTTTTGGTGATTTTTCAAATACTTGTGTTTTGTAAAATAATTAAAGCTCAAAATAATAAAATATGCAAACATAAGATGTAAAGATAGGACAAAAATAATATGCATAATTTAAATATAAAGAGTGAGATGATGTTCATGCAATGAATATAATATTAGTATATCTAAGATCAAGATACCTTAACTACATGACTACACACTAGCCCTGTACTAAGTGACATATGGGCATGAGGAGCTGCACGCATGCCGTAGGTTGGGGTGTTAATCCCATATGCATACAAAAGACGACGCTCAACCTAGCACTCTTCCCTCCCAGTGCTTCGCAAGTCCCTACTGGAACCCTCCCCGGTTAAGGATAAGACATGACTTAGAGGTTAGGTCTCTAAAGCACACAATCCTACGCCCTCGCTATTGTGAGACACATGTCATAGGTTTAATGATTATGGACATACTAAGCGTGTAAGACTTAAATATATGAACTATGGTATAATTGCATGATTAGTTTTGGATTTACAATTATATCGAAGATTGTTGATTTTAAATCCATTTAGAAAAATTTTATTCATGCAAAATCACTACAAAGGAAATTATGATTTTCATATTTTAGTAATATAATTTACTTTAGCATTGCAAGATATAACTAGCATGGACATAGATTTCTACCTATGGTAAGTGATGATGCTAGTATGATAAGTTAAGACAACATGGTGCAAAGCTAAGTAAAGATGGACAAATATATAATTGAGTCGCATGTATTCAAACATAGAGTTTTGAATTTTCATAGACCTAGAATGAAGAGACAATTCTATTTGATTTCATCTTAGGTCTAAATATAATGAGATACATACAAGCAATAGAGATGCACATAACAAACACTAAATAAGATATGAAACTATAATACCAATCGCAATCATATATTTCATAATTCCTAAGGTTGATAGAATTAGTTGATTTAAGATAGGTCTTGATAGATCATGAATTATGATATATGAATATACTGAATTTTAGCATAGGATATCAATAGATCATGGTGGTGATTGTATGGTTCATATTCATCCTTTTAATATGTAGTGACTGCTTGTAAAGTGAATATTATACTACATATATATAAAGGGACAAAATTTGTTTTGGTTATTTTGAAATGTTTTGTAAATTTTCTTTTTGAATTTAATTTGTAGAAATTAGACAAAACAAATACAAGGTATCTGAAAGTAGAAGATAATGATACTTAACATAGTAAAATAATTTTTCAGAAAATAATAATTAGAGAAATCAGAATTTTTAGGAAAATATGCTACCGCCAGCGTTAGTAATAACGCCTGGCGTTAGCAACACATGGTTTTTTATTTATTTGATTCCGATTTTTCTCGATTATGATTTTCAATATAGGGGCTATTATATGCAGTAACGAAAAATAGACAAATATGCAATAAGTTGTGCATTTAATATTTTAGCCTAAGACCCCTAAAAGTCCATTTAAATCAAATTTTGAAAGTAATTTAATTAATCTTTATAATATCATTTAGCAAATTTAGCATTCAATTTATAATGATAATATAAGACATTTATAGGCAATGTATTTAACAAGGATAAAACGTAGAAAAATAAAAGATAGATCACATACAAAATTATGACATTATGTTCAATTTAATTCAATTTGATTTGTTAAACATTAGGCTTAAAATGAAAGTCATATCTCATGATATATAAAGTGATCATAGTGTGTTGGCTCAAAAATAAAAAAATAAACAAAAGAAAAAACAATTAAGCATATCATGAAGTAGAATAATAATATTTTAATTTTAATTTATTTATACTTCATGCAATACAATGATTCCTAGTGAATGAGAGATTTAGGTATCCAAAGGGGATCAAGTGTGATGGTTCCTTTGGGTACCCAAATACATCGTGTTGGCTTTTGGGGAGATAGTGATGAATGAGCCTTTACAAGTGGAGTTAGTGTTTCGTTTTTAATTTTGGGCCTCCATTCATACTTTAGTTATTTATCTTTTAAATTCATATTATGATTATTTGACTTGTTTTTGTGATGATAGTTGTTTGAAAAATAATTCAATTGGGATTTATGTTTATTCAAATTATTTTTCAAAATACATTGATGTTGATAATCATAATGAATTTTATTATATTGATTCTTTGAGAGTTTATAAGAGTGATGGTCTTTCTTAAGAATAGAATATTGAAAAAGTGGGTTACAATATGTTTTGAATGATTGGTTCTTATTTTGATGATTTTCATTTCCACTCTTTCTTATAGACATACTCTTATAATATGAAGTTAAGCTTTTAGACTTTTGATAATTTGATAAACTAGAAATACTAGATTTTTTATTATATGAAAAAATTTGAATAAACATTTTTAATGATTCTAGTTTATCCTTTAAATTATCATTTTCTTTTATCAAATTTTCATTATGCTATTTTGAAGTTAAAAGACTTTTTTTCCAAAACCTTGAGTTCATCTTTAAAAGTATTATAATCAAAACAAGGTTTAGCATTTTTAATTAAAGAACATGAAAGGGAATTTGAAAATCAATATAAGATTCTACTTTAGCGTTTGCTTTTAAAGTTTTATTTTCTAAACGTAATTTGGAATTAGCATGTTTCAACTTTGAAATTTTACGTTTAGGAAATTTAAGCGCACGAAATGTAGAAATAGAATTTGTTACAAAAAGTGAAGATTTAGATTTTCTTGCCTTGCTATGGTTTCCGTCTTCTCTTTTGCTTGATGTTTTGCAATCAATTGAGTTCAATATTATTTCTCTCTTAGATAGATCTTCCTCCAAGCATGTGTCCTCGTTGATTTCTTCTCTTGGATCCATAAGGAATTCCTCTTGTTCATCATATGTGGAAGGAAGACTATAAGTATTCTCAAGAAATTTCCAAACTTCAAAAGCAGTAGGAAGCGTATAAATAAGTTTGAAAATATTTTGATCTAGAGCACAATATAGACTATTCATAGATTTGGCATTTAAAAACATTTTATTTTTATTTAGAATAATTGGGGACATTTTAATTGTAATATTCCAAACTTCAATATCCAAAGTTTTAAGAAATTTTTCCATAAGTGTTTTCCACCCATTATAATTTTCACCCATAAATAATGGTGGACATAATGAAGTTTTATTTTCATAAAAATTATCCCCACTAGAAGATGCGAGATCATGAAGCGCCATTATTCCCGGTTGCGAATCCGTATTGGAATAACCTACCCTCTGATACCATGTGTTGGATCTTACAGCGCCCTTAGAGGGGGGTGAATAAGGGTTTTATGGAATTTTAAATCTTAATTAAATTTATCAAAGTTTGTGATCAAAGTTTAGAAATATTTTATAAGAAAATATATTTTGATATCTCAGAAAAGATTGTATTGAAGATTCCTTTTTAAACAAGAGCAACAAAACTTTTTGTTAACTGTTGCTAACGTCTGGTGTTAAGTGTTAACGCTGGGCGTTAGCTCTCCAGAAAATATTCCTTAGCACAAAAAGATTGCCACAGTGATTTTACTTATGAAATCTTAAATGAAATACAATTCCAGAAAATCAGAGATAATGAAAATGATTATTGTATTTCAAAGATAATTACACAAATGTTAATTTTAATACTTTAATGAAAATATAAATTAAAACATTCTTGAAGAGGAAATAAAATCAATTGAATAGAACATTAAAAGACATGATTTTATTTCATAATAAATTGAATGCACAAATGTTTGATTTCTATAACGCTAGAAATCAAGGCGAGAATATGTAAAAACACTTTTTGTTGTTTCACTGGTCCTTCTCCCAAGGATCGGTTGGCTATAGCCTATCTAACCCCAGATAAGGCCTCTAGCCACCTCCTAGATCTAACCTCGACCTAGTCGCCACGCACAAGGCGGCGAATTACCCCCTAAGCCGCACAAGGACCTAGTCACCAACAACCGAGGCGAATTTACCCACAGAATCCTTCCCGGAATCCGACGTTCTCCCGAACGATTTCTCCACACCAATTACAGAAAGAATAATAAAAAAGATTACAAGATAAAGTAAGATAAACTCCCCAAGAAATTCTGAAGGTGAAGATGAAGGCGATGTAGACGTTGGCATTCTGGAAGCGTTCATCCTTCGTATAGAATATGCGTTGTAGACCTTCTCCTTCAAAATCTTCTTTAGATCTTCATGTTAGACCAAGGGATATCTCTCAATTGTTGTACACTAGCCTCTCTCAAAAGAATCAGAATGCTGGCTTTCGAGGCAATGGAATCAACAACAAAATAATGAGAGGGGCTGCTCTTTAAATAGGCACGGGAGCTAACGCGTGGCGTTAAGAGTTAACGCCAGCATTAGTGATCGTATATAGCAACTGCTGACATTGTGCAACCGTCGAGGTCGTGGCAGTTTATGGATTCAACGCGGGCGTTAAGAGTCAACGCTGGCGTTATCTCTTGGTGCTCGACGATGCTTCTTCTCGGCGGCATTCCATCTTCGACGACATCCCTTATCGATGAAAAAGTTAACGCGGGGCGTTAACGCTAACACAGGGCATTAGATCTCTTTCCAGAGAATCATCTCCAATCAGCATACTACTCATAGGGATGTGTAGTTATAGTTCCTGTACAACCTGCACACTATAAACACACAAAATACAAGATCAAATACAACACGGTATTTGTTATTCTCAAACTAAGAGATGCAGAACATAGGCTCCAACAGCGAGGACTCGAGGTTGCGATGTGGCTGGTTTAGGTGTCGGAGATCTTTTCGAAGACGAGTGTTCTGCTTTCGATGTTGAGGGAGAGGAGTAGTTTTCCTTTGTATTATATATTTGTGAGATTTTAGAATGTTGTCTGCTGAATGTATAATGGTTTGTAGACTATTCCACCTGGTTGCATTATTGGTGTAATGATTTTGTGTTGATAGACTGATTGCGCTGATGTTGGGAAAAACTTCTTTTTGATTTAACTTAATAAATTATCTACAAGTGACTTATATACCCACATTGTATAGTAAGAGTAAATTGGTCATTAGATGTCTTAGGGTGTCACACTCACCTTAGAGTGTCAAGGCCAAGTCAAGACAATCACAAAATTAGTCAAGTTAAGACTTGCGTCGAATGAAAGTCGATGCAACTTCGACTTGATATCGACAGAACCTTGAATAGAAGTCAAAGCACCTTATTCAGCATGTCGAAGTATAAGTCAAGTCGGCGCAATGTCAAAAGGGACTTGACGTAGAAGGAAGAGCTTGTTGAAGCCATCAGTGAAGTCGATGCAACTTCGACTTCAACTCGACGCAGAAGATGATGTCTAAGTTCAAGCCTTCAACTCGACGGATATGTCAAGAAGTATTCGACGCTACGTCGACATCTGAGTTTAGCAGAGATAAGAAGGAATTCAAAGCCTACTCTGATAAGAACTCATAGGTGCGTCGATATGAAAGAAATTTAATTCGACGCTACGTCGAATACAGTCTGAAAAAGGAAAATTTCTCAGTTGTCTTAATAACACATTTTCTAAAGGACCACCAAACAAAGACAGTTCTCCAACATCTCTATTATTGCCAAGAATGGAATGGAGCTTTCAAGGACACAACAAAAATCATTCTTGGAAGGTATTCAAAATTAATGGATGGGTCGGGAACAAAAGAAGAAAGGAAAATTAGGTGTCCAAGAGAATTTCTTTTCAGGACAGCCCAAAAGAAGAAAGGATTTGAAATCCCAATCATACAACATAAGTATGCAAAAGTGAAGAAGAGAAAAAATAGTTATTATATTATTCTTGTCTGTCGAATAGGGTGTTCTTCTTCTTTCTCCTAAAACCCTAAGACAAGAACAAGTCTTCTCTCAGCACAATAAAAAGAAAAGAGATGCTTCATATTCTTCATTCGGGTGAGCATGCCACTCGCCCCGCTTGCTCCATTTTGGGTGATTGGATGAGTCTAGACATCGTTCCTGACTTGTCTATTCGTCCGCATCAAGGCTGGCTCGCTTGACAAATATGGGGGTTTTACACTGTTTTCAGCTGAAGTGTTCCTTATCGTGAAAGTGGGGTCTAGTTCTTATTCTTCTTATTAAAAGATCTTGTTTAAGTTTTACTTCCAAAATAATGATATATAAATATATAAGAGTGATGATTGTTGTAGGAGTAATATACACAAACAGTTGAAGTGCATAAATAATAAACAGCAAAAGAAATAAAGCAAACAAACAAGAAGCACAATCCAGATGACACAAGATATATAGTAGTTCCCCAAAACCTGGGTACATCTACTCTTCTACCCACTGGTAGGAATCCACTAGGAGTTTTTGATAAGGTGCCCTCACACCAAGGTGATTTTGATAAGGTGTCCACACACCAGGTGAGCTGTTGATAAGGTGATCTAACCATGATGCAGGTTTTTGCTAAGGTGCCCTGTCACCGGGATTAACTTTTGAAGGGAGTTATAACCCTTTACAAGATGGGAAGGAGAAAGGGAAAAGATATATTATTCTTCTCTTTGCTGAGAAGACTCTTGAAGATCCTGATTGGTAGTTGAGTTGGATCTTGATGATGATGTTGAAGGAAGCTCCCCCTGTCTGATTTAGAATAGATGACAGCTTGTGAAGGCTTCTTCTCTAAATTGCAAATCCTCTTTTCTTCTTCTTGCAGTTTTGATCCTGAGCAAGTAATAGTGATTGGTGTCTCAGGATGTATGTGATCTGCAAGAGAAAAGGTTTAGCAAAAACAGAACAAGATAAAGTAATAAATTTGTTCTCTGTTTTTGCCCATGTTCTTCTTTTTCTCTTCTTCTTCTTCTCTTTTTCCTGTACAGAAGATGTAAAAAATGTATTTTTTTTGTCTCTCTTTTTAATCTGTACCGCAATATATTATATATTATATATATATATAATCTATTGTAAGAGAGAGCAGAATATATTCTGCTATATATAATAATCTGCTATATTTCTTCTACTGTATAAAGTCTGTTGTTGTATAAAAGGTGTTGTCCTCTTTCCTTCTTTTGCTTGCTGCAACGGCTATAGCAATTAATGCTTCTGCCAACGGCTATATTATTAAATGCTTGCAAGCTGTAATGTCAGAACAATAATATATATAGCAAGATATAAAATATAATAAAGAAATATTGCTTTAAATAAAATCTGACAGCATATTAAATAAGAAGGATAATTCTGCCTAAATTTCGTGGACCTGAGCTCTCCTTTCGTCGAGCTCATCATTCCATTCATCGACCAGATAATTAAAATTACTGTTTCTGAAAGTCTGCTGGAATTCGTCGAGCGGCGTTCAACATTCGCAGAGCGCCGTTCGACATTCGCAGAGCGCCGTTCGACATTCGTTGAACGCAGAGAATATGTATTAATTTTATTCTTCTCTTTATTTTCTGCCTATTAATTATGTCTCTTTTTCAGTCTTCTTTCTTAATGGGATTTAATCTAAGTTATAAGATATGTTATGATATAAACTTAGATACTAAAGGTAGATCCTAACTCAAATCAAAACTAAGGTTCCAACATATCGTTAGGATGTTCGCGACGATATCGACGAGAAGACCTCAAGTCGACAAGATGTTCACGACGATATCATTGAGATGACTTTATATCGCCGTGAGTGCAAGTGTAGCTGTGATATCTCGTATCGTCGAGATATCCTTTTCAGAAGAAGTTTTTAGAAGACTTGAAGAATTGTCTAAGTCCAAGATGGATCGGCCTGACGGCAAGCTCTGTCGTCGAGATGTTGCTAATATCGCCGAGACAGACCAAGATATTTCGAAACACGCTGTCTGCATTTAATGTCGCCGCCCGATGGTCCAATCAGTGCATACCGTTATGGAATGAGCCTATTGCACTTAAAGGACATCTGAGTAGACCGTTAGACGGTCCCTCAGTCATATAAAAAGGATAAGTGTCTACCATAAAAAAAGAGAGAACACAGAGAACATACGAATCAATCGAATAGTAAAGACGACTGTATGAAGAAGGAACAATCTCTCAAGAACAATACTCTCTTGATCTTTGTTCTCCAAGTCTCAGCCAAGTAACATCGACTAATAAGCTGTGTTCCAGATTGAAGAAAGGATTGGAGAGAAGCATGTGCTCTGCAAGATAAGATATATATCATTTTCTTTTCAAGTCCAGAGGGCCATCAACATCTGGCCTTAGAAGAACTAGCCGGCATTTTCTTTACTCGGTTAAGTGTTCTTCAAGATTTTATCCTATTCATTCTCTGTAGGGCTTGAGGGTCTGATCTGTATGATCTAAGATAGATCTGAGTTTGTAGGGCTTGAGGGCCTGAGTTTGTAGGGCTTCAGAGCCTGAGTTTGTAGGGCCTGAGTTTGTAGGGCTTGAGGGCCTAAGTTTGTAGGGATTGAGGGCCTGAGTTTGTATAGCTTGAGGGCCTGAGTTTGTATGGCTTGAGGGTCTGAGCTATAAGATGTGTGGAGAAGATCTGAGATTTGGAGGAGATTGCTGACTCTAGCACACTACTAGATAGGCGCAGAGGGACAATGAGCTACTCAAGACACATTTTCTTGAGGAACCACTATAGATCTGGTGTACTTGTGTGTTTTACCTTGTGTCTCTTGACTGTGTTGTGATCTGTTCTTTATTTGTTTTTGTGCATAAAATTAAAAACAGTCATATCACATATTCTCTCCCTTTAGGTGATAGTTCCATACATAACAGTTGTCGCTAGTGGAAAAGAAGAGAAAATAACTATTAGAGTGAGCGGTCTGTTGGATCGGTAGGCGCCCTTAGAGGGGGGTGAATAAGGGTTTTAAAAACTTATATTATATTTTGAAATACTTGCTTATGATTAGAGATCAAAATAGTGATTATAAATAAAGATCTAAATTGTTTTATAATAAAGGAGAGGATAATAAACAATTTAGAGAAATAAAGAACAAATCAATTTTATTACACAAAGAGAGACATGATTATTATTAATAAAATTGATTACAAAATTTTGATTTCAATGACGCTAGAAATCAAAGCGAAATATGAAAGACTCTTTTCATTTTCTATACCGACTCGTATCCCCACGAACCGGTTGGCTTTAGCCGATCCTTCCCCGGATACGGCCTCAAGCCGCTCTAGCCAACTCTTCCCCGGATATGGCCTCGAGCACCCCCTAGACCTACACCCGAGACCTAGTCGCCAACACGAGGCGAATTTCAGCCCTAAGTCCTACCCAGACCTAGTCGCTACCACGAGGCGAATTTACTACTCGATTTAAAAGATAAGATGTGAAATAAAAAGACAACAATATAAAAACTCCCTCTATGTGGATCTCTTGGAGAAGTAGACGAAGACGCAGAGTATGATCGTAGTCGATGCGGTCTTTCGTCACGATGATGACGCGTGTTCAAAATCTTCTCCACGGATCTCCTTAAGCCTTCATGGATTTGTGGGAGTATCTCTCTGAACCTTCCTCTCTATGATGTGGCACGAAGCTCTGGAATTCTAGATCTCAAGAGGATGAGGAATACGGAGCCAAGGGGTCCTTTTTATAGCCTTGGAGCTAGCGCCTGCGCTAGTGCTACCGCCGGCGCTATCCCATATTAGGACATATTCTGCGCGGCAGAATCTTCAATTGGAGGAAACTTTTCTCTCTTGCATACTGTGCTCCTCGCTATCGCCTGCGCTATCGGATACCGACTGGCGCTATCTCCTTCTATAAGTTCTCCCGGCAATTGCGCTTAAGCAAACATTTCGTCGATCAAAATTTCGTCGAACGCAGCTACGAGTTCGTCGATCAAATTTTCGTCGAACGCAGTTATGAGCATTTCGTCGAGCGCCGCTAACAGTTCGTCGAACGACAGCTAGTGCCTGCGCTAGGACTACCGCCAATGCTAGTAGTTGTTTTGGATTTGATGGCTCAACTTTGGGGGCAACCTTCTTATGTAATCCTTGAGTCATATGGACTTTGTTATCCTGCACACTAGCTTAAACACACAAGATCAAATACACATAGGATTTGTTATTATCAAACCTAGGAGATGCGGAAGACCATGTTCCAACAAACTCTCCCTTTTGGATAATAACAAATCCATTAATGATAAATAAGAGCATTAATATATAAGCATGAAGAAACATACTTGTGTGTGTGTGAGAGTGATGACTTAGGATAATTTACGATTTTAGCATTTAGAATTGCTCCCCCTAAATACATGCTCCCCCTAAGTGAATGCTCCCCTAATATGTAAGCTATCAACTTAATTAAGCATGTTAGTTTTATATTTTGATAGCATATTATATTTATCATGTTAGTTCTCCCCCTTTTGTTATTAGCAAAAGCGGGAAAGGACACACCACTTAAAAGTTGACAATAAGATAAAGGCATGATCGAGCTTGTAGAGAAGGAAATGATAAGGAGTTTTAGAATAACTTTTATAGAGATATATCAGAGTTTTTAGCAATATAACATTTTCAAGTATTATTATGTTGGTTTATTCCCTTTTTAAATAAGAGTTTTAAGCATACCAAAATAATGTAATGATTTCCAAGTAACTAAACTACCCAGACAATATGTCTACACCCTAGCCCCGTACTAAGTGACGGATGGGCATGATGAGTTGCATACATGTCGTAGGTTGGGGTGTTAGTCCCATATGCAAACACTAGACAAAACTCAACCTAGCACTCTTTCCCCCCAGTGCCTCGCAAGGCCCCACTGGAACCCTCCCCGGATAAGGACAAGACATGACTAGAGATAAGGTTATCTAATGTCTACAACCCTACGCCCCCGCTATGGTGAGATATGAAGTCATGGATACTAATTATTGGAAACATTTAAGCGTTTTAAATCTAATGACATAGCCTATGGCTTTATATTTTTATTTGAATTTATGAAAACACTCACATAGCTATTTTGAAGTCCATTAATAAATCAGAGTTTTAGCATTACAATATTTTCATAGAAATAAATCAGAGTTTTTAAAAAAATCATATTAAAAGCAACCAATATAGAGTTTACCAAGCAAGTCTACCACTTGTTGCAAGAAAGGAATTTGAAGATTCAAGTGATGATGCACACAAAATAAAAGACTTTAAATAAGCATGAAAGCGCAAGGTAAAACAATTATATGGTTATGATGCGGAAGACTTATCGAAATACAAGAAACATCTTATTGTAATCAATGATGGTCCATAAAAGATATATGAGTTCAATTTCATAAAGAAGATGTTTTTGTAGATCATTGTTCAATTAAAATCTTTAAGTTTAACAATAAAGTAACCAAGCATGAAATAATGTTATCAAAAAGAAATTACTACAATGTTATTTTAATTCACAAATTCAAAATATACCAAACATTGTAGAAAGCATGCTAGGTTATCTAGTGCATTTCATAAATAAAGAGTAGTATAGAATTTGCATTAGGATCCAATACTCATGAGAAGAAGTGTTATGGAAGATAATGATGTGCACATAAGTGTATTTTAAATAGAGTAAACAAATGTTTTAATCAAAAATACAAGAAATATGTAAAGTAAAGAGCACAATAAAACACAAATAATTTTACTTCCACAAACTTCAATGCACAACCAAAAATGTACAACTACCAAGGTGCTTTGCACACACAATGCTCATTAAGACTTATCAGGGTACAAAGTAGTGCTTGTGGGATCACAAATTTTGTTTTTAATGTTGAGACTCGTGATCCGGTGTACTTAAGAGTAAGTGATTTTTATTTTGAAAGAAAGATATGGTTTGCACAAGATACTTTACTATTCTTTACAAGGTGCTCAACCTCACAACGCTTATTAAGACTTATCAGGAGGTTCAAGTAGTGCTTGGTGGAGTTATCTTTGTCACTTTATTTTATGATTTTTGTTTTGTACAAAGTTCTCTGAATACACTTGTTTTGCAAACCAATAGAATTTATGAAAACATAACCACTTTTCTTAACTTTTAAAAGTGCAAATAAAAGTAGTGTAGGTAAGATACTTGTGCAATTTTAATTCATTGTATTAATACAAACATACACAAGCATTCTTAGATTAAACACATATGTAGACAATGTCAAAATAAGTGAGTGAATAAAGATCATTATCAAACATAAAACATTTACTCATACTTAGAGACATGTTAAGCTTGGTTCTACACAACTTTTACAATATAATTGATGCACATATTAATAGATATATCAAAGCATGATGAAAACAATGTTCAAAGTAGTTTGAAGGAATGAATTGTAACATTGTATAAGGTCTAAATGATGGGTTAAATCATGCTTGATTTTCAATGAAGTCCATATAGTATTTTTGATATTTTGAAGAATAATTTTGATTTAAGGTTTGAACTCATAAGATTGATCTTGGACTTCCCGAGGTCTACCCTGTGAGAGGTTCGCCCGGTACTAGGTGATGTGATGGGATGATAGCCCAAATCACCCTTTCGCAAGATAGATGTAAATAGAACAGTTAAGTTCAAAATAATAATTTTTTATATATATATTTTTTGTTTTATCTTTTTGTAATTGATTTTTGCTTTTAGAAATAGAATTTAAACAAATGACAAAAAAAACAAAAAGGCAAAACATATTTTTTGTAATTTGGCTTTTGTATTTTTGTATTTGATTTTCGCAAAAAAATAGACTTTAAACAAAAGGCAAAACATGTTTTTTGTAATTTAGTTTTTGTATTTTTGTATTTGATATTTCAAAAATAAAAAATAATCAGAAGTGCAACAACAAATAGTACACATAGATTAATATATTTTTAGGGATTTTTCAAAATTTTAAAAATACAGAAAAACACATAAGTACACTAGCGCCGGCGTTAGCACTAGCGCGAGAAACAGTACACAATTTTTTATGATTTTGAAATTTTTAATTGTTGATCTTGATTAAGTGACCCAATAGTAGTTTCATGCTGAAATTTCAGAATTTTAGGAGATGTCTAGATAGTCCAAATTGCATGAAACATTAGCAATTTTGTATATGACTTTTCCAAATAAACTTTGCAAGTGATATATTTTATTATATCTCCATTTCAATATTTTTAAGGCTTATATTTACCAATGTAGTTTGAAAATGATAGGAAATGTAAGCATGAGAGGACATGAATGAACAAATCAAATATGCATGATTTTAGTGATTAACAATAATGTTCATGCATAATAATACCATGGATAAGCCCTAGATGAGAATACCCAGCCTGTATATCTTGGTAAACAAATAAAGCCTAACATAGACACAGATCTTCTTTAGGCGACAATGTTAGTATGATAAGTTTGAGATTAATGTTATATCAAGATTTGTTGATACAATGTTGCATGTATGTAATAATAGTGATTCAAATTTTAGACATAGAATAAAGTGATGATTCTAATTTATTTATTCATATAGATATAGAGTTGATTCTATGGTCTATGCAAAACATAATAGATTCATATAGTAATCATGATCACAGACTATATGTTTGGAAGGAATAAAATCTTTTGTAGTTATATTTGATGTTTGACTTAAAAGATCATATGATTTTGCATGATTATTATATATGATCATTAATATTAATTCATAGTGATTAAGTACTCGTAATTAATTATTCATGATAATGTACATGAGGAATTTTTAAAGAAAATTCATATTCAACCTTTTCAAATTATTAAATAGGAATGTTGTAAGGTGAATAATGAATATGAGAAAATATGTTTATTTTGAAGAGTTCTGTAATTTTTCTCTTTGGTTTTTGAATATTAAACAAATACATATATTTTTATTGATTTTTCAGAATTTTAAAATTATAGAGAATCAGATACTTGAGCTAGCTCCGACGTTAGATCCTAGCGCCTGCGTTAGTTCACAGAGAGTGCTTATTTTAATCATATGGCCTAGATTTTCTTCGATTTTGCTTCCAATTTTTCTTAATTATATTTGTGCAATGTAAGGCATGTCTAATGAAGTGATGAGACGAGAAGAAATCGCAAAAAGTTGCGGAAGTTAAAATTTTAGTACATGGGTTTCACATTCATTAAAGCTTCATACTCATTAGACCTTAATTCTTGAGTTTTGCACAACATATGCATGAGTGAAATGATCATAAATAAGTGACATAATATTCATGCAATTTTTCAATTCCAATTAGACATGATTATGATTAAACATACTAGGGGTAATCAAAAACTGACATAAATATATTAAATACCTTGTGCATTTTATAAATTCAGTCTAATACCCCTAAAATACACCTTTTAAATCCATTTTGACACTTATTTCATTTAGTCTTAATAATATCATATAACAAATTTAGTTTTTCAAGATTTCTATGACTTTTAGGAAATGGATCTTAGAAGGATAAAAATAAAAGGATAAGTAGATCACTTGAAAAATGATATGACTTTTTATTCAACTTTATTCAATTTCATTTATTTATAAATTTTGATTTTAAAATGTGAAAGTCATATCACAAGTTATATAAAGTGATCATATCATGATAGTTCAATAAAAAGTAAAAACAAAAAGGAAATTGAGCATATCATGAAGTAGAGAATTGATATTTTATTTTGAGTTGATTTCTACTTCATGCAAATGATTGGATACTAATGAATAAGAGATTTAGGTATCCAAAGGGGACCAAGTGTGGTGGTTCCTTTGGGTACCCAAATATAACATGTAGGTTTGTGGGTAGTTAGTGATGAATGAGTCCTTTCATGTGAAGTTAATGTTTCATTTTTAATTTTGGGCCTCCATTCAAACTTTGGTTTAGTGTTATTCTTATATGTAAAATTTCCATTGTGATAATCTTTATATTGATGATTATGATTGTAATGATTATTGAAAGTATTTTCATAGAAAATTTGTGAGCATTTAATTTTATGTTGGGAGAAGATTGATGTTGTAAATGATAGTAATGATTGTATTTTGGAATTTCATTTTCAATCTTTTGAAGTTTTTTGTTTCCATTGTTTGGCTTGTTCAACTTATGAGAAATCATATTCAACTTGCTTTTGGATTTTGCATTATTTTGAGAATGTATGTTTTGAGAATTTTTCTTTATGATTTCCTTAAGCAAGTTGATTTTAGTTTTTAATTCATTATTTTTAATCATTAAATTATGTCTAGCTTTATTATAAGCGATTGTGCTATTTTTAAGAGTGGAAATAATTGAATCTATATGATCTTGATAGTTATTTCTATATTCATCAAATGTTTCATCCATCTCTTTAATTTCAATTTATAGTCTTTGCACTTAGCACAATCATTTATCAAAGATGAATTTTCTAAACATAATTTTTCATTTTGTTCTTTTACTAAAATAAAATCCTTTTTAAGTTTCTTGTGCTTTTCTTTTAATTCATTATATTCTACACAAGTTGTGGTGTTTTCAACTAAGGAGCCATGTGTAGAACTAGATAAATTAGAATTTGATTCTTCATTAATTTTTGCCTTTAAATTTTTATTTTCTAAGCGCAAATGTTTATTAGCATTTTTTAATTTCTTAATTTTGCGCTTTGAAGTTTGAAGCAATTGTAATGTAGAAATAGAAGTACAAAAGATGAGATTTGATTTCCTTACATTGCTTTCGGGAGAGGCATGATTTGAATATATAGTTTCTTTTACATCTTTTTGGCACTCCTCTTCCGAAGACATTACTTCTTCTTCTTTTCCATTTGATGTGTGCTCCATTGATCCGTCATGAGAGGAGCATTCTTGAAGACTTGTGCAAGCTTGCATATTCTCCGGTTCTTGTGATTGTTCCATACCTGTAGAAGGAGAATCATACATTTCTTCAAGAAATTTCCATACTTTGTATGCACTAGAAAAACATTATATTAATTTTGAAATGTCGTGAGATAAAGCACAAAAAATAATATTTAAAGCTTTTGCATTTAGGTGACGTTCCTTTTTATTTGTTTCATCCGCTGGTCTTACTATTGCTATATTCCATGCTTCGATATTTAAATTTTTAATAAACTTTTCCATTAAAAATTTCCACCCTTTATAATTTCTTCCTTCAAATAAAGGTGGTTTAAGAGATTTTTCTTCTTCATAAAAATTTACCCCACCAGTAGAAGCGAGATCATGAAACATCATTATTCCTGGTTGTTAAGCCGATTGGAAAAAAAACCGCTCTGATACCACTTATTGGATCGGTAGGCGCCCTTAGAGGGGGGTGAATAAGGGTTTTAAAAACTTATATTATATTTTGAAATACTTGCTTATGATTAGAGATCAAAATAGTGATTATAAATAAAGATCTAAATTGTTTTATAATAAAGGAGATGATAATAAACAATTTAGAGAAATGAAGAACAAATCAATTTTATTACACAAAGAGAGACATGATTATTATTAATAAAATTGATTACAAAATTTTGATTTCAATGACGCTAGAAATCAAAGCGAAATATGAAAGACTCTTTTTGTTTTCTATACCGACTCGTATCCCCACGAACCGGTTGGCTTTAGCCGATCCTTCCCCGGATACGGCCTCAAGCCGCTCTAGTCAACCCTTCCCCGGATATGGCCTCGACCACCCCCTAGACCTACACCCGAGACCTAGTCGCCAACACGAGGCGAATTTCAGCCCTAAGTCCTACCCAGACCTAGTCGTCACCACGAGGCGAATGTACTACTCGATTTAAAAGAAAAGATGTGAAATAAAAAGACAACAATATAAAAACTCCCTCTATGTGGATCTCTTGGAGAAGTAGACGAAGACGCAGAGTATGATCGTAGTCAATGCGGTCTTTCGTCACGATGATGACGCGTGTTGAAATCTTCTCCACGGATCTTCTTAAGCCTTCATTGATTTGTGGGAGTATCTCTCTGAACCTTCCTCTCTATGATGTGGCATGAAGCTCTGGAATTCTGGATCTCAAGAGGATGAGGAATACGGAGCCAAGGGGTCCTTTATATAGCCTTGGAGCTAGCTCCTGCGCTAGTGCTACCGCCGGCGCTATCCCATATTAGGACATATTCTGCGCGGCAGAATCTTCAATTGGAGGAAACTTTTCTCTCTTGCCTGTTGTGCTCCTCGCTATCGCCTGCGCTATCGGATATCGCCTGGCGCTATATCCTTCTATAAGTTCTCCCGGCAATTGCGCTTAAGCAAACATTTCGTCGATTGAAATTCCGTCGAACGCAGCTAAGAGTTCGTCGATCGAAGTTTCGTCGAACGCAGTTATGAACATTTCGTCGAGCGCCGCTAACAGTTCGTCGAACGACAGCTAGCGCCTGCGCTAGGACTACCACCAGCGTTAGTAGGTGTTTTGGATTTGATGGCTCAACTTTGGGGGAAACCTTCTTATGTAATCCTTGAGTCATGTGGACTTTGTTATCCTGCACACTTAAACACACAAGATCAAATACACATAGGATTTGTTATTCTCAAACCTAGGAGATGTGGAAGACCATGTTCCAACATGGCCCGCTCAACAACCTATATGCATGAGATGGAGGAGATTGGAGATGGTGGGGTTTCCCCTATCAAACTCCAAGCATTTATCTCCATCCCTTTTCAACTTGTGGCGGAGTGCTTCCACAAATCAGCATATTTCATTTTTTTAGCATTTTCATTTTGAATTTGTTATAACTCATTTGATATTGTCTAAAAACAGGTATTTGGTCCAGCTCAGGACGTTATAAAAGCACTCTTGGGAGGCACCCCATGTGTAAGACCCTCTTTTTTTACATTCTTTCCTGGGTCTTACCGCCTAGAACTGTCGTCTTGCGGCGACACCATTACACCCAATGGTCGCCGCCACAAGACGCCGATCCTGCCGACTATTCATCATCATCTAGGCCAACCATAATCAAGGTAATTGAAGTATTAAATGAAACAAGTCCACAGAATCACATTATATATTATCATAATACAAATGTCCACGATGAGAAAAATATTATAAGGAATGAGGGCTTATGCCCGGTACATGATCAAATATAGTGCAACAACACTCTCATTCTACATCTATGCGGAAGCTATCAAACTTTGTCTTCATGCATCTGTAGCTGCTGCTGCGATGACGTGTAGTGGTTGCTCTGCTTCATCCCGTCTTCCTGTCCTGTCTCCTGAACGGGGTCCTGCTGTTCCGACACATCATCCCTAAAATGATGAGGTCCACCGACCGTCAGTCTATAAGACTCAGCACATTCCTCACCGCCTCCGCCCGCGACTCCTAGGCACCGTGCGGGAGGAGGAAGTGGAGGACATCAAGGGGTAAATCAAAAGCAGGTGATATGTGGCTAGACTAGCAGGGTTTATAATTACTGAACATTAAATAATAACCATTCTATGCTAGCAGAGTATAGTACGACAGCAATAAGTAAAAGACAATGCAATATAAAGAAGTATGTATATCAAATAAGAGTAACTACAAATGTAACCTTAACTTATATGCACACACAAAAGCACATAAGCTAAGGGATCTGGCACTAAGGTAAACTCATCGTATAAAAGAGCTCATACTAATTTATATGATGAGGTATCTGATTTATGCAAGAATGTTATGCTATGATATGCAATGCAATGCAATGCAATGGTGCAACTCACGCACACGACTCTGTACTTACAGACCTTTAGTTCCCACTTTTTGGAGGTAGCTAACCTCTCGGGCACCTCCCGTCGTGGTCAAACGGTGGCAGAGGAGCTGGCGTCTCCTCACCTAGGTGAGTAAGTCACACTACCAGACCTAGGCCCTAATGTACATTGTGATACTGGTACCCGATACTCACGAGCTCCTACGTACTAAACTGAATTTGGCCAGGCAGGGTTTAGGGAATCCGTCCCGTTGGACGTGCGGTAAAACAACCTGGCCCCTAATCAAACCACTACCACTGTCTAGTCAACGAACTGCTGTCGGTGTGATGACTAAGCCAGAACCGAAGACCCACCACATCTTATGCATATGCAAATATGTATTAACCCTTACTACCGAGCCTCCAGCTCGCAATTCTAAATCAACATTTATAAAGTAGAGTCTACCGCTCGCCAGACTACACCAGTCTTATATTTAAGCTACGAGCCCACCGCTCGCTAGACTACACCATTCTTATATTTAAACTACGAGCATACCGCTCGCTAGACTACACCAGTATTATATTTAAACTACAAGCCTACCGCTCGCTAGACTACACCAGTCTTATATTTAAACTACGAGTCTACCGCTCGCTAGACTACACCAGTGTTATATTTAAACTACGAGTCTACCGCTCGCTAGACTACACCTGTCTTATATTTAAACTACGAGCCTACAACTCCCTAGACTACACCAGTCTTATATTTAAACTACGAGCCTACCGCTCGCTGGACTATCCCAGTCCTTATTCCGTATAACCCGAGCCTACCGCTCGCAGGAGTATCCCAGTCCTTATTCCTTTTAACCTGAGCCTACCGCTCGCAGGACTATCACAATCCTTCCTTATAACCCGAGCCTACCGCTCGCAGGACTATCCCAGTCCTTCCTTATAACCCGAGCCTACCGCCCGCAGGACTATCCCAGTCTTATTTCATTCCTTCCCAAATTTGGAAGGGAGATTATGTTTCAAGTTCTCCTACTTTACTACTCTTGTCTATTGTTAGTTGATCTTAGAAGCTTGGGATGAATCTTGGACTTCACGTGGATTACCCGGTGAAGGGCTCGCAACGGTACTGGGGAATATGATGGTGACTGAAGCCCAAATCCCCCTTTCCAGGATATTTATTTTGTTTAGTTGCTACCCATTCTGTATACCCATTTGCTCTCCAATTGCTCTCCAATTGCTCTAAAATCCTAGGGTGGATTACCATTTGACTCGGGCAGACATATGTCGGTGTTCTATTGAACACCGAACCATGTCATTCCTAGTGACCGACTATTTCCTTATGTTATCTCTCAATCACAATTTTCACTTCTTGCTAAGTCATCCTTCGCCTCCCCTAAAAGGTCCTTGTCAAATTCCTGAATTGATAGTTTTACTAAACGCACCCCGTCTTTATTTCCGATGACCGCCCTTGGTGACTAATCATTCAACCTAATTGGGCATCTGCAATTCTCTTAGAGTTAGTAACTCTAGGGGTGGTGACCATAAGGAAGGGGGTCCGAATTTATGTTTTCAGTTTCTACTGTTCGCAGACCAAGGTGGAATTGAACTAGGTTTGACTCTTAAGATACAACCTTGGTCCTATCAAGTCCTAATGAGTTCCAAGTTCTTACCATAGGTTCACAATTTGTAATGATCTAACAACCTCAAATCCTACATTTCATACTCTTCCAGGGAATCCTTAATCATAGTTTCTATTCAAATAGATGGGGTGAAAGTAAGGTTTTACGCAACAAGTACCATCTACAGATTTCTATAAATTTTGATAAATTCACAATAGCATAGTATTGATCTAAAAACCTCAAACCCTAAGTTTCACATTTTTCCAAGGATTATTTGACCACGATTTCTATTTAATAAGAGTGGGGTGCCAATAAGGATTTACACTACAAGTACTTGATTATGACCTCAATAAAATCTGGTAAAATTTGTAGAGCATAATATTGACCTGGAGCATAATATTGACCTAAAAATCTTCAAAGCCTAAGTTTCACAACATTCCAAGGAGTATTCATCCATAATATTCATTTAATACAAGTGGTGTGCCAATAAGGGTTTACACTACAACCACCATCTACAGGTCACAATAAATTCTGATAAAATCACAGAAGTATGATATTGACCTAAAAACATCAGTGCCTGAGTTTCATAATTTTCTAAGGAGTATTTATCCATAATATTCATTTAATACAAGTGGTGTGCCAATAAGGGTTTACACTACAACCACCATCTACAGGTCACAATAAATTATGATAAAATCACAGAGGTATGATAATGACCTAAAAACATCAGTGCCTAAGTTTCATAATTTTCCAAGGAGTATTTGTCCATAATATTCATTTAATACAAGTGGTGTGCCAATAAGGGCTTACACTACAACCACCATCTACACGTCACAATAAATTCTAATAAAAATACAGTATTATGATATTGACCTAAAAACATCGGTGCCTAAGTTTTATAATTTTCCAAGGAGTATTTGTCCATAATATTCATTTAATACAAGTGGTGTGCCAATAAGGGTGTACACTACAACCACCATCTAGAGGTCGCAATAAATTTTAATAAAATTACAGTAGTCTGATATTGACCTAAAAACATCAGTGCCTAAGTTTAATAATTTTCCAAGGAGTATTTGTCCATAATATTCATTTAATACAAGTGGTGTGTCAATAAGGGTTTACACTACAACCACCATCTACATGTCACAATAAATTCTAATAAAATTACAGGAGTATGATATTGACCTAAAAACATCAATGCCTAAGTTTCATAATTTTCCAAGGAGTATTTGTCCATAATATTCATTTAATACAAGTGGTGTGCCAATAAGGGTTTACACTACAACCACCATCTAGAAATCGCAATAAATTCTAATAAAATTACAGTAGTCGGATATTGACCTAAAAACATCAGTGCCTAAGTTTCATAATTTTCCAAGGAGTATTTGTCTATAATATTCATTTAATACAAGTGGTGTGCCAATAAGGGTTTACACTACAACCACCATCTAGATATCACAATAAATTCTGATAAAATTACAGTAGTATGATATTGACCTAAAAATATCAGTGCCTAAGTTTCATAATTTTACAAGGAGTATTTGTCCATAATATTTATTTAATGCAAGTGGTGTGCCAATAAGGGTTTACACTACAACTACCAACAATTGCTCTCCATAAATTTTGAGAAAATTGACAGGACTAAAGGGTCACTAAGGGAATCTACTTGAATAAGTTCACAATTTTCCATGGTCATATGAGACATAAATATCATACTTGAATAAATTTGACCTAACCAAATAAATCAATTTTAGAGAAATATATATGATCAAAAATTCCAACAAAAATCCTAAATATGTCTTTCAAGTCAAAGACTCATTTCCCAGAGTTTTGGATTTATCCTTAAAGTTTTGATTCAAGATATTTCATTTATTTAAAAGTGTAACAATTTTTGTTTATTCAAAAACCTTAGGAAATTAATTTCCAAAATATATGAAACTCATATCTATAGTGTATATCCTCATGACATAAAAAACCCCAAGGTTTCAGAGGCATGCATGGAGAATTTCTTCATTAATTTCACAAAATAGGTCATTGGGTAAAAGGGTTACTATTCACCATAACTAGAGATCTTGCATGTGAGATATCGCAACATGCATGAGTCCAAGTGACATCAATTTTTTGTCAGGGACTATCCTTGATCTAATCTACCATCCACTAGAGATTTGAGTGGATTTGACTTTGTATAACCCTAGATTTAGGTGTCACATGGAAAAATAAATGTTTAACAAAACCATGGAACATTTTTGCCCTAAAATTCTGAAATTTATACAGTATAAGTATCTAGGTATATCTCAACCATGCCCAAAATTTCAAGTCATGGTGAAGTCCCAATCAATGGGAATTAACAAAAATAAGTCTGGTTCACTATTTAGACCAGTCTCACTAAAACGGCTACATAGGGTGCTAGAGTTGTCCAAAAATAATGTGCTACATATCAAACGAAAGGTAAGATCACCATCTACAACTTTTATGTTGGGCACTCTTTCCAAATATGACTGGAAGTAGGGTAGATTTGAGCTCAAAGTGTCTGCAATATATGTGACAGAATCTGTATTTATTTATATTGGTCTGCGAGTATCATCACATTCAGATCGGACGGCAGGGAGATCGTCATCCTCCCTGAGCCGATGGTCCCAATTTCACCGCCCTGGAACTACTTTGGAGCTCGATTCCGGCCAACTCTTGTGGTCTCCGGCCTAACGGACGACGTCAACACCTCCGAATGAGGTTTGACCGTCGATTAGAGGTGATATCTCGGCCAGAGGTGGCCTATAGGGGAAATGGGGGAGGGGACTTAGAGGGGCTTTGGAGCCCGATCTGTAAAATGACAAACTCGTCATTACTCAACTAAAATTAAAACGGGAAGAAGGGAGGACTAGCACAGGGGGAGAGGGGAGGAAACTTGCCTTGATTTGGCTTGAGGTTGAAGGAAGCTCGTGTTTGCCATGACTGAAAATTTTGTTGAGCTCCCATGGTGATCTCCTATTTCTGAGCCCGATTTCCTCTCCAATGTTGGGGCTTTTCCTCCTCTCCACTTCAGGAAGCTAGTAGGGTGAGTCAATTCGGTTGGAGGAGCTCCTATTGTTAACAATCATTGAAGGTGGCGATTTCCTCTATGTTGCACCTCTCAGCCGGACACTACCAGAGCTCCAGCTCACCCAGGATTTACTCCTCAGACAGAATTCAAGCAAAGTGGAAGAGAATTGGGTCCAATGGCAGCCCATCCCATGGGTTGCCATTAAAGTGGCCGGCCAACACCTTCCCCCACCTAAATTTCTCCCTCTACCCAGCTGCCACCTCACTCAAATTTGTAGGAAATCTCATGGGGGAACTGAGAGGAGGCTTTGGGGAGAGGAGACACATGCCATGTGGCATCAACTCCATAAATCACTGCTTGTCTCATTCAAAATTGGGGGAAATCCCAATTCTACCCCCTTGCATGTCACTCCCTCCTCAAATTTGAGGGCATGCATGGTCATGTGCTATTGGGCTGCAGGATGGGCTTCATATTGAGGCCTTAGCCCATTGGAATAGGCTTGGGCTTCTAATTTCTTCTTTAGGGCTCAACTTTGACCAAGGTTGACTTTGGGGTTGACTTGGTAAATTTGATGGGTTGACTGTCCAATGTGTTGGTCTTGAGTCCCTTAACACCATATAATATTTATTCGGTCTTGGTGATTCCCCAGTTGGGCCAATTTAGCATATATGTGTGATTTGACTAAAATTGGGGAAATGTTGACTTTGGTCAAATTGGACCAATTGATGACCTATAAATGGGGCTTATGAGTCCATTTCACTCCAACTAGGGTTTGTAATACATTGGTGGGGTTAATTTGATCATTTGAATCCTAGTTGACCCTTAATAGGGATGGTTGACCTATTTCAAGCTAAAGTTGACTTTGACCAATTTGATCAATTTAGTTGACCCCAACGGGTCCTAAATGACCCAAGGGATTCCCTAGGGTGTTTAGGAAGAGTAGGTGGGGTTAATTTGTCATTTTGAAGTCTAATATCAAGTCATAAGCCATGGAGTCAAATTTGGCTATTTGCACACCAAGGCGATTTTCACTTATTCACCTTGGTTCTTAGGGCCATTTTGATCTCTTAGAGGAATGTCATGACCTTTCCATGACAAAATGCACCTTAGGAGTCTAGTTGTTCTGGGGATGTTACACCATGTTTATCTCACTTTTCATTATTTTTCACCTACATTACCTGATTGCATGATGGTCTAGCGGGGGACTCTAAAACCAGCCTAGTCGAACCTTATTTTTGTGTGTTGCATGCTACATTTTTTATGCTAAACCTTTTGTAGCAATTATGTTGCGTGTCTTTACCTTTTGCAAGATATCTCATGCTTTTGGACTGCATTGGAGGAACCTTGTTGATTCGGGTAACTTTGCTCCCCTCTCATTTCCTTCTCATTCATTTTATCTTTACATCATTAATATCATTGCAAATTTTAAGTGTGGGGTAAGGTTGTGTGTTGATTCATTTTGTCTCGCTTATTTTGTAAGCATTATATTTGATGAAAACTCTTGGATGAATCATGTTTATCAACTATGCGGGTATTTTGTTATGTTTGCTCTATCATCTTTGTCAACTATGTCCTCTATGGTGATGACGGTGTTCTATTACTTAGATTATGTTATCAACCTCTAGTGTCCTATTTTCTCTTAGTTTCACTTTTATGAAAAGTAGATTTAGATTAAACGTATTGAGATAGAGTTGTTTTATATTTCATTTTGAGTGCGCAATCTAAAATACACTTGCATGATTCATTGCATGGTAGTGACAATTGTTATTGAATGCATCGGTGTGTGAAATCTCTATAGAGATGAATTCCACGCTCGCTTGAAATCAGGGAGTCTGTCTTAATTTTGGGGTTAGTTTGCCATAATATTGAAGCATTGTATAATCAAAGTTGTGTTGGAATAGGATTTAGGTCTTCTCTTTAACTGATTGAGCCTTTTTTATCATTCCCTGCTCATTCACCCTTGCTTTGACATGTTGATCATGTACCTTATTAATTTGTTCCCATCTTTTATTTGTTGAATTGGTTCATTTGTTATGTGTGTGTGTGTGTGTGTGTGTGTGTGTGTGTGTGTGTGTGTGTGTGTGTTGTTAAGAATTAAACTTGTTGTAAGTTTATTTATCTTTGATCACCACGCCTTAAGCCTACACCTAATGTTTCATCCTAATTAAGTCCCAGTGTTTCATCCTAAACAAGAGAGCTTTGGGCATTATCAATGGTGGATTCAATTGTAGATTTTCCGGGTGTGAGCGAGCTTAGAATCCTAATTTGATAGCTATTCTTGCTTTCTTGTTGCATTCACTTTCAGCTTAATCAACAATTGCAATAATTATACAAGTTACATTTCTCCATTGTGTGTTTAAAACTGAATGTATGTTCATATTTCTATTCTAATACAATTCTTTACCCTTTTTCTCTCTAGTGATTCAACGAAAAATTGTGACACTATTTCTTGATTCATCGCTTTGTGGTTGGGTACTGCCATCTTCATGGGGTGATTGTTGTTTGCTTGGGCAAGTAAATGTGCAAGTGTGTTGGTATGTAATACGCTCATTTCATATAGTATTTTTACCTGATCTTTCACATGCTTTTCTTGGATTAAGTATGTAATTCCTGCTATATTGTATATGATTTTCATCATTGGTTGTGCTGCGTGAAACATCTGTTGTTGAGCTGAGATTGGTTCAGATGTGTTAATTTTCTAATTTGTGTGAATATTTGAGCAAGTTTCTTGGTGCACGCCTGTGTGACTTTGGTGCATGTGCGTGCATGTTCTAATTATTATTTCGGTGACCTAGGGTGGAATTCTTGAGTGCTATCATTGGGCATGCTCTTTACTCATGCACGCCCACCGCAGACTATTCGTAATTCCCGCGCGCACTCTTACCCTTAAATTATGAGTTCTGTTGTTTGGCGTGAATTTTAGTCACGCCCGCCCGTGCACATGCTTTGTGTGGTCGTGCGCTTTCATTCTATTAAATTCTAAGTTGTCTCATCTGGCGTGCGTTTTATTGAATCATGCCCGTGCTCCAACGCACGGCCACCTGCAGGCCGCCCCTTATGTTCTGCAATGTAGCGCGCACGTTCTTGCACATAATACCACACGAGCTGTGCACGCTCCTTTTTCCTGATGCTATTTAAATGATTGTTAGTGCTTCATTTGGAGGATCCAAAGTCTGGAGCTTGTCCGCCTTGCGCTTCTTCCTCGGACCCTCTCAAGCCTTCTATAGTGGATTTCAAACTTCATCCTTCACTCTCAAGGGTACCTAAAGGTACTTTGAAGTGTTCTTTGCATTTTTGGAGTTATTGGAAGACAATATTCATAGCTTTGAAGATTGGAAATAGACCCAAGAGAAGACGGGCCATCGAAGGTGGTGAAAACTCCTCCCGTACCCCGGACGGCAGTCGTACGTAGCAGAGCCATTCAAAGACGGAAATCCAAACCGTGCTTTCTTTCTCTCTCTCTCTCTCTCTATGAAAGAGACACTTATTCCTCTCATTATTGGGAGACACTTTTTTCTCGCTCAATCTGTTAGTATTTATTTGAATGTTGTGATGAATTAGAATTTGTTGATGACTAAATGCTATCATTACACTTCTGTGAGTTGAACCTTAAGTAAGTTTAGATTTCTTCAATTCTAGTTCGCAATTTATTCTCATCAAACTAATCGATCCCACTTAACTTGCTAATGATATTAAAATCGGGAGATAATATCATTTCATGCTCCCTGTGGATACTATAACTCCCGAGTGAATTACTTACTACTTTTAATACTTGTGGCCGGCACTCTTATCGTGAATCAGTCCACGTTAACTTCCACTTCTTCCTTGCTTGGCGGCTTTAAGAAATGGAGAGAAATCTCTTCCTTCTAGCTTCTGAATGATGGAGATGGCCTAAGGGACGAATCCACACTTCTAGGGATGAAAAACGGTGGACTATAGCGAAATATCCCGAAGGATCTGATTAACATCGTTTAAACCTATATTTATAGGTTGTCGGAAAAAATAGTCATGTACAGTCGTGCGTCCGATCGTGCACGAAGGATTGAAAATTCGGTGCAAAATGGTGGAGCCCTTGCAGGTAGAATGGGTCATGCGACAAAAGATACGCACGAACATGCGAGCACAATGGCGCATAAGCAACCGCAAATTTTTGAAATCGTCGGGAGCTGAAGCAAATGAACACGCATGAATGTGCATGATTAATCTTGCACGGTCGTGCGAAACCCTTAAATTCACACCAATCATGCGTTTAGAATGCACACTGTCGTGATCGACTAAAATGCATGGGCAGACTTAGAACTTAGGATTTTCAGGGGTTTGGTCGTGAATGCACAGAGTCATGTGGCAAGGACCACGCACCGTCGTGCGTTTCATAGCAGATTTCCAAAACTGCACCTCAAGCACCCCATAACAACCACAAGCGAAATTATAAGGTACACAAAGCATATAATAGCAAAAATACTCAAAGATGGAGGGGGAGAAGTATCTCTCCCACACTTGAAATACAAAGAGTGCACCCAAGCTAGATCAAAAATGCTCTTATATGGGCTTTGATCAATATGACAAATATGATGATGAATCCTATCAAATGAGAAGCTAATCAATGCAAAGGAGAGTTATATGGATGCCAAAAGTACTATATAAAAATCACTCATCAATATACCTGAATCTTGACAATGATGATTAAATTGTGTAGATAAGATCCCCCCATCACCCTCCATCAATTTTTTTTTCTATGCGAAATATCCACATGAAGCGGATATAATCATATATAATGAGAAGATAATAGTGCTTCCCTCCTAGTGAAGCAGCACTGGCAGGCCCCCAAAGGTCAATGCGAAGCAAACTGAGAGGTTCACTTGCCCTCCTAAACAAAATCTGGGGAAATGGAAGTCGATGTGACTTTCCTTTTGCACAAGTGTCCCAATGTTGATAGGAAAGAGTGGATTGAGGTAGGCCATCAACAAGGTTTATACGTTGCAATAATAAGAGTGATGCATAGTTGAGATGTACAAGCCTATGATGCCAGAGATGAGTTGGAGTTATGCTGTTTGCCTGGCTACAGTTGAGAGCATTCGACCCCATGGGTATCAGAGTAATGGTGAAGATGTTGTTGGGATTCGTCTAAGCTGGGGAAACAAACGAATTTTAAGTTGAGTCGATAATATGGCAGACTCTGTGATTGAAGAAAACTTTCTATCCCTTCGTGAGAAGCTGCCTGACGCTTAACAAGTTATGTGTGAGTGTGGGCACAAGCAACACATTGGAGATGAGATTTTGCTCACCATCAGTGGTTTGGACAGAGATCATTTATCTGTCTTCTATTGGATCTCTCTTGCCGTCTTGTAACAAAACCTCGGATTTGAATGTGTCGTCGAAAGATACTAATTGGGCCATGTTATTGACCATATGGCTAGAGCAGCCGTTGTCAATAAACCAGAGGAATGATGATTCATCTTTGGCCATGTTGCAGGTAAATAAATACTGATCTCCTTCTGTCTAAGAGAACTTGACTTCTTCTTTCTTCTAGTACCAACAATTTTGTGCTTAAAGATTTGGTATTTTACACGTTTTGCATCGGAAGAAGCAGTCATTTGATTCGTGATTCGTGATTTTGTTTCTTGCATATAATACATTTGGAGGAGGTGGTTGATTCTTTAATTTTGAATCTACTTCTTCCCTCGTGCATGGTTTTAAAAGTGTTGAACATTGAGTTTGTATTTCCTCACACTCGTTGTTTTTCTTTTTTCATGTTATCTATGTCTGAAGTTTATCTTGGTTCTTTATCTCCTGGTTGTGCAGGTCCTCATGAGATTTTATGGACCCCATGAGCTCGGTGAGGGAGAGAAAATTCAAGTTGTGGGCTTTCAGGATAGAAAAAACAATGTGGTTGTGAGTTTTTAGGAGAGATCGAAGAACTTTTTCAAACACTTGTTGCTCTTCTAAAGGCCCTCTAGGTTTCTTATTTGGTTTACTAAACTTGTTACTTTAACAAAAAAGTCTTGTGATGTTTCTCCTTCCTTCGTTAATAAAGAATCAAACTGGCGACGTAGAACTTGGAGTTTGATTTTTATTACCTTTTTCGTCCCTATGCATTCATTTTCTAGTCTCTCCTATGTTTTATGACGACTTTGATCCCATTATTCAGGGATAGATTGAGCTGGAGATGTCTTGCTGAATGAGATGCAGGGCACACGCATCTCACATTGAATCATCTTTTGAGTATTTTGGAGGAGTGTCGTCGACGACCTTCCCAAAAGGCTTCATTCCGTCATACACATTCTCCCAGAGATCCTGTGAGTGCCTCAGGGTTTCTATTTTATTGCTCCGGTGAAGATTGTGATGGAGGAATGAGTGTGGTTGGGTATGAGGGTAGATGATGAAGCCATGATGATCGAGTCACAAGATGATTTTTTCCCTTCAAGCACTCTGATACCACTGATAGATTATCTTCTTATTTTATTGATACAGAGAAAACAAAGGAGACAGGAAGAGAGGATAAAAAAGGTTTTACTTGAATCATTCATACACATACATAATTAGAGGTACATGTAGTTATCAACTGATGGTTACATTAAAATTAATTGTCCGCCTATGTTTTATAGTACAATTGCACAATACTATTACATCACTTAATATTTTAATTTTAAATATGATTAATTAGAATAACAAAATTTATGTATTTAGTTAATACCAGATATTTATAATAAATTCTAATTGGGTATCTGTTGAATCCGGGATATCGGCAGCCTGCAAGCGGTTTGGTTCGGTTCGATTTTAGGTAAAACCGAAACCGAACTGAATAGACTCGGTTTTTACACATCCAAAATCGAAACCGAACCGAAATGGATCGGTTTGGTTCGGTTTTTTAACATCGGTTTGGTTTTTCGGTAAACCTAAAACATATTATCCCTCGAAATAATTTTTAATGTTTGCCCAAGTGCTTTTCTAATAGTAAATCTAGAAAGCAGCTCATCAACATTGAAGGTAAATTCAAAAAACACAATAATATTTAGATTAACTAGTACAATTAATATAATAAGTTCAAGTATTAGTTTAAAATAAAAATCAATAAGTACAACATATTTAATTTACTCATTCACGCTCGGGTAATTGTTACAAACTTATGATAAGATAAGATAAGAGATATTACATAGTCTCGTTATTTCGGGTTCAACTTTAAACTCAATGTTCACAACCTCATGCTTTCATCCGACGGGACAAACTCCAAGTTCAAACTTATAATCGGTTCGGTTTTCTCGGTTTACCGACCCTATAAACCGAAAGAGAACCGAATAAACTCGATTTTCAGCCCCCTAAACCGAAACCAAACCGAACCGATCGATTCAGTCTAAATTCGGTTCGGTTTGGGTCGGTTCGGATCGGTTTGGTCAGTTTCGGGTTTCTGTGCACACCCCTAGATATCGGTTCAACGGAGTTCAGACTAAGAGAGGGTAGCTTGAGTTACTTAACTCGCAGTCGAACACCTAAGACCGGATATTCTGAGTCTAGATTTGACACTCACTGTTGGTGGATTAAAAAGCCTACACACGGACACACGAGCTGCAGCGAGAAGGTCCCGTCGCACACCCGGAAGTTTCTTACGACTTCCCCTCCCAAAACCATGTGCCGAGCTCGGCAACTTGAACGGCACGGAGAAGAAACACGAAAGGCGCGAGCTCTAGGAGGTTGGGTCTGCCGTCTCCTAGGTGCTATGTGGTCCTATTTTTTGGTAAAACATCTCGATGGTAAATTGGACTTTATTGGCCTGCGGGTAGCGACCTCCCTCTTAACCAAAATACTATTGTCATACCTGAATTGTCTGTAGATAGCAGTCTCCGCCTTGACGTGAATACTATTCCCAGACCCCGACGATCCGCTACTATCAAAACCACCAAAAAACTGATGCTTATTGACCTGGGCAAGCTTAAAGGCCAGGATGACCTGAACTCGCCTCGCCCTTCTGGCAATTACCTGAGGGCTAGATTGATCCGGGCTCGCCTCGCTTACTCGGCGGCGAGTATACCTTGCTACCCGGGCTTGCCCTCTAGAAGGCGGGTTGAACTCGCTCTTTGCCCTGACGTTCTCGCCTCGCATACTATTCCCAGACCCTAACGTTCTTACTAGCTCGCAAAGGCGAACCTTCCTTCTGCTCTCTGAATACGGGTTGTAGTGTATTGAAATATGTTATAAGGAAAATAGGCAGAACTAAAAGAATCTAAAGTATAGATAACAAAATTCCCCCCAAAAAATCGAATTTAGAATTTTCAGCTCTTCTCCATGTTGTAGCCTCTCTGTCTATCTGGCAAATATCACGCCTTTCTCATCCCTCTATTTAAACAAGGCTGTTTCTTTTGCATCTCATGCTTCTTCGGCACTTCCATCACTCGTCCCTTTCTCTCCCTTCTCCTCTTCTAAAAACCCTGCGCTTTCGTCATCTTTGGATGTCTTGATACCACTCTCTTCTACTCTGTTTCTTGCTCACTGAGCTTTAAAATCATGCCGTCGATGTTGTTTCCGGCGGCTTTACCCTCATACATGTATTCAAATTCTATGCACTTTCTTGACATGTGCACGGAGAATCTCGGATGCGAGACCGGCGCAACGTGCTCGGCTAACGAGTTGGAAGCAGGGGCGGTTATAAAGATGAGCCCTCCGCAGCCGGCGAAGTTGAATGAGCGAAAACGGATGACCGCCGGAAAAATGTCCGAGTTTCCGCCTCCGATCACGACGCTTCTGGGGCGAGGGCGGCTGCGCCTTGCTAGGAAGAGAGAGGAAGGAAGACTTTTGATGTTTCCGTTCAAGCCTTCTCTTTTTGAAGCTGATAGGTCCGGCGGGCGTGTTCTGCTTAGATTTCTTCCGAGCGGGGAGGTGAAAGAGAAGGAGGAATCAGAAGCGAAGGAAGACTCGCCGGAAAACGATGAAGATGGAGGAGTCCCTGTCTATGGAGGCGGAATGAAGTTTAGAAGGGTGGGGAGATGTAACGAAGAGCAGGGGGGAGGGTCTGCGAGGAAGAGGAAAACGGCGGCGGCTTTTTTTAACTCCGGCGCTTACTGTGTGGCTAGATCATAAAGATTGCGCGAAAATGGGCGGCGGCAATTTTTTCTTCCGGGAAAAAAATTGCTGTGCGCTGGCGCTTCTTTTTTCTTGGTATACTTCTTGTCAGGATCATTTTTTTCTCAATGAAATAATTCTGAAAAAACTAATTTCAATTCATTTTATTTGTCATTTAAATTTCCTCTTCATTTCCCTTGCTTTCAATTCTTCTATCCAGACAAGTTTGGCTTCGTTTGGCATGGCTTATTTGTTCCGCTGGGTGAAAAACGTTCTTATCATAAAATGTAAGACAAAGGTTATGACGGCCACCAAGAAAATAAATTAATTTTGAGCATAAAATGCATGAATTTTTTAGGTGAGGTTTGGCGTTAAAAAACGACGGTTCATGATCATCGCGTTCATGACCGCCACCCAGCGGCGGAACTAGGATTTCGAAGTCGCACGGGCACAATTAAAGTACTATCAATTTTTTTTGATGATATATTTATGTAAGGAAAATATTGAACAAAATATTACACAACATAGCATAAAAGATCTATAAATTGTTTGTCAAATACTAAAAACTTACAGTTCAACAAGATACTTTCCGCTGGCACATGCTCTGAAAACGAGAAATAATAGTTTCTGTTGTAATAGTTTCTGCAACATCTTTTTCAATGTACGCAACCAAGCAATCATTCATCCATTCATCCCCCATTCTATTTCGCAACCGATTCTTTATGATCTTCATTGCAGAAAACGTTCTTTCAACAGTAGCTGTAGCAATTGGTAGGAGGCAAGCCAATTTCAATAATCTAAAAACTAACTGATAGTGATCTTGTTTTTTTAATTCCACAATTTTTTTCAGAAGATCACTAATTCCTTTAACATCAGAAAAGGTGTCCGTTGATGTAGATTGCATATCAAAAATATATATGTCAAGTTGTCCTTCAAGTAACTGCAACTCTATTGGCGTAAAATCATACGGATATAATGCAGCAAGGTGAAGTAATTTTTGTTTATCATATGAACTAAAATGATCCTTTGGGTCTAGACAAGCAACACATAAGAGTAATTCTGTATTTACTTCATCAAAACGATCATTTAGCTCATTTAGCATCCAATCAAGCACTGCATTAAAAAGTTCAATCCTGAAATAATGTTTATTTGTAATCTCACGTGCATTGCGTCTTGATCTACCTTGCTGAACAAACTTTTCATCCATATTAACAATTTCTATGTCATGTTTTCTACAGAAAGTTGAGACTTCAGTCATAAAAATTTCCCACTCAACTTCATCATTTCTCATCTTCAATAATAATAGTTTTGACAATTTTACGAAATGCATTGCATTTAAAATATCTTGATCTTTTCTCTGCAACGCTTGGGATAGTTCATTTGTTTTTGATAAAATATTTTTCATCAAATGAATAACAAATGCAAATTTGAAAGTCAAGATAACTTGGACAAGTACGCCTGTCATTCCTCTTTGATTTCCATCTGCCCCATCAACTATGATAATCTCAAGCACATCAATAATAGAAGAGAACATGCGAATAAAATTTAAAGCTGTGCCATAATGTGACCTCCATCTTGTGTCAACATCGCGTTTGAGCTCTAAAGGTTGATTCAACCCTTGTCCACTTTCCAAGTCCCCACATCCAAGCTCTCTAGCAACTCGATCAACTTCCAAGGCTCTAAGAGAATCAAGACGTTTGCAAGAGCCACCAACAACATTCATTACTGTGTTAATAAGTGTGAAAAGCTCAGCAATATCAGAATTTTTTTCTGCAACTGCTACCAGTACCAACTGCAGTTGATGTGCAAAACAATGAACATAGAAAGCGCAACTGTTCTCATTCAAAATTAAAGCTTTTAACCCTCTGAACTCTCCTTTCATATTGCTAGCACCATCATATCCCTGCCCGCGCAATTTAGAAATACTAAGACCAAATCTCATAAATAAATGATCTATAGCTGCTTTAAGGGATAACGCGGAAGTATCAGCTACATGAACAAACCCAAGAAGACGTTCTGTGATCGTGCCATTGGAAGTAACATATCGTAAAACAACAGACATCTGCTCTTTTGTAGATACATCACGTGATTCATCAACTAAAATTGCATAACAGTCTTCTCCGATTTCTTGAACAATTTTATTTGTTGTCTCTATTGCAATAGCTGATACTAATTCTTTTTGAATCTTAGGCGATGTAAGTTTACAATTTTGAGGAGCATTCTGTAACACAACTGAGTTGATTTCATTATTATGTGATGCAAGAAACTCCAAAAGCTCAAGAAAATTTCCTCTGTTGGTAGACTCTTTAGTCTCATCATGACCACGAAAGGACAATCCTTGTCGTAACAGAAATCTAATACAATCGACTGAAGCACATTAACGAGCGCGATATTCCAAACTTTGTTGTTCATCTTGTCTTGCAAAAGCAATTTGAATACCCTGTCCTTGATTCATCAAAGACTCGCACAGTTTTCTAGAGGCATTATGTGGAGTAGTGTGACTTCCGACATGTTTGTCCAGTACTGATTTCTCTTTCCAAATTCTGAATCTTCTCGTGGTAAAAGTAGGCTCACAACCCCTTTGAGGAAAAATATAACAGTAAATGCAAAATGCTGCATCTTTTTCTTTGCTGTACTCTAACCAGCCTTTAAACTCGTTAAACCAACTCTTATTAAAACGTCGAGCTTTGTTTCCAATTTCTGTTTAGGGAAAACTTTCTAGATGAGGTTGGCAAGGACCCTTTTGCAAATAATATCTTCGAATGGATTCTTGAATGTTTGCATCGTATGAGTTTATAGGAAGTCTTAAGCCCGGGTCTGAAGGTAAATCTTCAATTTTAAACTCTTCTACGCGGCTTCTTTTACCAGTGAGAACTAACTCCTGAGAATCTATCGAACCTTGACATGCTCCCTTTTTAGAAAAAAATTTCTCCATTGGCCACTAATTAAACACGCTGCAAAAAAACCGATGGGACATTCCCGTTAGCGCAACTAGGGCTAAACGACGGGACATTCCCGTTAGCGCAACTAGAGCTAATCGATATGCACATCAAAAACATCACCGATCCGGGCTTACCGCCACGGGTAGGCTTCACACAGCATGCCTAAATCCGGAATCGCACGTCGGATTACTAATGCAAAAAATATGCCGGGGACGGACACAATCGACCCGGAGGTTCGCAATGAACCGAGGGAAACACACACCCCTTCCAATTGAAGGCGGGTGGCCCTCCTAAGCAAAGTAAAATAGAAAACAGGGGAACAAGAGTCGTTACCCTTGACGCGTGTTTCTCTCGACGATTGGAGCTCCAAATCGACCCTTCACAATAGTGTGTACCTAAAACACACAACAGATAAATCATATACACACGTAAATGAAATCCCACCTTTCAGTGAGAAACATCATAAAAGCTAAAAATATCATAAAAGCCCTTTCCAAACCAGTCTGAAATTTCTCATCTCTGTTCAATCAAATGGTTTTTAAAGAAGAAAACATCATAAAAGCTAAAAATATCAACATACTGGGGTCAAATTGCTAATCACCTTCAAAATTGCCTCCTTTGGTACTGATCTCAATAGAAAAAGGATAAGTCACGCCAAGCTGAAACGATCCTAGATTTCACCAGTTGCCACCTGAGATATCTGAAATGGTTAAGAAGAAGAAGAAGCTCTTACCGTCGCCCCAGTTGCCCTCGCCCGAATCGCGCCGCCCGCCCTCGCCCGCCCTCGCCGAAATCGCCCAAATGCGCCCAAATGCCGAAATCGCCCAAATGCGCCCAAATGCCGAAATCGCCACTGTACCTAATATTCATTCAGCGATAATTATGCTCGGGCATGTGCCCGAGCGTGCCCTCACGTGCGTCCGCCCCTGCCGCCACCACCGCGTCAAACGAAGCCAAAGCCAAGAGTTGTACGTGTTATTTCATTCGATTTTTTGGCCCTGATAATATGTATATATATATACACACACGAGTGACAGTGCACGGGGAGTCCCCCGTGCCCCGCGCGACAGTACCATGCCCGTCTCCTGCGGGCTTCACCTGCCCCCGGCGGGCTTCACCTGCCCCTTGCAGGGATCGCACACCCCCAACACGCTCCCAGTTTTTTCGTTTTATTTTTTCGCCCGCCCCCAGCACGCACCCAGTTTTTTCGTTTTATTTTTTCGCCCGCCCCCAGCACGCACCCAGTTTTTTCGTTTTATTTTTTCGCTCGCCCCTTACCGGAGGGCGAAGCCCGCCCCAAGCCAGCCCCAGATCGGCGGTCTACGCCCGCCCCCGACCGGCGTTTTTTTAATTATCTTTATAATTATTCATTTTTAAGGGTTTTTTCATTTCTTTTTCTATTATAGTTTTATTTTTTAAAATACTGCCTTAAAATTTAAAAAACTAAAAAACTGAATAAAAAAAGAAAGCCGCATGTGGGTGATTGTGTCATGCGAAGTAAAAGAAAAATGTCCATTCATATATAAAGTAATGTAAATGTTAATAACAACTTGCCAGGTGGTGTGGTGGTTGTGTCTTGAGTCAATATATTACAGGTTTTGGGTTTGATCTCATGCAAGCGCAATTTTGCAATTATTAAATTTGTAATGAAGATAAGGATAAAATCGTAATTTCACGTTGTAGGGTAGTGACTTGAAAATAAAGGTTTAAGACAACATATCATAGTAGATATAGGAGATCTAGTAAAAATAATATGTGGTTGGATTTGATTTCAGCGAGAATGAACGGCTATGATTGACTTGATGGTAAAACAGTTACACCATAAGTGAATATCTTTATATAGTAGTAAATATATATATATATATATATATATATAGTAAAAAAAATCTATATAGAGGTGTTTCATCTGGGAAAGGGGCGAAAGTGCACTATATTGTGAAGTGCGGGTATCCAATGATTTGTGTGGATATATATGCACACATCTCAAAGCGCTTTACGATATATGTGCTTTGAGATGTGTGCAGGTATCCACGCGGACTGTTGGATACCTGCATTTTACCGTAAGGTGCACAAGGTCATTACCCATAATAAGACCCTACGAGCGAGTGCGCCCACTTCCTACCGATATGCAAGGCACCGTCAAAGTCTTCTCTTACTACGATTATTTGCTCCCACACATGTAGCATTCGTGATTGGCCTCCTCAAATGTATATCAATAGAAAGGTAGGGTGGCTAAGCTAGTAAGCTCCCACCGATGGGGATTGTAATGTTTAGTCACACCTAGTCTTGATTTTATCGACTCGGAAATTCATCCGGCGACTTCAAGGTCACCAAAGAGGCCTCAAGAAGACTCAAATATTTCTGATGAGATCCATGGAACTATTCTGAGATAACAAATAAGAAAAGAGAAGATGGATGAAAATGAAATTCCATTAATATTTTCTCCATCATTTTGTCATATGTAAATATAAATTGAGTAATTAGCTTAATGGGAATTGTGTTATCAATTCGTTTGATTTTGTCAATGTAGAGGTGGTCTTTTTCAGGTAAATAAAACAATACTATTTTTCCTATCGTTTTGATCTTGTTGTTTCCTTTAGAGTTTTAGCTGTCATTGTTGTATAATTATGCATTTTGCCTATTCTCTTATTTTTTCCTATGGTTTGACTTTGTCACAGCAGCAGCGCGCGGGCAGAGTCTGCGCACGGGCGCCACGAAAGGCACGCACTTAGCAGCCGCGTGCACTCAGCGGCCGTGCACCTGCATAGGTTGCTCGCGCGCGTTCAGCAGGCCGTGTGCGCGTCGTGCGCCCCCGCACACATGTCGGTCTTCCGCCGTCGTCGTTCGTCAACGCCACCCACCGCCGCCTTCATCCACCATCGCCGCCTTGAGCCTTCCCTGGCCGTCCGGGAGGCATGCCTGTCATTTTCAAAAAATTGGTGATTCAGGTGATCGGGATCGTGCGACATCATTCGCCACCTCAAATTTCAAGACGGCGCGCGTAATTACCAAGGCCCCTTCAGAAAAACTATAAAAAAGCTCATAGGTCTTCATTTGAAGACAGACAAACCAAGAAGAGAGAAAAGAGCTCTGAAGGTTTTCCGGCGAAGACTTGGAACTCTGAAGGTTTTCCGATAAAGAATTGGAGTTCTCAGGCTCTCCTACTCTAGCGACCGCTCAAGTGCCTACTTAAGCAATCGCTTAAGTTCCCACTCAAGTGCCTTCTCCAACGACTTCTCAAGTGCGGACTTAGCTTTCCACAATGCCTACTTCAATGTCTGCTCTCGAAGCCCCTCTTGCGAGTGCCAAAAAAGACTTTGCATCTTTTTTTTTTACTTTCAAGTACTTGTAATCAAAGCGGTTGTCTGTCATTCTCTCGAATATTTTAACACTTGTATATAACCTCAAGCAAACTAGTGGAATTGGTCGGCACCGAACCGACCCTGTGATTTTTCCCTTTCTGAGTTTTTCCACGTTAAAAGTCATGGTGTCTCTGCTATTGGTTCTCCTTAAATTGTTTGTGCACTTGACACACTCTCGAGTTAAGGCAATTTGGTTCTCCAGACCGGGAGTGCTTCAAACGACCCATAACAATCATATTATCCCACCTGCGAGCGGTGCGGTTTCGTGCGGTTTGAGCCCAAACCGAAACCGCACCATAAGGTTGCGGTTTTTGACCGACCAAAACTGCACCGCACCGAAACCGTGCGGTGCGGTGTCGATTCGGTGCGGTTTGCGGTCGGTTTTTGCGGGGCAGTTTCGGTTTTTGACAGCTTTTTGTCACCTCTTAAATTTGGGCAAGACTATTTTGTGATTAGATTGTTGAAAATACTTACAGTCATCTAAAAAATTAGGAATTAATAGCTATAATAAATTAATAATCTACACATAATTAAAACCCTAAATATGAAATCTACAACTAAACCATTTAAAACAAATCTAAAGCTAAAGCCCAGGGCTTGTCGAGTTGTCGGCTTGAGCTTTGGTCGGCCAGGGCTGCCTTTGAGGCTTTGATTGAATTGAAAATAAGAAATTCTTTAAATAGTTTTATACTTTATATTTTATTAAACCGTAGGAAATTTTCATTATGTATGCTGTGGTTTATGGTTTGCAAATTGCAATTGCGGACTGCGGATTACGGTTTATGAAATGTTGCGGTTTATGTATGCAGAAAACCGTGAAACCAACCATTAGGTAAACCTCATTGTTTGCCGTTTAACCTGCACAAGAGGGGCATTTGGACCTACTAAGGCAAACCGCTCAAACAGACTCATTTTAGTCTAGAGATGCGGTTTGTTGTTTTCACCAACCAAGCCCAAGCATATTTGGACCAACCAAGTCAAGTAGTTCCAACATTTTAATTTTTAAAATTTATAAATTTCACGGTGCGGTGCGGTTTGCACGGTTTTTACGAACTGAAAACCGCACCGCACCAATAAACCTGCGGTTTTCAGACCCCCAAAACCGAACCGCACCGCACCCGATCGGTTCGGTTTGGAATGGGGTGCGGTGCGGTGCGGTTTTGCGGTTTGGTGCGGTTTTCAGTTTTCCTGCACAGGCCTACATATTATGCATGTGTTCCTATTTAATTAATTTATTTCTACCAAAAATGAAAATAAAAAAAATGCGTTGAAAATAAGAATAGAAAAAAAAATCCTTGGTGGGTGACAAAATTAATAAATTAATAAGAATAATATTAAAAGCTAAATAACAAAAATAAGACAGAGAAGGAACCTGAACTGGCGGGAAAAGTTGAGATTTTAGGGGGGGAAATATTGACATCGCACGACCAGTGGTCGTCATATTATCCTTGCACGTACACTCGTGCGATCATCGGATCATTTTTGCAATAAGTCGCGCACGACCAGTGGTCATGCGCACTCCTCGTGCGCTATGGAAACACATGTGTCGTGTACACAATCAAGTCGATCAGCGCAAAATGCCAGTGCACGACCAATGGTCGTGCGCACTCCTCGTGCGCTAAGAAAAACACACGTGTCGTGTACACGATCACACTGATCGTGGGGAGATCAAACCAACAAGGGCAAAATGACCGCGCACTACCAGTGGTCGTGCGCAAAGGTGGACAGTGCTCGTGCAAGAAGAACGACGCACGAGTGTTGGCCTCCTCTACGAAAATCGGCCGAGACGCACGGGAAAATTACCACAAGCACCGGTACCTGCAAGAAAACACCTCTAGAACCTCCAAGAGTTACATTTACACAGCATACACAAAAAAACTAAGTACGTAAATGAAATGAGAGGGAGAAAAGGTCTCCGTCATGCATGAAATAACTAAAATATGTCTTATCTAGCTCAAATGTGCTCGCAATGCTCATATTTGGATTACAAGGGATTTTATGATGAAAACGACTAAAGCATGAGCGAAAAGACAGAAAAACAAAGCTAGAAAAGGGCCTAAAATACTATATGAAATTCGCTCATCACTCACCCTCTCGTTGGATCATTTTCTAATTTCGGAGGTCTAGTTTCTATAAACTCTTGAGTTAGTAGCGCGATCGACAATTTGTAATTTTACTTCTCATGCATATAAATGTTCTCTTGCACTTTTTTGTTTCATTCTGTTCTTTTCTTGCTATGTGCAAACCAAAATTTTAGGTGCAAATCAACTTGTTATGTGCAAACCAAAATAAAAATAAATAATAAAAAAATACCACTTTAATAGTTAATATCATACCAATTACTATATAAAATCAGTTTTAATAAAAAACTTTAGTACACCAAAACCATTCTTTTCCATGTCCAAGTGTTAGTCCAAAAATTAGTTGCTACCTGCATTAAAATATAAATAGTTATGAGATCAATGAATAATCTTAAAACATGAGTTATACTTCAAGTTAATCAATAACTTACCATATATTAAATATATGAGGTGGGTAAACTTGCTACCAAAATAAATGTCATAAAATGTTTTGAATGCTGCATGTTAAAATTTTAATGTTAGTAAAATGTAACGAATTAGTTATCTAATTTTTAAATAATTTGTAGTAACAAAATTTTTTTCATTGTACCTTGTAATCAATTTCCCTTTAAATTTTTTTCATTGAACTTCTCTCAGTGCTACACATTTTCTTCCCAGTATCTTTTTCAAAGAGATACTGTAGGAGGCAATGAAAAATCGTCGTGCATTTGCAATTGTACAATATGGTTACCATTTACAAATCCGATGTAAACTATCTTGGGAGACGCCGAAGGAGGTGAATGCAAAGATAGAAGCGTGCATTACTGATATCTAGATAAGTGAACAAATGCAATGTTATAGAAAGAAGCAACCACTAATCCAATATCAGGCATTGTCATCCACATGTCATACGGAGCTGAAGTAACAGTACAATCTAGTGTACTAAGCAGCACTAATCTTCTTTCCTTACCAAATATGTTGTCATACATGTTTTCTCTATTTTGTAGCTTCAATGATAGCTCAATGCGTACCTTCGCCCAATCAGTACCCATCCCCATTGCATTACTAACCACTATGCACCCAAAATGACCATCAGATAATACATCATTCACATCTGAAACATATTCAGAAACACACAATGACATTTCCCTTTGAACAATACGTAGTATTCTGCTCCCTTTTAATACCACCTATTGTTTAGAGTGTAGGTACTTTTGGTCTGTGACAGCTGCTCATCCATCAACACATACTCAAATAGAGAAGGATAGCGCTTTGTAGATTTTGCGTCTTCCTTGAATTTCTTGTAGCTACCATGTGGCCGACCTTTTAATGCTTTTGGTAACGTAGACTTCAATGTTTGAGTGATGTTGGATTTATTATATCACACAATTTCTTCTTTATTTCTTGTTTTTGTAAAGTACTTGTACTCTTGTATCTCTTTAAAATACCCTCCATCTCAATATCTATTTCACTGTCATTCACAACTTCAACTTTTATGTTCTCATTAGTGACCTTGTTTTCTAATGTCAATTGATTCCAATGGTTGCGGATTATCCAAAGTGGAAAAGAGTTTGCATTAGACATATAAGCCATTAAATCATGTGCACATGGTAGACCCAATACATGCTGACATCTATGTGTGCAATTGCCCACATCGACACACTCTTTCTTTGCTAAGAGTTCTTCCTTTTTTATCAAATCTAAGGCGGTGGAGGAGACGCGACCAACAAGTTCAAAGTATAACGAACCACTAAACTCTTTATTCAGTTGAATGATACTTTGCCCAAAGGCTCTCCTTATCTCTGAATGTTGCAATATAAGCATCTTATTGAAGGTCTTCCATATAGTTGTTAGATTTTCAACAGAGACTTCAAGAAAATTTTTTAGGTGACTGTGTTCACTTTCGACACGATTGGTAGTAGAATTATCCAAGTGCAAGAATTTGTCTACCCATGCAGAAACAAAAAATTCTTTATATGATTCAAGCCAAGTAGAAAGCACATACGAACATACATCAGGATAACTTCCATTATACTCCTGCAACATAGCAACAACCTGATCATTAAACTCAATTTCAGTACGTGACTCAACAATAATATGTCATTTAGTCAAGAATTTCTCCCACAACTTGTCATTTTTGAATCATATTTTGCATTTAGCCAAAATGTTCCTACTAATATGTAACTTGCATATAATATTTTTTGTTCGAGGAAATAAAAATTCAATAACATTCATTAAGGCAATTTCTCTATCAGTTACTATCACTTGTGGCATACAATATTGGTCCAAAATATATTTAAAACAATCAAGTGCCCAAGCATAACTGTCTTGTGTTTCATTTGATATGAAAGCAAATGCTGAATAAAATGTTTGATTGGTTGAAGTTACTCCAACAATGCTAAGCAATGACAAGCGATACATATTTGTTTTGTAGGTACAATCCATAAGAAACACAGTCGGAAACATTTTACAAAGTTGAACAGAAATTGGGTGAGCAAAAAATAAACTCTCCAAAGCACCACTTTCTTTGGAAATCCAGTTGTAACTAACATATCCTTGTTCGGTTATACATTTATATAAGAATTAAATATGTGTTCCACCTTATAATTCTTCTTATTTGCATTCTCACTCTTTCATTGTATATTGTTCGCAAGATTGTGCAGTTAGAAGGATCTTTTTGCTTCAACGCTGTAAGTATTTTCCTTGCTTAACACTTGCAATGTACATCTCATGGACAATGTCCTGCTCATTTGGTTCTAATCTGTCTGCATACGAATGAGCTTCTAAATGAACCATTTCATGGTTGTGAAACCCATACATGACTTCCAAACTCCACTCATCCGAATGTGCACCTTTTTGATCTTTAAGAGAGAACATGCAACCACACCTTTTTGAGGTGGATTTTCTTTTATTTTGTCTCACCCATCCTTTGTTCCGTTGATTTTCACGATAATACTCAGCTCTGTCACATCCAAGTAGAACTCTAAGTTTAGGCCTACTAGTTAATTTGTCTGCACTTTTCACAGTAATGACAAATCCCAAACGTTTTGCTATTTCTCTAGCCCAACACATCAACTTAACCTTACTTGGAAAAATATGTGATGTGATAAAATGATTGCCAACATCAACTTGAATAGAGGGATTTGAATCCTCATAGCATAATTGTTTGATATCTACAAACGAAAATTACTACTTCTACTTTATTCGGATTAAAAAGTGAATTGTATTTTAAAAATTATGGGCAAGGGATCAAAAATTCAATACCATCATTTAGAGGTTGCGTGACCGAAGCTCCAATGATCGAAGATCCAAACAAAGGAGTCTCCATGATTCTACAACAAAGTAAACACTCAATCAATTTTTAGGATGTACTAAAATGTGGAACAAACCAAACATATCATGGCTAATGGAGAAAATATGATGGAATAATGGAACAAATATCTGGAACTAAAATGTTTTCTGTTTGCTGGATCAGAAATTCTAGTCTACGACCAAGCCTGAGTGATCTGGTGGGTTTGGACTTAGGAAGGAGGCGGATCGGTTCAGGCTTCTTGCCCCATATATATCTCCCCCATATTCCACTCCCATTCATATTATAATACACAGTTTCTTCTTCTTATTTTCATGGAACAAAGGACTCTTCTTTCTCAATTAATCCTGACTAAGGCTCTATTTGAGAACAAAAATCAGATGGCCATTCTAGAACCCAATGGAGAAAATCTCTAAGGGAAAATCTCTAATGAAAATCTGAACGAAATGCTAGGTCATACCTCGATGGAGAGGATGTCGCAGATCTAGGTTCACTGGCGGTACAAGATGAACTCGTCGGAGGTTGGAGGGACATTCTCCGGCGACAAGGGAAGGAAAGCTCGTCGGCGACAAGGGAAGGAAAGCTCGCCGGCGGAAATGAAGGCGAGGCTGGTCACGGGAAAACCAGGCGGAAGCGAGAGCTGGAGGGGGGCTTCGTCGCACTGCTGCTCACGGGAAAACCAGGCGGAAGCGAGAGCTGGAGGGGGCGGAAGCGAGAGATGGAGGGGGCGGAAGCGAGAGCTGGAGGGGGCTTCGTCGCGCTGCCACTCATGAGAAAACCATGCGAATGCGAAAGCTGGAGGGGGGAGTCGTTGCGCTGCTACTCACGGGAAATAAATTTCCTGGGCAGCACTTAGGTTATTATGAAGTTTAGAGGAGTAAATGTAATCCGAAATTTGTTTCTTTTTTGTTTGCACCTAGCGAAATTAGGTTTGCACATAACACCAATAAAAAACAATACTATTTTTCCTATCGTTTTGATCTTGTTGTTTCCTTTAGACTTTTAGCTGTCATTTTTGTATAATTATGCATTTTGCCTCTTATTTTTTTCCTATGGTTTGACTTTGTCACAGCAGTCGCGCGCGGACAACGTTTGCGCACAGACATCATCCACACACGGGCCCCACGAACACACGCACTCAGCAGCCGCGACACTCAGCTGCCGCAAGCCTGCATCGGTTTCCCCTGCGCATCCAGCAGGTCGTGCGCGCGTCGTGCGCTCCCACACACATGTCGGTCTTCCGCAGTCGTCGTTCGTCAACGCTACCCACCACCGCCTTCAACCACCATCACCGCCTAGAGCCTTCCCTGCCCGCCCGGGAGGCATGCCTGTCATTTTCCAAAAATTGGTGATCCAGGTGATCGGGATCGTGCGACCTCATTCGCCAGCTCAAACTTCAAGACAGCATAATTACCAAGGCGCCCTTCATAAAAACTATAAAAAGCTTGCAGACCTTCATTTTAAGACATCCAACCAAGAAGAGAGAAAAAAAATTCTGAATGTTTTCCGACAAAGACTTGGAACTCTGAAGGTTTTCCGATGAAGAATTGGAGTTTTCTTGCTCTCCTACTCCAGCAACCGCTCAAGTGCCTACTCAAGCGATCACTAAAGTGCCCACTCAAGTGCCTTCTCAAACGACTTCTCAAGTGTGAACTGATTAGCTTTCCACAACGCCTACTTCAGTGTCTGCTCTCGAAGCCGCTCATGTGAGTGCCAAAAAAGACTTTGCATCTTTTTTTTTACTTTCAAGTACTTGTAATCAGAGCGGTTGTCTGTCATTCTCTCGAATATTTTAACACTTGTAACCTCAAGCAAACTAGTAGAATTGGTCGGCACCGAACCAACCCCGTGATTTTTTTCCCTTTCTGAGTTTTTCCACGTAAAAAGTCATGTTGTCTCTGCTATTGGTTCTCCTTAAATTGTTTGCGTGCTTGACTCACTCTCGAGCTAAGACAGTTTGGTTCTCCAGACCAGGAGAGCGTCAAACGATATGCAACAATCATATTATGCACGTGTTCCTATTTAATTAATTTATTTCTACCAAAAATGAAAATAAAAAAATAAAAATGTATTGAAAATAAGAATAGAAAAAAATATTTCCTTGGTGGGAGAGAAAATTAATAAATTAATAAGAATAATATTAAAAGCTAAATAACAAAAATAGGAAAGAGAAGGAACTTGAACTGGCGTGAAAAGTTGAGGTTTTAGGGGGAACAATATTGACCTCGCACGACCAGTGGTCGTGCTATTATCCTTGTACGTGTAACATCCCATTTCCTACTAGACCCCCTAACTCCAATTTAGGGTGAGACAAGTGGTGAGTGTGGTGAGTTTGAGCTAGATTGCAGCCTTAGGACACATAGGGTTAGGTGAACTCACATGTGGTCTACTATAAGGCTCAAGTCAACCTAGGTCAAACTAGCTCAACATGAACTCACACTTGCAAATTGACTCCTCCAATAGATGATAAACACTTCAAGGAATGCTATAGACCCAAAAGCCCCATCATGGGGTCACCAATTGACACAATTTGACCAAAGTCAAACTTGGGTCAACATAGGTCAAATCCTCCCCAATAATTTCAATTATACCCCAAAGCATGAAATTGACTTCACCCCTAGTCTTAGAACATCATGGGGGACCTAATTGACCCAAAAGCCCCATCATGGAGTCAACAATTTGACCAATTTGACCAAAGTCAACTTTTCCCCAATTTTGGTCAAAATCACACCTTTGGGCCAAATTGGCTCACTTAGGTCTTCAACATGACTCAACCAACCTTGGGTGGTGTCACTGGACTCAATGTCAACACATTGGACCAGTCAACTCATCATTTGACTAAGTCAAACCCTAAAGTCAACTCTAGGTTAAAATTGGGCTAAAATGGTATGTAAATGGATTAAGCCAAGCCATATGGGTTAAGGCCCTCATCCAAGGCCCACTCTGAAGCCCATAAGCCTAATGACCAGCATTTCCATCATTAAGAAAAGGAGGAATTTGGGGAATGGAGGCCATGTGGCCCTCCATTCCTCTGCCCAAAGCTTAATTTGAACTCCTCACATGAATGCCAGCCGAAATTGGGCTAAGGTGTGTCACTTGGTGGCTGGGAGGAGCATCCAAGGCATGGCCGAAAATGCCAAAGTTCAAAACCACCTCTACAGCTCATATCAGCCCAAACGAACCCTCCCATCAGCTTCAGAGCATCAAGAGGAGTTGAGCTAGAGCTTTACAGTGAGGCAAACGGTGGAGAATCGGGTTTTTGAGGAGGATCGCTGGAGCTCGCCACCACTAATGGCTGCTAACAAAACAGCCACCCCGACCCCAATTGAGCCCACCATCACCTTCAGAACCTTGAGAGCAGCTGAAATCCACTACTGGAGTGGAGCTTTTGATCCAGAAATGGGGTTTTGAGCAATCTCGCCGCCGACAGCTACTAGCATGTCAGCCCGCCGGATAACTCACCTTCAAGCTCGCCTGAGGTACGATTTCTCCCCCTCTCCCTCTGTGCTAGTATCTAGGTCCATTTAGGAGAGAAATTGGGCTCAATTGAGCCCGATCCCATGTGAGATTGAGGGAGAAAGTCCGAGCTTTTCTTCTTGCTCGGGATCGCCGGAGAGGCCATCTCCGGTGGCCGTGCCGCCGTCAAACGATAGCCACCACCTCAACGGAGGTGGTGGAGGCGGTGGCCGGCGGTGGTGGGTCGTGGATGGCCGGGAAATGGAGGAGGAAAGTCACCCAGGCGGGGGACATCACAGCCGTTGGCTGTCGGGGACGATGAAGGGGCGCTGTCGATCTTGCGCTAGGATTCGTGCTTGATCCGATATATATATATATTATTAATCTGATTCAATGTGAATTTCTGTCACATTTTTTTTGTATTTTTGCAAGCTGATTTTGAGGCCCTTAGAGGCCGAAAATCGAAAAATCCCCAGAGATAGGAATTGTAGATATGAGTATCTACTTCCAAATGAAAGTGGAATAAGGCCATTTGGTTAAATATAGGGCCCACATCACTCATTCTAGTGAGGCTGGTCAAAACAAAAATCAGAACTTTGAATGTGTATAACTTTTTAATACCAAGTCTGATGGACTTGAGATTTTGGCCATGCATGCATGTGCCTCATACCTAGCTTAGGTTTAAATATCAGATTTTTTGGAGATACTTTTTCTATAGTTTTGTTCAAAACTTAGAAAATTAAATAAATGAAATATTTTGAGTTGTATAACTCCTAATGACCCCATATTTTGGTGAGGGATTCTTTAGGTTATGTATGGGATCTGGTTAAAATTTCATCACATGTGCATGAGTATATTTCTCTGAACTTCAAAATGAAGTTTATGTCTTAAGAGGAAAAATTGGGGTGCTAATAGTCAATTTGGGCTTTTGAGCTTTTTGATGGAACTGAAGGTGGGAATCACCATGCATGCCTCTGAAACCTTGGAGTTAGTGTATGTCATGAGGATATACATCATTGACATAAGTTTCATGATTATTGGAAGTTATTTTCCTAAAGTTTTTAATTAAATGAAAATTGTCACACTTTTAAATTAATGAAATAATTTGAATCATAAACTTAGGGATAAATCCAAAACTCTGGGAAATGGATCTTTGACTGGAAATGCACATTAAGGAATTTTGTTGGAATTTTTGGACCTCATTTATTTCTTTGAATTTGATTTATTTGGTTAGGTCAATTTATTCAAATATGACATTTAGGTCTCATATGCATTTGGAGAATTATGAAATTATTCTAGTAGGTTTCCTTGGTGATTTTATAGCTCTGTAAATTTTATCATAATTTTTAGATGAATTTTTGTGGTAATTATCAATTTATTGAGGAAAAACCCCCTTTTGCAATTAATTAATTTAATGGGGTAAAATAGTTTGTAAAATTCTAAATCTCTGGATTTAGAGTTTTTAGATGATTTTTATGCTAGGATAATTTTCTCAGAATTTATAGAGACATATTAATGGTAGTTGTAGTGTAAATCCCTATTTGCACCCCATTTATGTTAAATAGAAATTATGGTCAAAAATTCCTGTTAAAATGTGAAACTTAGGATTGGGTGTTCTTAGACCATTATTATGCCATGATAAGTTTCCCATAATTTATTAAAGTCTTAACATAGCACTTGTAGTGTTAACCCTTATACGCACACCAAATGTAACAAATGATAATTAAGGGTAAATACTCCTTGGAATAATATGGAACTTAGGCATTGCTGTTTTTAGGTCAATAACATACTTCTGTGATTTATTCAGATTTTATTGAGACCTGTAGGTGGTGGTTGTAGTGTAAACTCTTATTGGCACACCACTAGTATTAAATGAATATTGTGGATAAATATTACCTGGAATATTATGAAACCTTGGATTTAGTGTTTTTAGATGATTAGTATGCTAGGTTAATTTTCTGAGAATTTTTGGAATTCATATTTTAGTACTTGGTGTGTAAAGTCACATCTTCATCTTTTTCATGATAAACATAAATTATGATTATAAATTTGCTGGAAAAATATGATCTTCTGGAAATAGTATTTTTATGTCAATATGCAGCTACTGTAATTTTTCCAGATTTTTAGGAAGCCTAATTTCAGTACTTGTAGTGTAGAGCCATGCTTTCTCTCCTTTAAAGATAAATAGAAATTGGGGGTTTACAATGTTTGGAAAAATATGATCTTCTGGAAATAGTGATTTTATGTTCATATGAAGCTACTGTAATTTTTCCAGAATTTTAGGAGGTCAAAATCTTGCACTTGATGTGTAAAATTATTTTTCTATTCATTCATTGAAAATTAGGGATTATGGTTATTTAATTGCTGGAAAAATATGAAATATTGGAAATCTTTTTATCATGTCACATTTCATCTCTGGAAGGATATTTAACTAGTTTGAATTCACTAGCATGATACCTCCTTCACATTTTAGATTCAGATTAGTAATTAATGAATTTTTATAGAGGGCAAAATTATATGAAACATGCTTGGATTTTGATCATCACTTATTTTATCCACTATGAACCTATGATAAAAATTAGAAGCCATTTGGAAGTAATTTGACCAAGGTTCCATCATAGGAATCTAAGTAGTTATATGTCGTGGTCTGCGGATAGTGAAAACTCATTATGATGAATAGGTCAATATAATCACAAGGAAATCGGTGAACATTTGATTATAACAAGAGATGAGTATAGACCACTTAGAGGACTAGAAGTTATTAGAGTTGAATCCAAAAGAACGATTGCTTCGGAGCGGGATGAAACGTAAGGCGTGAAAACACTTAAGATATAAAGAGTATTGAGAGGGTGGAAGGTTAGATCTGGGTAGTCACCAAGAATATTGATTGTCCTGGAAAGGGGTTGGGCATCATCCCATCACATACCCTAGTACCTTGCGAACCCTTCACCGGGTAGCCCTCGGGAAGTCCAGGATCCACCTTAAACTTCCAAGTATAATAATAACTAAACAAGGGTAGTCTAAATAGGAGGTTTAATTTAAGTGGAATGATAAGAGGGTAATTTTATGGGTAGATATCAATAATACTAAGTGTCTTGGGAAAGGGAACTTTGGGGTGTCATCTCATTGTAGTTCCTAGTACCGTAGCGAGCCCTTTACAGGGTAATCCTCGGGAATCCAAGATTAAACGTAAACCGTAGGGATAAGATGTTGTACAAGAATAATTTAATAACACACTCACCCACACCCCGTGGTTACGGGAGCTTAGTCGGTTTGGTGCTATGAGCAGTAAGCTCCGTGTTTGTAAGAGCGGATTGATAAGTCAGGTGAGCTTGTGACTCGGTAGTGTATGTTGGTACGGACGGGTTGGTCCGGTGAGCCGATGGCTCGGAAGGTTATTAATGACGGGCAGGTTAGCCCCGAGGAGCTTATGGCTTGGAGGTAGATAGTAGAGCATGTTGCATGTGCACGAAGGTGGTGGGTCTTCGGTATTGGACGGTCGTTCACACTGACGTCAATACGTTGACTCGGCAAGTGTGGTAGTTACACTTAGCCATGAAAGTCTGGCTGTCCAGTCAACAAGAGTACGCAGACGCTCTGCGATTTTGTGTTGAGGCGTACGATAGTTCTAGGTTAGGTAGTGTGAATACCAACCTAGAGGTGGGCGAGGCCCAACCCACCGCTTCCGTTTGCCACTACGGGAGTATCCTGGGAGTCTTGCTAGCTCCAAAAAGGGGGAACTAAAGGTCTATGCGCATAGAGTCGTAGTGAGTGAGTTGCACTTGTATGAACATAGCATAACAACATACCTTGCATGTCATAGCATGAACATTGCATTTCAACCCCTACCCCTATCGTATAAATTGGTATGGGTGTTTTTATACGATTGGCCCTGCTAAACGACCCCTTGGTCTATAGGTTTGTATGAGCATTCCTATAAATCAATGGTTACTTTTAAATTACTTTACTTGCGTCGCACTGCTTCTCTTGCTTACCTCTTTTACTGCTGCGATATTACTTTACTGCACTTATTACTGTTACTTGCTCATACTGCTAGCATAGAATTTATATGGATATACTATTGTTAGCGTAGAATGTTTGTCACATGCTACCTTCTTGATTACTCCACTTTGTTGTCCTCCGCTTCTTCCTCCCGCACGGTGCCTAGGAGTCGCGGGGGGAGTCGGGGACAAAATCGGCTTAGTCTTTATGACTAACGGTCGGTTGTGACCGTAGGTGTACGGGGAGCTGGAGCACCAGCATGACCAGTCAAGACATGATGGCAGGATCTGAGGAGCAGAAGTCATGCAGTACTTCTACTACAAGACAAGTGTTTGAAGATTTGAGAGTTGTTAGCTTCCACATAGATGTAGAGTGAGATTTTGTTCTACTTCGGACATGTACCGGGCATAAGCCCTCTTTCTCTTTCTTATATTGTACTCATTGATGGACAGTTTACATTTGGATATTTATTTATACAGATGCGTGTGATTGTGGACTTATGTACTAGTTTTTCTTCTTATCTCTTGTTGGCCTGTCGATCGTTCTTGCCGGCAGGATCGGCGTCTTGCAGAGGTGGCTAACTCGGGTGTTAGTGTCACCGTAAGGCGGCGGTTCTGGGCATAAGATCCGGAAGCTCTCCAGGTGCGGGAGAGGGATCTTACAGTACGTACACTCGTGCGATCATCGGGTCATTTTTGCAATAAGTCGTGCACGACCAGTGGGCGTGCGCACTCCTCGTGTGCTAAGGAAAACGCATATGTCGTGTACACGATCAAGTCAATCCGCGCAAAATGCCAGTGCACGACCAATGGTCGTGCACACTCCTCGTGCGCTAAGAAAAACACACGTGTCGTGTACACGATCACGCTGATCGTGGGGAGATCAAACCGACAAGGGCAAAATGACCGTGCACGACCAGTGGTCGTGCGCAAAGGGGGACAGTACTCGTGCAAGAAGAACGATGCACGAGTATTGGCCTCCTCTACGAAAATCGGCCGAGATGCACGGGAAAATTACCACAAGCACCGACCTGCAGGAAAACACATCTAGAACCTCCAAGAGTTACATTTACACAGCATACACAAAAATAACTAAGTACATAAATGAAATGAGAGGGAGAAAAAGTCTCCATCATGCATGAAATAACTAAAATATGTCATATCTAGCTCAAATGTGCTCACAAGACTCATATTTGGATTACGAAGGATTTTATGATGAAAACGGCTAAAGCATGAGCGAGAAGACATAAAAACTAAGCTAAAAAAGGGCCTAAAATACTATATGAAATTCGCTCATCACTCACCCTCTCGTTGGATCATTTTCTAATTTCGGAGGTGTAGTTTCTATAAACTCGTGAGTTTAGTAGCGCGATCGACAATCTATAATTTTACTTTTCATGCATATAAATGTTCTCTTCCACTTTTTTGTTTCATTCTATTCTTTTTTTGCTAAAGTAGCCTTTGGTCATCAAAGCTCAAACTTCTTACAAGTCGAATCACAACTTCAGTCTCGATGCGCCGAGCCTGAACTTTTGTCAGAAGTTCAAATATATTGCATTTTCTAGTTTCCTTCTATTTTTCTCATATGTTCTCTGAAAGGTTTGCTTTTTTCTGATGAAGATCTAATTGTTATTAGACGCATGGTATCATAAATACAATAGTGCTATAAATTTTAATAGATGTTGGAAGTTCAGTAAATTTTATATTTCCAAAAGTTTTTGAAGGAATGGAACTAGACATAAGATTCATCATATTACTAATAACCAAGGGGTGGATTGCTCACTACATAAGATTCATCATTATAGAATGGCCGGGTAATACCATGTGTCTACCAAATTTCGCCATACTCGCCATCAACGATCAAAAAGATCGTTGACTCCCCACATCTGGCCAACCGGTCTCGCCGACCATTAAGAAGATCTCGCCGACCGTTGAGGATGTACTCGCCGACCACAACAATGCATGATCTTGTAGACCACTCTGCTTTTAATACTTAGCATTTTTTACCACACCATGTAAGTGAACAACCCGTATTCTTATAGGTTGCCCGCGGGAGTACCCCCCGAGCCTATAAAAGATCGAAGCAAGAATCATCTGTATTCTCACAACCTCTGAACGGTCCTCGCAACCACCCTTGTAAATGGGCAATTTGAGTCCTCTTGAAACGTCATTGTAACCCTTTTTGAACTATAAATAGCATTGATGAATAGTAAAATTATATGTATTTTAGTATAGTTTTAAGTAATATTATTCATATTTCATGAAAATTATTGAATAAATGATTTGTTTTAACTAATATTTACTTATATATATTTATATGTAAAAATGAACTATTTAAGTGTATATTTGTATATGAAACAACGAGTGACAGTGCACGGGGTCCCCCCGTGCCCCGCGCGACAGTACTCGCCCGCCCCACGGCGGGCTTCGCCCGGCCATCGTTTCTTAACTTAAAAAAACAGATTAAAAATTAAATCTGGTTTTTTAAATTCAATTTGTTATTTTTAATGTTTTTTAATTAATTTATTTATTTAAAATAAATCTATTTGTTTTTCAAATTAACTATTATTAATATAAATAAAGGTACAGAGATTGAACATAAAGTCATCTTGGCATAGTGGATAGTAGTTATTAAAGTTCTGTGGTTGGTTCGGGTTCGAAACCTGACAAATGCATTTTCCCCGGATTTATTTTGACCCGACCCACCCGGCCCGAGTTGCCCGCCCGCTGCCCGGCCGCCCGGCCGCCCGTCCGACCCGCTCCGCCCACCGGCCCGCCCAGCCTGAGTTGCCCGCCCACCCAACCCGCTCCGCCCACCGGCCCGGCCCGCCCGATTTGCTTTGTAGGGTAGGGTACCCTACAAAAATTATAGGTTTAGGACATCATGGTAGGTTTAGGAGACCTAGGAAAAAAAATATGAACGGTCCTGATTCATTCATGTGATCGAACGGCCGAGATCTTATGATCTGATCAAATCGAACGGTTCAGATTGATCTGATGGGCTGCAGGTGTTACACCAAGGTTCAAAATATATTTCTTTGTATATGTAGTATAGATATAATAAATAAAAACATATATATAGCATACTAAATATATGTAAAATAATTATTAAATAAAAAGCTATATGTATATATATATGTAAATATAAATAAATAAATAATAAATTTTCTTTTGTTTTTTTATATAACTTCTGTCCCGTCGATCGGCATCCCTTCCTGTCGATCGACGGGACGGTGTGGCTATCCTTTTCCAGCCAATTTCTACTTAGCCTTCCGTCGACATCTCGTCCCGTCGATCGACGGGACGGGATCTCGATTTTACCCTCTCGTCAATATTAACTTGTTTTTTAAAAAAATTGAACCCAGTCCCGTCGATCGGCATCCCATCCAGTCGATCGACGGGATGGGGTGTCGATCCCGACGTTATTTTAACTTGTATTTTTTTCCTTAAAGCCCTTCCCGTCGATCGACGGGACGGGTTGTCGATTTTTCTTCTTCCCGTCCCGTCGATCAGCTCCTCGCTGGCCTAAGTCCTAATCGATATCCCTTCCCGTCGATCGACGGGACGAGATATCGATTTTCCCTTCCCGTAGAAATAATGTTTGTTATTCTAACATATTATAATATAATATATATATAAATATTTCTATATTCAAACAGATAGTGTTGTTGCTCTAGTGGGCTTGATTTGGCTAGCCTCTCCAGCGGTGCTGGATCGAATCCAGGAAGCTCTATTTTTTGGTGGTTTAAATCCAACTATTCGCACCCCATCCCGCCAGCTGCTATTCGCACCCCGAAGTCAAGCCATCCCGCCAGCTGCTATTCGCACCCCAACCCGCCAGCTCTCCTTCCAGCAAGCTTGTCCAGCACTCTCTCCTTCTAGAACCTCCAGCTGCTTCCCATTAGGGGTCCTAAATATCTGATTTTTTTGCTAAATGCAGCCCATTTTTTTGCCTATAAATAAGGTGGGCTTTCCCTTGTTTTGGAGGTTCATAAAAACTAGAACCTAAGTAAGAGTTTGTGAGTTTTTCTTGAGTGTTCTAGTGAGTTTTTTTAGTGTTTGTGAGTTTGTTTGTGTGTTTTCTAAGCTCTTGTTTGGGCTCTATTTTTCTCTCCAAGTTTAGTCTTTCTTTAAAAAGTTGTAATATGCAAATATATATAAGAAAGATTTTTTTTGTTATACTTGTTCTTATTGTTCTTCTTATTTTTCTTGTTTTTCTTTTCTTATTGTTGTGTGTGTGAGTGTATGAGTGTAAATTTTATTGTTTTTATTTTAAATTTAGTTTTTCATTTATGTAAGTGTGTGTGTGTAGGTGCATAATTTTTGTTTTAGTTTTTGATGGCTTGGTCTTTAATTCAAAGTTGTGTGTGTGGGTATATGAGTGTAATTTTTGCTTTCTTTTAATTTAGTTTCCTTTAAGTGTGTGTGTAGAAGAGTTTTAAAGTTTGTTTTAGTTTAGTTCAACTTAACTTTCAATTTAATAGCGTAGCTTTTATTATTGTCACGCATTTATTTCTCCTCTACCTATTTAGGAAGAGATTGCTTTTATTTTCCGTCTACCCGTTTGGGTAGAACTTGCACCGCATTTATTTTCCGACTACCCGTTTGGGTAGAACTCGCTCACGCATTTATTTCCCCTCTACCTATTTGGGTAGAGATTGCATTTCTGTCTTTCAAATTACGTAATTTCAATTTCTGTCCTTTAATTCTGTCATTTCCATTCCGTAGAGTGCGTGTGTTTTTAATTTAGTGCGCACTTTTCTTTTCTTTTTCCTTATAATTGTTTTCTTTGTTTCCGCTAACCGCACGCAATCGCTTAAATTATCATCGTCATCGTCTTTTTATTTTATAAAATTACTCACTCGTTTCATCGATAAAATAATAGCGCGTTCTTAAAAAGTAAAAATAATCAACACGTTCTTTGAAAAATACGACCTTGATATTTTCTACAAATATCTTATACTATACGCGACATGGTGCACTTGCTTTCATCGAAAGATTAGTTTGGATAATAATTACAAAAACTTGCAAAACTCTCTCCTTTTCTATTTACACATTTAGAGAATTCGGCGTCGTAGCCGGGGCGTAATCGTCGATGTTTCGAAAGAAGAAAAGACTATTACTTCTATTCCTCGAAATAGGATAACGGTTAGTTTCTCGAAGTAGGAGTACTCGCGAAACTCCTCGAAAACGCCGCTTAATTCTAATCACATCACATAAAGGTTTTGCAAAGCAATTAAATTTTAAGCATCAAGCAGCACACACAACTAAGTTCGTGTTGTACAAAATTTGGTGTCGCCGAAAGCGACACCATTCTCTTCTCGTAAGGGTCTCGACAGTTAGGATAATTCACGACATTCCCTACACATCTCACCCTAGTACTCGCAGCCCGAGTATTCACTCACTCACAACCCCCCACCTCTGTGTTTCTTGTTCTATGGAGTTGGGACACTTTTTGCCTCAACAGAACGAATACACAAAGTTTAGATTTGAGTGTTCAAGGAACAAATGTGATGGAGGGCGAGATCAGACTGGTAAGTCACCTGAGGGATCTCGCCATAACCTCAAAGAGACCATGCCCAGAAGAGAATTCAATCTCCCGGTATCCACAGTTATGCAACTGTCAAAGCATATAATGTCTCTAATTAGGGGGATCACAACCCCCAACACTCGCCAACCGATCCTCTAAACTGCTCAGTGAGTGATGATTGAAGATGAAGATCTCACCAACGAGAGGCGATAACATTTTTGGGTGGTGGCAATTACCAACCTCACGCGAGTACTCAACTTTGATGTATTCGTCGACCCCAGAGGAAGAAGAGGACCCATCTCCTTTCTCAGACATGATTAGATGGGAACCGCCCCAGTTGGGTTCAGGGAACCCACCTCTCTCATTTCACTGCGAGAGAAGATCACATCCGCGATTTGTAGTCCTTCGAGTCTGCAATCTCCCTTCAGAACCTCTCCAACAGCATCCAATGCAAGTTATTATCCATGACCCCAGAGGTAAAGGCCTGGGCTAGTTTTACAAGATACTGTCTCGGTCCATTAACTAATTCAGGGAATTCAGGAAAGAACTCCTCCTGAGATTTGCTACCTATAGGAAGCGGAAGAGTGTCCCCTAGACACCCTTCAAAATCAAGCAAGGGATGTCTGATACACTTGGACATTACATTGATAGGTTCTAGGAGGAGATACTAGGAATCCTTGACGTCGACCCTGTTGAAGCCAGGAAAATCCTAGCTCCAAATATTCGAACCTATGTGTAGCTGAAGGTTACTGATTTTGTGCTTCGGTGACTTAGATCTGAAGTCTCATGCGAAGAAGGAAAGGAGAGATCATAAACAGATCTCAGGGAGGTCCCGCCATGTACCCAGAAACTCAGTAAGAACTTCCCCTCCACAGCCATAAATGGCTGAGCTTGGTACTAGGAAGGCACTGGCTATAACATCCCCCCCCCCATTTCTAGACCCCTTGAGTTAGGGTTAGGACTTGATTTGTGAGTAGAGGTCATGGTTTGACCCTAGGCTAGCTTGAACCTACACAAATTGTTATAAGCACCCCAAAGGTGCATAGGTCAACCTAGGCCAATTCACATTCAATTGAGCTCACCACCTCAACACAAGCTCACCAATACATCCTTAACCCTAGGGGATGCCTAAGTGACCCAAAGAACTACCATATGGTCATCAACTTGGCCAAATTGATCAAAGTGCCCTTAAGGTCAACAAAGGTCAATCCTTCACCAATAGGTCCAATTGACCCCAAAACATGAAATTGAAATTACCCCTTGTCTTAGGGCATCATAAGGGACCCAATTGACCCAAAGGTCCCATCATGGGGTCATCAATTGGTTCAATTTGATCAAAGTCAAACTTTCCCCAATTTTGGTCAAAATCACATCTTTGGCTAAATTGGCCCAATTAGGGCATTACCATGATCCAACCAACATTGGGTGGTTTCAAAGAACTCGAGACCAACACATTGGACAAGTCAACCCATCAGTTGACCAAGTCAACACCCCAAGTCAATCATGGTCAAAGTGAGTCCCAAAAGAGAGAAATAAAGGTTCAACCAATTTCCTATGGGCTAAGGCCTTGAACTAAGGCCTATCCTACTGCTCGCTAAGAATATTAAATTAATTATTCTGATTATTTAGGGACTATTATAGCAAATTGGAAATTAGGAGAGGAATATTCCCATTTTTAATGAGGGAGAGAGAGAGAAATTATGGAGGAAACCATGTGACACTTGGTTCATCTCCCTTAACCACCTATCCATCTCCCCAAATGCTTGGGTACTGATTCCCATTGAATACAACCAGGCACCATCAAGAGAGGAGCCATTAATGACCATGGCCGAACTCCCCCTCATGAAATTCCCCATATACACCCCCATTCTCACTTCTGACCAATTCATCACCTTCAAAATCATCATGGCAGTCGAAATCAACTCTTAGATCATTGCTTTTGGGGGAGAATCAAGGAGTCGACAAGGAAAAGCTTGGAGCTCGTCGGCAATGGCGCACCACCACCACACTCGTCGCCAAGCCCGTCTACATGTCCACTTATCCTCCTCTCTCCTTGTGCTAGTATCCTAGATTGATTAAGAGAGACATCAGGCTCAATTGAGCCCGATCCAAGGTGAGAAAATCTGATTTTTCATGAAAATGGAGGTTGCGGGTTTGTTGAAATTGTTGAAGTGGAAGTTTGGAGGCTTTTGGATCTGGGCGGTCTGGGTAAGGTCGGGCGGTCTGGCGAGTTCGCGCGAACTAACGGTCTGATTCTGCGGTCAGGCAAGTTTGCCGACTTGGCGGTCTGGATCGGCGGTTTGGCATGATCTGTGCCTAGTCGCGGTCTCCCGGGTTGACTGTTGGTCTGGTCCAAAGTCTGCTGAAGGAGGAGCCGCGCGGTCTGTGCGTGATCGCGTGGCAGGCTGTCCTCTTCAAGGCTGTGGCGGTCTGGTGTGACCGCACAGCTTGATCAAGGTTCTCTTCAGGATGCGGTCTGATAGCTGACCGGGCCTTCTGGGAGAGTTCGCGGACTAAGGGTCTTAGTCGCGCGGTCTCAGCTCGCGGTCTCAGGAGGAGGCTGGCTTGCGAGCTGGTTGCTGTTCGCGGTCTCAGGAGGAGATCGACATGCGGACAGGAGTTCGCGGTCTGATGGCGAACTGACTGTGTTCGCGGTCTCATGCGAACACAGGTGGTGAACAGCTTCGGGCGGTCTGGCGATCTTCGTTGAAGTCGCGATCTGCCGTGAGAGCAGCGGTCTCTCATGGCTGATGTGTGAAGCTGGCGGGTTCACCAAAATGAAGCAGGAGTTCGGCTGCTGATCGCGGGTTGACCGGTTTGGTCACGCGGTCTGAGGGGTGGTGATCCTATCTCATAGGGTGGTGACTGGATCAGGTCGCATGCCTATAAATAGGAGGCCACTGTAGCAGCAAATAGAACACACCAAGTGTAAGCTGAGTTCGCGTCTTTCTTGCGGTCTGTGTTTTCTGACCGGGCGGTCTCTGATCGAATTCTTCTTGTGCAGCTTCTGCAGATAGTGCGGGCAGCAGCGATCACCTCTTCCTCTGAAAGTGTTCGGGCGGTCTGCGGCTTGGAGTTGTGTTGCTGGAGTTTGGGAAGATCAGGAGGTCGAAAGAAGGGAGCGGTCTGTGCAGCGATTTGGTGGTGGTCTGAGGTAGGCAGGGTGTTGCGGTCTAGCAACAGGAGGAGATCGCAAGGGAGATCGCGCGGTCTGTGCAAGAGAGGTCGCGCGGGTTGTGCGGTCTGAAGCCTTTCAGTATTCTTCTCTGTATTGGTTCTGGAGTGTTGTGCTGACGAAATCATGTCTCGTCAAGCATGTCTTGCCCTGTAACTGAAGTTAGAAAATCAATAAAGATCAATTGTTTGCCCCAAATTGTTTCTGGTTGTTTTGGCTTGTAACTCTAGTTGTTATTCCTGCTTGCTCTCACAAGGTCCGGAAAAAATTTCACATGGTATCAGAGGCAGGTTGGAGTGGTTAGAGCAGTGAATAACTTAAAGTAGCCATCGCCTTTGTGAAGAAGGAACCAGAGGGAAAACAATGGAAGGCGGATTTGCAAGAGGTCTTGGGATTGATATGCTTACTTCGACCAACTTTAAGAAGTGGAGGTCATGTATGCAGAGCTATCTTCTAGGGGAGGACCTCTGGGAGGTTGTTGGAGGAGATGCAACTGAAGAGGTGAAGGCAACGGAAGCAGGTGATAATGGTCCGGCTGTGAGGGCGTGGAGAAAGACCAATGCTAAAGCCGAGTTCACCTTGAAGCGTGCCATTTCACCGGAACTATTTGATCACATCTTAGGGTGTGGATCAGCTGCCGAAATTTGGAGAGCCCTGGATGGGCTGTTTAACAAGAAGAATGTGGCGAGGCTGCAGTTCTTGGAGAATGAGCTGGCAAGGTCGGCTCAGGGTGATCTTTCTATCTCAAACTTCTTTCTGAAGATGAAGAACCTCTGCGCTGAGATATCAGCACTGGATCCTGATGAGCCTATCTCTGAGGCGAAGCTGAAGAGGCACATCATCCGCGGCCTGCGGAAGGAATATGTTGCCTTTGTGACGTCAGTGCAGGGATGGGCAAATCAGCCGTCTCTGCTAGAGCTGGAGAATCTGCTAGCTTCGCAGGAAAGTCTGGCAAGGCAGATGGCGGGAGTGTCAGTGACTGGGGGAGACGGCGAGGTGCTCTTCTCAGGGAAGAAGAAGAAGTGGAAGAAGAAGAAAAAGATCGCGGGAGGCTATGGGCCTTCAACTTCTGGGCAGCAGGAAAGGGGGTATGCTCCCAAGGCTGACGGGAAGAAGAAGGGGGAAGGTCCGAGATGCTTCAAGTGCGGGAAGGTTGGGCACTTCAAGAAGGAATGCCCAGTTGTTACTCAATCGGGGCATGTTGCTGGAAAGGTGGAAGTGGAGGCCAGGCACATTGATGGAGGATGGGGAGGAGCCTTCTCGGCTTCGGTTGAAGCCTCGGCTACTATCAACTATCAAGAGGACTGGATCGTGGACTCGGGGTGTGGTCATCACCTCACCGGAGATGAGTCGAAGCTTTCATCAGCACAACCCTATACAAGTAACAATGCTATCATCACCGCTGATAATACTGTGCATCCAGTCGAGAAGGTGGGGGTTGTTTCTTTGGGCAGTGATAGAGGGCCACTTACCTTGAAGAGTGTCTATCATGTGCCCGGGATGAAGAAAAACCTCTTCTCAGTAACCAACGCTGTTGACGCTGGGTATCACGTTCTGTTCGGCCCAACAGAAGTGAAATTTCTACGAAATGTAGAGGCCGTGAAGGCGGAGGTCGTTCATGTTGGGAGACGGGCAAAGGACTTGTTCGTTTTGTCGACAAGTTCCTACATCGACAAGATGAAGACGAATGATGGTGCCGTGATATGGCATGAGAGGTTGGGGCATGTAGGGATGGACAAGCTGAAAGCAATGGCGGTGAAAGGTCTTGTCAAGGGCCTGCCAAGTCTATCTTCCTACGGAGAAGGTCACGTTTGCGCGGGATGTCAGTTCGGCAAGTCTCATCGACTACCGTTTGACAAGTCACAGACAAGGTGTAGTCAGCCGTTGGAGTGCATCCATGGTGACTTGATGGGACCAACTGCTACCCCAAGCCTCGGAGGCAGCAGGTATATGCTGGTGCTGATCGATGATTACACCAGATATGTCTGGGTTTATTTCCTGAAGGAGAAGGCAGAAGCGTTTGCCAAGTTTGTGGAGTTCAAGGAGCTCGTGGAAGGTCGGCTGAATCTGCGGATCAAGAAGCTGAGGACGGACAACGGAGGAGAGTTCACCTCTGCTGAGTTCTCCAGTTTTTGCAGGAAGGCAGGCATCCGGAGGGAGCTTACTTGTGCATATACTCCACAGCAGAACGGTGTTGCAGAGCGGAAGATCCGTCATCTGACGGAGACCTGCAAGTGTTGGCTGCATGCCAAGAGTATCCCAAAGTCCTTCTGGGCGGAGGGAATGTCTTGTGCAGCTTACGTCATCAACAGGATGCCTCTGAGCCCCATCAACATGTTGACCCCGCATGAGATGATGTTCAAGGAGAAGCCAAGCGTGGCACACCTTCGGGTGTTCGGTTCCACCTGTTACGTGCACATCCCTGATGCTCTTCGGACAAAGCTAGAAGCGAAGGCTAGGAAGCTAGTCTTTGTGGGATACGATGAGAGGAAGAAAGGGTGGAAGTGCATGGACCCGGAGACGCGGAGATTTGTTGTATCTCGCGACGTCGTGTTCGATGAGGTGACATCTTACAGGGGGTCCTCTGGAGTGGAGTTACCAGAGAGCAGGGTGGAGGAGCCGGAGCAAGCTGTGAAAAATCTTCAGGTGGAGCTACCTGTGTCACCAGGTGGTCCATCGCCTTCTAGTTCTGAGACGGGAGCTCCTGGTTCAGGGAGCAGGGGGAGCAATGCTCCTAGCACGTCTGGAAGAGGAGCTAGGGAAGAAGCAGCTGAAGATGATGCGGTTCAGGGGAAGGAGCTGAGGAGATCGAAGCGAGCGATCATCGCCCCTGATCGCTATACAGGAGGAAACACAGTGAGCTTTGTCTCATGTTTCTTCGCTGGTCCCTTAGATGAGAGGGAACCGTCGAGCTTTGACAAGGCCAGAGGCGTGAAGGAGTGGGATGTTGCAATGCAAGAAGAGATGTCAGCTCTTGAGAAGAATGAGACCTGGTCTCTTGTGCCTAAGCCTAAGGGCACCACTCCTGTTACATGCAAGTGGGTCTACAAGCTGAAGAAGAAGGCTGACGGTAGTATCGAGCGGTACAAGGCTCGCCTTGTAGCTCGGGGGTTCTCGCAGCAATACGGTGAAGATTACGAGGAGACTTTCAGTCCGGTGGCAAAAATGACTTCAGTTCGTTTTATTATTGCCTTGGCGGCGTTCAGTGGATGGAAGATTTGGCAGCTCGACGTCAAGAACGCCTTCTTGTACGGTGAGATTGACAAGGATATCTTCATGGTCCAGCCTCCAGGCTTTGTGTCTGAAGATTTTCCGGAGCATGTCTGCAAGTTGAAGAAGGCCCTGTATGGGTTGAAGCAAGCGCCGAGGGCGTGGTATGGGAAGATCGCAGAATATCTCTTATTCTGTGGATTTGGGGCTTCAGACTCAGACTCAAGCTTGTTCGTCAAGAAGAGCGGGGAGCTTCAAGTCATCGTGCTGTTATACGTCGACGATATGATCGTGACGGGGAACTCGAAGGAGGAGGTAGCGCAGCTTCGGGCCGAGCTGTCTATCAGGTTCGAGATGAAGGACTTAGGTGAACTTCACCATTTCCTTGGACTCGAGGTACAGAGGAAGGAAGGTGGAGTGCTGGTGACCCAGGCCGGCTATGCGGAGCGAATCGTGGAGCGATTCGGCATGAAGGAAGGGAAGTGCACTTCCACACCTCTGGATAAAGCTATGAAGCTTCGGAAGGATGAGGGGAGGATCATGCAAGATCCGTTGGTGTTCCGAGCTCTAGTTGGGAGCTTGATTTATCTGACGATCACGAGGCCGGATATTGCATATGCAGTTGGCAGAGTGAGTCGATATATGGCGGAGCCACGGGTACCTCATCTGCTAGCGGCCAAGAACATTCTGAAGTATGTCAAGGCGACCTCGGACATGGGTCTCCTGTACCGGAGGGATGCGGACTTCAAGGTGCACGGGTTCATGGATGCTGACTACGGGGGAGATTCGGATGATCGGAAGTCGACGTCTGGATTCGTCTTCATGGCGGGCCCCACAGCTATTTCATGGTGCAGCAAGAAACAAGATTCCGTGTCAGTCTCTACCACGGAAGCGGAATACAAGGCTTCGGCTTTGGCAGCTCAAGAAGCCATCTGGCTTAGGAGGTTGGTGGGAGACGTCCATAAGGAGGTTCGGGAGCCGACTCTGCTACGCGGTGACAACGAGAGTGCTCTCAAACTGGTAACCAATCCAGTTTGTCACGCGAGGACCAAGCATATCGAGATCGAGCATCACTTCATACGGGAGAAGGTGCTGGAGGGATCTCTTTCGGTCGGGCATGTGCGGAGTGCGGACAATGTCGCAGACATCTTCACAAAGGCGCTGGCAAAGGGGCCGTTCACACGGCTAAGGAGCTTACTGGGGCTGGTTTCAACTTCCCACTTCAAGGGGGAGTGTTGAAATTGTTGAAGTGGAAGTTTGGAGGCTTTTGGATCTGGGCGGTCTGGGTAAGGTCGGGCGGTCTGGCGAGTTCGCGCGAACTAACTGTCTGATTCTGCGGTCAGGCAAGTTTGCCGACTTGGCGGTCTGGATCGGCGGTTTGGCATGATCTGTGCCTAGTCGCGGTCTCCCGGGTTGACTGTTGGTCTGGTCCAAAGTCTGCTGAAGGAGGAGCCGCGCGGTCTGTGCGTGATCGCGTGGCAGGCTGTCCTCTTCAAGGCTGTGGCGGTCTGGTGTGACCGCACAGCTTGATCAAGGTTCTCTTCAGGATGCGGTCTGATAGCTGACCGGGCCTTCTGGGAGAGTTCGCGGACTAAGGGTCTTAGTCGCGCGGTCTCAGCTCGCGGTCTCAGGAGGAGGCTGGCTTGCGAGCTGGTTGCTGTTCGCGGTCTCAGGAGGAGATCGGCATGCGGACAGGAGTTCGCGGTCTGATGGCGAACTGACTGTGTTCGCGGTCTCATGCGAACACAGGTGGTGAACAGCTTCGGGCGGTCTGGCGATCTTCGTTGAAGTCGCGATCTGCCGTGAGAGCAGCGGTCTCTCATGGCTGATGTGTGAAGCTGGCGGGTTCACCAAAATGAAGCAGGAGTTCGGCTGCTGATCGCGGGTTGACCGGTTTGGTCACGCGGTCTGAGGGGTGGTGATCCTATCTCATAGGGTGGTGACTGGATCAGGTCGCATGCCTATAAATAGGAGGCCACTGTAGCAGCAAATAGAACACACCAAGTGTAAGCTGAGTTCGCGTCTTTCTTGCGGTCTGTGTTTTCTGACCGGGCGGTCTCTGATCGAATTCTTCTTGTGCAGCTTCTGCGGATAGTGCGGGCAGCAGCGATCACCTCTTCCTCTGAAAGTGTTCTGGCGGTCTGCGGCTTGGAGTTGTGTTGCTGGAGTTTGGGAAGATCAGGAGGTCGAAAGAAGGGAGCGGTCTGTGCAGCGGTTTGGTGGTGGTCTGAGGTCGGCAGGGTGTTGCGGTCTAGCAACAGGAGGAGATCGCAAGGGAGATCGCGCGGTTTGTGCAAGAGAGGTCGCGCGGGTTGTGCGGTCTGAAGCCTTTCAGTATTCTTCTCTGTATTGGTTCTGGAGTGTTGTGCTGACGAAATCATGTCTCGTCAAGCATGTCTTGCCCTGTAACTGAAGTTAGAAAATCAATAAAGATCAATTGTTTGCCCCAAATTGTTTCTGGTTGTTTTGGCTTGTAACTCTAGTTGTTATTCCTGCTTGCTCTCACAAGGTCCGGAAAAAATTTCACAGGGTTCGCCGGAAATGGCCTCTCCGGTGGTCTCCGCCCGAAGATAGCCACCATCTCAACAAGGGTGGTGGTGGCGGTGGCCGGCCAGGGAGGTGACCGGGTGACCGGGGATTTGGTCTGCAAAAGCTCCAGGCGGGATGAATCTCGGCCCTTGGCTGAGGAAGAAGATGAAATCACCACCATTCAAGATCTGATTTTATAATAATTATCATTATTATATTGCTACATATTACCTAGGAATGCACCTTTTTGAAACAGAAAACTGAAGCTCTTAGAAGCCATTTTATGAGACGTGACCAGAGACAAAAGTTGTATGTCATTGAGTCTAATTTTTGTAGGGACTTGAATCGGCCTATTTGAAGCAATATAGCTCTTGGTAGGGCTGTTTTGGTGGACTGTGTCCTTAGGGTAGGACACCCCATAATACTTGAATACCTTTTGAATGCCTAAGGTTACGAGGGTGAAATTTGGTACATGTATGATGTACCCTATATGAACACCCTGTCCAAAAATGAGAATTTTTGAACAAACTTTTCCTATAGTTTAGGTAAAATGTGTTTTCCAAATAAATGAAATATTTGAAGTTTAATTAATTCAAATGCCCTAATTTTTGGGTGGAACACTTCTTGGGCTATAACAAGCCAGTGGTAACAGTTTGAGCCCATTTTGACCACTGCAAGTTGGTGAATCCAATTTGCAAGAGAGATTAATGTTTGTGTTTTGGGTTGCACTTAGCAAGAAGTGGAAAATGGGATTTTCAGCTTATATGACATTTGGTGTACCAATGAAATTTTGGCCAGAGACTTATAATGATGAAATATATCATCCTTAATAATATTAGGATATTCGGGACAAAAATCCTTGGGTATTTCAATTAATTTAATTATGTTGACTTTTGAAATTAAAAAGAAATAGTGAGCAAATTAGTTCAAAGAATTATGGATCTCTGTTATAAGTCTTATAAAGTCACTTTACACCTTTGGCAATTTATTTGGAATTTTTGGAATCTATTTGATGTGAAGTTTAACAAAAATTTGTTAATTAACCCTTAGAAACTTTTGTACAAACCGTGATGTTTAGGGTCTGGAAATGTTGAAATTTTGCCTTGATCATTTTTATAACCTTTTGGAACTATAGGAATTTTCTTGGAATTTTTAGGTGACTATTTATGGTACTTTCTTTTATTAATGATATTTTGGTAATTTGTTGAGTTATGGAAATCATGAGGAAATACACTTTAGAAAATTATAAATATCTGGAATTATGTTTTATTTGGCATTTACATCCTCTAGAAATTTTATGGAATTTATTTATCAAGTATTTCAACTACTTCCTTTGGAAAGTGACCTAGAGGTTTTATTCTTAGAAAACTTAATTGAGCCATTAAATTGTTGGGTTTTTCTTAGGGGGAGTCACATCAAATATGCGCAGCAGAATAAACAAGAACAACCCACAAGATGTATATAAGGATCTTGCTAAAATCATGAGTCAAGAAATTATTACAATATATAAATTACATGTATGGAATTGAGTCACAACTCAATCGGATGCTCCAAGAAAATTCTTCTAGGAGTCGGAATCCTATTCTGAGTCCTCCTCCTTGTTCATGCGGCTCTAATGAGATCGGCAAACTCGTCTGAAAGAGTTAGCACAGAAATAATTCTGCACATCTATAGAAGTCCACACAAGCTAAGAAGAACCCTAAGTCCTTTTCGAACAAGAATTAGGTCGGAGATGGAGAGCCCTCTACGTCTTCACAGATTACTAGATCCGGCTAAGGAGAGGCGACGACTTCAAGGGACGAACTGGGGATCGGTTAGATCCCACAAGAACTCTTCCTGTCGATCTTTTGAGGTGGTGCAATCTCAAGGAATGATTCACTTTGATCTCCAGAAGGCACACCGTTCGTGATCACACTTCTGATGTATCGTTGCTCTCGGTCTCATTCAGGTCAGGTAAAACCTAAAAGGGTCTAGCCTTTTATACCCAGAGGGATAAGGCTGCCCGCAGCCCCAGCTATCCGCAAACTAGTTGAGCAGAACAGAAAATATTATGTTGGGATAACTCATTCGTCAACTCGACGAAGTCGTCAAGACAGTCTCGACGAGATCGTCGAGACAGTCTCGACAAAATTGTCGAGACGTCTCGACGAATTTGACTATTCATCGAGACAGTCTCGACGAAAGGACCAGTGACAGTCTGTCGTCGAGACAGTCTCGGTGAACTCGTCGAGACATCTCGACGAATTCGTCAAGACATTCTCGATGAAATCTCCGAGACACTCTCGACGAAATCTCTGTTAGTCCATATCATCGAGACATTCTCGACGACATTGATCACGAGTCGATATTCACGATATCGGCTTGTGATCCCGACAATAAATTTTTCTATCACGACGACATGCACATTGTTATTTTGAAGTCTTCTCGACGATATTCATAATATCGTCTTGTAGCCTTCTTCAACATGCTCCATACAATATTCTCAATACCAAAGAGCAGCCTTCCCGAACCAAATCAACTCCAAATAGTCATAGGATTGGTCTTATCACTCATATCCAATATGAGCAAGGCCAACACAATCCTTTCTCCAATTTCTCCAAACGCTCTTATGTGCTACCTCTAGGCTCATATCGCATTGGCAGTGAGACTAACTGCTTGATTACTCCCGGATCACCATAGAAACTCCAACAGTCTCCCACTTGATCTAGAAGGTATCAACAACAGTCTCACAAATAATGAGCGACATCTAGCAATGCATCATTGCTACCCATGCAATAAGAGTTCATAACTCAAACAAGCCTGTCCGCGACCAATGTATCAGTGTTGTCATGTCCCTTTGCCCAATACAACCGGATTGAACTAGAGGCATGGACTGTGCCACCTTCAAGATTGTTCAACCTTTGCTTTCTCGATCTAGAATAGACCTTTTGAGAGTGGTAAGCTCAATATCATATATTGGCTCAACCCAGCATGACCATGCATTTCTCAATCTCATTCCATCAAGGGGCCCATGGATGTAACTCCTGTCATATATGAGGACAAATTCTATTTCTGTCCATACACAAACCCTAAATGATTCGTAACATACCCAATAACCACCCTTATCATCAACCTTTCTCAAATAAGACTTTAGATGGCATCAAAGTACGCTCTTCCTTACTTGGTGATTGTTGTGATTTCAGGTCCAAGAACCACAAATACTATTGTCACTTGAGACTTACTTGTGACACGTTCATATAACAATCCACAAAGTAGTCTCACGGTAGGTCTGTCTAGTGCAACTTGTTCCATAATAAGTACCCATGTGATGACTTGATATCACAATATCATGACCTGTGAAACCGGTCATCAGCCAACGCACATGCTAGTCTTAAATTTCTAAGATGATACCTCGACCAGGGACCATTTAAGAATGAAGCTTCTTATAAACATAGGTCATCACATTCACACACTTGAATTCCTATGGAAGCAAATATTCTAAGGGCATTTATTATGTTAATTAATTTATCAAATAGAAACAGTGGACATAATAAAAGAACTTGCCATAAATGTAAAATGAAATACATAGTACAAATCATAATTCATCAAATGAATGAACAACTAACAAATATACAATCGATAAGACTCCCACTAAAGATGATCATCTAGGTATCTAATACACATTGATCTGGCATGACTATCATGCTTCATTTGCATAAGAGGCAGCTTTGTCAGTGGATCCGCTATATTTTCTTCAGTCGGCACTCTACAAATGCTCACTTCTCCTCAATCGACAATCTCTCGAATAAGATGGAACAACCAAAGTATGTGCTTGGAGCGCTGATGAGATCTAGGTTCCTTAGCTTGTGCAATTGCACCATTGTTGTCACAGTAGAGAACTACGAGATCAACAATGTTAGGAACTACTCTAGCGTGACGATGATTTTCCTAATCCATACAGCTTCCTTTGCCGCATTCGCAGCAGCCATATACTCAGCCTCTGTTGTAGAATCGCCAACTGTCTCTTGATTGGAACTCTTCCAGCTTACAGCTCCTCCATTAAGGCAAAATACAAAAGCAGACTAGGACTTTGAATCGTCCCTATCAGTTTGGAAGCTAGCATTAGTGTAACCATTTACAACGAGCTCTTCCTCTCCACCAAACACCAAGAACATATCCTTAGTTCTTCTCAAGTACTTTAAGATATTCTTGACAGCTATCCAGTGACCATCACCAGGATCAGATTGATACATGCTAGTCATGCTCAAAGCATATGATACATCATGTCGAGTACACAATATTGCATACATGATTGATCCAATTGCGGAAGCACATGGAATCAACTTCATGCGGTCCTTATATTTCAAAGATTTAGGACACTGGTCCCTAGAGAGACTCACACCATGTGACATGGGTAATAATCCCTTCTTCGACTCAAGCATGTTGAACCATTTCAACACCTTCTCAATGTATGTACTCTGGATCAAACCCAACAACTTATTCAATTCATCTCTATAGATCTTAAAACCAAGTATGTAAGTCGCTTCACCTAAGTCTTTCATAGAAAAGCAGTCCCCTGGTCTGTTCTTAATAGCTTGTAGGGTTGGAATGTCATTTCTGATCAGCAGTATGTCATCTACATACAATATCAGGAAAATGACAATGCTCCCAGTAATTATCTTGTAAACACAAGGCTCATCCTCGTTCTAGCTGAAACCAAACTCTTTGATTTTCTCATCAAATCGCAGATTCTAACTTCGAGAAGCTTGTTTCAATCCATAAATGGATCGATTCAACTTGCATATTTTAGTGGCTTTACTTGGAGATACAAAACACTCGTGTTGTGTTATATATATACTTCCTCAAGGAGGTTTCTGTTAAGGAAAGCCGTTTTGACATCCATTTGCCAGATCTTGTAGTCATAATACACAACAATAGTAAGTAGAATTTTTATGGACTTAACCATAGCAACAGGGGAAAAAGTTTCATCATAATAAACACCATCAATTTGCTTGAAATCTTTAGCCACCAGTCGCCCTTTGAATGTCTGTACATTCCCATCCATGTCGGTCTTCTTCTTGAAGTCCCACTTGCACCATATGGGTCATACCCCTTCAGGTAGTTCCACCAAGGTCCAAACTTGGTTTGCATACACAGAGTCCATTTCAGATTTCATGGCCTCAAGCCATTTCGCGGAGTCTGGTCCATTCATATCCTCTTGGTAGGTTGCATGTTCACCATCATGATCCATAAGCAACACACTACCTATTTGAGACATGAGAAATCCATATCTCTCAGGCTCAACTCTAGGTCTATCAGATCTACTTAGGACTTGTGTTTCTTGAGCAGGTTCTCCAGCGACAACATATTTTAGTCCTTGCTCAGGTTCAAATTCTGGTTCATTCATTGTTTGTGGTTCTTGAACTTCTTTAAGTTCTACCTTGGTGTTTTCTCTAGAGAGAAATTCTTTCTCTAGAAAAACACCTCTCCTTGCGACAAATACTTTACCCTCGGATCGCAGGTAGCAGTAATACCCTTTGGTTTCCCTAGGATATCCCACAAGATAATATTTATCTGATTTGGGTTCCAGTTTATCAGGCATTTGACATCACACGTATGCTTCACAACCCTAAATCTTAATAAACGACATACTATGACGCTTCCCAGTCCATATCTCATATGGTGTCTTTTGAACCGTTTTCGTCGGAACTTGATTTAGTGTGAAAAAAGCGGTCTCTAGAGCAAAACCACAAAACAAAACATGCAAATCTGCATGACTCATCATCGACTGTACCATGTCTAACAAAGTACGATTCCTCCGCTCAGAAACACTATTATGTTGTGGTGTTCTAGGTGGAGTGAGTTGTGATATAATACAACACTCTTTCAGATGATCACGGAAATCCCGGCTCAAATATTTTCCACCTCGAACAACTCAGAGTGCTTTAATAGTTTCTCCTAGTTGGTTCTGTACTTCATTTTGAAACTCCTTGAACTTTTCAAAGGATTCAGATTTGTTCTTCATAAGAAACACGCATCTGTATCTACTGAAATCATTAGTAAATGTAATGAAGTAGTGGAACCCATCTCTAGCTATAGAACTCATGGATCCATATACATCACTATATATGACACCCAAAAGATCATCAGCCCTCTCAGTATGACCAGTGAAAAGGGCTTTAGTCATTTTACTAACAAGCAAGACTCGCATCTCTCAAATGATTTATAATCAAATGAATCCAGTAGTCCATCTCTATGGAGCTTGGTTATGTGTTTCTCGTTTATATGATCTAAACAACAATGCCAAAGGTACGTAGGTTTCGAGTCATTTGTTCTTAGTCTTTTAATATTTTCTACATTATAGATCGGATGGTCTAAGTTTAAAACATATAAATCATTAAACAATTGAGCTACATCATAACAAACATCGTTCATAAAAATCGAACAATAATTGTTTTTAATTATAAATGAAAAACCTTTCATGTCAAGACATGAAATGGATATAATATTTTTAGATATGACTGGAACAAAATAACAGTTATCAAGTTCTACTACAGGTTCAGTGGGTAAAGAAAGACGATGGACACCAACGACAATGCCAACGCGCAGGTCTACATCTCCTTTACCCAACAATCTTCTCCTTCCCAGTTCCTGCACATTTGTACAAATGTGAGAACCACATCTGGTATCCAATACCCAAGATGAAGGAGCAGGAAGGTTTATTTCTATAACAAATATAACTGAAGCGGAAGTCATACCTCCCTTCTGTTTCTGCAGATCCTCGATATAGAGGAGACAATTCCTCCTCCAATGCAATGCCTTACAGAAAGTGGTGGCATTCCCCTTCCTTCGCCAGACCTTTACTTTTCAGTGCAGAAGACGTGGGATCAAGAAGAGACTTAGATCCCATCTTCGTCTTCTTAGATCCCTTGGTCTTGCCCTTGACTTTATGCACCATCAGTATGGGGCTAGCAGGCTTGACCTTCTTCATATTGTTCTCGGTTGTTCTCAACATGTCTAGGAGCTCAGGAAGTGTCTTGTCTATCTTATTCATATTATAGTTCAAGATGAACTGCTCATAACTATCCGGTAATGATTGCAGGATCAGATCAGTGACCAACTCTTGGCCCAAGGGAAAACCCTAAAAGTCTTTCAAGGTTCTCTATATACCCAATCATTTTGAGTACGTGAGTCCCTATTGAGTCTCGAGCTCCCATTTTGCACTAAAATAATACCTTGGATATGTCAAACCTCTCTTGTCGAGCTTGCCCCTCGAACATTTTCTTGAGGTGCTCAATTATTTTATAACCACACACGCTCTCGTGTTGCTTCTAAAGCTTAGAGGACATGGTAGCAATCATGAGGCATTCCACATCCAGGGTATCATCCTAATACTTCTTGTAAGCATCTTTTTCTACTCGAGGAGCATTCCCGGTCGGCTTTGTGGGGGCTTCCCCTTCCAAGACATTGAGCTTGCGCTCTTGCCTGAGGACAATCCTCAGGTTCATATACCAGTCAAGGAAGTTCGTCCCGTTGGGCTTGTCCTTCTCAAGGATGGCCCTCAGGGACAGAGTAGAGTGAGATGTACTTGCCATGTAAATTCTACAATAAATTTGCAAAAAAGTTAAGTACTATATTTCAAAATACATTTTATTTAATAAGGACATTTATTAAAAACTCCCACTATTTTAATCAAATTGATAACCCTTAATATTAATTCTGAGAGTTTATGCGAGCTACTCTCTTAGTAGACAAGAACCGTATTTCATCGCCATCGTAAGTCAGCTTTGGCCGATCACCCACAATGTGGTTATTTAGGTAGACAATGTTTGTCAATTGCATCACAATGCAACTCTTGTATAGTTGGTGAATAACTCTTTATTCACATCCATCATATGGTGCATGCCAACTCTATGCCTCTAGGCACTCAGCCTTTGAGGTCATCTAGTTAATTTGGACCTGATGTCGATAGTGGGATATCACAATTATCCGCTCGCACCCTTACCAAGATAGATTAATGCACCTTGCTTTGGCAAGTCCACACTTTATCGATCAAGGCAGGAAGAGTGTCATCCATCGGAAGGCATCTGAATACTTAATATTAATTTTAAGAGATTTTTCATGATACTTGATTAACATTTAATCAATGTGCACACATTATCACAATCATGAAAGAAATAACAAGCATAACCCGGATACATTCCAAATGCACAAAATCATCAACACTTGATGATATAGATTAAATCTAAATATTAATTTAGAACATTTTTAAATATTTAGATTTACATGTACCGAATGCAAGCACAAGCAAACACCCTTAAAGAAGTAGACAAACTCGTCTCTCTATGCCTTTAGTTTCACAAACTAACATTGAGACAGACGGTTACTGCTAAGGGAACAATTTCTGAAACATGGAAATAGCGTAACCTAGCTCTGATACCACTGTTGGGTTTTGCTTAGAGGGAGTCACATCAAATGTGCGCAGCAGAATAAACAAGAACAACCCAAAACATACATATATGGATCTTGCTAAAACCATGAGTCACGAAATTATTGCAATATATAAATTACCTGTATGAAATTGAGTCACAACTCAATCGGATGCTCCAAAAAAATTCTTCCAGGAGTCGGAATCATATTCCGAGTCCTCTTCCTTGTTCCTGCGGCTCTAATGAGATCGGCAAACTCGTCTGAAGGAGTTAGCACAGAAATAAATCTGCACCTCTATAGAAGTCCACACAAGCGAAGAAGAACCATAATTCCTTGTCGAACAAGAATTAGGTCGGAGATGGAGAGCCCTCTACGTCTCCACGGATTACTAGATCCGACTAAGAAGAGGCGGCGACTTCAAGGGATGAACTGGGGAGCGGTTAGATCCCACAGGAACTCTTCCAGTCGATCTCTTGAGGCGGCGCAATCTTAAGGAACGATTCACTTTGATCTCCAGAAGGCACACCGTTCGGGATCGCACTTCTAATGTATCGTCGTTCTCGGTCTCCGTCAGGTCAGGTAAAACCTAAAAGGTTCTAGCTTTTCAGCCCCAGCTATCCGCAAACTTAGTTGAGCAGAATAGAAAAAGCTTTCTTCGGGATAAATCATTCATCGAGACAACTCAACGAAGTCGTCGAGATAGTCTCGACGAGATCGTCGAGACATCTCGACGAATTTAACCATTCGTCGAGATAATCTCGACGAAAAGACCAGTGAAAGTCTATCGTCGAGATAGTCTCAACGACATGGAACATTCATCGAGACAGTCTCGGGGAACTCGTCGAGTGATGATTAAAATTTACTTGAGAGCACCGCAAAAGCTTTCCGGGTGCGGGTAGAATTCGTCGGGCGCATTCGAGGCATCTCGCGAGTACTCCTACTTCGAGAAACTAACCTTTATCCTACTTTGATGAATAGAAGTAACGACCTTTCCTTCTTTCGGAATATCGACGATCATGCTGCGGAGGCGGCTCCGAATTCATTTAATTTTTATAGAAAGGGAGAGTTTTTGCGAGTCTTTGTATCGTTATTATCCAAACAAATAATTCGAAAAGGTAAGTATACCTTATCGCGTATAGTATAGGATAAATTTTTAAAAAATTATCAAGGTCGTATTTTTTCACGGATCTCGTCGAGTACTGCTACTTCGAGAATACGACTATTATTTTATCAAATAAAAACGTGATTTAAAGAAATTAAAATTACATAATTGAAAAACAGAAATTGAAATTTCAGAAAATGAAAGACAGAAGTGCAATCTCTACCCGAATAGGTAGAGGGGAAATAAATGCATGAGCAATCTCTACCCAAACGGGTAGAGGGGAAATAAATGAGCGAGCAAGTTTTACCCAAACTGGTAGACGTGAAATAAATGCAGTGCAAGTTCTACCCAAACGGGTAGACGGGAAATAAATGCATGAAAATAAAATAAAACTAAGATATGAAGAGAAATAACGAAAACATAAGTAACGAAAAATAAAACAACGAAAAGACGTAAAATAACGAAAAGAAAAATAACGGAAACGGAAAACAATGAAGGCGGAAATTGCGGGAACGAAACATAACGAGAACGAAAATTGTTTCGAAATGAAAATAAACGAAAACATAATATTCGGCTCTAATCTCTACCCCGTCAAGGAAGAAAATGAACGAAAACTTACGGCGGCGAATACTTTCAAATCAAAGCAAAAATAGAGATAACCAAAATTCGAATTAAAGCGAAAATAAATGGAAACGTAATATTCGGCTCCATCGATTCCGTGTCAAGGAAGAAAAAGAGCGAAAGTTACGAAGACGAATAAATTTGAATTAAAACGAAAACCAAAATTACGGCAATAAATAAATTGCTTACGAAAGCAAGAAAAAATGCGGAAAATGCAGGAACTGAAGCTAAGCTAAGAATAAAATTGTAGTGCAGAAAAAAATTGCAGAATTGAAACTACGCTACGAATTAAAATGCCGGACCGAATTGAAATTACACGAAATAAAAACTAAACTTATTTATTGCCATAATAAAGGGGTTACAAGAATTAAAGTTTACAAAAAATAAAAACATGACAACATTTAAAAGAAAATACAAAAAGAAATTACAAAAACAACACTTAATTAATTACATACAAAAAAATATAAAAAGAAAATACAAAAAAGTGGAGAAATATTGTGGAAGATTACCCAAAAGGGCAATCCAAGAGGAGGAAATAGTGAGGGGGGGGGGGGGGGGGGGGGGGGGGGGGGGGGGGGGGGGGGGCAGCCTTTATTTATAGAGAAAATTTGGGCTGCATTTAGTAAAAAAAATAAAAGCTGGAAGAGCAGCTGCCGGGACAGCTGGAAAACTTCTAGAAGGCTAGCTGGCTGGTAGCTAAGCTGGCGGTTTGAAGAGTAGCCGGTTGCTTCTAGAAGCTGGGGTGCGGGACAACTAGAAAGCTGGGGTGCGGATAGCAGCTGGCGGGTTGGAGGGCAGCTGGCGAGTTGGGCTGCGGATAGCTGGATTTAATCCAGCAAAAATGTAGTTGGTTGGATTCGAACCTGGGGCGGCAACAAGAACCAGTGAGCCAAGCGCGCTATCTGCTGAACACAAGAACACACACACACACACAAACACATATATATATATTACATTTGTATTATATTAATACATGTAGACGGGAAGGGAAAATCGACATCCCGTCCCGTCGATCGACGGGATGGGATGTCGATCGGGACTTAGGCTCAAGGAGAAATCGACTGGAAGGGAAGATCGACGGGATCGACATCCCATCCCGTCGATCGACGGGATGGAGTGCCGATCGATGGGAAGCTTTAAGGAAAAAAGACAAGGCATGATATCGACGGGAAGCCGATCAACGTGATCGACATCCCGTCCCGTCGATCGATGGGATGGGGTGCCGATCGACGGGAAGCTCTAAGAAAATATATTCAATTTTATTTACAATAATGTTTTTTTATATATATACTTAGTTTTTATTTAATAAGTATTTACATATATAAATTTAAATACTTTACATATATATATATATATATTTACACATTTAGTATATATATTTACACATTTACTATATAAATATATATTTACATATATACTATATATATTTATATATATATACGAGTGACAGGCACGGGCCTCCGGCTCGATCCAGGGCGACATATGTCATGGGGTGCGACAGTTGTCGTGTGGGGCGACAATTGTCGTGGAGGGCGACAATTTTTGTGGGGCGACATTTGTCGTGGGGGCGACAATAGTCGTGGGGGGAGACATTTGTCGCGGGGGGGGGGGGGGGGGGGGGGGGGGGACATTCATATGTTTTGGTTATACTGTCACACACAAAAAAGTTGATAGTAATATGCTACAATTCATTTTAGAAAAGCAGATTATATACACAGAAATAGTTATGTAATGTACATGAACACACGAACATATTAAAAAGAAACTATCTGCTCCGCTCGAACCTCTACCGACCGATACTACGAAGCAGCCCTAGTAGCAGTCATCACAGAGACTATCGTGCTTTGCTTAGCCACTAATTGACTAATACCCACAGAGCACCCATAGGAAACATGAAAGTGAAAACAAAATATTAAACAACAATTACGAATAATTTTTCAATGAAAAACTACATGATATATCTAAATATAAAGAATGACATACCCTTTTTGTTTTGCCGGGTTTGATCCACTTTGCCGGGAGCCTTCAATTCACTCACCCTCAAAACCTGGAATAAGCAATAGTACAATACAATGCTGTTAAAAAACCATCAAGAACCATATATATGTGTATACATTTCCATAATGAACACTATGACCGAAATGAATGGGGTGTATTGCTCATCAAGAGCCATGAGGGTGGGTCCAGCAGCTAGTAAGAGGGCTAATGATGGGCAGCAGCAAGAAGCCCCAAGAGGTAGATTTGATTATTTACAGCCTTAAATTCACTTATATGATGGATGTTAGGCTTGGTAATGCTTCCTTCTTCAATTGGTAGGATCGATTGTTTGAGGTGTAAATGTGCACCTTTGATAGACAGGGGGAAGAACTCAACATTTTAAAAAAATTGAAAATCAGCCCAAATAAATAATATAGACAGAGGAACTGAACTCTGAACTCCCTATTGAAGAATGAAGAATATATAGGCAGAGAAATAGACAGAGAAATAATTTAGCAACAATAATTTGAAGAATATATAGACATATATTCCCCACAAAACTACCTATCGCAGGAAATCAATATTCTCTGGAGTCTAAAATCATAGCATGGCTGTAGAAATTCCAATATCTAGCGTACAGACCAATTGAAGGGAAATCATTTAATGAAAAGATGAAATCATTCACTCTCACTTGGCTTAACTCCACCACCTTGTGTGAGTATGCAACAATTTATCTCATTTATATTATATTGAAAGAAAGACCTAAATCAGTCCCCCCACTTCCATTTAAACCTCATGTTTCAAGAATATATAGACAGAGAAATAATTTAGCAACAATAATTTGAAGAATATATAGACATATATTCCCCACAAAACTCCATATCGCAGGAAATCAACATTCTCTGGAGTCTAAAATCATAGCAGGGTTGTAGAAATTCCAATATCCAGTGTACATACCAATTGAAGGGAAATCATTTAATGAAAAGATGAAATCATTCACTCTCACTTAGATTAACTCCACCACTTTGTGTGAGTATGCAAACAATTTTTTTCATTTATATTATATTGAAAGAAAGACCTGAAGTCCCCCCACTTCCATTTAAACCTCATGTTTCAACAACACAAACATGTAAACCTGTAAAAATTCTCTATGAGGCATTTCATCGAACACATTGCTTGCTTCTACTTGAATAGACATGGAATGAGAGATAGAAATGCAAAATAAATATAAGACCTAAGTGATACCTCTTTTCACATGTCTGTTCACGAAGCCCTTCAGAAACCTGTCATCCGCATCTCAAAAGCGAAAATCCTGCAACCAAAAATGAAAGGGCAGAGGTGAATCGATATGCATAGGAGATGAGAAGCGGTGGCAGAGGTGTTCAGAACCCAGCGTTAGAAGAAGAAGTGTCAGAGGTTTTATAGATCTATAGATCTGTAGAAATGGAAGATGAGAAATGTGTACAGATTGTGGAGAAATCGAGAGGCTTATTCGCTCTCATCGACACCATTTCCCATTCTCGCAAACCCCATTTCCCTGTTCCTATTGAGAATCAGATGAGGAAGACGCAGGTGTTCGTAAATGTGTTCTGAATCGCTGCAGATGAAGATGGAGAAGTGTACCTGATGGCCGGTGTTGATGTCGGCCGAAATCGCGGGAGAAGGCGTGAGAGGGAGCAATGCCGTAGGAGGAGTCCAGGAGATGTTGCGGCTTGATGTGGGTAGAGGAGATGAGAGGGATCTACGAAGATGAGAGGGAGCGACGGAGAAGGAAGCGTGTACCGGAAGAAGGCGGAGGTGTGAGAGGGAGCGGGGCCGAGGTTCTTGCGGCGTGGCGTGAGTTAGGGCAGCGGGATAGCGGGTTTAAGTGGAATTCAAGCGGAATTCCAGCGGAATTCCAGCGGCATATAAAGTGATCAGTGCATAATCGGACGATCCCCAATAACCGAACCATATTCGACGGTGCAGATTTTTTTCATGAATTTTTATTTCACGCTAGTCGCAGGCCTTGATATATCTTTTTAATATAGTATAGATTTACATATATAGATACATTTTTACATATTTACTTAAACATTTACATACTATATAGTTTCATATATTTATATGTATGCTTAAATAGTTTCTTTTTACATATAAATATATATATATATAAATATAAGTTAAAACAAATCATTTATTCAATAATTTACAAGAAATATTGCAAATTTTTAATAAAACTATACAAAAAACTATATAGAAAATAAGTATATTTTACTATTCATCATCTAGACATCTCGACGAATTCGTCGAGATATTTTCGACAAAATCTTTGAAACACTCTCGACGAAATCTCTGTTAGTCCATGTTGTCAAGACTTTCTCAACGACATTGATCACGTGTCGATATTCACAATATCGGCTTGTGATCCCGACAATAGGCCTTTCTATCACGACGACATTCACAATGTCGTTTTGAAGTCTTCTCGACGATATTCATAATATCATCTTGTAGCCTTCTTCGACATGCTCCATACAATATTCTCAATATCTAGGAGCAGCCTTCCTGAACCAACTCAACTCCAAATAGTCATAGGATTGGTCATATCACTCATATCCAATATGAGCAAGGCCAACACAATCCTCTCTCCAATTTCTCCAAATGCTCTTAAGTGCGACCTTATAAGCTCATATCGCGTTGGCAGTAAGAGTAACTGTTTGATTACTCCCGGATCACCGTAGAAACTCCAACATAAATGTCACTGAATAATTATGAAATTTTGTCCAGTCTCATGTTTCATCAATGTGATTTTTATGATAAATTAATCTTGCTGGTTGGATAACAGAAAGTGACCCTTCATGTTCAAAATAACTAGTGGCATCTTTTTAGAAGTATTATAATAATGGCTAATTAAATTAGGAAAATTACAAATCTTTGGATTTAAGAATAACATGTCATGATAGACCCCTAAAAATAATTTTAGGGTTTAAAGCATTTATTTGGAGGATTCCCTTTCATACACTCAATCTTGCTCACGTGGTCTGCACATAGCGATTTGGCGGATTAAGGTAGAGTCGTAGGTCTCATATGGGAGTGACAATACATCTAGTAGTCATATACTTTGTGAAGTCTAGATGAGGTCACCGAAAGGTGCCTGGAGTTGGAGTACCTGATTATCAAGGAGGAGAAGTTGTACTCGGGACCGATGATAGATCGTCTCTCCCCCTAAAGAAATATAATTCACTTAGGGTTAGCCTAAGAGTAATGTGAGAAGGGATTTAGTAATGGGTAGATACTAATAAAAGTAAGTGCCTTGGAAAGGGAGCTTTGAGCTTCAACCCATCGTAGTTCTTAGTACCACTGTGAGCCCTTCACTGGGTAGACCTCTGGAAGTCCAAGGTTAACCATAAATTGCTAAGTATAACTGAAAGTTAGACATGCGTAATCTAATAGAATGATTGAATAATATAAAGACCTCACCCATGTATGGGTTGGAGTGATTCAGTACTTGTAGGTCCTTGAGTCGAGGGATCGAGGTAGCGACAAATAAAGAACTTGTTAGTACTGCAAGCGGAAGGCTCGCTGATGTATAAAATTTGAGGACGGGGTGGTCCTGCGAGCTGGAAGCTCAGATAGGTATTACTATACCTGGTTTGTTCTTGAGTGGTGAGTCAATCAGTACTGGTCCAGTCGGCACACCGACGGAAGTACCTTGACTCTAGTGAGGTGTGCAAGTCCTGGGGAGACCAGTAGGTTATTTATACTGAGGTCTGGAGGACTATCCCCTAAGCGCACACCCAACCATAAAGACTGGTTGTTGTTAGCAATAGTATACAGGGGCTCCATTGTTGTGTTCTTATCGTTGAGGCATACCTAAGGTCTAGGCCTGGTAGTGTGTTTGCCCGCCTAAGAGTGGAGATACCAACTCCACTGCCACCATGAGCCACGACGGTTGGTACCTGAGGCGCTAGCTACCACCAAAAAGTGGGGAATGTGTGAAAGGTTTGTGCGCACAGATTCGGGTGGGTAAGTTGCATTACAATCATTGCATTGCATCACATAACATAATATTTATTAGTTAGCGTAACTTAGATTTATAATTGCAGACCCTCATCATATAAATTAGTATAAACTCTTTTATATAATGAGTTATATTTGGAAACCTTAACTTATAAGTTTGTATGTGCATTAATATAAGTTAAGGTACTTATCTTGATGATAGTTTAGTTCGTTCACTTTACCTTGCTTTACTTTACTGCACTGCTCTTACTTTGTTATTTCTGTTATACTGTAGTCTCTTTACATATACTCCTGCTAGTGCAGTTCCACTGTCACCTGCTTGATTTGCTTACTACTCATATAGCTTTTCTCTCGTCCTCCTGCACGGTGCCTACGAGTCACGGGGGGAGGCGAGGACGAGACACTTCTAGAAAAATGACTTTTAACCACATTTTTTTGTCACGGATCAAAAATCATGGCTAATAGTTAAGTATTAGCCAAGTCCCTTAATTTGTGGCTAATAATAGAGTATTAGCCATTAATGCCTAATTCGTGGCAAAAAAGAAATTATTAGCCATGATTTATCAAATTCGTAGCTAAAAAGATACTGTTAGTCACGGTTTCCTAATTCATGACTAATATTTTTGCCATATTTCTTAATTCGTGGAAAATACAGAAGTATTAGTGACAGTTTTTTGCCGTGACAAAAAATTAGTATGAAATAATTGACTAAAATTATATATTTTTATTCATATCATGTGAGTAAATATATAAATGTGTCAATTTAAATATTAATTTAGCGTTTTTATTCATAACATATGCGTAAATATGCTGATCTAAGATCAAAACTTTGTCGAACCACCACAATAGATATCGATATATTGAATGATCCAAAGTGAAGTCATTATATATAGAATATATATATATATCTTTATTATATAAGGGAATATAGCATTCTTCATGCTCTTACCGTGCTTTCATTTTCCACCGTTGGATCTCTCAATAAGAAATATTATTTTGAAAGAGATGAGGGAGAGAGGATATAGAGAGCGAGAGAGGAGAGAGGGGGAGAGAGTGTGGCTGAGAGGGAGAGAGAGAGAGGAGAGAGAGGGAGAGAGAAAAACATAATATTTGTAAGTATATACGTATATTTTTTTTACAAAATAAATATTGTAACATTGATGTATATTTTTTATGGTCATTTCGAGTACTCATATGTATATGTTGTGGGCGCAGCCCACAGACGCATCGAGCATGGGCGAAGCCCGTGCAGAGGTGGGCGAAGCCCGCCTCGATGCGGCCGAAGGCCGCCCAACAGCATCGCCCCGGGGGCGGGCATAGCCCTGTGTACTTGTACAACCCCGTGTTCGCCGAAGGGTAAAACAGAGAATCGGATATAAGCGAGGCTAATGGGGGCTCGTTGGCTCGCGGCTAGTAGATCGCAAGAGGGATGTCGTTCGATAGGAGGGCAGCGAGCACGATCTCCAACAAGCGCTCACAGCAGAAATGTCGAAGCAAGCCAGTCTAATCTCGCAAAGGAAGTGGTGTGAGGGTGAGACAAGAATATGTTCGCCGCGGTGGGGTGCATTTAGCAATAGCGAAGAAGTGAGGGCCCGCCCCCTCGCTTTTATAGGGGGAGTGAGCGAGCGAGCGAGCAATGCCCTTGCAGGCCGCTCGCTAGTGTTTACATCACAAGGGGGCAAGCGAGTAGTGCTCTCGTGGGTCGCTTTCGCTAGGGGGCGAGCGAGTGGTGCCCTCGCGGGCCGCTCGCATAGGGAGATCTCGCGACCCCAGCTCGCGAGGAGGCCGGTGAGTGTCTCCTTCACAGGCTACTCGCACAGTAAGGGTCAGGGGGCAAGTTTACTCAAATACCCTTTGTGGGCTGCAAATAGCCATTCAGAACAGCGAAATTTGGTTGTTAGCAGGCCAGTTTGGGGTGCGGGTAGTAGAAGCAAAAGGCAGGTCTACGCTATTGGCAGACCAAGAGATAAAAAACTATAAATAGAACCTAAGGGCACCTTTGGAGAGAGGACTTCTTTTGGCTTTCTTCTCCTTAAGTCATCTTTGGTAAGCTCCTTAGGCTCTCCAAGGTGCCCGACTTCATTTTTTGGCTTGGGAGGTGAAGCATCCTAAAGATCTTCCGGGTGTGTGGTGGGACCTCCGCGTTGTTGCCAAGGGTCTGTGTTACGGTAAGTCTCCGGTCAAGTTCCTCTGTGGGATCAGTAAGTGCGAGTTGCACCCATCTTGGTGTCCGAACTCCTCGTTGGGCTGAAACTCTTTCCCAACATTTTTGGTGTAGTGAGGGTGGACAACAGATGGTATAAGAAATTCTCAAGGAGGCGGCATGGCAGGAGAGGATATGCGGGGCGACGGCTTCGGCGGTTCGCCACCATCGGATTCACAGGCTTCGGCGATGCGAAGAGAGTTCGCAACCCCAGCACCTCAGGTCATCCTGCCGCCGGGGGTCGGCGAGAATTCCCCGGGGCAGAGGGTAGGTAAGGAGGTGAATGGCGAGGAGCCTGGGTGACTCCTCGCTGGGCGAGAGCTTTTTTAAGCGCGGCAAGCGCTAGCCCGACGAACGCGATCCCGACAAGCATTAGTCCGGCGAGCTGGTTCTTTCCGCGCCTGTCCCGGAAGGATTCAGAGAGTGGGATAGGGTCTACTACTCCGGCAAGGACGTCCCCGTCCAACACTTGCAATCGTTCGAGGAATCAGTCTCCATCATGCCTATGTCGAATGCTTTCAAATGCCGACTCTTTGTCGTCACCCTGAAGGAGAAGGCCAGGGAATGGTTCCATCAGCTCCCAACCGGGCCGATCTATGCATTCGAGGATCTACTTCATGTATTTCTGCTGCGTTTCTCGACGTCGAAGAAGAGGAGGAAGGACGTCGAGGCGCTCTTCAAGATTAGGCAAGGGCCAGGGGAGTTGCTAGCCCACTATGTTGATAGGTTTCAGGAGGAGGCCCTGCTAGTGCAGGAGGTGCCCGGATTCATCCTCCATCTCGCCTTCACGGTGGGGCTACGTGAGGGGTTTTCAAAATGTACCTGAAGAGGAAGTCCCCCTTGTCCTATGAAGAGTTAATGGAGAGGGTGGCATAAGAGATCTAGGGGGAGGCGGCCAACCCAGAATTCGCAAAGAGGTTGGCAAGATTTAGTGATCCATAGGTAAGGCAGCAGGAGATCAGAAGAAGAGAGGAGCTAAGAGCCCCTAAGTTGGGGTGGGGGCAGCAAGGAGAGGGGATGCAAGGCCCCGGAAGAGGCTTCTCCCTGGGAGGGGGCAATTTCCAAGGGGGTCAAGGAAAACCCCACCACATGGGGTGGAGGCAGGTTTCGAGGTCGCTGCCTCCCCCGCCTCAGCAAGCTATGACAATCGGGCGAGGAAGAGGGAGAAGAGGAGGAGGAGCGGGAGCAGGAGTGAGGAGAAGGAACAGGGTCGCGGAGGCCAAAAGAAGGGGGGTTGTGTTGCCCTATTGTGACTTCCACCAGGAAGAGCATCACGCGACGGCCACTTGCCCAGAGTTCCTGGAGATGAGGGAGGTAAGAGTTTCGATGAAGTAGTAGTAGCATCCGGTGAGGATCGAGGAAGTTCTACCCGGAGAGAGAGAGGAGGAGAGGTATGAAGATCAGATCGACATGGGGAGCCGAGGAGGGATCAGAGTGATTCACGGGGGGGATCGAGGCGAGCCTCCACACCATGTATCGTCGGAGTGTGGCTTCGACTTCTCAAGCCCCACCCCCAGAAGAAAAGATTACCTTCTATCAAAAGGATATGCCTGGGCATGAGGACCCGTTCTGCGAAGCGCTGGTTATCCAAATAGCCATCGAGAACTTCACCGTTGCCCGGATCCTCGTGGATAATGGGAGCTCGGTCAACGTCATCTTCAAAAAGGAATTCGACGAGATGAAGGCGGAGGGAAGAAGGGTGCTAGCCTCAGGAGAACCCTTGTTTGGGTTCTCGGGAGAGAGAAAGGGTGTGGAGGGAGGAGTAGGAATCCACGTGACTTTAGGGGGACAGTCCCGTAACTACCGGTTCGTCATCGTGGACGCTCCGAGTAGCTACAATGCCATCTTCGGACGGCCCCTCATCAGTGCATTCTGATGTGTCCCCTCCTCTTTTCACCAATGCCTTAAGTTTAGTGTAGGTGGAGTTCAGGTCTGGGTAAGGGGAGACCCCAAGTTAGCGAGGCAATGCTACGTTACGGCAGTCAACTCCATCACTTGGTAAGCCGGGGCGGAGGAGATGGACCGGGAGATGGAAAGGAAGGAGATGGGGGAAGGAGTCGTCGAGGGACTCGAGGAGGAGGAGGAGAGGAGAATGGAGAAAGAAGGCGATGCCCGAGAAGAAGGGGCGGAGGAGCTGCTGGAGGTTCGAGAAGGGATGGAGGAAGACATGACTGAAGCACCTGTCTGTGAAGAAGGGAAGGAAAATGGTTGGGGAAAGCAATCCAGGCTGGAGGCCGTGGAAGAGATCGTGGAGTTGGAGGTCATCTCCTGCGGGCGGGGGAGGGGGGGTGGGGGGTGGGGGGGGGGGGGGGGGGGGGAATCGAGAAGGTTAAAATCAACGGGGAGCTCTGCCCCGAGGACTAGAGGAAGATCCTGGTATGCGTCCCAGAGAACGTGGACGTCTTCGCTTGGAGCGCTGCGGAAATGCCCGTGATCGACGCGGACGTGGCTTGCCACCGTCTCAACCTCGACCCTAACACTCGCCCCATCTAACAGAAGAAGAGGTCCATCGCGGGCAAACTGGCAGGGCCTATCAGGGAGGAGGTGAACATGCTCCTCCAAGTAGATTTTGTATCTGTGATCCAGTATCCAGGCTGGGTCTCCAATGTGGTAATGGTAAGAAAAGGGGATGGGCGATGGAGGATGTGTGCAGACTTTTCCTTGTTGAATAAATCATATCCTAAGGATTGCTACCCCTTGCCTCGAATCGACGCGCTAGTTGATTCAGTCGTCGGTTTTTCTCTAATGAGCTTTTTAGATGCATTTTCAGTTACCATTAGATTCACATACACCCCCTGTAATATCCCGTGTTTATATAATTCCAATTAGAGTAATTAATAATGATTTTCGAGAGTTAAAGTGTACAACAAATCTGAATTTCAAAAAATAGAGTTCACAGTTAGGTTCAGAAGGTCAAAAAACCTTAGAATCGACATATTATTTGCTAAAATCTGAGATTATTAGGAAAAACACGATTTTCGGCACAACCGACACGAATGTCGAGAAACTGAGAAATTTAGCAAGAATTGTAATGAATTTGAGAAAATTGAGACCGAATTTAGAATCAGGACATCGAAAAACCCCAGAGTAGGTATATTCATTTTTTTACATGTCGCGACGCGCATGTCCGCCACTTAGCGACGTATATGGCCGCCACGCGGCGACACGTGGCTTCGTGCATGACCGCCATGTGGCGACATGCATTGCTGCCATGTGGTGATGTGCATGGATTCCATTTGGCACCACATGGCGCCTCCATGGTTTCATGACCACCATATGGCGACACGTGGAGACATGCGTCACCTCCAGAGAGCTAGTAAAGGGTGATTTGGTTTTTTGGACTTTCCAGGAGTTCTAGAACTCAGATTTAAGTGATTTCAGTGGCGTTTGAAAACTACTATAAATATGGATCCAATGAAAGTATTCATTCATTCTAGATCCATTCAGTTTTGGGAAATCAAGAGAGAGAGAGGAGAGAGAGAGAGTATCAGAATTCTGCCAAAATTGTGGGAGATCTTTGGGAGAAGTTCTAGAGCTAGAGTTCGACTTTGGATTCTATTTTGTTGCTGTGGAAGCGCTGTCAAAACCCCACCAAAGTAATATTCATGGTGCAGAGTACTGCAGAAGCGCTGCTAAAATCCTGAGCCGAGGAGCAAGAAGGCTGAGGTAGGTGGAAAATAATGCAATACGTATATGTTACGTTAGTATTCAGTAATGCGATAATTAGCAGTCATTATGTTGAAATAATGTCGAAGTTATGACATAAATCAGTTAATATACAGAAATAATGATGAACTTCTGATAAATGTAACGAGGGGTGGAATTACATGTATTCACGTAATAATGATGTCCCGAGTTCTCGTGCATGCATATTAACAATATGAAATTGTGTATTCTGGAAATATGAAATTCTGAAAAATATCATATACAAGTACTTATGATGTCAAAATTTAACTTGCTCAATTGGTGTCTAGGAAAGTGGTTAGGGGTGATCCAGTATCCCCCGAAAGGAAGGTGGTGCATAACGGTACATTGTGCGACCACTGACCTTACACTTACCTGGTCAATATGCTAGTTAAATGAGAATAAGAAGTTACTTAAATATGATAAACAAATAAATGATGTGTATGATTATGTTAACCAATATTTGGCTCACCCTACCTGTTGAAACCAGAGAATCGATCTCGACATTCGCAATGGGTATGAAGCTGACCCTTACTTGAACTGAGCTAGAACACTTAACTAGTTGCTGAGAACCAAAGGACCTTGCACTGAAGAAGACTTGGAACTTAAAACAACCCCCTTAAGCTGCAACGAGGAGGTCCCACAACACACCCGAAAGTTCAAAGAGAGCTTCCCCTCCCAAGCCAATGCTGAGCCTAGGCACCTTGGAGGGCACAAAGGGTCACCTCATCGTCAACCTTAACTGATAGGGGGTGTAGTGCTTGCTCACAAGACACACGCAAGGGAGAGGGGAGACCAAATCTTCCCAAGGTGCCCATAGGGGTCTATTTATAGACATCCCAAATTTGGGCTACGTATAACCAAGATTCTGCTATCCACTGCTCAACTACGAACCTGAATGACCAGAACAGGAGGGGGTAGTGGGAGATGAGACGTCCACTCCCCCCTTGCCGGGGGTCGGGTGAGTGGACCAAGGTCCACCACCCGAACTAGGCGAGTGGACCTCATGGTCCACTAAGCTAACCGGGCGAGTGGACCATAGGTCCATTCGCTTAGATGCCCGGGGCGAGTGGACCTATGGTCCACTCACCCATATAACTGGGGTGAGTGGATCATAGGTCTACTCCCCCCCCCCCCCCCCCCCCCCCCCCCGCACTCGGGCGAGTGGACCATTGGTCCACTCGCCCGGGGCCTTGGGCGAGTGGACCCAAGGTCCACCCATCCAAGTGAGGAAGTCTCCCCCCAGGCCTTCTCTTTTCATCCTTGACGGCCTCCGTCCAGTCAATCTATTGCGCCATGACTATTTTCTCTACTGCGACCCCATTGTTGGATCGATAGGTGCCCTTAGAGGGGGGGGGGGGGGGTGAATAAAGGAATAAAAATTCTTTTTATAATTTTAAGGAAATGACTAAATTGTTTAGGATAAATGAGAACAAAATAATAATTTACCAAAAAGTAATTTGCAATAATAAAATTTACATCAAATGAAAGAAATCAAGTAAACACAAATAGAGACATGATTGTATTATATGAAAAAGTGTTTACATAAATTTGATTTCAATATCGCTAAAAATCGGAGGCGTACAAAAGTAAATATCTTTTCCTTTTCAATACTGACTTGTATCTCACAAACCGGTTGGCTTTAAGCCTATCCTTCCCCAGATATGGCCTCAAGCCGCTCTAGCCAATCCTTCCCCAGATATGTCCTCGAGCACCCCCTAGATCTAATCTCCTAGACCTAGTCGCCAACTCACGCGGTGAATTACCCCTAAGCCGCGCAAGGACCTAGTCGCCAACACAAGGCGATTTTACTACAAAAATTCACAATAATGAAATAAATCATATAACAAGAACTCCCTCTATGAGATTTCTGAAGATGAGGATGAAGGATCATTGTAGCATAAGCGAGGTTGAAACGGTCGTTCTTCGGATGCAGCGTGACGACTTCCTTCTCCTAAAATCTTCTTTGGCTTTGAGTGGGAGATGAACTTTTGGCAGAGTAACATCTCTTCAATTTTGGGACAAGTAATTTCTCTGGGATATCTAGCCAAAATGAGAGAGAAGGCATCAAATTATATAACTTGGAGATAGCGCCTGCGGTAACTCCTAGCGCCCGCGGTAGCGTTCGTGTAGAAGTAGTTTTGAAACCGTCGCGACGTGGCATTGTGTGCATGAAATCGAGCTAGCACCAGGCGATAGCGCTAGCGCCTGCGGCAGCGCTAGCGCCAGGCGGTATCCCTAGCGCTGGAGGTGCTCTCCTTCAAAGAATTTGATTTGAAGCTGCTGTCAACCTGTGAAGTATTGCACCTATAGTTCATGCACACTATAAACACACGACAAGCAAGTTCAAATACAATATGGGATTTGTTATTCTCAAACAAAGGGTTGGGATACACATGTCCAACAATCTCCCCCTTTTGATAATAACAAATCCTCTTAGCAAGAAATAGACAAAGGTATTTATAGTATATGATAAGCGAGATAAAAGTGCAACTATAGTATTTGATAAGCATGCGAATTTGCATACTCCCCCTATCTTAATGCTCCCCCTACATAAATGCAATTTATGTTTTATATTCCCCCTAAATGTTAGATTAAATGAATTATTTATTATCCCCTAAATCGTCTAGATTTCTTCTCTAGATTTCTTCAATTAATCTTCCCCTTTTGGTATTATCAAAAGAAGGTGGGGAGAAGGTAGTAAGGAGGAATTCTTTATAAATGATAAATCATGATCGAGCTTTTGTAATATAGAAAATGATAAAGAGTTTAAGCATAGAGTTTGAAAAGATTTCGGATAAAGAGATAAGAGTTGTAAGCAAGCAGCAAATTATAAGAAACATCTTTTTGTGAGCAAGAAAATCATAAGTATAAATATGTGTTTTAGTTCAAAATGTAAAGATGTTTTAACCTTTTTGAAATCTCATAGTTTTACATAAAGTTACCAAGCATGAAATGAATATATCTAAAAAGCATATATTATAATGTTACTTAGTTTTAAGTTCAAGAGATACCAAAACATTGTAGAGATCATGATAGGTTATCTAATGCATTTATTATATAAAGAGTAGTATAGATAAAACATTATAATACAATACTCATGAGAGGAAGTGTTATGAAAGATAATGAAGTGCACATAAGTATATTTTGAGCAATGTTAACAATTGATTTAAATCACAAAATACAAGACATAAGTAGAGTAAAGTGCACAATAAAAACATAAGTATATTAACTTTCACACACTTTAATGCACATAATTTTTTAACAAAGTGGTGTAATAACCAAGGTTTGCACAAGACACTTTACAATTCTTTCCAAGTAGTACTTGATGAAGTTATAATTGTCTATATTTTTTGTTCACTTTTGTGGGACAACATTCTCCGAATACACTTGTTTTGCAAACCCAAAATAATTTTTTGTAAAAACAACCACTTTTCTTAATTTCTTAAGTGCAATTCAAATGTAGTGCAGGTAATAAACGTATGCAAGTTTTAATTCATTGTACAATTACAATACACAAGCAAGCATTTTTAGATTTAAACACACATGTAGATTACCAAAATAAGTGAGTGAAAGGTATCATTATCAATCACAAAACATTTATTCATACTTAGAGGCATGCTAAGCTTGGTTCTACACATATTTTTCAATACAATTGATGCACTTAATTGGAGATATCAAAGCATGATAAACAAAACAATTTCATAGTAATATGAAGAAACAAGTTTTAACATTGTAAATAATTCTAAATAATAGAATTCATACATGCTTGATATTAGCAATAAAGATCATACAGTTTTTTTTGTCGTTTTGAAAATTTTTTAATGAAAGAAAAATAGAAAACCACAAAAATATATTTTTGTATTTTTGAATTTTGAAGTTTTGTAGTTGATTTTTCATAATATAAATAAAACAAAAATAACAAAAGTCACACATACACAACAAAGTAGTACATATAAACTAACATATTTTTATTGATTTTTAGAAATTTTGAAAAACAGAAAAATCAAACACCCACGCTAGCGTCGGCGCTAGTGCTAGCGCGAAAAATAGTAAGTGATTTTTTGAGAATTTTAAATTTTCATGTTTTGAACTTGATTAAGAGTCCTTAGAGTAGTCTTACGCAAAAATTTTGTAATTTTTGGAGATGTCTTTATTGCTTAAATTGCGTAAAACTTATAGCGTTTTTATATAACTCATCCTAAGATGTCTAAGACTCCTAATTTCAACATTAACATTTGAAACCTTGCATCGGGAAGAGGTTTAGTGAATATATCAGAAAGTTGAGAGTCTGTGCCAATGAAACTTATTCTAAACATTTTCCTTTTTAATGTGATCCCTTATGAAATGATGACGTACATCTATATATTTGGATCTAGAATGGTGTACCAAATTATTTGTAAGATCAATGGCACTTTTTGTCACATTTCAATTCAATATGTTTTAGATGAAAACCAAAGTCCTCTAGAGTTTGTCTTATCCATAGTGCTTGTGCACAACAACTCCCTAGTGCAATGTATTCGGCCTCCGTGGTGGAGAGTGCAACTAAATTTTATTTCCTACTAGACCATGCAACTAATGAAGGTCCTAGAAAATGACAAGTACCGCTAGTGCTTTTTCTATCAAGTGAACATCTGGCGTAGTCCAAATCCGAATAGCCGTGAAGTGTAAATGAATTATTATGCGGGTACCATAATCCCAATCTAGATGACCCAATTAGATATCTAAAAATACGTTTTACCGCTTTTAAATGAGACTCTTTTGAATTGGCTTGAAATCGAGCACATAAGCATACAAAAAACATAATATCGGGTCTAGTTGCACTTAGATAAAGTAGAGATCCTATCATACCTCTATATAAAGTTTGATCAATAGAAATTCCCGATTCACCTTTTCCTAATTTTAGTGATACATTCATTGGTGTAGAAGCTTGTTTAAGGTTTTCAAATCCAAAGCGTTTAAGAATATCAAAAACATATTTAGTTTGACATATAAAAATACCATCATTTCTTTGTGATATTTGAAAACCATGAAAATAAGAAAGTTCTCCTACTAGACTCATTTCAAATTAATTTTTCATCACTAAAATAACTTCATTACACAACTCTTCATTAGTAGATCCAAAGATTATATCATCAACATATATTTTCAAAATAATCAAATCATTACTATTGTGCTTAATGAAGAGAGTATTATCGGTACTTCCCATAATATAACCGTGCTTTAATAAAAATGATGTAAGTCTTTCATACCATGCACTGGGCGCTTGTTTTAAACCATAAGGCGCCTTTTCTAGTTTATAAATATGATTGGGAAATTTTTCACTAATAAAATCGGGGGGGGGGGGGGGTCATAAACTTCTTCTTTTACAAACCCATTTAGAAAGGCATTTTTTACATCCATTTGAAATAGTTTTATTCTTTTAAAGCTTGTAAATGCTAGAAAAATTCGTATAGATTCCAATCTAGCAGCGGGTACAAAAGTTTCATCAAAATCTATTCCCTCGATTTGTGAATATCCTTGTGCTACTAAGCGTGCTTTATTTATAGTGATTCTAGACTCACCATCTAATTTATTTTTAAAAATCTATTTTACACCTACAACCGGGTGATTAGATGGTCTTTCTACTAATTTCCAAACATTATGTCGCTCAAATTGTTCTAACTCTTCATTCATTACCAAAAACCAAAAATCATCATTTAAAGCGGTAGAAACGGTTTTTGGTTCTATTTCAGAAACAAAATATATATTTGAAAAAGATTCATGAAGAGAAGATCGAGTTCTTACTCCAATAGATGGTTCACCAATTACTAGCTCCCGTGGATGATCTTTTGTGAATTGCAAGGCGCTTGGAGGCACATAATCATCTTCCTTGGCCTCCTCTTTTTCTTCTTTGGAAGGTTCCTCATCACCATGCTCCAAAGGTGGTAAGAGAACATCCTCGTTGCCTGCAGAAAGTCTTTCTATACAAGGAACAACCTCATCAAATTTTACATTAATTGACTCTTCAACTTTACTAGTTCTTTTATTAAAAATTCTATAAGCTTTAGTTGTTGAAGAGTATCCAAGAAAAGTTCTTTCATCGCATTTTTCATCAAACTTTCCCAAGCTATCTTTAGTATTCAAAATAAAACATTTACAACCAACAACTTTGAAGTAGGATACGTTAGGCTTCTTTTAAAAATAAAGTTCATATGATGTGTGATTAATAGATGGGCGAAGCTTGATTCTATTCATAACATAACATGATGTATTTACGGCTTCAGCCTAAAAGGACTTAGGTAATTTATATTCACATAACATAGTGCATGCTAGTTCTTGAAGTGTCCTATTCTTTCTTTCTACAACACCATTTTGTTGTGGTGTGCATGGTGCAGAGAACTCATGTTTAATGTCTGACATATCACAAAATGAAGCAAACTTTTCATTTTCAAATTCTCCTCTATGATCCGAGCGAATGCATTTAATTTTTAAATCACTTTCATTTTGAATACAAGTACATAATTTTGCAAATTCGCAAAACACATCGAATTTGGATGAGAGAAATAACGTCCAACAATATCTTGAAAAATCATATATTATAACATATGTATATAATCTACCACCAAGACTTGTGGTGCTAACGTGACCATAAAGATCCATATGAATTAATTGCAAGGGTCTTGTAGTAGAAATGAAATTTTAACTTTTGAAAGAGGATCTAGTAAATTTACCATTTTGACATGGTAAACAAAGTGAAGGTAAAGTTCCATTTAACCTAGGAAATCCTCTAATTAAATCACTTTTGGCAAGTTTTACAATAAGCTTTGTGCTAGCATGTCCTATTCGTCTATGCCAAAGTTCTAATTCATCATTTTTAGTGATAAAACATTTATAGATGATTTAGAAAGATCATGAAAAGAAACTATATAAACTTATGTATTCTAGGTGCAGTTAGTAAAATATCTTTTGTAGTAGGATTGGATATTTTGCATAAATTAGTGGAAGATTCAAATAAAACATCTAATCCTTTATCGCATAATTGGCTAATAGAAATTAGATTGTATTTTAGCCCTTTTACATAAAGAACATTAGATATCGTAAAGGATTCGTTACCAACTGTACCAATTCCCATGATCCTTCCTTTTCCGTTATCGCCAAACGTCACGATCCCTCCCTTCTTCTTTTCTAGGCTAAGGAACTTTGCTTTATTGCCCATCACGTGCTTGGAGCATCCAGAATCCAAGTACCACACGTCTTACTTTTCCTTAGCCTGTCTGCACATCTAGAAAGAAGATGAGTGTAAAGATCCAGATACCCAAGTGGTACCACCCATAGAATAAGTGGAGGCATTAGGTGCCCAGATTTGCTTTAAAGTAGTTTGTTTTAAATTCCTGCAAGAACAAGACGTGTGACCAAATCTACAACAGTTTGCACACGTAAGAAAGGGGGTTGAAACTCTTTTTTGGAATTTTTTCTTGCTGGAAGGAATCAGATTTATAGAAGAAAAAGGTTTTGCAAAAGAAATCGTTGAATTTTTGTATGAGGAGCTAGCGTCGGCGTTAGTGGCTTGCGACGGGCGGTAGCTCTCACCTTGATATCCGAGCCCAAATTTTCCAAAACCATAACACTGGTTCTCTAAATTCATATCGAGTGATTTTTGGCCTATTCCAAAATTTTTAATGGTCATTGTGAGATCATGAACTTGTGCTTTAAGTGAGGAATTTTCTTTCACAAGCATGACACACTTGTTTTCAAAACCCTTTTTATTATTTTGATTTTCACAATAGAGGCTTCAAATTTTCTTTCTAATTCCCCCTTCTCTTTTGTAAGAGGTATGGCATGGGAGAGGGCTTTTGAAAGTGGCTCTTCAATATTTTTTGTCATTTTAGTGGAGTGATCACACTCTTGGCAAGAAACCTTTCTCTTTTCTAAGATAATTAATTTTTTGGAAAACTTTTGATTTTCTTTAATTGGAGATTCATTTTCCCGATTTAATAAAATACTATCTTTCATATTTTTATCAAAAGCTTTGCAAGTTTCATGAAATTTTTTAAAAGTTCATCATAAGTGGGAGTTACCTCAGTGTCGCTAAGAACACTAGCGTCGTCGTTTCCATGTCCCATGAGGCATATGTTTGCTTCCTCATCTTCGCTTGATGAAGTCCCACTTGATTCTTTGGAGGAGGAGGAGTCATCCTATGTTTTTGCTTTTAACACCTTCCTCTTTTCCTTCCCTTTGTGCCGTTTTTCCTTTTTCTCCTTCAAAAACTTTGGGCACTGCTATGAATATGCCCGGTCTTCCTGCAGTGATAACATTCTGGAGGAGGTCTTTCTTCCTCATCATCGCTCTCCTTCTCCTTCTTTGAAGATGACCCTTTCCATCTCCCTTCCTTTTGGAAATATTTCCGGAAGGTGTTTCTCCTTTCCGGATTTCTCATGATCTTTCAGAAGTTCTTTACTAAGAGACTTTCTTCATCTTCATACTCATCCTCCTGGCACTCCTTCTTTGATTTTAGTGCCAATGCCTTCTTCTTTGGCTCCTTGTTGTATTCATCATATTGGATCTTGAGTTCTACCTCACGGGTTTTGAGATTCCCAATGAGGCTCTCAACCTGAAACATTCTTAGATTGTGCGACTCTGAGATAGCCGTCACCTTATGATTGAATTTTGGAGGAAGAGAATGAAGAATCTTTCGGACCAAGTCGTCGTTGGAGAAGGTCTTTCCGAGAGCTTTGGAGGCATTGACGATCTTGGTGAAGCGTGTGTACAGTGCATCAATATCTTCGCTTTCATCCATCCAAAACTTTTCATATTCTGACTCCAGTTATAAAAGTTTTGAATCTTTAACCTGTGATGTACCTTCATGAGTAATTTCCAAATGGTTCCAAATTTTATATGCAGTAGTACATGCGGAAATTCTAATAAATTCATTTCTATCTAACGCACAAAAAAAGCATTCATGGCCTTGGCATTATTTTTGCATTTAAAATAGAGACATGATTGTAAATGAGAGCAAAATAACAATTTACCAAAAAGTAATTTGCAATAATAAAATTTACACCAAATGAAAGAAATCAAGTAAACACAAATAGAGACATGATTGTATTATATGAAAAAGTGTTTACATAAATTTGATTTCAAAATCGTTAGAAATCGGAGGCGTACAAAATTAAATATCTTTTCATTTTCTATACCGACTTGTATCCCCACAAACCGGTTGACTTTAGCCTATCCTTCCCTAAATATGACCTCAAGCCGCTCGAGCCAATCCTTCCTCGGATATTGCCTCGAGCACCCCCTAGATCTAATCTCCTAGACCTAGTCGCCAACTCACGCGGCGAATTACCCCTTAAGCCGCGTAAGGACCTAGTCGTCAACACAAGGCGATTTTACTACAAAAAATCATAATAATGAAATAAAGCAAATAACAAGATCTCCCTCGATGAGATTTCTGAAGATGAGGATGAAGGATCGTTGTAGCATAAGCGAGGTTGAAACGATCGTTCTTCGGATGCAGTGTGATGGCTTCCTTCTCCAGAAATCTTCTTTGGCTTTGTGTGGGAGATGAACTTTCGGCAGAGTAACAAATCTTAAATTTTGGCACAAGTAATCTCTCTGGGATATCTAGCCAAAATGATATAGAAGGCATCAAATTATATAACTTGGAGATAGCGCCTGCGGTAGCTCCTAGCGCCTGCGGTAGCATTCGTGTAGAAGCGGTTACGAAACCATCGCAGCGTGGCGTTGTGTACACGAACTCGAGCTAGCGCCAGGCGGTAGCGCTAGCACCTGTGGTAGCGCTAGCGCTAGGCAGTATCCCTAGCGCTGGCGGTACCTCTCCTTCAAAGAATTTGATTTGAAGCTGCTGTTTACCTGTGAAGTATTGCACCTATAGTTCCTGCACACTATAAACACACGACAAGCAAGTTCAAATACAATATAGGATTTGTTATTCTCAAACAAAAGGTTGTGACACACATGTCCAATACTCATCTACGTCGGGTCACACCAGCTCAAAAAATATGAGGGTTACACATAATCCCCGCTCTTTTCGAGCTTGTCTCAAGCTCGGAAAGAAAGTCCAGCCACCTATTTGATGAGTAGGTGAGGCATTAGAGGAATCCCCGAAGGTTCCCGCCAATCAGTTACTCTAGTTGAACTCTCCTGATGGACTCGACTTGAGACGAAAGGCAAACCTTTCTCCTCTAAACAACCCTCCTGTGAGCCAAGCTCAACTGGAGGTGGAAAAAGGTCAACACCTTTGGTCGAGCTAAAATCGACCTGAGGTGGAGGAAAACTCAACACCTCTAATCGAGTTGAACTCGTCCTGACGTGGAAAGCCAATTTTTCTCCACTTAACGACCCTCCTGTGAGCCGAGATCAACTTGAGGTGGAGAAAGCTCAATACCTCTAGTCGAGCTAAACTCGACCCGAGGAGGAGGAAAACTCAACACCTCTAGTCGAGCTGAACACGACCTGTGGTGGAAGGCGAACGTTTCTCCACTTAACGACCCTCCTGTGAGCCGAGCTCAACTCGAGCTGGAGAAAGCTCAACACCTCTGGTCGAGCTAAACTCAGCCTGAGGTGGAGGAAAACTCAACACCTCTAGTCGAGCCGAACTCAACCTGAGATGGAAGACGAACCTTTCTCCACTTAACAGCCCTCCTGTGAGTCGAACTCAACTGGAGGTGGAGAAAGCTCAACACCTCTGGTCAAGCTAAACTCGACCCGAGGTGGAGGAAAACTCAACACCTCTAGTCGAGCTGAACTCGACCTGAGGTGGAAGGCGAACCTTTCTCCACTTAACGACGCTCCGGTGAGCCGAGCTCAACTGGAGGTGGAGAAAGCTCAACACCTCTGGTCGAGCTAAACTCAACCTGAGGTGGAGGAAAACTCAACACCTCTAGTCGAGCTGAACTCGACCTGAGGTGGAAGGCAAACCTTTCTCTACTTAACGACCCTCCTGTGAGCCGAGCTCAACTAGAGGTGGAGAAATCTCAACACCTCTGGTCGAGCTAAACTCGACCTGAGGTGGAGGAAAATTCAACACCTCTAGTCGAGCCGAACTCAACCTGAGATGGAGGGAACTCAACATCCCTAGTCGAGTCAAACTCAACCTAGGATAGAGGGAATTTAACATCTCGGGTCGAGCCAAACTCAACCCGAGATGGAGGGAACTCAACATATCTAGTCGAGCCGAACTCAACCTGAGATGGAGGGGACTCAACATATCTTGGCGAGTTGAACTCAAACTGAGATGGAGGGAACTCAACATCTTTGGTCGAGCCGAACTCAACCTGAGATGGAGGGAACTCAACATCTCTGGTCGAGCCAAACTCAACTTGAGATGGAGCAAACTCAACATCTCTCGTCGAGCCAAACTCAACCTGAGATGGAGGGGACTAAACATCTCTCGGCGAGTTGAACTCAACCTGAGATGGAGGGAACTCAACATCTCTCGGTGAGTTGAACTCAACCTGAGATGGAGGGAACTCAACATCTCTAGTCAAGCCGAACTCAACCTGAGACGGAGGGGACTCAACATCTCTCGGCGAGTCGAACTCAACCTGAGATGGAGGGAACTCAACATCTTTGGTCGAGTCGAACTCAACCTGAGATGGATGGAACTCAACATCTCTGGTCGAGCCGAACTCAACCTGAGATGGAGGGAACTCAACATCTTTGGTCGAGCTGAACTCAACCTGAGATGGAGGGAACTCAACATCTCTAGTCGAGTTGAACTCAACCTAAGACGGAGGGGACTCAACATCTCTCGACGAGTCAAACTCAACCTGAGATGGAGGAAACTGAGCACTGCCCCGGAACAACAGAGGGTGGAGAACTTCAACACTTCTTAGGGGCTTAGCCCACCTAGATGCGGAGGAACTCAACACCATCCCAAACCAACTGGGGACGGAGATCCGGTCCACGTCCTAGGAGCTTATCTCACCTGGAGTTGGAGGAACTCAACACCTTCCCAAACCAACTGGGGGCGGAGAACCGATCCACGTCCTAGGAGATTAGCTCACCTAGAGGCTGAGGAACTCAACACCTTCCCAAACCAACTGCGGGCGGAGAACCGGTCCACGTCCTAGGAGCACAGCTCACCTAGTGGCGGAGGAACTCAACACCTTCCCAAACCAACTGGGGGCGGAGAACCAGTCCACGTCCTAGGAGCTTAGCTCACCTGGAGGCGGAGGAACTCAACACCTTCCCAAACTAATTGGGGAGGAGAACTGGTCCACATTCTCAGAGCTTAGCTCACCTAGAGGCGGAGGAACTCAACACCTTCCCAAACTAACTGGGGCCGAGAACCGGTCCACGTCCTAGGAGCTTAGCTCACCTGGAGGCGGAGGAACTCAACACCTTCCCAAACCAACTGTGGGCAGAGAATCAGTCCACATCCTAGGAGCTTAGCTCACCTGGATGCGGAGGAACTCGACACCTCCCCGAGCTGGTTTCTCATCCTGAAGCCTTAACTGTAATGAGTCGACCCGATAAGCCTACCAACTATCGGCATTACTGAGCCCGGTCAGTGGTCTCTAGTCGGGGTCTTACCTAAGGTGCTGACTCTAAACCCTTTTCATCCATCATAGGTAGGTTACATATCTATTGCAATGCGCCTTCTCGCGCCTACTCGACCACATGCATCTCCGCCATCTCTTCCATCACCTTCTCTACTTTCTTCGTCTTCTTATTCCTTCTCTTTCTCCTGGTCCCTCCTGCTTCTATGGTCAACCTGGAGGTGGAGGACTTATTCCTAAAATCGATCTGCATAGCTTCCCAGCGTCTCCCCCTGCTTCTATTGAATCAAGAATAGGGACTCCGCCCCCTTCCTCCCCTTCTTCGAGGTGGAGGACCTCAACAAGAAACTCCGACGTAGGTCCTTGAAGTTGTAGATGGTACCTGATGGGAGCAGGTGGAACCAGTCTTTTGCCTCTCCCTTGAAAGTGATGGTGAAGAGCATGCACTTGGAAGCGTCCGTCATCTGTCTGATCGAGACCATGCCTTCAAACCACTGGAGATGCTGGAAAGGGTCATCCTTGCCAGTGTAGTAAGACATGGCAGGTTCACTGAACCTGTCTGCAACGGGAGCTGAGGTAATCAGCTCGCGGAAGGGACTCCCCCATCCTCCTTGGTGAGACGGAGGCATTCTCCCTACCTCCTCACCGGGGCAGCTGGTCTCAGGCGAGCTGTTGAAGACCACCCGCGCTTGGAGACACAAGACTTCCTCCGAGCCTAGCCCCTTCCCTTGCTGACGTGCTTGATCTATCTCCATCAAAGACAGTGAGGTGAGCACAGGTGTTGGTGGTGTCGAGCACTCGCCCTGAGGGGGGAATGCGACCTGCAAGAGTTCCAAGATTGACTTCCTGAACTCTTCGAAGTCACCCTTCTTCACGTACTTGCTGGTAGGGGGTGAGTCCCCCAGCTCATTGCTTCCAGCTGTGAGACTTGCTCAGAGCTTTCCGAATTAGATGCTTCTACTCTCACCACACCAGAATGTTGAAACTAGAGAAATGGACTCGACATTCGCAACGGGTATGCAGTTGACCCTTACTTGACCTGAGCTAGAACACTTGACTATTGCTGAGAACCAAAGGACTTTGCACCGAAGAAGGCTTGGAACTTAAAATGACCCCCTTAAGCTGCAGCTAGGAGGTCTCACCACACGCCCGGAAGTTCAAAGAGAGCTTCCCCTACCAAGCCAATGCTGAGCCTGGGAACCTTGGAGGGCACTAAGGGTCACCTCATCGTCAACCTTAACTGACAGGGGGGTGGAGTGCTTGCTCAAAAGACACACGTAAGGGAGAGGAGAGACCAACCCTTCCCAAGGTGCCCATGGGGTCTATTTATAGACTTCCCAAAATTGGGCTGCGTATAACCAAGATTCTGCTATCCGCAGCTCAACTACGAACCTGAACAACCAGAACAGGAAGGGGGAGTCGGAGATGAGACGCCCACTCCCCCCTTGTCGGGGGTCGGGTGAGCGGACCAAGGTCCACCACCCGAACTAGGCAAGTGGACCTCATGATCCACTCAGCTAATCGAGCGAGTGGAACATAGGTCCATTCGCCTAGTTGCCCGGGGCGAGTGGACCTATTGTCCACACACCCACATGCCTGAGGCGAGTGGACCATAGGTCCACTCGCCCCCCACTTCGGGCATGTGGACCTATGGTCCACTTCCCCCCCCCCCCCACCACTCGGGCGAGTGGACCATTGGTCCACTCACCTGGGTCCTTGGGTGAGTGGACCCAAGGTCCACTCGTTCAAGTGAGGAAGTATGCCCCCCCCCCCCCCCCCCCCCCCCCGACCTTATCTTTTCAGCCTTGACGGCCTCCATCCAGTCGATTTATTGTGCCACGACTATTTTCTCTACTGCGACCCCATCTGCGTCGGGTCACACCAGCTCGACAAATATGAGGGTTGTACACTACTCGTGTCCCCTGTCTATGCGAGGGGAACATATCAGGAGTAGTGCTCCCAATCCGACAAAATTAGCCACTTGCAATCCGCCTGTGGAGTATCGAGCCCGCAGTGTTTTGTCTGAGGACCCTTATATCATGGGAGTGGCGCTCCTTCTGGGCTTAGCTAGCCAAAAAATTGTATTATGTGGCGTACCTCCTGCAAGTGAACGAGCCCGCCAGTTTGGTCGATCGGAGTGCTGTAATTGTTAACTAGTAAATCAAATATTTTCGATATAAAAATAAATGGGTTTTACAAACAAATTAAATGAATATCTAGTGATGTGCTACTCTTCTGTTGTACTTGCATTTTGCTTAAAACTTGTGCATACATATATATGTTGTGTTATTCTTTCAGGGTGAGCCAGAATGCTCACCAACCTACTTATATTTTAGGTACCAATGCTTATATGGGCGCCAGTGGGCAGTGAGGAAGACAACTATGTTTTGAGTTTACTACGTAAAGGAAAATGTTATATCCAATCTGATGACATACATGTACACTTTTGGAATATAAAAAAAATATGTTGGTTTTGTTGATTTCGCTCTGGAATTGTGTAACCATAAAAAGATCCTTACTTCACATTTACTGTTCCCGCCTCGTAAACTCAAGCTTACCGGGCCAGGGAGTGACATCCCCCCCCCCCCCCCCCCCCCCGACGTCAAGGACGTCTCGTTCATTACGGGAGATTGGTGCTACTGCTACAAGATGATGCACTTTGGGCTGAAGAATGCAGGGGCACTCCAGCATCATGTTACCTTGCCAGCCTCTCCAGAGATCAACTTGAACCCACCAGCTAGTGAGAGCCCGACAGCGGAATTGATCTGGGGCACTCCAGCACCTTGTTACCTTGCCAGCCTCTCCAGAGATCAACCTGAACCCACCGACTAGTGAGAGCCCGACAGCGGAATCGATCTGGGGAACTCCATCACCATGAGAACAAAGGGCATCATCTTTTATTAAAAAGAAAAAGTGAGCAAATTCGTTCAGAAAATTAGGGAGCTCTGTCATAAGTCTTATAAAGTCACTTTACACCTCTGGTATTTTATTTGGAATTTTTGGAATCTATTTCATCTGTCCACGTAGTGGGCCAGCGACTCCCTTGGCTCTTGCTTGATCTTGAAGAGCGCATCGACACTCTTCTTCCTCTTCTTTGATGTTGAGAATCACAGTTGGAAACTTCAATGCAAATCCTCATACCCATAGGTCGACCCCATGGGGAGCTGGTGAAACCAGTCCCGCGCCTAGTCCTTCAAGGTGATGGCGAAGAGTCAGATCTTGAGTGCATCCGACATAGGCCGGATGGAGACCATGTCCTCAAACCATTGCAGGTGTTGGACTGGGTCATCTTTGCCAGTTTAGTAGATCATCTCCGGCTCCCTGAATCCTTTTGGGAGTGGTGCGAAAACTACCAGCTCGCAGAACGGGCTTCCTCTGCTCGCCGCTCTCGCCTGCTTCACTCGCCCCGTGAGCTCGCTGATCAGGCACACGCTCGCTGGGCTGGGGAAAAGCTCTCGCCCAGCGAGGTCTCGTCTTGGTGCCTCGCCAGCCTTCTCCTTGTCGGACCTCTGTCTCGAGGCATTCTCACCTACCCCCACCGGCGGAACGACATGGGCCGCGGGGGTTGAGAATTAACCTCACGCCATGGCGATGGCGAGGTTAATGGTCTCTATCACTTCCCTTTTGAAGTCTGTCAGCATCCCAACCATTGCCGGCGAGTTAGGTGGTGGCGAGGCACTGTAGCCAGCACCTAGCTCATCCTCTCTCATCATGTTACTTCCCTGGGACTTTCTTGTACAAGCCGCGGTCCACGCCCACCGCCCCATAAATGTTGGAACCGAGAATCGACCCAACGAGGAGTTCATACCGAAAAAGGTGGCAGTTGGTACTTACTTGGCTCGTGGAAGAACTTGACCAAAAAATCAGAACTAAGCACTGACCCTTGGCTGCAGTGCGGAGGTACCACCACACACCCGAAAGATCTATGAGCACTTCCCCTCCCAAGCCAAAGCTGAAGCTGAGCACCTTGGGGAACCTAGGAAGCTATCCAGAGTTGTCCAGAGGAGGAAGAAGACCCAGAATTGGATGCCCTCCAAAGGTGCCCTTCAGAGACTATATATAGTTTTCTCAACTGGGTCTGCCAATAACGTAATCCCACCTTTTGGTTATTGCTAAGCGCACCCCAAAATATCTGCCAACAGCCAAACTTCACTGTTTGAGATGGCTATAGGCAGACATGCCTGAATAAATACGAATAACATATTGCACCCAAAACCCGGGGGCTGACGAAGTCGGCGCTCGCCTCCTTCCTTACAACCTAACAAAGCAAGCGCAAGCCCACTCTTGATCCGCTCGTCGCAAGGTGATGAGTCCCCACTCTCCTTGCCCTCGTAACCTGCTTATCATAAGACGGCAAGCCCCCACTCGCCGCCTCCGCGCCGACACCACTAAGGCGAAAACCAGCTTTTCAAGGATGAATACCATATCTCTGCCTTCTTTAGCATGCGACTTAAGTAGTAGGGGTAGCTGCTTCTTCCCTTCTTCTCTGATAAGCACAGAACTCACCGCCTACGCCACTACTCCTAGGTAGAGGAGTGAGTCTTCGCCTTCCCTCGGGCTTTGAAGGAGAGATGTCTGGGTTAGTTGCTACTTCAGCCTTTCGAAGGCGCTCCCGCACTCTTCAGTACACTCGAATTGCTGATTGTTCTGGAGCATTTTGAACAATGGAGAGCACTTCTCTCCCACCTTTGACAAGAAGCGACTAAGGCTGGCCAGCCTTCCACTCAGCCTCTGGACTTCCTTGATGCTCTTTGGTGATGTTATCTTGACGATGACTTTGACCTTATCAGGGTTAGGCTCCACTCCTTCAGGGGTGAGGAGATGTCTCAAGAACTTCTCTATTTCTGCCCCGAACATGCACTTCGCAGGATTGAGCCTCATCTTGAACCTTCAGAGAGTTGCGAAGGTCTTCTCCAGATCTGTGATATGCTCCTGGGTGCTCTTGCTTTTGACCAAGAGATCATCCACGTACACCTCTAGGTTCCTCCCCTTTTGCTCTTTGAAAACTTGGTCCATTATTCGTTGGTATGTATCCCTCGGGTTCTTCAACCGAAAAGACATCATCTTGTAGTTGTAGCAGCCATTGTCGGTGATGAAGGAGACATTGCAACAATCGGGGGGGGGGGGGGGGGGGGGGGGGGGGGGGGGGGGGGGGGGGGGGGGGGGGGGGGGGGGGGGGGGGGGGGGGATGCATCCAGATCTGGTGGTATCTTGAAAAGGCATCAAGGAAGCTCATCACAGAATAACCAATGGTTGAATCAACCAGCGCATTTGTAGTATAGAGCGCTTACCAACTGTTCCAAAAGCCCAGACTGATGGAAAGGGCGCTACTTTTTTCCCTTAAGGAAGTAGCAAAGCGCCATGGGTCAAGTAAAGGAACACTGGACCCAACAATCCCCCCCCCCCCCAGCGTCCAGCACGACCCACGAGATCAGAGGTGGGCCCCACATGGCTCAGAGGTGGTGCACTACATGGCTCAGAGGTAGGGTTGCCACATGGCTGTGGCCGCCTGACCCACCGGACCCACATAAATAGAGAGCAATTTTGAGATTTATCAGCGCCCCCCCCCCCCCCCCCCCCCCGGTCTCGAACTCGCGACCTCCATTGATACCACTTGTAGGATAAAGTGCTTACCAACTATTCCAAAAGTCGGGACTGATGGAAAGGGCGCTACTATTTTCCCATAAGAAAGTAGCAAAGCGCCACGGGTCAAGTGAAGGAATGCTGGACCCAACACCGTCGATTTGAGGCAGGTATAACAATCCTTCGGGCGAGCTTTATTCAGCAAAGAAAAATCAACACACATCCTCCAACCACCAGCAGCCTTCTCCACCATTACAACATTTGAGACCCAGCCTGGATACTAGATCTCAGACACAAACAATGCCTCAAGCAGTTTCTTTACTTCCTCGCGGATGGGTTCAGCCAATGTGATGGCACTCACCCTCTTCTTTTGTCGGATGGGTTTGACCTCGGGGTCCAGATTGAGACAGTGACACGCGACTTTAGCATCGATTCCTGACATCTCCACGGCGCTCCATGCGAAGACGTCCACATTCTCTTGCAGACATACCACCATCTTTATCTTCTCCTCTGCCTTCAACGCTCCCCAGATCTTCAGCAGTCCGGGCTTTCCATCTTCCGAGAATGCTTCTTCTTCCAATATCTCCTCCACAACCTCCAACCTAGCCACTCTTTCCAGGACCCAGTCATCTCCCTCTGCCTCCTCCATCCAACTGATAGTGCTTACTGTGTTCAGATAGCACTCCCGGGCGGCTTTAGGATCGCTCTGGATCCTTATCTGGACGTCCCATTGGCAGTACTTCAGGAATTGATGATAGGAGCATGGAACGGCCTTGAAGGTGTTGATGAGCGGCCTGCCAAAGTTCGCGTTGTAATAGCTCGGTGTGTCAACGATGACGAATCGACATTTGGTTGAATTGTCGTTGAGGGTCATCAGTAGCTCCACTCCTCCTTCCACCTCCTTCCGCTCACCCGAGAAACCGAAAAGAGGCCCATTTGAGGTTATCACCCTGCTTGCCTCCACTTCCATCCTGTCAAACGTCTTTTTGAAAATGACGTTCACCGAACTCCCATTGTCTACCAGGATTCGGGTGACGGTGAAGTCTTCGATGGCAGCTTGAATCACAAGGGCGTCGTGAAAAGAGTTCTCATTACCCAGCATGTCCTCCTCAGAGAACGTGATCTCATCTAGTGGGGGCGATGCTTGGGAGGTCGAAGCGATGCTCCTGCGGTAGATTTGGTAGAGGTTGGCCTTGCGGGAAGCTCCGAGTACCGCTCCTCCATGGATTACCCCTCCTCCACCTCCTCCTCCCTGTGCTCCTCGACCTCCCTGGTCAATCTTGTCTTCATTCCTCCTCTGGACGGGTACCGGGCCCACCACCAGCTCCACCAGGATCTCTTGCCTCTACTACTCTCCTCCAGCCCCTACACCGAGCCTTCTCCTGGTCTCCCAAAATTCAGGACATGCCATTGTTTCGTGCCCCTCTACTTGGTGCGGCTCGCAGTACATAGGGATCTCCTCCACCTGATGCCTCCTCCGGTTATTTCTTCGGTTATGTATGTTCCCCTGGCGGGCAACAACCATCGCTTCCCGATGTCTTTCCTCCTAATGCCTCTCTTGTAAATTACGGTGCCTCCTCTCCGTGGAGAACCTCCTTCCTTGGCCATGTTGTTGGGGCCTTCCTGCTGGTCTCCACGGCAGTCGCTGCTCAGGTACCTGGTACCTCCTCTCTTCCTCTTGCCATTCTGGAGCCACAAAGGGCCTCCTCACTTCCTGCCTCCTTGGCCCCTCCTACCTTCTTGGCTCTTCCCTTCTCCTCGGATCTTCCTTCTTCCATGCTAGCTGCATTCTTTCCTGCTCCTTGGGCTCTGCCCTTTTCACCTACACAGGGACTTTCTCCTCTTCGTCGCCTTCATCCTGGGTCAGCCAGGTGAGCCTTGCCAGGAACCCTCGGTTCATCGACTCCCCCTGAATGAACCTATTAGCTCTCTCAATAAGTTCTTCGTAAGAGAGGGGAGGATCCCAGCTGAGTTCGAGCTTGAAGAGGCCTTCCCTGAGACCGAAAGTGAGGGCCAGCTGAAGAGTGAAGCCATCCACCTCCTGGATACCCAAGACTTCCTCTTAGAAGCGGTCGATGTACTGACCCAATGTCTCGTACACTCCTTGCACCATATAGAAGAGGGCAGTCACCTCCTTCTTTCTTTTCTTAGACATGGCAAACCTCATCATCAGACCCCTTCGCAGGTCTTTGAAATAGTAGATGGAACAAACCGACAGTTGGTGGAACCAGTCTCTAGCCTTCCCCTGGAAGGTGATTGCAAAGAACCGGCATTTGAATGCATCTGTCATGTTCCGGATGGACACCACATCCTCAAACCACTGAAGATGACAGATCAGATCATCCCTCCCGGACTAGTAGTTGACGATAGGCTCTCTGAACCTTTCTGGGACGGGGGCGGCCAGTACCTCACAACTGAAAGGGTTCCTTACACCCTGGCGATAATCTTCCAACTGGCAAGTAATAACACTATACTCACCTCTCGAGTGCGTATCTAAGAACCTCGTCAGATTCTCTACTTCTCGGAACCTGATCCCCTAGAAATTCGTCGGGTAATACTGTGACTACCCCGTTCGCTCTGGCTCCTCTGTTATTGCTTCCTTCCCTACTCGCATGTATGGCGCCCCTTCTTCTGAGGGGTCTCGCGAAGAGGCAAGGTTTCCGTGACCTCGGCGCGAGAAACCAACACTGCTCGCAAGGTATCTTCGATTCGTCGTGCGAACTCCTCAAAGTCGGCCCTCCTTACGAACTCGCTTTCGCTTACTGAGTCTCCACTTGCCCTTTCTGGATCACCTCCTTCCACCATCTCGCCTGCAACACCGAGCTTTCTTCCTCTGACTATGGTCCACGCTCACCGCACCAAAGTGTTGAAGTCAGGAAAATCCTAGCTCCAAATATTGACCCAGGTGTAGCTGAAGGTTATTGATTTTATGCTTTGACGACTTGGATCTGAAGGCTCGCACGGAGAAGCAAAGGAGAGATCATAAACAGATCCCTGGGAGCTTCAGCAGGGAGGTCCTACCACATACCCGGAAGCTCAGTAAGAACTACCCCTCCACAATCACAAATGGATGAGCTTGGTACTTGGAAGGCACTGGCTTGATAGGAATCTCGCCTATATGGGGGAATTGAGCTCTGATTTTTCAAGTGCCATTCCTGCTACCCCTGGGGGTCTATTTTTAGACAAATCCAAAGGGAGGGGGGAATAAACGACCATACCTGACCCTTACGAGATTGTTTAGCTGGACCTGAAGAATGGTCGACTAGGTAACGACCTCGACAATGTCTGGCGAGTTACAGATGATAGTCGCCCATATGCGAGTAGGCCCGAGGGCTGATGATAGTCGCCCGCTTGTGCGAGTAACTTCGGGGCCTACTCATAGTCGCCAATTTGGGTTGAGTAACCTTGATACTCGCACCTGGCATTACATGCTTCTGGTGAGCCGCTTGCTATCTTCGATTTGACCATTGACTTTGACTTCTGCCCATGTGGCATGGATGAGTCCTACCCTCAAAGAATATAGGTTGTACATACTCGTTGATGTACTATGTAGCCTTATTTTGTGTACTTCAGGAAGGGATCTTCAAATTTGAGGTTAATCAGAGGCCACCAAGTTCCTATGGGGATTTGATCAACATGTCTAACTACTTCATTGAGGGAGATACAACCAATCTTAGTTTTTTCACCTCCCCCACCCAGTTGATCCAAAGGAAACAGGGGGGGATTCTCTTGTCCATCCTCCTATTGCACCACATCATGCCCAGAGGCACTGAGCCAGGTACTTTCCACCTCCTCCTCAACATGGAAAGATCTTTCACTCTCAACAACTGCATCCACCATGACATTTCAAGCAGATGAGACAACCCTGGCCTGATTCTCCTCCATTGAATATGACCACATCTTTTGAACAATCCTTCCCATGCTCATCATCGTGACCATTCCCGATGAAGGTTTATGCTCCTCCGCAGGTGAATCAATATGACGATTCACGGGAGGAATATATGGACCCGATCCATCCCATGGAAGAGATAGTCCAGGTTCTATAGAAGCAATAAGGCTTCAGGAGACCCCCTCCCTTGAAAGCAGAGCATGAGAACATAAACATAGACCTCTAATGTGAGTTCCAAAAAGACATCGGGCATGATAAATAGAACGGTGGAACTCTCCATGATCTGGTGGAGAAAATGCACATAGCATGAATACTGCAGGTGTACGTTCTTCGTAAGCCAAACTAGAAGCTCGTCTTCATTAAGGGGAAAGAGGTAGCAGAAGTATACCTACATTAATAATGGGAGTGTGTGGAACAAGAAGACGTTGGCTCCCTTAGGAGTATCAATTGCATCCATGAATGCATGGAGATTGATTTCATATGTCTCTTTGGACATATTAATTGCATTCATGATGGAGTTGACTTAGAATCCTACAAGAAAACAAGTTTGAAGAGCGTTTTCCAATGGGAGGTTTCTTCATCCTCCCAAAACTCCCCCTTGAGAGGAGAGGTCATCTTTAATAAGGACAAACTTTTAATGACTGCCAATCCTTTCTGTTGGGTCCAGCGTTCCTTCACTTGATCCGTGACGCTTTGCTACTTCCTTAAGGGAACAAATTAGTGCCATTTCTATAAGTCCTGGCTTTTGGAATAGTTGGGTATGCGCTCTATCCTACAAGTGTTATCAGAGGAGGTCACGAGTTCGAGACTGGGGGCACTAATAAATCTTGAAATTGCTCTCTACCTGTGTGGGTCCGGTGGGTCAGGCGGTCGTAGACATGTGGCAACCCTACCTCTGAGCCATGTGGTGTGCCACCTCTGAGCCATGTGGGTCCCACCTCTGAGCTGGCGGGTCGTGCACGCTGGGGGGGATTGTTGGGTCTAGCATGTAAGACCCCCCCTCCCCAAACTTGAACCGGGTTCAGGGAGGGGGGATCTTACTGCCCAAAAATGGCCACTAGTGCTTCCCGGATGGCAACGACCCACCCTCTCAAGCACTGAGTGGTCTCCTTGCCAGGCACGAGAATCACAATATCACATCAGAACGCACAGCGGAAGCAATCGAAATAAACAAAACCATGCTCACAGCTTGTATTTACATATTTAAAGCAGGCTGAAGCCTATTGTTTACAACCACTGTCTCGGGGGATACATAGACTATAACAAAGACCCTAGGCTAGTCCTATACTCTAGGACTCACATCTCAGAAGATAGGGGAAGAGGCTGGAGTGTCCGATCGAGCCATCTCTAAGGCTGGTAACTCATCCTGCGGTGCGGGGGCTTCGCGTTGTCCCACTTCCTGTGATTGGTTATAAGAATAACCGTTAGTCACAGAGCTAAGTAGAAAACACATCCCCTCCCCGGATCCATATCCAGGGGGCGGGCTAATGGACAGAAATAAATAGCCGAAGCAATGTAGAGGGTTAGCAGCAGGTAAACATATATACATAAATACATATATATATATATATATATATATATATATCAAAAAGGCCTCCAACCCTAATATCCGCGTGGTGTCACGAACATACAACACTATCTCGCGTACTCGCACCCAGGTATTCAAACTTGTGCATGCACAAAAGACCCTGTGTCAACACAGTTTAGACCACTTTGTTTCAAGCAGGGTAGCTAACCCCGCGGGCCTCACGGAGGTGGCTGTCTGTGACAGTGGCCAGTCTAGCCACTTCTGAATGTAGTCGTACCGTAACACTCAGGCCCTCTCGTACAACATGGTGTACTAACGGGATGTGAGCGACATCCGGCGATTCCGAGGTTTAGGCCGACCAGCGGAGGCAAAACTGCGGGTTCGGAGTGGTGATCACCGCTGTGCATATCTCCCTGTCGCCATGAGTCATCACCCCACCCGCACCGGTACGAACGGTCTGCGGGCGTGACCGACCCGCCACTTTCAAAACAATCTTCGAAATCAAGCTTTATCACCGAGCAAGCGCTTTAAAAATAAACGCGACATTCTTACTCGACCGGTCACTCGACCCGTGACCGGGAGGCTCGGCGGTAGGAGGGCTCCTTATTTGGGGCTGACTCAGGAAGAGGGACTCAACTCCGGGTCTTCCCCAACTAAGGTCTCACAGAAAGGAGGAGAAGCACCGCTTGCCAGCGTAGAACTGCGGTTAAAAAGTGCAGCATAAGCAGTAAGAAAGGCCGGAAGCAGGGGCCGAAATATCAGGACCAGTACGAGACTGGAGAAATGAAAGTGCTGAAAGCAGTAAATCAGGACCAGTGCGAGACTGGAGAAATGAAAGTACTGAAAGCAGTAAATAAGGAACAATGCGAGACTGGAGAAATGAAAGTACTGAAAGCAGTAAATAAGGACCAGTGCGAGACTGGAGAATTGAAAGTACTGAAAGCAGTAAATAAGGACCAGTGCGAGACTGGAGAAATGAAAGTACTGAAAGCAGTAAATAAATAAAGGGTTAGTAGTCCAATCATTCCATAACAGTAGGCTTCAACGTCGACTCCGTTCTTAGGAGGAGGTTCTGCTTTCTCACCGTTCATAGGGGTTCTACTCCATTCCCAGGAGTTTATTTACGTTTCATGAGATTTAGTATTTTCCCTTTGCAGTGGATTCGTTCTTTTTATTATCTCGTCATTACTGCATTGCGGCGTCGCTCCGCGATTTTGTCCTAATTTTCACGTCGATATTTTAAACCTAATCGATTCCTTAGATCAATACGCGTAATTTTATTATACCGCTAAAATACGCGTCGCGAGGACGCCGATTTATTCCAATTAATTTCGCTCGTTTTTTGGTGTTTAATTTGCTCGAAAAGACTTTTAGAGGACCAAAATAATATGTCACACTCCCCAACTTTAATAGTAGTTGTAAAACACCCTTAATTAGATCCTATGATTTTTGGGGATTTTTACGAATTCATTTGGGCTTTTTATTTCTTAAAATAAACTTTATAAAGGAGTTTAAAAATAGTAAAATTACTCCTAAAAATCCCAAAAAATTACTGTAGGTGCCCCTCAGAGTGGGCAATATTTTCCTTGTTGGAAGGTTTTTCTGAAAATGTCACAATTGCCTTCAGGAAATTAATTTAGAGGAACACTATTTTGGGGTGCCAATAGCAGTAAAGAAAAGGACTGGGGGCGCCACACCGGGCGCCCTCCTTGGGTCCCCACAGCGGATCCACTGTGGGGGGCGCACAATTGGAGGCAGGGGGCGGGAAACTAGGATACAGGAGCCGCCCGATCTCCTGGGGGAGATCGTGCAGCTCCCGTTCATTTAACGGGAGGCGGCCGCTGCCGCCGCCGGGCAGCGGCCTGCTGGGGCCGGCGCCGCCCCTGGTCGGTGCGCCGGGGGCCGGAGACCAGTCCGGTGGTGGTCCGGCGGCCTGTCTCCGTCGGCTGCCACCGGAAAAGAGGACAGAGAGGGGCGGGAGGCGGTGGCGTAGCCTGCATGCGCCATGCACGCTGGCTGTGCCGCCGCCTCCGTTGGGAGGGCTCTCCCTGCCGCCCCTGGCTGGGGCGCCGGGGAGAGGTAAGTCCTCCGGCGGGGTTCCGGCGGCCTGGCGCCGCCCGCCGCCGCCGGGGTGGGGTTTTACCCCGAACAGGAAACAAAGAGAAGAGGGAGGGCCTGGGCCACGGGTGCCGCCGGGGCTGCGTCCTCCAGCGGCCCGGCCGCCTCCTTTCGCAGGCGCAATGGTCCCCGAGGGGAGGACCTGCTCCCCCAGCGCTGGGGGGGGGGGGGGGGGGGTGGATTCCACGGCCATGCCTCCACCCGAGCCTTGCAAGGCTCGGGGTGGTGCTGGCGGCGCTCCGGCGACGGGGAGGGGGTCGGCCTAGCTCAGGGGAGTAGGAAGGAGGAGGGGAAGGCTTCTACCTGTGTAGGAGGGGGAGCTCATGAGGTGGAGGGTTGGTTCATCCTGGGGAAGAAGGTGGCGGCGGTTTGGTTGGGGAGGAGCTCCGGCAGGGGGCTGGCTGTCTCGCCGGCAGGGGAGAAGGAGGAGGAGCTGGGGGGGTTGGCACTCAGGGAGAGGCTGAGCCCGTCCTAATATAGAGGAGAGGGAGGCTTCTACTCTCCCTCCTTTTAGCCCACGTGGGCTAAAAGGGAGGGATGGGTGGGGGGAGATATTTTTCTCCCCCCCCCCCCCCCCCTTCTCTCTCCTGCCCCCTTGCCCCAATAGGGGGCTGCCTATCCATGGGCAGCCCCCTCCCTTGAGCGAGGGGCTTCTCTCCCCCCCCCTCTTTCTTTTCTTTTCTTAAGAGATTTCAAGCTTGGGGGTGGGGTTGACCGAGGTCAACCTAGGGCGGGGTCCTTCATGGTCCCGGGGTCCATCAAGATTTGTCGGGGCCGATGCCGAGTTTGTGTGCTTCACATTTCGTGCGTTGCACTGAGGTGGTCTACATAGTCCTAAAATGGCATACTCTCCATACGACCTCGGATCGAGGCGCAATGAATTCCGTTGCGCTCATATCGTTCATACGAGTCTAACGGAACTAACAGAAGTCAATTCGGGGTTCGTATGGCCAATATTCATAATAAGGAGGTAGTGGCGCGCTACGACACTCAAAATGGTCGTTTTCTCCAAATGACCTCGGATCTATGCGCAACGAATTCCGTTGCGCTTGTATCGTTAATACGAGTCTAACGGGACTCACGGAAGTCAGATGGAGTATGTTTGGCCACTATCCCACTATAGTGTGGTAGCGGCGCACAACGATACTCAAAATGGCCTTTTTCTCTAAACGACCTCAGATCGAGGTGCAACGAATTCCGTTGCACTCGTATTGGTCATACGAGTCTAACGGGACTGACAGAAGTCAGATCGGAGTACGTTTGGCCACTATCCCATAATAGTGTGGTAGCGGCGCACAACGATACTCAAAATGGTCGTTTTCTCTAAACGATCTCAGATCGAGGCGCAACGAATTCTGTTTCACTCGTATCGGTCATACGAGTCTAACGGGACTGACGGAAGTCAGATCATAGTATGTTTGGCCACTATCCCACTATAGTGTGGTAGCGGCACACAATGATACTCAAAATGGTCGTTTTCTCTAAACCACCTCAGATCGAGGTGCAACGAATTTCGTTGCACTCGTATTGGTCATACGAGTCTAACGGTACTGACGAAAGTCAGATCGGAGTATGTTTGGCCACTATCCCACTATAGTGTGGTAGCGGCGCACAACGATACTCAAAATGGTCGTTTTCTCTAAACGACCTCGGATTGAGGTGCAACGAATTCCGTTGCACTCGTATTGGTCATACGAGTCTAGCGGATCTGACAGAAGTCAATTTGGGGTTCATAGTACATAACCCTATATCAGGTTATTTCTACCATTCAGGCCTACTTTTATTGAGCTCACTAGGGTCTAGTGGCCCAATAAAAGTCGGGATGTTACAATCCAATAAAAATAAAGGGATTTTCGTCCCCGAAAATTGCCTAAAGTAGGGGTTAGAAGGGCATACCTAGGGAAAAAGTGCCGGGTATTTTTCCCGAACAAGCGTCTCTGGTTCCCAGGTAAACTCCTCGCGTCCGCAGTTTGACCATAAAATCTTGACCATCGTGATGGTTTTGTTCCGCAATTCTTTGAGTTTGCAATCTACTATCCTCACTGGTTCGATTTGAACAGATCGGTCAGATTGTACTGACGTTGGTGGCACGGGAAGATGTTGTTCTGCTTGGCGAAGGACACGTCTTAGCGAGGAGACGTGAAACACGTCGTGGAGATTTCCCAACTCTGCTGGCAGAGCTAGCCTATAAGCCACTGGGATAACTCTTTCTATGACTTGATATGGGCCTAGATAGCGGGGATCCAACTTTTTTTGCTTCTTTATTCGGGATACCCCATGCATTGGTTTAATCTTCAAGAAAACCATGTCTCCTACCTTGAACTCTACTAGTCGATGACGCGCATCGTAATATTTGTCTTATCGGCTCTGTGCCTCCAGCATACGTTCTCGAATTAACCTTATTGTGGCGGTGGTATCATCTATGTAGGTGACTCCTAAAGCTTCGGGGTCCTCATCCTGTGCCCATGATAGTGGTGTTCGACAACGTCTTCCGTAGAGGGCTTCGTACGGTGCAATCTTGATGCTCGCCTGGAAGTTGTTATTGTACGAGAATTCTACTAAAGGTAGTAATTGTTCCCAAGGCTCATTGTGTTCTACTATGCACAACCGGAGGAGGTCTTCCATCGTCCGGTTCGTCCTTTCAGTTTGCCCGTCGGTCTGGGGGTGGAAGGTGGTGCTAAAAGCCAATCTGGTTCCCAGATAAGCTTGCACTCTCCTCCATTTCTTTGATGTAAAGCGCCCATCGCGGTCAGACACGATCAATTTGGGTACCCCATGAAATCGGACCACCTGTTCTATGAATAACCGGGCTAATATGTCGACACTGTCGCCTTGTCTGTTTGGGATAAAACGGGCCACTTTGGTGAGGCGATCTACTACGACCCATATGGAGTCGTTCCCTGCACGAGATCGGGGTAAGCCATGAACGAAGTCCATGGAAATATCTTCGAACTTCCATTCTGGTATGGGCAGAGGTTGTAGTAAACCTCCTGGGCTATGACATTCTGCCTTGACCATTTGACAGGTCTAGCAGTGCGCTACATAATTGGTGACGTCCTTCTTCATACCTGGCCAATATGGCGTTCTTCGTAGATCTGTGTACATTTTTACTACCCCCGGATGTATTGAATACCTTGTCTGATGTGCTTTGCGGAGTATCTCTTCCCAGATTCCCTCTGCAGCGGGAATGAATATGCGGTGTTTGTACTGCAGGATGCCATCGTATAGGTTATAATCCTCCTGAGTGCCATGTTGCAAGGTCTGAATGATCGGGGCCGCTTCTACGTCGATCTTCTGTGCCTCTCATATTCTATCTCTGATGTCGCACTTTATCTCCATCCAGTAAAGCTGAGCCTGGTAATCCATCGGGTTCCTACGGGTGATGAGGATGATATCCAAGTCTGCCAAAGACTTAACCAACTCTTCTGGTATCATCTCTAGCCAATTTTCGGCCATCGAAGGTTGCCGACTTAGGGCATCTGCAACCTTATTGGCTAATCCAGGATGGTATTGGAGGGCGAAGTCATAATCGCACAGGAATTCCAGCCATCGGCGCTGTCGGAGATTTAGCTCCTTCTGGGTGAAGATATATTTGAGGCTCTTGTGGTCGGAGAAGATCTCGCATCTCACTCCGTAGAGATAATGCCTCCAGACTTTTAATGCGAAAACTACCGCACCCAGTTCCAGATCATGGGTGGCGTAGTTTAGTTCGTGAGGCTTTAGCTGACGTGAGGCGTAGGCGAATACCTTGCCGTGTTGCATTAGCACGGCTCCCACCCCTTTTAGCGATGCGTCGGCGTAGATTTGGAAGCCCTCAGTCCCTGAGGGGAGTGTCAGAATCGGAGCCGATATTAGTCGGTTCTTTAGCTCCACAAACACCGCTTCGTATTCGGGAGACCATTGTAACATCACGTCCTTTTTGGTGAGGGAGGTGAGTGGTAACGCAATCTTAGAGAATCCTTCTACAAACTTGCGGTAGTAGCCGGCGAGGCCAAGGAAACTCCTGATGTCTGCTGTTAACTTAAGTGGCGGCCAGTATCGTACTGGTTGTACTTTGGCTTGGTCCACTGCTACCCCATTCTTGTTAACTGTATGTCCAAGAAAGCCGACTTCTTCCATCCAGAACTCACATTTGCTAAACTTTGCGAAGAGCGAGTGCTCCCTTAGCTTGAGCAGAACCATTTGGAGATGTCTGGAATGATCAGTTTTGTTCTTCGAGTAGACGAGTATATCGTCTATAAAAAATATCACAAAATAATCTATGAAGGGTTCAAATACTTTGTTCATTAAAGCCATGAAGGCGGATGGGGCATTGGTCAACCTAAACGGCATTACCGTGAATTCGTAAAGTCCATAGCGGGAGCTGAAAGCGGTCTTGGGAATGTCTTCTTCTCGTACTCTGAGTTGATAATAGCCGGACCTTAAATCCATCTTGGAGAAGACGGACGCGCCTTGTAATTGGTCGAATAATTCATCTATCCTGGGCAGTGGATAAGTATTTCAGATAGTGAGCTTATTTAGTTCCCTGTAATCGATACAGAGACGCAGGGATCCATCCTTCTTCTTGACAAATAATATTGGAGCTCCCCAGGGCGAGGCACTCAGACAAACGAAACCTGCGTCAATTAGCTCTTGTAGTTGTATCTTGTGCTCGGCTAGCTCCCTTGGGGCCATCCGGTAAGGTGCTCTGGACACCGGTCGAGCTCTATGAGTAAGTACAATCTGGAAGTCCACTTCCCGTTGCGGGGTAACCCAGGAAGGGATTCTGCAAAGACGTCTAGGAAGTCCTGAATTACGGGTACCCTAGAGAGCATTTGCGTCTTGCCTTCCATCTCAAAGTAGATCATGTACACCTCATCCTTTCGTCGGACTACTTTAATTGTTTGCGCGGACGTTAAGATAATGCGGGTGACAGAGGGTATAACTGCTAGTGTGATAAATTGCCCATTTGGGTTCTGGAGTTGGATTTCTCGAGTCGAACAATTGATTTGGGCGCTATGCTCGGCCAACCAATCCATTCCTAAAATGATATCGAATCCGGTTATCGCCGGAATGGTTGCGTTGATTTCGAATTCTACGCCTCCTAGCGTTGCTTGGAAGGAGCACTTCTCCGTGGACGTCATGTCTGATCCATCCGGGAGTCGTATTCATTTCGACATTCTGGATGATCGTAAGGTGTTTTCTTTGTCTGCGATGAAGTTCTGTGCGACGAAGGAGTGCGTCGCACCGGTATCGAACAACGTTTTAGCGGGGTGACCTTCTGCCAGAAGCAAACCTGATAATATATATATGTACTAAGATCATAAGCTTTTTTACAGATATAGATGTGTAGTCATTACACCAGCCAAACAAAAGACTACATCACAGATTTCTACTATAGCATCCTACTAGGATATCGCGGCTAATGAAAATAGATACCTATCACCACATCTGGTGCAGGGCTGTGCTGGAGATCTAAAGCGTATGCCTCGAGCGGTGCTGCTCTGCCCTGTCTACCCTGGCCTCTCCTGCCTACAGGTCATCCTCTGCGTCCACCTCGTCCTCGCCCTCTCTCCGCGGCTCCCTATACTGCTCCTAGGTCGGGCCTACCTATAGCCTGAGGGCAGAAAGCTCGTTTGTGCCCAGGCTGCTGGCAAAGGTAGCAGTTCCCTGCAAAGGGGGCATCTCGTCGTGCGGTTGGGGCGGCCTGAGGTGCTGAAGGTGCTGGTCGGGGCTGGGCTGCCTGCCCATATGGCTGGTGGCGCTGACGCTGTCTCCTACCCCAATCCTGTCTGCGAGGGCCTACTCCTCTCTCTCGACCCTGAGCCCGTGGAACCTCTACATGTCCCCTACGTTGCTGGGCCACCATCCTCTGATCCATCTCTAACACAGCGGCGTGAGAGGCGATCGTGTGAAAGGTCGACTGGGAGATCATGATCAACGCCTGTCGAAGATCGTCTCGTAGGCCTCGATAGAATCTAGACGCCCTATCCCTGTCTGTAACTGCCATGGTCCCAGCAAAATGGGCTAGATGGATGAACTCTCGCTGGTACTCCGGTACTGTCCTCTCTCCTTGCCGGATCTGCAGGAAACACTCCTGAAGTGCAATCCTATCTGCGTCCGAGATAAAGTGAAAGGGGAGGTTTAGTTCTTATTTATGTTATTAAAAAGGTGTTGCTTAATTTTTTTAATTTCAAAGTAAGTGATATATCTATCTATATATAAGTGAGTTTGGTGAGTAATAAACAACACAGCACAGGAAATAAAAACATAAAACAAGAGGCAATCCAGATGACACAAGATGTATAGTAGTTCCCCTCAACTGGGTACATCTACTCTTCTACCCACTGGTAGGAATCCACTAGGAGGTTGTTGATAAGGTGCCCTCACACCAAGGTGATTTTGATAAGGTGTCCACACACCAGGTGAGCTGTTGATAAGGTGCTCTAACCAAGATGCAGGTTTTTGCTAAGGTGCCCTGTCACCGGGAGTAAACTTTTGAAGGGAGTTATAACCCTGTACAAGAGGTGGAAAGGAATAAAAATAAAAATAGAAAGATTTGTTGTTCTTCTCTGTATGAGAAGATTCTTGAAGATCCTGATTTGAAGTTGAATGGATCTTGATGAATATGTTGAAGAGCTCCCCCTGTCTGATGTAAGTTGATGATAGTTCTGGAGTCCTCTTCTCTTGATTGTAAAATCCTCTGTTCTTCTTCTTCTTGCAGTTTTAGATCCCTGAGCAAATGATAGTGTTTGATGTCTCAGGTTGTATATGATCTGCAAGAAAAGAGTTTAGCAAAAACAGAACAAGATAAAGTAATAAAGTTGTTCTCTGTTTTTGCCCCTGTTCTTCTTTTTCCTCTTCTTCTTCTTCTTCTTCTCTTTTTCATGTACAGAAGATGCAAAATGTATTCTGTCTCTCTATCTATGATCTGTACAGCAATATATTATATATATATAATCTGTTGTAAGAAGGAGCAGAATATATTCTGCTATATATAATAATCTGCTGCATATCTTCTGCTGTATAAAGTCTGCTGTTGTATAAAAGTTGTTGTCCTCTTTCCTTCTTTTGCTTGCTACAACGGCTATAGCAAATAATGCTTCTGCCAACGGCTATATTATTAAATGCTTGCAAGCTGTAATGTCAGAACAACAATATATATAATATATAAAATATAATAAAGAAATATTGCTTTAAATAAAATCTGACAGCATATTAAATAAGAAGGATAATTCTGCCTAAATTCCGTCAACCTGAGCTTTCCTTTCGTCGAGCTCATCATTCCATTCGTCGGCCAGATAATTAAAATTACTGTTTTTGAAAGTCTGCTGGAATTCATCGAGCGGCGTTCGCCATTCGTCGAGCGGAGCTGTAATGCTGTAATTTGTCGAGCGCTGCGTATATAAACCTGTTCGCCGATCGCCGTTCGACGTTTGCCGAGCGCCGTTCGACGAAATGTCGAACTATATGAAATATTTTATTTCACTTATATTTTCTTTATTAATTTCTCTTATATTATTTTTCCTTATATTATTTTTCTTATAAATTATTTTCTCTTATATTAATTAGCCTATTCTTATATATATATATATATATATATATATATATATATATATTTCTTAGTATATTATTTATATATATATTTATTCTTTTCTGCCCATTAATATATTTCTTTTTCAGCCTTCTTTCTTAATTAGTTATACAATCTGAGTTATGATATATAAACTTAGATACTAAAGGTGGATCCTAACTCAAATCAAACCTAAGGTTCCAACAATCTCCCCCTATTTGAGTTGGGATCCTAATCCAAATTAACTAGGTTCTAACAATCCCCCCCTATTTGGTTTAGGATTCCTAAGCATAAAAAGTTTTGATCTACTTAAGGGTTAGAGATTGTTTATTTTTCTTTTATAGCTAAGCAATTTTGATTTCCTAAATTTTGATTTGAATAGGATTTTAAATATGTGAATTACTAGCTGTTTAACAGATTCTAAGAATTTTTTATAATCAGAAAGACAAATTCTGATAGCTTCTTTCTATAGAATCCCCTTTAATCAGAAGAGACTCACACTCAGTGCCAAGATCATTTCTGATCAATGCAACTACAGTAGAATGCTCAACATGATTTTAGGAGAAAAATCTGTAAGAAAATGAAGTCTATCTGACATTGCTTTAAAAAAAATTCAACAAAATCATATAATTGCTGTTTAATTTAATTATAAATGTTTTAAAATAGGTAAAAGCAAATGTTTTATATTTAGATGTGTTGGTCTTTTTATTTCATCAAAATATAAATTTGAAAATTTTCTTTTATGTTGCTGAACAGACATAATTTCTTTTTCATTAAAAGTCCGTTTAAACTTATCAGGCTTAAATAACTTATTTTTTAAGCAAATAATTTGTTTTGTTGTTGTTTTAAAGTTTTCTGTTTTATTATCATAATCAGAAGTTAAAGCAATTATTTTTAATTCTTTTCTGATTTTATTTTCAGAATTGTAATTTTCAGCAATTATGAAATCTGTACATAATGAATTGAAAACAGATTTATCATCAGATTTAAAGGTATCAGAGGTAAAATTAAAGTTTGAAGATACCTCTACCTCTTCTACCTTTTTTGTTTTATATTCAGATTCTGATGTGTAATCTGAACCATATATAGCCAACATACAAAAAGCTTTGGCTTTTTGTTCTTCCTTGTTTTCTTCTTCACTTAGAGTTGAAGATGGTTCTGCATCAAAAATAATGTTAGTGGAAGAGGAAGAGGAATCTGCTAGTGCCATTTGGAAAAATTCTTTTTAAAGATAAAATAAGAACTAAGGTGATCTTTGTGATTTCAGGTGTTAGCCTGTGTGCAAAATCAACACCCTCTAGTACCAATTGAAAGGGGAGGTTTAGTTCTTATTTATGTTATTAAAAAGGTGTTGCTTAATTTTTTTAATTTCAAAGTAAGTGATATATCTATCTATATATAAGTGAGTTTGGTGAGTAATAAACAACACAGCACAGGAAATAAAAACATAAAGCAAGAGGCAATCCAGATGACACAAGATGTATAGTAGTTCCCCTCAACTGGGTGTACAACCCGTATTCGCCGAGTGGGCCCCTCAAGCTAAATGGCGAGACCTGGGTCAGCCCGATCATTCGCCCCGGCTAGGAGGAGGAAGTACCCCAGTTTGGTGGGGGTAAGGTGCAGAAGAGAAGGAGCCAGGCGAGTGGTGCTCTCACGGACCACTCGCCCGGAAGCACGGGCACTCGCCCAGCAAGGCGGGTGCCCAGCGAGTGGTGCCCTCATGGACCACTCGTCCAGGATGATTTGAGGGAGAAATGACCCTAATACCCCTGGTGGGCTGCAAATAGCCCTTCGGAACAGCGGAATTAGGCTGTTAGCAGACCAGTTTGGGGTGCTGTTAGTAAAATTAAAAGGCGAATTCATGTTATTTGCAGACCAGCCTAGAAAAATCTATAAATAGACCCTTAAGGGCACCTTGGAGGAGATCCGATTTTAGAGAATCCTCTCCTCCAGGCTAGTTTTTGGTCGGCTGCTAGTGCCCTCCAAGGTGCCCGGTTGAGCTCTGGTTTGGGAGGGGAAGCTCTCTAAGATCTTCCGGGTGTGTGGCGGGACCTCCTCGCTTCAGCCTTGGGTCTATTCATATTCTCACATCCACCGTCAAGAGAGTCTAGTGAGGGAGAAGTAAGCATCGGCTACACCCCCAATGGGTCCGAACTCAAGAGACTTATTGCAGGTTTCAACACTGGGTACATCTACTCTTCTACCCACTGGTAGGAATCCACTAGGAGGTTGTTGATAAGGTGCCCTCACACTAAGGTGATTTTGATAAGGTGTCCACACACCAGGTGAGCTGTTGATAAGGTGCTCTAACCAAGATGCAGGTTTTTGCTAAGGTGCCCTGTCACCAGGAGTAAACTTTTGAAGGGAGTTATAACCTTGTACAAGAGGTGGAAAGGAATACAAATAAAAATAGAAAGATTTGTTGTTCTTCTCTGTATGAGAAGATTCTTGAAGATCCTGATTTGAAGTTGAATGGATCTTGATGAATATGTTGAAGAGCTCCCCCTGTCTGATGTAAGTTGATGACAGTTCTGGAGTCCTCTTCTCTTGATTGTAAAATCCTCTGTTCTTCTTCTTCTTGCAGTTTTAGATCCCTGAGCAAATGATAGTGTTTGATGTCTCAGGTTGTATATGATCTGCAAGAAAAGAGTTTAGCAAAAACAGAACAAGATAAAGTAATAAAGTTGTTCTCTGTTTTTGCCCTTGTTCTTCTTTTTCTCTTCTTCTTCTTCTTCTCTTTTTCCTGTACAGAAGATGCAAAATGTATTCTGTCTCTCTATGTATGATCTGTACAGCAATATATTATATATATATAATCTGTTGTAAGAAGGAGCAGAATATATTCTGCTATATATAATAATCTGCTGCATATCTTCTGCTGTATAAAGTCTGCTGTTGTATAAAAGATGTTGTTCTCTTTCCTTCTTTTGCTTGCTGCAACGGCTATAGCAATTAATGCTTCTGCCAATGGCTATATTATTAAATGCTTGCAAGCTGTAATGTCAGAACAACAATATATATAGCAATATATAAAATATAATAAAGAAATATTACTTTAAATAAAATCTGACAGCATATTAAAGAAGAAGGATAATTCTGCCTAAATTTCGTCGACCTTAGCTCTCCTTTCGTCGAGCTCATCATTCCATTTATCGACCAGATAATTAAAATTACTGTTTCTGAAAGTCTGCTGGAATTCGTCGAGCGGCGTTCGCCATTCGTCGAGCGGAGCTGTAATGCTGTAATTTGTCGAGCGCTGCTTATATAAACCTGTTCGCCGATAGCCGTTCGACGAAATGTCGAACTATATGAAATATTTTATTTCACTTATATTTTCTTTATTAATTTCTCTTATATTATTTTTCCTTATATTATTTTTCTTTTATATTATTATCTCTTATATTAATTAGCCTATTCTTATATATATATATTTCTTAGTATATTATTTATATATATATATTTATTCTTTTCTGCCCATTAATATATTTCTTTTTCAGCCTTCTTTCTTAATTAGTTATACAATCTGAGTTAGGATATTTAAACTTAGATACTAAAGGTGGATCCTAACTCAAATCAAACCTAAGGTTCCAACTTAAAGTTCTCTAGGAAGGCCTCTGAGAACTCTCCCCAGAGGACCGTGCTGAGTGGTCGCCCCCTAAACGTGGAGCGACTGGCTTCCCTCCACCAATCTCAGGCATAGCCCTCTAGCAAGGTCACTACCGAGGACACTGCGGCCACGGCGGGGCACATCATCCCGACTAAGAGCTCCTCTACCCTCTCCACCCACTCTTCTGCCTGTATGGCTGACTCGGTGCCTCAGAAGGTGGGGGGCCTTAGTCCCCGGAATATCGTCAAAAGATCGGTAGGTACGGTGGCCTGCTGGGGTGGCCGTGGGGTGTCCTTCTGGAAAGCGGCTAACAAAGCTGTCAGAGTCCGTCCTAGATCCGTATCACCAAACGGGGTTGCGGCTGGAGCGGCCGGGGCTGGTGGTGGAGTGGTAGGGTGGTACTGATCCCTAGAGGAGGATCTTCCGTTACTGGACTCCGGTATCTGGAGAAGTAACAGATGAACATCAGTACTTGCAAAAATAAGGGAATTTTGTAGGACTGAAATGAAAAGAAAGCGAAAAGCGTGCAGGTGTACTACAACGTAGTATAGGATCCTTAACCTTAAACCTAAAGGGTCCACCAGGCTTCCGCTGCGTGGTTCGTCCCAAACCAAGAAACGGAACCAGGGAAGGGAGGATCGAAAGACTGCCCCATGTGGTCAGATCGTGGTAGCTCTGATCCATTTGTAAGACCCCCCCCCCCCCCCCTCCCCAAACTTGAACCGGGTTCAGGGAGGGGGGATCTTACTGCCCAAAGATGGCCACTAGTGCTTCCCGGATGGAAACGACCCACCCTCTCAAGCACTGAGTGGTATCCTTGTCAGGCACGAGAATCACAACATCACATCAGAACCTACAGCGGAAGCAATCAAAATAAACAAAACCAAGCTCACAGCTTGCATTTACATATTTAAAGCAGGCCGAAACCTATTGTTTACAACCACTGCCTCGGGGGCTACATAGACTATAACAAAGACCTTAGGCTAGTCCTATACTCTTGGACTCACGTCTCGGAAGATAGGGGAGAGGCTGGAGTGTCCGATCGAGCCATCTCTAAGGCTGGTAACTCATCCTGCGGTGCGGGGGCTTCACGCTGTCCAATTTCCTGTGATTGGTTATAAGAATAACCGTTAGTCACAGAGCTAAGTAGAAAACACATCCCCTCCCCGGATTCGTATCCAGGGGGCGGGCTAATGGACAGAAATAAATAGCCGAAGCAATGTAGAGGGTTAGCAGCAGGTAAACATATATACATAAATACATATATATATATCAATAGGGCCTCCAACCCTAATATCTGCGTGGTGTCACGAACATACAACACTATCTCGCGCATACTCATACCCAGGTATTCAAACATGTACACACACAAAAGACCCTGTGTCGACACAGTTTAGACCGCTTTGTTTCAAGCAGGGTAGCTAACCCCGCGGGCCTCACTGAGGTGGCTGTCAGTGACAGTGGCCAGTCTTGCCACTTCTGAATGTAGTCGTACCGTAACACTCAGGCCCTCTCGTACAGCATGGTGTACTAATGGGATGTGAGTGACATCCGGCGATTCCGAGGTTTAGGCCGACCAGCGGAGGAAAACTGCGAGTTCGGAGTGGTGATCACCGCTGTGCGCATCTCCCTGTCGCCATGAGTCGTCACCCCACCCGCACCGGTACGAACGGTCTACGGGCGTGACCGACCCGCCACTTCCAAAACAATCTTCGAAAGCAAGCTTTATCACAAAGCAAGCGCTTTAATACTAAATGCGGCATTCTTACTCGATCGGTCACTCGACCCATGATCGGGAGGCTCGGCGGTGGGAGGGCTCCTTATTTGGGGCTGACTCAGGAGGAGGGACTCAACTCCGGGTCTTCCCCAACTAAGGCCTCACAGAAAGGAGGAGAAGCACCGCTTTCCAACGTAGAACTGCGGTTAAAAAGTGCAGCATAAGCAGTAAGAAAGGCCGGAAGCAGGGGCCGAAATATCAGGACCAGTACGAGACTGGAGAAATGAAAGTACTGAAAGCAGTAAATCAGGACCAGTGCGAGACTGGAGAAATGAAAGTACTGAAAGCAGTAAATCTGTTCCACTCGTATTGGTCATACGAGTCTAGCGGATCTGACAGAAGTCAATTCGGGGTTCGTAGTACATAACCCTATATCGGGTTATTTCTACCGTTCGGGCCTACTTTTATTGGGCCCACTAGGGTCTAGTGGCCCAATAAAAGTCGGGATGTTACATAGCGCTCCTTCACTTGACTCATGGCGCATTACTACTTCCTAAAGCGGAAAAAACAGCGCCCTTTACATTAGTCCGGGCTTTTAGAACAGTTGGGTAAGCGTTATATCCTACACTTTCAATAATGTTGTAGTTGTGAAGCCGATCTTAAATAACTACTCGATGTCAAGAATCCTGATTGACACTAGTAGTTCTGTGAATGTCAGCTTCAAGCCCACATTCAAGGTAATGAAAATAGTAATGAAGCTTCAAGCTACAGGTGGACCTCTCTACAGGTTTGCCAGGGTAATGAAATAAATTGAAGGGAGCGTCTCCCTCTTCATCACCTTGTGCGGAGTAACTCATTAAGCAATATTTGTTGTTGTTAACTGATGAGTTAGTTTGGGGTTTTCTTTTGTGTTTGGTTGCACAACCTTTATGTGATGAGATTAGAATTAGGCGGATGTTTTCGAGGAGTTTTGCAAGTACTCATACTTCGAGAAACTAACTGATATCCTATCGAAAGATAGAAGTAACAGTCTTTTCTTCTTTCGAAGTATTGAGGATTACGCCACGGCTATGACGCCGAATTCTATTGATTTTTAAATAGCAAAGGTGAGTATTGCAAATTTTGGTTTTGAAAAGCTTTTGTTTAATTTATATCCAAACGAATCATATGATAAAAGCAAGTATACTTTATCGCGTGTAGTACAAGATATTTTGATTTAGAAAATATCGAGGTCGTATATTTCCGCGGATCCTGTTGATTACTTCTACTTATAAGGAACAAATTATTATTTTATCGGAGTAATATTTTGAGTTGGTTTTATAAAGAATGATAATATGCGTATAACTAGAGTTCTAAACGATGATGAAGATAGTGCCATATGTCGAATTACCTTGAGACAAAAATAGTCTTTTTTAAAAATAAAAGATATGACTTTTCAAAATATTAAACGATGATGAAGATAGTGCCCACCTGAGATTAAGAGTATTCGACCGAACTCTCATTCTTTATCCGAATCTCCTTAGTACTCACTTTATGTTGTGAACCCCTCTATTGGGTTTTTATTTCCAATTCAGGAGACTTACCTCATCCTCTCTCGAGGGTAGAACGCACTTCTCTTTACCCGTGAGTGATCAATCCATACGCACGAGCCTCTTGGCTAACTAGTGTATTGAGACAAAAATGAGATGATGAATTTTTTGAAGTGTAAGTGGAGGTCGTGCGGTCTGGTAATACCACGGAGGTTGGGCTGTCTAATATGAAGACCGCGCGGGTTGTCTTCCCGCAATGGACTGGCGGATTGCCAGTTACAGGTGGCCTTGCTATCTGGGGTCAGCTCTCTGGTAGTAACTGGACGGATAGTGTCCGCAGTTACCACTGGGTGTTGGAGCTCTAGTTGATTATCTGCTCGTGGTCTGGCAGTTTACTACTGGTGTTGTGGGGATTCTGCGGTTTGTCCGTGCGACTTGTCATAGAGTCGGCGAACTGTTCGGTAGGATTATCTCAGCAAGGCATGCGGGTTGTGTGCTGCCCGCTATTGTGGATATGGGCGGTTATCCTATCGTTGTAGGCGGTGACAACATTCCTCACCTCTACAATAAATAGGATCCCACTGGCTCGTCATAAATAGACTTGAATAGTAAGTGAGAGCTCGCGAGTTTGTTGTGCGGATAGACCTTCTGTTCGCGTGGTTTGAGATTTGTCTTTATTGTGTTCGCAGGTTGTGCGACTTGCTTGTGGTTCTGATTTGATAAGAGGAGACCGCAGCGGATAAGTTGGTAGCAGTCAGCGACGAGTAGCAGGAGGTCGCAGTTAGCGACAAGGCAGTTTCTTTTCAGCTCGTTTCTAGCATTCAATAAAGTTCAGACCGCGGCAGTTAGGTGGTTTGCCTTTGCCGGTCTGTTACTTCTGTTCAGTTCTTCAGCAGCTTGTTAGCAGTTAGAAGCGGCCAAGTGACTGCGGTCAGGCGGCCTTGCTTGGGCGGACAGAGTGTGCATTAAAATAATGGGTAGTCCGCGTGTTGAGTTGCAGTTTGGCGACTTGGCGGTTTGCGCGGACAGCTTTGTTAGTCGGGCGGTTTGCTGGATTCATGTTGTAACTGTAAGACCCCCCTCCCGCACCAGGAGAGTTCCCGGATCTTATGCCCAGAACCATCGCCTTACGGTGACGCTAACACACGAGTTAGCCGCCTCCGCAAGACGCCGATCCTGCCGGCAAGAACGATCAACTAGGCCAACAAGAATAAGAAGAAAATAGGTAAACAAGTCCACAATCACACGCATCTGTATAAATATATCCAAATGTAATTTGTCCATCAATGAGTACAATAAATGAAAGAGTAAAAGGGCTTATGCCCGGTACATATCCAAAGCAGAATAAAATTTCACTCTCTCACTCTACATCTATGCGTAAGCTAAACAAACTCTCAAATCTTCAAACACCTGTCTTGTAGTAAAGTACTGCGCGGCTTCTGCTCCACAGATCCTGCCATCATGTCCTGACTGGTCATACATTTGCTCAGCTCCTCGAACACCTACGGTCACAACCGACCGTTAGTCATAAAGACTAAGCCAATTTTGTGCCCGCCTCCCCCTGCGACTCCTAGGCACCGAGCGGGAGGAAGAAGCGGAGGACAACAAAGTGGAGTAAACAAAAGCAGGTGACAGGGAAATCTAAGCTAGCAAGTATATATATAGGCAAGCACTACTATAGCAGTATAACATGTAAGCAGTAAAGAGCAGTAAAAGAAGTAAGTAGTAAGCAGTGCGCGCAAGTATAGCAAACAAGTAAATAATTCTACACTACCATCACATGAGTACCTTAACTTATATGAATACCCATACAAACTTATAAGTTAAGATTTCCGGAATTGTAACTTATCATATAAAAGAGCCCATATTAATTTATATGATAAGGGTCTGCAAATTATGTTCTAGATTTACGTATGATATGATATGCATGCCATGATATGATTCATACAAGTTTAACTCACCCACACGACTCTGTAATCACAGACCTTTAGTTCCCGCTTTTCGGAGTTAGCTACACTCTCTGGTACTACCGTTGTGGCTACGGTAGCGGTGGAGTGGGCATCTCCACCCCTAGGCGGGTATACACACTACCAGGCCTAGACCTCCCATACGCCTTTGTACACGTCCTAGGTGCACTCTAGAGTCTTGTGTACTCTTTGCTGGAACCTACAAGTCTTAAAGGCCGGGTGTGCGTCCTTTTGGGGATCGTCCTCCAGACCGCAGTATAAACAACCTACTGGCCCCTCAACCTCACACCCGCCTAAGTCAACGTACTGCCATCGGTGTGACGACCGGCCCGTACCGAAGACCCCTCACTAATTTGTTCTTATGCACATGCAATTTATCACCACCCGAGCCTCTAGCTCGCAGGACTAACCCGTCCTGATATACAACCTCCCGAGCCTCCAGCTCGCAGGACCATCTCGTCCTGATATAATATATCCCGAGCATCCAGCTCGCAGGACTAACTCGTCCTGATATACAACTTCTCATCCCTTAAATCGGGATGAAGTTTACTATATCTCTCACTCATTTAGTTAGACTAATCTTGTCTAATTATTGTATACTTAGAAGTTTAGGGTGAATCCTGGACTTCCCGAGGTTTACCCGGTGAAGGGCTCGCAGCGGTACTAGGGAATGCAATGGGCTGAAACCCAAATCCCCTATTCCAAGACAATTACTTTTATTGGTGGCTACCTCATTCTAAGACCCACTCTACTTATTACTTTTTATAATTTAGGTGTTTTCATGACTTATGTTTCACCCCATTCTTAAGCAACCGTTCTCTTGAATGGTGCTCAACTCTCAAGATTCTTCATCCTCTAAGTGGTATATACTTTTGTACTGTTATAATCCAATTCTCACTGATTCTCTATGTGGTTTTGCTAATTTAATCATCATATCAAGTTTTCACTATTCGCAGACCATGGTATATAACTAATTTGATTCCTATGGTGAAACCTTGGTCAAAACACTTCCAAATGAGTTCTAATTTTTATCATAGGTTCTTACCGGGTAAAATAAGAGTTGACCAGAATTTAAGCAGATTTCATACAATTTTGACCTCCATAAAAATTTATAAATCAATTGTCATCATTGAAAATGCAAACGAACTATCATGCCAATAATTTCAATATTGCTAAATAATTTTCTAGAGATGATAGGTGACAAAATAATATGATTCTCAAAGTTTCACAATTTTCCAGAGGTTCTATGATCATAATTTCCATTTAACAATAATTAGAAGCAAATGTGAATTTGCACAGCAAGTACTAGATTTTTACTTTCTAAAATTCTGGCAAAATTACAGTGGCATTATAATGCAATAAAAACACTAATTCCAAAAGATCATAATTTTCCAACAAATTTAAACCCACAATTTCTATTTATCATAAAAGGGGTGACAAAATGACTTTGTGCATCAAGTACCAGATATTGACTTCCTAAAATTCTGAGAAAATTACAGTGGCACTATAATAACATAGAAACACTAATTCCAGAACATCATAATTTTCCAGCAAGGATAAGCTTATAATTTCTATTTATTCTAAAAGGGGTGACAAAATGACTTTGTACATCAAGTACCAGATCTTGACTTCCTAAAATTCTGAGAAAATTACAGTTGTACAATATTAACCTAAAAACTTCAGTGCCTAAGTTTCATAATTTTCCAAGGGGTATTTGTCCATAATATTCATTTAATACAAGTGGTGTGCCAATAAGGGTTTACACTACAACCACCATCTACAGGTTACAAAAAATTCTGGTAAAATTATAGTAGTACAATATTGGCCTAAACACATCTTATCCAGAGTTTCATAATTATCCAGTGATTTTTCACCTTAATTATTTCATAAATTAAGTAGTGTGACAAACTAAATATATGAAATTTCACCAAGTATTATCCATCCAAAAATCTACCAAAAATCTCAGAGGTTCATAACTAAATTCCACATGATTTTCCAGGGTTTCAAAAATTTCCCAATATTTTACATCAATAAATTTTCAGTTATTCAAACATGCAACATATGATAATTTTCATAATTTCTAAGGAAATAATCTCTAAAAATTCCTAAAAAATTTCTAGAGGTTCTAGTTGATGTTACAAGGTATTCCTCAGAGTTTCAGATTTTTCCACAAGGTTTCCCTTAAGCATTTCATTAATACATAATTGTGACATAATTCAATTTTATTAATTACTTAGGATTTTTGATCCCAAAAATCTTAATTTTTCTTGGAGTAATGTATTATGTCATAAAGAAGGTATGGCCAAGGTTCCAGAAGCTATAACTAAGCCATTTATGCTAAATATACAAAATATCCCTTTTTGCTATTGGCATACCATATCACAATAGGGTAGAGACATGCAAGTAGAAATTACCCTACATGCAGAGGTCCAAATGTCCTCAAAATTTAACCCTAGACTAATGTTGTCTAATTAGACATGACACCCAAATTTGGGGTCATTTGGAGTTATATAACTCCAAATATTCCATTTATTTGATTTTCCATGTTCTGAATAAAACCTTAGAAAACTAATTTCCTAAAAATCTGATTTTTGAACCTAAGCTAGGTATATGGCACATGCATGCATGGCCAAAATCTCAGCTTCATCAGACTTGGCACTCGAAAGTTATACACATTCAAAGATCTGGTTTCTATTTTGACCAGCCTCACTAAAATGAGTGTTGTGGGTCCTACAGTGATCTAAATGATCTGATTTAAACTTCAAATAAAAGTAGACATCAAGGCCTACAATAGTTGTCTCAGGCAACTTTTCATGAAATGGCCTCTAAGGTACCTAATTTTATGGTACAAATAGCGGCTAAATGTGTGACAAAATACATATAAGGAAATGAATATATTCATCTCATCAGCACGGATTTTGAAGCAGATCCAAGGGCCACGGGTCATCTTCCTCCTTGAGCCAATGGCTCAGATCTTCCCAACCTAGAGGTCCTTGATCCCCTATTTCCCGGCCACTGGGCTACCTCCCTGTCCGGCCACCGCCACCACCACCTCCGTTGAGGTGGTGGATATCGGTCGGCGGTGGTTTGGCCGCCGGAGGTGGCGGTTTCCGGCGATCCGTGCATGGGAAAATCCATGGAAAAATAGCATTTTCCTCACTTTGAATCCGGCTCTGTTGAGCTAGATACCTCTCCTAAATGATCTAAGAGACTAGCACAGAGGGAGAGGGGGAGAAACCGGACCTCAATGGAGCTTGACGGCGGCGACGGCGATGGTTGGCCATGAATCTTCTCTTCTCCAGCGAGCTTGCTCAAAACCTCAATTCTCCACCATTTGCAATGATCCCAGGCTCGATTTCATGTGCTCTCCACCTTCTGAAGCTAATGGAAAAGTCCAAATGAGCTGGGGAGGGATGTATAAGGAGGTTTGAAGAGGGGGAGCTCGGGTTCACCTTGGTTGCCCCTCCTTGCTGCCAAGTGGCACCTCCCTTGGTGGAAAAACGGCAGGAATTGATGTGTTGGGCTCAGATATGGCCTTGGGCAGAAGGGAGGAGGGCCACATGCCAAGCTCTCCACAATTTCCTCCTTGTCTTCACTTGAAATTGGGGGAAAACCAAGAATGACCCCTTTGCATGTTATTCCTTTCAAATTTCAGGGGGCATGGCTGGTAATTGCACCCTTGGGCTGCTGGGTGGGCTTGGTTTGAGGCCTTAGCCCAATTGGATTTGGTTTGGGCTTTCAATTTCTCCATTTAGGCTTAAAGTTGACCATGGTTAACCTTGATGTTGACTTAGTCAATTGGGTTGGTTGACTGGACCAAGATCTTGAGCTTGGGTCCCTTAACACCTCCCAATGTTGATTGGGTCATGATGATGCCCAATTGGGCTAATTTAACTAATATTTGTGATTTTGACCAAAATTGGGGAAAAGTTGACTTTGGTCAATTTGGTCAAATTGATGATCTCTTGATGGGGCTTTTGATTCAATTAGGTCCCCCATGATGTTCTAAGACTAGGAGTGAAGTCAATTTGATGTTTTGGGGGTGAATTGAGTCTATTGGGTAAGGATTGACTTATGTTGAACTAAGTTTGACTTTGGTCAAATTGGACCAATTGGTGACCCCATGATGGGCTTTTGGGTCCATAGCACTCCTTAAATGGTTTACCATGTTGGGGTAGGGTCAATTTGGTTATATGAGTATGAATTGAACCCTATTGAGTTGAATTGGGCTATATTGACCTAGATTTGACTTTGGTCCACTTGGCTAAATTGGATGACCAATTGATGAGACTTTTGGTCAATTATGTCTCATTTGGGTTTAGGGACATGGTGGTGGGGTTAATTCACAAGTGTAAGTTCAATTTGAGCTAATTTGACCTAAGTTGACCTGCCTCCTATAGTGGATCATGTGTGAGTTCACTCAACTCAGTGCATCCCAAGGTCACCACCAAGCTCAAACTCACCTAACTCACCACATTTCCTACCCTAATTGAAGTTAAGGGGTCTAGTAGGAAATGGGATGTTACAGTAACCGCCAGCTTCTTGTAGGTTTGCTAGTTTTCTTCTCTCCTCATCATTGTGTGTACTGATAAATCATGTCTCATAATGTATGTCTCGAAATGTACAAAAGATAATTGATACAAGATTTTTCTTGTTCCTTCATTGTTTCTTGTTTCTGGTGCTTGTTATGGTTGAGAGTGTTCTTGCGATCTTGTTTTCGTTTTTTCCGCTTATTAGAAATTGTCAACATGATATCAGAGGGGACAGAGGTTTGAGCAGCGATTCAACCGCAGTTATCTTGCTTGGATTTCTGGAAGCATAGTTATCAGAGGAATAACAATGGAAGTAGGAATTGCAAGAGGTCTTGGTATTGAGCTCCTGACGCATACTAACTTTAAGAAGTGAAAGTCTTGCATGGAGAGCTATCTTTTGGGCGAGGACCTCTGGGAGGTTGTTGGTGGAGAAGAAACTCAAGAAGTGGTTGCTGCTGGTGAATATGCTCATCTGGTGAGAGCTTGGAGGAGAACTAATGCTTAGGCAGAGTTTACTCTCAAGCGGGTTATCTCATCAGAATTGTTTGATCACATCGTTAGATGTCGATCAGCTGCTGAGATTTGGACGACCTTGGATGGATTGTTCAATAAGAAGAATGTAGCTCGGCTACAGTTCTTGGAGAATGAGTTGGCGAAAGCCACTCAAGGAGATTTGTCCATATCAACGTTCTTCCTGAAGATGAAGAACCTTTGGCAGAGATTTTGGCTTTAGACCCGGATGAGCCCATCTCAGAAGCTAAGCTGAAGAGGCACATAATCTACGGCTTGTAGAGGGAGTATGTGGCCTTTGTTACTTCTATTCAAGGCTGGGCCAATCAACCATCGTTGCTGGAGCTGGAAAACTTGCTTGCGTCGTAAGAGAGTTTGGCTATGCAGATGGCGGGGATGTCTGTCTCTGGGGGAGAAAGTGTGGTTCTTTATTCTGGAAAGAGGAAGCGTTGGCAAAAAAAAGAAGTCATCTGGAGATGATGGTCTATCTACTTCATATCAGCAGGAAAGGAGCTATGCTCCTAAGCGTGATGGGAAGATGAAGGAAGGACCAAGATGCTTTAGGTGCAATAAGCTGGGTCACTTCAAGAAGGACTGTAGAGTCAATCTTCAGCCGGGCCTGCTGCAGGAAAGGAAGAGGTTGGTTCCAATACTAATGTTAGTTGGGGAGATGGAGCTTTTATGACAGGCACGTGTTCGGGCAATGGCTTCTATCAACTATCAGGATGATTGGATAGTGGATTATGGGTGTGGTCATCACCTCACCGGGGATGAATGCAAGTTATCTTCTTTGCAGACATACACAGGTAATGATGCTATCATTACTGCTGATGATACTATGCATGCAGTTGAGAAGGAGGGTGTAGTTTCTTTAAACAGAGATATAGGTCCACTCACGTTAAAGAGTGTCAATCATGTTCCGGGGATGAAGAAAAACCTCTTCTTGGTGACCAACATTGTTAATGCTGGCTATCGCGTTCTCTTTGGTCCAACAGAAGTGAAATTTCTTCGGAATGTGTCAGCGATAAAGGTTGAAGTCACTCATGTTGGTAGAAGGGTGAAGGACTTGTTTGTGTTATCTGCAAGTTCACATGTTGTCAAGATGAGGACTAATGATAGCGCTGCTATCTGGCATGAAAGACTTGGGCATGTTAGGATGGATAAGCTGAAGGCTATGACGGGAAGAGGCCTTGTGAGAGGCTTGCCTAGTCTGTCATCTTTCGGTGAAGGTCATGTTTGTGCAGGTTGTCAATATGGTAAGGCTCAACGTCTTCCATTCGACAAGTCACCAAGCAGATGCAAGACACCATTGGAATGTATTCATGGTGATCTGTTTGGATCTACTGCAAAAGCCAGCCTTGGAGGCAGCAGGTATATGCTGGTCTTGATTGATGATTTCAGTATATATACTTGGGTATATTTTTTGAAGGAGAAGTCAGAAGCGTTCGGGAAGTTTGTGGAGTTCAAGGAGCTCGTGGAGGGTCGGCTTAATCTGCGGATCAAGAAGTTCAGAACCGCCAATGAAGGGGAGTTTCCTTCCAATGTGTTCTTCAACTTCTGCAGAAAGCATGACATCAGGAGAGAGCTCTCTTGTGCTCACACTCCACAACAGAACGGAGTTGCAGAGTGGAAGATCCGTCATCTGACGGAGACCTGCAAATGTTGGCTTCATGCCAAGAGTATCCCAAAGTCCTTCTGGGCAGAGGGAATGTCTTGTGCAACTTATGTCATCAATCAGATGCCTCTTAGTCCAATCAACATGAAGACCCCACATGAGTTGATGTTCAAGATAAAGCCTACGGTGGAACACCTTTGAGTGTTCGGATCCACCTGCTATGTGCATCTTCCCGATGCCCTCAGAACGAAGCTAGATGCGAAATCAAGGAAGCTAGTCTTCTTCGGTTATGATGACCGAAAGAAGGGTTGGATATGCACGGATCTAGAGACACGGAGAGCTATGGTCTCAAGGGATGTGGTATTTGATGAGTTGATATCATACCAGGGTAGTTCTTCTGTCGAGCAACAAGAAAGCAGGTTAGATGGTGGACCAGAAGAAACTGCAAGAGAAGTTCTGGTGGAGTTGCCTGTGTCTCCAGGTGCTCCAGTTGCTTCTAGCTCTGGGTCTGGTGCTTCAGGTTTTGGAAGCAGGGGGAGCGATGCTTCAAGTTTGCCCGGGAGAAGATCTAGTCCAGAAGTTGCACTGGAAGAGGTGGATCAGGGTAAAGCCTTGAGGAGGTCCAAAAGGACTATTATTCCACCAGCTCGGTATACAGGGGGAAACCATGTGAGCTTAGTCTCATGTTTCTTTGCTGGCCATTGGATGAGCGAGAGTCGTCATGCTTTGAAGATGCCACTGGAGTCAAGGAGTGGGAAGATGCCAAGGATGAGGAGATGGCTGCCCTCAAGAAGAATGAGACCTGGGACCTTGTGCGCAAGGTTGATGGCATTACTCATGTGACAAGCAAGTGGGTCTACAAGCTGAAGAAGAAAGCTGACGGGAGTATCGAGCGATACAAGGCTCGCCTTGTAGCTCGAGTGTTCTTTCAACAGAACGGAGAAGACTATGAAGAGATGTTCAGTCTGGTAGCCAAGATGACTTTGGTATGGGTGGTGATTATATTGACAGCTTGCCAAGGTTGGAAGATTTGGCAACTCTACGTAAAGAATGCCTTCTTGTATGGTGAGATTGACAAGGATATCTTCATGGTTCAGCCACCTGGATATGTATCGGAAGTTCATCCAGGACACGTCTGCAAGCTCAAGAAGGCTCTTTACGGGCTGAAGCAAGCGCCTTGGGCATGGTATGGGAATATCGCAGAGTATCTCCAGATCTGCGGATATTTTACTTCAGATTCAGACTCGAGTATGTTCGTAAAGAAGATCAGGGAGCTGCAAGTCTTGGTGTTGTTGTACGTTGATGATATGATCATCATGGGGAACTCAGAGGCTGAGGTAGCTAAGCTTCGGGCTGAATTATCTATCAGGTTCGAGATGAAGGATCTGGGGGAGCTTCACCATTTCCTTGGACTCGAGGTGGAGAGGAAAGAGAGAGGTGTGCTCGTTTCTCAGAAGGGCTATGCAAAACGGATAGTGAAGTGATTCGACATGGAAGGAGGGAAGAGCAGCTCTACTCCACTAGAGGTTGGTCTAAAACTTCGGCGGGATGAGAGGAGGATTCTTCTTGATCCGTTGGTGTTCTAGGCTCTTGTTGGGAGTCTGATATATCTGACGATTACCAGATCAGATATTGCATATGTAGTTGGCAGGGTAAGTCGGTATATGACGGAACCACAGAAACCTCATCTGGTAGCGGCAAAGATTATTCTGAAGTACATGAAGTCGACCTCAAACATGGGTCTCTTTTACGGGAGAGACATGAGCTTTTGTTTGCATGGGTACATGGATGTCAATGATGGGGGAGATTCAGACGATCGGAAGTCGACGTCTGGTTATGTTTTCTTATGCGGATCGACGGCTATTTCATGGTACAACAAGGAGCAGGATTCTGTGTCCGTCTCTACCACTGAAGCGGAGTACAAGGCTACGGCCTTGGCAGCTCAAAAAGTCATCTGGCTTAGGAGATTGGTGGAGGACGTCCATAAGGAGGTGCGAGGTCCTACTATACTACGTGGAAATAATGAGAGTGCCCTCAAACTGGTTAATAATCTAGTCTTTCACGCATGAACCAAACACATCGAGATCGAGCATCATTTTATTTGGGAGAAGGTGCTGGAGGGATCTTTGATGGTTGAGCATGTACTGAGTGAGGACAATGTCGATGCCATCTTCATGAAGCCGCTGGCGAAGGGACCATTTACTCGGTTACGAGGATTGCTTGGGCTGACTTCCACTTCCCACTTCAAGGGGGGGTGTTGAATTTTTTGAAGTGTAAGTGGAGGTCGGGCGGTCTGGTAATACCGCGGAGGTCGGGCAGCCTAATATGAAGACCACGCGGGTTGTCTTCCCACAATGGACTGGCGGATTGCCAGTTACAGGTGGCCTTAATCCATGGCTACCTAGGGTCAGCTCTCTGGTAGTAACCTGGCGGATAGTGTCCGCAGTTACCACTGGGTGTTGGAGCTCTGGGCAATTATCTGTTCGCGGTCCGGCAGTTTACTGTTGGTGTTGTTGGGATTCTGCGGTTTGTCCGTGCGGCTTGTCATAGAGTCGGCGAACTATTCAGCAGGGTTATCTCAGCAAGGCGTGCGGGTTGTGTGCTACCCGCTGTTGTTGATATGGGCGATTATCCAATCACTGTAGGCGGTGACCGCATTCTTCACCTCTACTATAAATAGGACCCCCTGGCTCGTCATAAATAGATTTGAACAGTAAGTGAGAGCTCGCGAGTTTGTTGTGCGGATAGACCTTCTGTTCGTGCGGTTTGAGATTTGCCTTTGATGTGTTCGCAGGTTGTGTGGCTTGCTTGTGGTTCTGATTTGATCAGAGGAGACTGCAGCGGATAAGTCGTTAGCAGTCAGCGGCGGGTAGCAGCAGGAGGTTGCGGTTAGCAACAAGGAAGTTTCTTTTCAGCTCGTTTCCAGCTTTCATTAATAAAGTTCAGACCGCGGCGGTTAGGTGGTTTGCCTTTGCCGATCTGTAACTTCTAATCAGTTCTTCAGCAGCTTGTTTGCAGTTAGAAGCGGCCAAGTGACTTCGGTCAGGCGGCCTTGCTTGAGCGGACAGAGTGGGCATTAGAATAACGGGTAGTCCGTGTGTTGAGTTGCGGTTTGGCAACTTGGCGGTTTGCGCGGACAGCTTTGTTAGTCGGGCAGTCTGGCGGGTTCATGTTGTAACCGCCAGTTTCTTGTAGTTGGTTTTCTTCTCTCCTCATCATTGTGTGTACTGATAAATCATGCCTCGCAATGTATGTCTCGAAATGTACAAAAGATAGTTGATACAAGATTTTTCTTGTTCCTTCATTGTTTCTGGTTTCTGGTGCTTGGTATGGTTGAGAGTGTTCCTGCGACCTTGTTCTCATTTTTTCTGCTTATTAGAAATTTTCAACATGAGAACCATACATCAACTATATGGCCTCACTCAACGTTTTTCTCGGGTAAACCTTAAGCTCGTTAATTAATTTTTAGAAAAGAGATGTTTTAATTTTTAGAAAACTATTTATTTGTCTCAATGCTCTTCGACATCGTGCGCTAAAGGAAATTAGTCACTCATCGGAATGGAGACGACATAAGTAATTAGAAAAGGCATGTTAATATTTTAAGCGGTTATGAGCGGGAAAATTGAAAGACTTATAAAAATGCAGAAATAATATCTGTCACAATCATCTTAATCAAGCGCTAAAAAGTACTTAGCCTCTCATCCGAGATGGGGGTGGTAATAAGACTTGAAATAAAGCTAAGTTACATAAAAGGAAAATACTTTCTCATACACACACATACTCTACTTGTAATAAAAAGACTAAATCGAAAGAAAGCATTAAAAGAAAGCGATAAATAAAGCGTTAAAAAAAACGATAAACTCTTTTATGAAAGTTTTTAAATCTAAATTATGAAAGCAATAAATCTAAGTTATGAAAGCAATAAAATTAATCTTATACACACACGCACTCTACTTGTAATTAAAAGATAAATTAAAAGAAAATAAAATATATTCTCATACACACACACACACACACACACACACACACACACACACTTACATAAAATTAAAATGAAGATCCAAATGAGAAAAACAACATTTTATTTTCAAAACAAACATTACAACTAGGCTATGCAATTAAAAATTACAAAAAGAACTAAAAACTTAAATGCATAAAGAAACTCACATACACTCAAAACAATTCAAAAAATGCTAAAACACTCTAAAAATCTGGATGGAATTACTTCAGCCGAGCCCCTCTATTTATAGGTAAAAATTTATTTTTACACGCCCTCGGTCACGGGCGTGACTTTTGCGGTGCTGGAAGGATAGGCTCGACCGCCTTGTGGAAGCTTTTGACCGGGAAAATGGCTGCACACAGCCGTGACTTGAGGTGTCACGGGCGTGAGCTTGGGCGGCACATATCAGGTTCAACTGGGGCATGACGGATGGCGTGTACACTGGCTTTTGGAAGGATTTGATGACTCACGGGCGTGACTTTGCAAAAATTGATGGGAGCAGGTGCCAATCGACAGGACAGGATGCCGATCAACGGGATGGGAGGTCGATCGATGGCACGTGAGTTGATCGCGGAGTACACGGGCGTGACCATGTAAAACGACGGGACAACAAGCCGATCGACGGGACGGGATGCCGATCGAGCTGAAATTTGGCATTTTAAGATTACACGCCCTTGGTCACGGGCGTGACTCAAGGTCACAGACGTGACCCAGGGCGTGACTTAACAAAAAATTGCCAAAATGCTGAAAAACAAAAAAAAAAATCTAAGTTAGTAAGGAAAATAATAAAACAAGCAAGTTATTCATTAATTTACATAAAATATTACAATATTACTTAAATTTATACTAAAAACTATACTACAACTACGCATATTTTATTACTCATCATTAACACTCAGAATAAATATAATGCCAAATTTGGTTGGCCACAACTCAACGAGTACCAAACCATTGTAAGTTCCTTTGACATCTTCTTGATATTCCCCTTACATAGATGAGTTTCCATCTTCCCTTCCCCTTGATGAGTAGTCTTCTTCCAATCCATTTGATGTGCACTTCATTCCTGTAGAAGGGGAATCATAAGTATTTTCAAGAAAATTCTCAATTTCATAAGCGGTAGGAAGAGTATAAATAAGTTTGAAAATACTTTGATCAAGTGCACAAAATAGACTATTCATCGATTTAGTGTTTAAAGAACATTTGTTTCTACTTAAGACACTTGAGGGCTTATTAATTATAATATTCCATAATTCTACATCTAAGGATATAAGAAAATTTTCAATTAATATTTTCCACCCTTTATAGTACCTTGAAATAAAGGTGGTGTTGATGATTTTTCATTAAATAAAATTTTATCTCCTCTAGTGGATACGAGATCATGAAGCACTATTATTTTCGGTGGTAAAACCGTTTTAGAATAACATGGCTCTGATACCACTTATTGGATCTATTGGCGCCCTTAGAGGTCGGGGGGATGAATAAGGGTTTTTAAGAATTTAATTCTGAATAAAATATTATTGTTAATTAAAGAGGTTTCAAAATATTTTATAGAAAACTTTATTTTAATATTTTAGAAAAGGTTATACTGAAGATTACTTTTAGAAGACTTTGAAATTTAATCTTTCTTCACTATCACCGGCGGTAGGTGCTACCGCGTGGCATTAACTCACAGAGATTGAATTCCTGGATTTATAGAACACTAAAGAACCATGGAATATATTTTAGAAAGTATTATTAAAAATATTTAAGAATAAGAAATAAAATCCAGTTAGTCAACAAAGAGAGACATGATTTTATTTCATAAAATGATTGATTACAAAAATGTTTTAATTTTATTATGCTAGAAACAGAGTCGACATTAAAAAATCATTTTTCGTTTTCAATACCCACCCTTCTCCCAAGGACTGATTGACTTTAGCCTATCTCTCCACAGATGAAGCCTCGAGCCACCCCCTAGATCTAGTCTTCTTCATATGCGGTGAATTCCCCCTAAGCCACACAAGGACCTAGTCGCCATCACAGGTGAATTTCCCCCTAAGCCTCACACAGACCTAGTGGCCAACATAGGAAAATTCTCCCTAAGCCACACACGGACCTAGTCACCAACACGGGCAAATTTCTCTACAGGTAAACAAAAGAAAATACAAGATGTAAATGTGAAATTTAAAAATAAAAATCCCTATAGAGATTCCTGAAGGGGGCGACAAAAGAACGCAGGAGATCAGCGTTGTCGATGCGTTCGTTCTTCGCGTTGAATAAGCATGATGAATTCTCCTTCAAAATCCTCCTTTTGATCTTGTAGTTGTAGATGGGAGTGCTCTGGTCATATGGAATAAAGACCCTCTCAAGTGTCTTGGAGTGGTGGAATTATAGTATCCAGATCCCACCCAAGAGAGGAACAAAACTGCCTTTTTATAGAGTTGTAGACCTACCACCTAGCGATATCGATAACGCTTTGCGGTAACACTAAGGGAAATATTTTGGGCACTAGAATCTTCAATCAGGGAAAGAGATTCCGCACTTTATGAATCTTTTCATTTTAGACAATGTTAATGCCCAATGTCAGCGATACTGCACAATGGTAACATCCTTCTATAGGTGCATCGATCTTCCCTCCAGATATCTTTTCTTGAAATTCATTTCAATGTGCTTGCATATTCTAGGGTTAACGTCCGGCGTTAGTAATAATGCCCAGCGGTAGTGGATTTATCTACTAGAGTCATATCATCAAGAAGACTTCATGTCAACTAGAAGACTCCATGTTGAATTGACCAGCATTTGACACGAGGACATTATCGATCAGACGTTAGTGCCAGAGTTAGTGGTAACGCCACGCATTACTGGTCACTTTACATCATTGCCCTTGATTAATACCCCATTCAGATTTTAGCATCCTAGTGTCATACATGTGAGTTCCTGCAGGCTATAAACACAAAATAAGTTTGATCAAATGCAATATGTGATTTGTTATTCTCAAACCAAAGAGATGCGAAAAAACATGTTCCAACAGATAGCTCTCGACCCTGCTTCAAAAACTAAACCTAGTTTTCAATGCCGATTATAAATGGATGACATTTCTTTTTCGTCCTCTACGCCTTCAAACTCTTCGTCTTCTTCTTCAAATTTCTCTCTAGTATCTCCCGTATGTGCACACTCTCTCCTTCTTGCTGGTACCAATGACCCCTCTTAAGATCAACTAAGGATTTGACATTGATCTCAATGGCTTTGAAAATGCTGTTGAGAAATTTAGACAGATACTCACTCTATTTGAGGAACAAGGTTTGACAAAACTTACATCCATAAAGGACAAAATAATGGAACAGGAGTTACGATCTTTGTATGCAATCGTACAATTTATTGATAATGAGAACATCACAGGAACCATCAATAAAACTATCATAGTAATTTCAAAAACCTCCATATGCTCAACATTTGATATTCTATGTGAGATGGAAATGAGTCTCTAACTGAGTCAGAAACACAAGAATTTGTAGGCAGAATGAAATTCACTAAGGCTAAGACCATAAATCTGAAGAAAAGGATTTTGATGAAGAATATCAATTTCTAGCCGATATTGTTGTGAAGGTACTAATATGCAAGACATCTCTGCACATGATGTTATTCCAAGAACTCAACTACATCTTATGGGGACTCTCATTATACAAAAGAAGATTGACTGGGGGAGTTGTCTCCTATGACTGAGAAAGCATAAGTCTAAGCAAGGAAAAATAGCATATGTATAAATTCTAAGTCAGGTTCTGAGACGCTGCCACACAGATGTATGCACAAGTGATGGAGTGCACGTTCCTCCAGGTAAGAGATTGAACAACAATCTCTTCAACAAATGGGCAAGAAAATCCCAAAAGCTTTAGCCCCCATTAGTAGGAAGGAAGGAAGCCCTCATCAAATCATCAACCCATCATTAGCTCCTCCTCCCTCTCCTACTCATACTCGTGAAATCTCACCTCCACTCTTTCCTCAAAACTCTTCACTGTCTATTCCTTTTCCTATCAATGATACCATTTCTCCTTCTCCCAATCCTTTTGTCTCACTACCCACTTCCATACCTTCATTACCATCTCAAGAGATTCCCCCCACCATCTTTGCTCCCCCATTAACATACAATCCATTACTCACAATGAGATTACATCCACCTTCGAAATATTCTCATCTCAAATCTCATCTCAGCTCTCTCAAATTTCTACAACCATTATTGATCTCTCACTAAACTCACTGCTACTGAAAATGAACTCACCAACCTCAATTCTTCTTTCTCTACTCTTAATCAATCTCTAGGTGACTCACCAGTAACTTTTTGTCTTGACCTCTCTCCTACAAGATCTTAAGAAGGGGGAGAATGTTCCTAACAACAGCTCTCTCCCAGAGAATGCTCCTCCTTCATCTCCTTCCTTTAACGACTCTCCTAATAACTCTAATGAGGGTAATGCCTATGCTGATGCTGACAATACTGCTCCAGAAGGGTCCATCCCAGAACTTATAGGGGGAGAACTTCCCCTATAGGAAGTGGTTGTTGCTGCTCCAGAAGGGTCCATCCCAGAAGTCACAAGGGGAGAACTTCCACTGGAGGAAGTGTCTCAAGCAAGGGGAGAGCCTGCTATGGATACAGAAATAGCCAGTGAAGCTACTGCACAGGTAGATGAAAGCAAAGCTAAGGACAACATAAATGAGCATACCGATAATGATGAGGACTATGAATATTATATTGATAGTGCTGATGAGGACTATTATATGTGTGCTCTAAACTCAAGAGAATTAGTCATTGTGCATAAGGCTACTACTTCTGCACCTTAAGTTAAGGATCAATACTCTGGAATTAATACTTCTCCAAATAAGATTACCACATTTCAGAAAATAGATACTCCTGAAAGTTCTTCTAGAGTCAACAATGACATCTCTAGAGCCTCTCGTTCTATTACTGCAATCCCTTCTTCATCAGTTGGCCTTCTTCCTGCACCATCTAATAGAAAGTCCACTCAAACCTATTATAGAAAGAGACAATATGATTCCAGGCCTTTCTGGAAAAAATACTCCAAGAAGCAAAGAAAGGAATACAGACTAGTGAAGTCTTATCAAGCTCCGACTCCTAAATATGACATTTCAGAGGATGTCTATAATTCTACCCTCATAACCAGAGAGGACCCAGAATTTGAAGCTGATTGTGAACAAAGGAGGAAATAAGCTGAGAAAGAATGGGAAGAGAGTCAAAGATTGGCCGAAGAGAGAAGACAAACTTGGATTGAAGTGTCAAAGAAGGCAAAAGAAAAACGAATAAAGGAAGCTATCAATATACTATAAGGGATGTTTGATTTAAAGGAGTACACCTCTATCCATCCATCTGCACATGTCCCAGAGGCCTCCAAGAGACCTTACAATCTGGGGATAGGATGTGATGAAAGGGCACATGTACCATATGTGAAACCTATCACTGATATTCCAGGGCAACCAAAATTTCCTCTTCCTCCAATTCTAATTATTAAATATTCAGATCCTGCAGAAGCTGTTGTAATACCTTCCTCATCCACTCCTCAAGATGAAGTGCTAGAGTTTTTAAAGCCAATTCCTGCTGGGTTGGAATTCGAAGCAATCTGTGACATGACAACTCTTGTAATAGAAAAAAGGATACTCCATGAAGAACTTTACTCTGAAGTTGATAAAGAGATACAAAAGATAATAATCATCAAGAAATATATTGAGGGGCATCCCTCCAATATTAGGGCAATGCACTCAGACTATATAGAGAAAACCCAGAATAAGCTGGTCAATCTTCTGCAATAATTTTTGAAGAGACGTCAATAATCCCAGCAAAGTATTATCTCTCAGGGAAATCTCAAAATCTCTGATGATTTAATTTTACAATACTTATTTTGTGAATAACATTGGAAATATGTGGATTTATCACTTTCTGAATTGTCATCTCTCTCTCTCCTACTATGCTAATAATCTCTTAGCATCATTGTGAAATATGCTCTATCAAATAGATGGAGATTGTTGGGAAAAAACACTGATTTGATAAAACATATTAAAATTAAAGTGATTGTAATATAAGCCTTAATGATGTATAGAGAAGGTTATGACAATTCTGTTATCTAAAGGCTATCAGTTCCAAGTCAAAGGACCAACATCTACACGCATCCTAAGCAACATCTATATAAATCAAAGCAACGTCAATATATATTCTAAAGCAGCGTCGACTTCCAAAAGGCATGCCAAACGAAGAAGTGCAAGCTGCATTAGCATCTTCTCAGAACTACTTCTACTTCACTGAGCTACATCGATATCTATTCCAATCTACTTAGAATTCTCATTTCTCTTCTCTAAAGGTTGCGTCAACAATAGAAGTCCAAGCTGCATTGATCAAAAGCAGCGTTGAATAATATTCTGAGCCAAGTTCAGATCTTTCTATCATATCTTTCTCTTTATCAAGGAAGATTGGATTATAGTCGTTGGAGCAAGTTTCAAGTAAAATATAACTTTATAAGAAAAGTTTTTTCATTGTCGCCACCAATTTCAGGAAAGGATCTATAGCTCCAGAACTTGATATGGCTAAGTGTGCAAGGATACTATCTGTCGATATTTAATGTCTCAGAAGAAGACAAGGAATTTGAATTAACTCAAACAGTTTATGTCTGCAAATAGCAATTTCCAGTTAGCAAGCCTAGGATTGGATTTAGGGGCGCCACCTTGAACCTTGGCCCCAAAATATCATCCCTAAACCATTAGAGGTCTCCTTGAAGCACCAGTGACCCATTGGGGTCAACCTAAGAGGCCAATTTGACTAAAGTTAACCTTAACCCTAAATTGGTCAAACTAGCTCAATTAAGGTCAATTAGCCTCCACCATGCCAAATTGACCATGCCCCTACCCTTTTATGGGTACTAGAATCCTAATGGACCAAAAATCCCCATCATGGGGCCTCCAATTTGGCCAATTTGCCCTAAACCCTAATTTGGTCAAAGTGCCCTAATAAAGGGCAATTCACCCTCACCTTGTCAAATTGACCCCACCTGTACCTTCCTAACCCTTGAGGGAAGCCAATGGAGCTCATGTCACCCTTTGGGGTCAACCCAATTAGTCAATTAGACCAAAGTCAAACTCAAGCTTAATTTAGGTCAACATACCCCAATTTAGCCTAATTTAACCCAATTTCCCCAAATTAAACCCTCTCCACTTGGGCTAAACCCAATTGGTGTGGTCCACCACCTAGTGGTGATTGAATGATTCTGACTTGGCCATTCAATTTGAAAGAATTCGGCCAGGAGAGAGAAAATGGAGTTTTCACCCAAATTGAAGAGAGAGAGAAGGAGCATTCATGAAGATTGAATGCATTTGACCCCCATTCAGAGCAATTGATGGCTTCATTCATCTTCCCTTGGGGAGAGGAGGAGTTTCTAGCCATTTCCCGGCCACATTGATGCACAATTCAAACCCCCCAAGTGTAACCGAAATTCTCCTTCATGGCCATTAATGGCAATTGATGAATTGGCCCCTCCCCTCCTCCGATTCGACCTCTTAATGCCTTCAGTGCTCAGAGAGGAAGAGATCGCCCAACTTTCCAGAGATAATCGGGCAGAGGAGGACTGAATCGGAATGGCATCACAAGCTCCAGCACCAACAATGGCGACTCGCCGGTATTCACGCCGCTAAGCCCCTGCACAGGTCTGATCCGTTACCCCTCCCTTGGTGCTAGATCATATCATGATTTGGGGTTAGATCCGAGCTCAATTGGGCTCGGATTTCGCTTCCGAAAGGGCTCGGATTGAGCCCTCTTTTCCCTGCTCTAAAACCTAAATCCGACCACCTCCGGCCGGCCAACCACCTCCTATCGCCGGCCACCACCTCAACGGAGGTGGTGGTGGCATTGGCTGGCCGGAAAGAGTCGTAGGTGGCCAGGAAATCACCCCGCAAAGAGTCCCAGGACGGACTGCCGCGAGCCGTCCAACGTTCGGGGACGATGACGGAGAGCCGTCGGATCTTTAATTTAATGTTTACGTTATATCATTTACTTCGTCGAGCTCTGTTAGAATTTCGCCGAGCGAGTATTTCGTCGAACGGGAGGTGTTCGACTTTCGTCGAGCGCTGTTATGATGAATTCAGTCGAGCGATGTTATGCTCTGATTTAGTCGAGCTCAGCTGCGTTCGGCTTTCGTCGAATGAAGATTCGATCTGCTTTCGTCGACTGCAGACTTGATCTGCTTTCGTCGAACGCAGAGTTCGACTTTCGTCGAACGCTGTAACAGTTATATATTTAAATGTTTACATGATTTCTGTTATATATTTTGCTGTACTTAGATTTAATTATTAAAAATACTTAAACCCCTCTACAGAAAAAATGGTCAACATCAAAGTTGTAGGCCTTGGAGTCTACTGTGTTTTAAAATTGATTTCACCCCAAAAGGAGTTATGTAGCTCCCTGTAGGCCCATTTTGGTGTGGCTGGTCCCTAGTGTAGGACAGTCACCTTTTCTTGATTAACTTTTGATTGGGAAATGATATGGACTTGAGATTTGAAACATTGTCTACTTATACCTACACACACATCATATCCAAAGATGGGATTTTTAGAAGAACCTTTTTCTAAGGTTTTTGAAATAATTTCATAAATCATCTAATAATTAATTAGTGGGTCAAATGACCTCCAATGCCCTTCAAATTTTGGTGGTTGCTCCTTAGGGTTACTGTATGACCTTGGTAAAATTATCAGCCCAATTGGGACTATTTTGTTTAGGTTTTTTGTAAACCCAAGTTAGGACAAATAGGGTCAAAGTTAGGGTATGGTGTTTACCTTGGGGTATGGTGGTCAAAACTCATCACAATGTAGTGAAACCTTGGTAACTGGTTTAGGATCACCTAAAGAATCCCCATGAGTGGTTTGGGGTGGTGTATAGGTGGATAAACCCTAGAATGCTAGTTTTATTTCTATGTGTGCATTTAGAGCCTTGTGAAGGCCATGTGGTCAAAAGTCCCTGGTTGGTTATGAAACTTGGTGGATAGATTCATAGGGTGTAAATAGGCACTGGATAATTTTATAAGAATTTTAGGAGTCAATATTCCCTTTGATTTAGGACATAACCCCTTTAGGGAAACTTCTTATAAGATACATTTACATGCTTAAAAAGTCTTGGATGATGATGAGACTTTGGTTGTGGCCTTATAATCATGATTTAGACCTCTGGTAATTTTTGTGAATTTTATTGAGTAATTTAATCAGTACTTCTTTCATAAGGCACTTGTTTTGATGTGAACTTAAGAAAAATATTTGAGGGTCCAAAACTCTTGGTTAAATTGTGAGAATTGGTGATAGGCCCTTTCTGATCATTAGGAACCTCTGTAAATTTTTATAGTATTTTTTGAGGACTTAAATCAGCAGGCTACTTCACAGTTCATTGAATTTGAGGTTTTCTTAATTTAATTATTTTAGTGAGAAAATGATATTCTTAAATCCTGAAACTTAGTCAGTAGCCTTTTCTGATGAATAATAGATCTTGGTAATTTTCCCATAATTTTAGTGTTGATCGTTTTGGTAGTTCCTTCATAAAACTATGATTTTGGATAGATGATAAATAATTAAATTAGAGGAGAATTTCTTACTGTAAAAAATATGATATGCTGTTTCTGATATTATTTAGTCACCATAGATTCATCATAATTTTTGGAGAGTCATATCATAAGATTTACTTACACTTCATGTTCATTTCCATACTTGGCAGATGTTTGGAGAAATTAAAATAAATATTAATTAATTAGGGAAAAATATGATTCTCTGGAATTAGTCTTATAATATCATGATAGACCTCCAGTAAATAGCTTGGGTCAGTTGAATAAATATTTGGAGTACCTCTAGTTGTGAGCGTCATATAACTCATTTGGTCTGCGTATAGTAAAACTGTGAAATTTGAGAATCAAGTGGATCCTTAGGAGGGATGGGAGGTAAGTGGTTTACCTAGTTTAGTTGAGAAGGTATGATGGTCAGCAAGAAGGATTATAGATAGTAAAGGTGTGCCTGGTGAGTTAGAGGTAAGTTGCACTCGGGGTCGACGAAAGATCGTCTTGAGAAGTCATAAGTCACTTAGGGTTAATCCAAGAGTAATGACGAGGAGGATATCCTTACGGGTAGATACCAACAACACTAAGTGTCTTGAGAAAGGGAACTTTGGGGTTTCATCCCATTATGGTTCCTAGTACCGTAGCGAGCCCCTCACAGGGTAATCCTCGGGAAGTCCAAGATTAACCATAAATTGTAGGGATAAGTTGATGTACAAGATTAACTTAACAATACACACACCCACACCCCGTGGTTACGGGAGGTTAGTTGGTTTGGTTTTATGAGCGGTAGGCTCGGTTGTTGAAGCAGCGGATTAGTTAGTCCGGTGGGCTTGTGACTCAGTAGTGTTTGTTGGTACGGACGGGTCGGTCCAGCGAGCCGGTGGCTCGGAAGGTTATGATGACGGGCAGGTTAGCCCGGGGATTTTATGGCTCGGGATATAGTAGAACATGTTGCATGTGCATGAAGGTGGTGGGTCTTCGGTATTGGACGATCGTTCACACCGACGTCAATATGTTGACTCGGCAAGTGTGGAATTTGCACTTAGCCTTACAAGTCTGGTGGTACAGCCAGTAAGAGTACGCAGATGCTCCGCGGTTTTACGTTGAGGCGTACGATAGGTCTAGGTTAGGTAGTGTGAATACCAACCTAGAGGTGGGCGAGGCCCAACCCACCGCATCCGTTTGCCACTACGGGAGTATCCTGGGAGTCTAGCTAGCTCCAAAAAGGGGGAACTAAATGTCTATGCGCATAGAGTCGAAGTGGGTGAGTTGCACTTGTATGAACATAGCATAACTGCATACCTTGCCTGACATAGCATAAACATTGCATTTCAACCCCTACCCCTATCGTATAAGTCGGTTATGGGACTTCTTATACGATAGGCATTGCTAAACGACCCCTTGGTCTATAGGTTTGTGTGGGCATTCCTATAAATCAATGGTTACTTTCATTTTATTTACCTACTTTTACTATGCTCTTTTACTGCTTCAATTATGTATATATACATGTGTAGTGTAGACATTCCCTGTACCCATGTCATCTGCTTTTTGATTATACCCCTTGTTGTCCTCCGCTTCATCCTTTCCGCTCGGTGCCTAGGAGTCACCGGGGGAGGGGTGGGGGATTTGCTTAGTCTTTTTGACTAACGGTCGGTGGACCTTATCATTTTAGGAAACCACGGCGACGGAGCAGCACCAGAGGCCGGTGCAGACGGAGGCAGACCAGTGCAGTACAGGAGCACAGGATTCAGGATCAGTGAGTGGTTAGGTGTTAGCTTCCGCGAGTGATCTTGTAGTGAGGATATGATGTACTGGGCATGAGCCCTTCCTTCTTCTTATTTATTGTAACCCTTGTTATCTTATTATTCAGTTATATCATGTGGACATTCTTACATTTTTCATGTCGATTCTGTGGACTTGTCTTCTTTAATGCACTTTTCTTTGTGATCGATTTGGCCGGCAGGATCGGCGTTTTGTAGTGGCGACCTTCCCGAGTGAAGGTGTCACCGCAAAGCGGCGGTTCTGGGCCTAAGACCCGGTGTTTGGAAGGAAAAAAAATGGGGTCTTACAAGTGAAAGAACAATATAGTTAAGCGTGCTCGGGCTGGAGCAATTCTGGGATGGGTGACCTCCTTGGAAGTGCACGCGCTGTCGCTTAACTGGCTCAATTCTCATCAAAGGGGGACTACGGTCTCCAACAACCCACTATGCCCTGTGGTGGGACAGAGAGGGGTTGGGGTGCATGGTCTGCAGACCATCTGGTTAGGCTGAACCCTTCCAGTGCCAGCTGGGTCCCGTGTTGGTGGGCCTGGGCCGGGAGGGTGCTGGCGGTCCAGCTAGGTCCCGGGTTGGCGGACCTGGATCGTTACATATACAGACACATGTAAAAAGATGTGATACAAATAGGCAAAGAGACCTCTAAAAAAAGAAATACACTTATTCTTCTCAGAAGTGCTAGTTCGAACAACTCTCTCTACTCTCTGAACATTCTTCATTTCAGAAGAACAAAAAAAGGGATCAACCAAGAAATCTTCTACTCTTAGAAGATAACAAGAAGATTCTGCTCTTTTATGAGAATCAATTCTCTTCTTTTCTCCTTCTCAAGGAAGCATACTCTCTACTTGAATTCACACAACAACATTTATATTACATCTCCTGAACATTGTTGACAGGATACATTTTTCTGGAAACTTCTCTCCAATTCAAACTGTATAAAGGAGTCCAAAGAAACCTGGCCTCCTCAAAGGACTCATTAATGGTTCTGAGAGTCTCCAGTCAAAAGACTCAGTGGTTGAGCTTCCTTGTCAACAACTTGATTGGCTTTGGAGAGACCTTATCAACAACTCCTGGCTCTAAGAGTCTCCTTATCAAAAGACTCAACACTAGTGATAATGAAATTCTCACTACGACAGAAGAGTGGACTACCAGTGCTTGGGGAACCACTATATTTTATGTATCGTCTGTATTGTTTGCATTTACTCTGTGCTTTTCATTTCCACATTTTTCTTTATTGTTGTACTTGTGATATACTTAAGTGGTGTAACATCCCGACTTTAATTGGGTCACTAGAACCCTAGTGGACCCAATAAAAGTGACCCGATCCCCCACCCTCTACCTTAGAAGGTAGGAGGTGACCCATTTTTGAATATAGAGCATACAAACTCCGAATGGAGCTCTGTTTGTTCCTATAGACTCATGTAGTCAATACGAGTGCAACGGGACTCGTTCCTTTTCAATCAGAGGTCATATAAAGAATATGTACGTTTTACGTAGAACGTCACGACTATGTAATTTTTTTTTGCATATGGAACATGCAAACTCTGAATGGAGTTTTGTCAGTTTCTATAGACTCATGTACTCAATACGAGTGCAACGGGACTCGTTCCTTTTTAATCTAAGGTCATATGGAGAATATGTCTGTTTTACGTAGAATGTCGCAATATGTAATTTTTTTCATATAGAGCATACAAACTCCGAATGGAGTTCCGTCAGTTCCTATAGACTCGTGTTGTCAATACGAATGCAATGAGACTTGTTCCTTTTCAATCTGAGGTCATATGGATACTATGTCCATTTTACGTAGAACGTCACGACTACGTAATTTTTGCATATTGAGCATACAAACTCTGAATGAAGTTCTGTCAGTTCCTATAGACTCGTGTAGTCTATACGAGTGCAACGAGACTCGTTTCATTTCAATCGGAAGTGATATGAGTAATGCATCTGTTTTGAGTTTCGTAGCATGCCACGAAGCACAATTTTAAAATATTAAGCAAATAACTCGGAATTGATCACGATCAATTTCATTTGACTCATACAGATAAAACAAGACCAACGAAGTTCGTTGCGATCAATTTCGACATCAAGTGGTCAAACTAAGGTCAAATCAAGTTTTAATGTGCATCGAAAGGCGTGCGCTCACCCATATTACTTTAATAACTCAACATTGACCCGTCACTCGACGACTTGGACCCTCTATGATCTTAACCCATATAGGGGACCCACCCTAGGGTTGACTTTGGTCAAATTCCCTTAAAATCACATTTTTGGAAATTTTAAGGAAGAGACTCACACGAGCCAACACACCAAGACACTTGGGCCCCACCTCCCATGCCCCACATAGACTTTAAATGGGCCTTCACACTAGCCCATGAAGCTAAGACCCCCCCCCCCCCCCCCCTCCACTCTCTCTACCCAAAATCCAAGACCAAAGCCCCACCCAACACAAAGCCATCCCCCCCCCCCCCCCTCTGATCTCAATACTTGGCTGCCAAATGACACCCAACTGCCCAGCACCATGCGAAGAGGATAAGAGGAACCTTATTTTGGGGTTTAGTCCCACATCAGCAAGAAGAAAAAAGGGGCACCTCCAACCTTTATATACAAGCCCTCCCCCCCCCCCCCCCCCACCACAGTCCTTCACTCACATCCCCCGGCTCAGTCGAACTCAGCCCCACCCTTGTCAGAGCCACCCCCTGCCGGAAACAGCAAGCCCTAGCTCCACCACCTTTGCCACCCTCCACTGACCAATCTATCCTAGAGCTCCCAACAGCCCCAACTCTAAGTGGATACTCTCCCCCTCCCCCTTCTCTAACCCCCCAGCATGTTGCATGGGCCTCCCCGCCGCTAGAGCGTCGTCGCCACCACCTGAGCCATGCTCTAGGCTCGGATGGTGGCCATGCATGGTGAGCCTCCCAGTGCCTATGAAGACACTAGGAGGGTGCTATCCCGCCAGAGGAGACGTGTCAAACTCTCCCCGGTGATGAAAGGGGTGGTGCGGCCAAAAATCGTTGCTCCAGCGGCACCCGAGAACAAGGCCCTCTGCCACGATTTTTCGGTGGCGGCTGCCGGCGTCAGGCCGCCGGACCACCGCCGGTGGTGGCGCTGCCCCCGGCGGAATGTCCAGGGGTGGTAGCATGGCCGTCCGGCGATCTGACAATGGCGGAAAACCCCTACAAGCCTCACGCTTGCGGAAGGCGCAGATGACGTCCGATCCCATAATCGGGATCGGACGATTCTCCTTTCCTGGTTTCCCGCGCTGACATCTCAGCGCCCCACAGCGGACCGGCTCTAGATCCACTATGGGATTACGGTATGGGGAAAAAGCTAAACAGCTCGATCTATGCCGCCTGATCTCGAGCCTGAAATGTCTATCCCCCCCCCCCCCCCCCCCCCCCAATGAAACAGAAATGGGATGATTTTTTAGGGCAATATAGGCACCTAGGAATTAACTCTAAACATAAAAAAATGTTCCCCACAAAGAGGACTATCTACCATAAATTTTTGGGATTTTTATAAAACAATTTAATACTTTTAGAATACAAAATAAAGTTTATTTAATTAATTTAAGGGCTCTAAACTAGTTATAAAATCATGGGAAAATTTACAGTGATTTCCAAGTCCCATACAAGTGCTCTGTAAGATTTTGGTACTTTTATAAAACAATTTAATATTTTTCGAATTCAAAATAATTTTTATTTAATAAATATAGAGCAATGTTATATGCAGTCCGCTTTTGACTTTATGCAGGCCGCGGATATATGCAGACCAAAAAATTATTCATGTAGGCCAAATTTCATATTTACAGAAATATTTTCTTAAATAAATCACCAAGCAAAATATAGCATTCATAAAAGTCTAATAAATACATTTTTGCAGTCTATTTGACCCACAATAATAGTCTAACAAAATACATTATAATTATTTTGATTCTATATATCACAAAAAATATGTTTGTGGCCACCCATTTTAAGGCAATCAATAAAGGACGTGTAAAATCACAAAAATATCGGGCTTTCACTACAACAAACTGCACCTGTTGTAAGGACTGAAATATAACTAAAACACAGTTTGTTACTAATAGTTATATTTAGTAACAAATTTTTTTTTTGTTACAAAAAAGTACTTTTTTGTAACGAATATTTTAAATTTTGTTACAATAATAATTAATTCGTTACTATAACTGTAAGTATTTGTAACAACATTAATGTTACGTTACAAATAGAAAACTTTTCTCACAATAAGTATCAATTGTAACCACATCATGAAACTTTTTTGTGACAAAGACATTGTCCTTACTAATAGTAATATTTTATTATTAAAGTTTTGTTTTCAATTTTTTTACTATTTTATTATCAAAGTTTTGAATTATTTTTTTTTTGAAAAAAATAAAAAAAAAATTGTATGCGCGCGACAGTAAACCGCCTCGATAGTGCTCTAACGCGACGACAGTACTCCTACAGCCCGCAAACATCCGTGCGCGGCTGTCGCAGATAAGTGGTACTATTGCGACATGTATTTTTGCGCGTACGGGGTTTTTTTATAAATCTTTAACTTTTTATAAAAGTTTTTCTGCCTCTCTCTCATGCAGCTCTATCTCTCTCTCACATTAATGAATGAAATATACGGATGAAAATTTCCCTCCATAAAATTTTGAACAAAACAAAACTAAAAATTAAAAATATATTAAATGTAAAAATGAATGCAAATTAATATGACATTAATTTTTTAATATAATTTTGGAATTAAAATAAAATCACGCACGAACGCGCACGCAAATGCACTCTCGCGCGCACGCAAATGCACTCCCGTGCGTGTAGTTTTCTTTTTTTTGCTTGAGAGCTAGCGCGTATTGCATGTGTCGGGGCTCAAACACAGACACATGCACACACACAGACACGGACAACCAAACAAAATAAGATTTATATTTTTTTTAATATAAGAATTACCCCCGCTCAATTTTGTCCGCTCTCAGGAGCTCGATCAACTGACAGTGCACATGAGGCCCATGTTTATCCGTTTATGTACGTATTTTTTAAAAGTAAGAATTACACCGCTCAATTTCATCCGCTTTCAAGCGCTCGATCAACTGAATAAAAAATAATTGAATATTAATTTAATTTTCTCACCGGACACAAACACACACACACACATACAAACACAGACACGCAAACACAAACACAGTCACAGACATAGATACAGACTGACATAGACACGGACATAGTCAAACACAAACACGCACAAACACACATAGACACAGACACATACACACAATTAACACACATAGATACGCAAACACAGACACACACAAGCACAGACAAACATGCATAGACAGACAAACACTCACACACAACCCAAATACACAGTCACAGACAAGCACGTGTACTTCCAGGCATAGACACGGACACAAACACATGGACACAGACACAGACTTGTATGAATACATGGACACATACACAGACACATGGACCGACACACATACGTACGTACACAGGCACAGACACATACAGACACAAACACATGGACACAAACACAGACGCACAAAACATTATCCTTTAATTAAATTCAGATGCATAGCACGATTTACAACATTTTGGATAAATGGAGCCTTTTCGAAAATAAAAAAATAAATTATAGAGGAAGAGAAAGGAGCTCGCCGGCCGGAGAAGGGAAGAAGGTGGCGACCGGAGAGGATCACCGGCCGGAGTCACCGGAGGAGGGAGAGGAGATCAGAGAGGAAGCTCGATCTCGTCCAGCGGCCGCACGGGTCGTGGGCGATGACGGTGCGTATAAGTCTAGTTCTCTGGTCTGCAGGTTTAAAAGAAAAAAAATCAAAAATAATACATTTTAAAAAAAAAACGTGGCCTGCATATAGCCAAAACCGGCCTGCGTTTAACATCGTTTTTTTTTAACTGTGGCCTGCATACAGCCAAAATCGGTCTGCGTTTAACATCGCTCTAAATATAAGGGCTCTAAATTAGTTATAAAATCATGGGAAAATGGTTAGTGATTTCGAAGGCCCGTACAAGTACTCTGTAAATTTTTGGGATTTTTCTAAAACAATTTGATATTTTCATAATTCAAAATAAGGTTTATTTGAGAATTTTTGGAATTCAAAATGGGATTTGTTTGAGAATTTTTGGAATTTAAAATGAGATATAAAATCATGATTATTTGACATTTTTGAATTCAAAATGGGCGTTGTTCAAAATGAGGTTTATCTTTCTAAAACCTTATAAGTGCGAGTTATTCAGGTATTTTTGGAAGAAATCTTACATTTATCCAATCTTCTAAAAACGTGAATCTTACATTAAGAAATTAATAATTCCCATGTTACTTTGGAGAGACGAATAGTTGCAGATCGATGTTGTGTAAATCATGACTATTGGAAATATAAAGTCGGGATCTTATTCGATTCAAAATTTATGAGTCAAACCAAAGCTCGGAGCAACATGAGAGGCTCGAGAAATGAGCTATCACAAATCTCGCGGACCTTTATTTCTAACCCTCAGCAAAGAAAAAATTATATTATGTTGGAATATTAAAAGTACTTTCAAATCATAAATATGAGGGTTTGCGCGTAAATGAGAAACTAACGTTGTGGACACTAAATAGGGTAATCCCCCAGCTCAAGTCGAAGGTTATGGGCCCTTCTAATATCCTAAATATCCTTTAATTTATAAGATGGTGGAATCTAATGCACTAAGAAGCCTCCTAAGAACGGAGTGAAGAACTTACCTCCTATGAACGGAGATGGGTCAGAACTTATCTCCTATGAACGGAGATGAGTCAGAACTTATCTCCTATGAACGAAGATAGAATTGAACTTGCCTTCTAAATGGAGATAGAACTAAAGAACTGAGCTTTCCTATTTTGCTCATTATTACTGCTCTTTTCAATATTGCCCTCTATTTCAATTCAATACGTTATTACTGTTCATTTCGGTTCAGCATTTTATTACATCGGCTTATTTCAGTACTTTATTTAAGCACTTCAATTCTGCGGTTTAATTTAACAGCACCTTCTTACCGAACATATTAACTGCAACATATTGTTTCCCTGCATTTTAGTTCGAGTCTCGCTCTGACGAGCGGCTGATTAGTTGGGTGAGCATTAGTTAGAGTTAACTTAGAGTCGAGGAATTTGTCCAAGGTTAGCCTCAAATAATGTGCTCCCACGCTCGTTGCGCTCCTTATCGAAAGTTAAGCAACACATTGATTTGAGAAAGCCGCTTGCCCGAAATATTTTATGTCAAGTAGGGCAGGCTGCCGCACACCCGATATATACCGGTTATTTATTTAATGAAATGCTTGTGAATTACTTGTGATAACAAGTGGCGGGTCACACCCGCAGACCGTTCGTAACAGTGCGGGGAGGTTGACGACTCATGGCGACAAGGAGATGTGTACCACGGGTGATCGGCCGTTTTATACCCCGTTTGATTCCTCCGCCGGCCGGCTTAAGATTCAGAGATCGTCGGATGTCGCTCACATCCAAAAGTACACCTGGTTGTACGTTGGGAACTGGGTAGTGCGATACAACCACACTCAAAAGTGGCAAGACTGACCACTGTCACCGACAGCCACATCGATGAGGGTCGCTACCCTGCTGAAAGAGAAGCGGTCCATACTATGTCTGTACAACCCCGGTGTCCGTCAGGGGGTGAGCAGAGACAAAGGAACCAACAAGCGGAGGCGAGCGAGTCGGGCTCTCGCCGTCGCTCGCGTGAGGGCGAGCGGGTCGGGCCCTCGTCGGTCGCTTGCAGGAAGGTGAACGAGCCGAGCCTCTCGGTTCGCGAGGGAGGCCCTTATGGGCGGCTCGCCCAGGAAGGGTTCATGATTACTTTTACCTAAAAACCACTGGTAGTCTGCAGTAAGCCCCTCCGAACAACGAAGTTTGGCTGTTGGAAGACCATTTAGGGTTGCGTATAGCAAAAGAGTAAGGTGGAATCCCGCTATTAGCAGACCGGACTTAAAAAACTATATATTGACCTTGAAGGGCACCTTTGGAGAGGATTCTGATCTCAGTTTTACTGAGCTTCTTCCTCCTATGTGATCTTGGCTTAGCTCTCAGGCTCTCCAATGTGCCCAGTCTCAGCTTTGGCTTGGGAGGGGAAGCGCTCAAAGATCTTCCGGGTGTGTGGTGGGATCTCCTCCCTGCGACTAAGGGTCTGTGTGTACTTCCGAGTCTCCGGTCGATTCCTTCCAAGGAATCAGTAAGTGCTAGTTGCCCCTCAACTCGTTGAGGGCCCGAGCTCCACAAAGAAACCAAGTCCTGGTGTCAACAATGTCGACATAGGAAGTTGTCGCAGGTTATGAACAACTGTTTTATTTGCATATATTAGGAAAGCTTGCTTGATACTGGTTATATAAATGATACACTTCGGTCATTAATATTAATATTATATATATATAATTACCATATATAAAGAAATATCAAACCCATGAATTTTAGAGTCGTTGAAACGATTACGGTCGTCCAATCTAGCATGATATTTCATCAGCCGTCGAATCAAATCGCTCTCTCTTTCCACTTTTTAATAGGTCTCCTAAACCTACTAGGGGGTGACCTAAAACTATGAAGGTGTAGAGTACCCTAAAACAGGAAATTACGATTTTACTCCTAAATTTATTGAAAAGGCGTGTCATATGACCCGTTTTTTAATCTCACAAAAATTGCCAATGGTGAGATTTGAACTCAGGTTTCCACTATGTCAAGCAAAGATGACAACCATCACACCATATGATTTTTGTTGAACAAAATTGAATTAAGTTTTATATATACGTATATAAATATAGATCGCCTTCGCCGAAAGTCGCCGCTCCTACCGAATGTCGCCCCCGTCGAATGTCGTCGCCCATGCCGAATATCGCCACCGACAGCATCGCGCCGGGGGCAGGCGAAGCTCGCCGACGCCGGCCGGGCACTGTCGTGCTTGGCCGTAGGGGCGGAGCCCCGTGTCGGGCACTCGTGTGTATATATATAGCAAGTAGGGCAGGCTTCGCCAGTGGTCGCTGACTCTTAGCGGGCTGCTATATCAAGTAGGGCAGGCTTCGCCCGTGAACGCTGACTCTTAGCGGGCTGCGCCCGCATTCGAGCGGGTTGCGCCCGCATTCGAGCGGGTTGCGCCCGCCTATAAGTGGGTTGTGCCCGCATAAGTGCACTAACCTTTTATTCAAAACACATACATATGAGTACTTAAAATGACCGTAAAAATTTGAATAAGTATTACTATTTTTATTTTGTTAGAAAATGTAAATTTTTACCTACAAAATCAATTTCTCCCTCCCTTTCTCTTCTGTCCCCCTTCCCTCCTACCCCTAAAAGTAGGTATTCGCCCGGCCGGCGACAACAGTACCCGGCCGGCGACGACGGGCTTTGCCCGCCCCCGACGGGCTTTGCCCGCCCCCGACGGGATTCGCCCGCACCTGGCGGGATTCCCGCGAGCGGGCTTCGCCCGCCCCGACCAAGCACGATAGTACCCGGCCCGCGACGGAGGGCTACGCCCATGACGCTCCGGTCTGCGTCCGCATCAAGCCGGTTGCGCCCACAACATATACATATGAGTACTCAAAATGACCGCACAAAAATTTTAATTAGTATTTTATAATTGTTTTTTTCAAAAACATTTATATTCTAACAAAAAATCATTTAAAGTAGGTTTAGGAGGTCTAATGATTACCTACCATAGTAGGTGTATGAGGTCTACTAAATTTTTTCGAATTTTATGAATTTCCACCATTATTTTTATTAAAGGGATATTGTGTAATTACACAAATAGCTATTATATTTTATGAATTTTCATTTTTTTCATAATATATGTTAAGTCATTCGAGTAAGAGAATGATGCTATATTTGACAATTTTGAATGTTGCACCAAAGGCAACTTCTTGTATATAGTAGTTAATTTCACTGCCAACGCGATCTCAAAGCAATCAAGCAGTTAGTTTCACTGTCAACGCGATATGAGCTTATGGAGTCGCACATAAGAGCGTTTATAGAAATTGGAGAAATGATTGTGTTGGCATTTCTCATATTAGATATGAGTGAAATGACCAATCCTATTATTTATTGAAGTTGAATAGGTTCGGCAAAATACTCAGAAATATTATTAATATTGTCTGGAGCATGTTGGCGTCGAGTGTGCAAGACACTATTATGAATAGCGTCGAGTACAACACGCTGACTGACCTTTGGCGTCGAAATGAACATGTCGACATCGTCGAGTGAACACGACGAAATTAGTCGAGTGAACACGACGAATTAGTCGAGTGAACACGACAAATTAGTCGAGTGAACACGACGAATTAGTCGAGTGAACACGATGAATTATGAATTCGTTGAGTGATCTTGATGTTGTGTTGTCAAAGACTCGGTCGTCGAGTGAACACAATAATCGTCGAGTGTACATGATGAATCGTCGAGTGTACACGACGAATCATCGAGTACATCTGTTGACAGACCAAAAGACTGTTTATTCACTTCTGTTGATTTTGGTATGCTGGTAGAAAGGCCCATATCTGTCTTGGTATAAATAGACAGAGATTTAGGGCTTTCGATAGAGAGAGCTTTAGATCGGGAACTAGTGGGAACCGTCGCATAGTGTGAGAGACGGAAAAGTTCTGCAACTCTCTGTCAACCGTCCGCCGCCGATCGTCGTCGCCTCCCCTTCAACGACCCTAGCAGTTCGTGGGGACGCAGAGGGCATTTTTTCTCCGACTCACACCTTGTTGGACAAAACGTCGGGGTTCTTCTTCGCTCGTGTGGACTATCGTAGAGACGCAGATACACTTTCTGTGCTAGGAACTCAAACGCTTGTTCTGGATCAGTTTTTGGAGCACCTTGGTTGAGCATTAACCCAATCCCTTTCAGGTATAATGCAATGCGTTGCTCCTTTTATTTCTAGATTCATGAAATCGCAAGATCCTATGACTGTTTCGGGTTATTCTTGTTTATTTATTCCGCTGCGCACATGAGATGTGATGTTCCCATCCGTTAGAGAAATCCCAACACACACACACACACAAACACACACACACACTAATATACATACTGATGTTAACCCTTCCATTGCTTCAGTTATCTTCCTTTTAAGAGCTTCAGTACTCCCTCACGACCCCGGGCTAGAGATCTGGGGAGGAGGTGCATATTTACTTAGTCTATGACTAATGGGTTGTTGAACAACCATTCACAAGAAATGAAGCGGCATGAAGCCCAATTACCATGTGATGGAGTGCCTACTTTAGAGACCGCCCAAGCAGATGTACCTGACTCGTCTCCCGTGTTCCGAGATGTGAGTCATATAGTCTAGAATGGTGTAAGGAATGTATGGCAGTAGTAGATGTTAGTCCACGGGGTCGCATGAGTAAATAGTTGGCTACGACCCTCGCTTATATATATTATACAACCCTCATTCTCCGAGGGTAGGACCCACTTAAGGCCACGTAGACAAAAGTCAAAGTCAAAGAGTCAACACAGAAGTCAACAGTTCGAGATACCAAGATAAAGTCGGCCAGCAGGCCTAGTGAAAGAGTTCGTCAAGCGTAGGAGCAGAAGAGAGCCTAGGCGAGTAGGGGTGCACTCGTGCGAGTAGCCCGGATACTCGCCACAAGGTGGGCGACATAAGTGATACTCGCCCATTTGCCCGGGGAGATCGCCTCAATGTCGCTAGTCGCCGGGCAGGGGCTGGGCTATAAAAACCTCCCCTACCCCTTGGTTTTCCTATAAATAGGACCACAAGGGTACTTGGATTGGCACCTGGACTTGAGCTCTCGAAACCCTGCTCTTGCATTCTGGAACCTGTCGCACTTGGCCGCTACTCCCGGTACTAGCCAAGTCGGTGCCTTCCTTGTACCCTGCTCGGCCATTTTTGGTCTTGGAGGGGAAGTCTCTTCGGAGCTTCTGGGTACGTGGTGGGACCTCCCTGCCGCAGCACCTGGGGTCCTGTTTGTTGCTCTTCTAACTTCTTCGTCGTTGCCAGCCAAGTCATCTCGTTGGACTGCTGGGCGAGTAGCCTCCGGCTGCATTGGTCCGAATTTTGGAGCTAGGATTTTCCTGACGTCAACACCACCAATGTGAAGGCCAACTTTTCTAAAATGGGGTATCCGAGCTCCGCCTTCCTCAGCACTCGGCTAACGTAGTAGATTGGAAACTACCTTCTCCCTTCTTCCCGGACCAACACTAAACTTACTGCCTCGGATCCTACCCCCAAGTATAGGGATAGATTCTCTCCTTATCTTGGCCCCTGGAGTAGAGGAGTCTGGATGAGTTGCTCTTTCAAGGCTTGGAAAGCTTCCTCACACTCTGAGGTCCATTCAAATTTTTTGTTTCCCCTTAGCACCTTGAAGAAGGGTGCACACTTCTCACCCTCCTTAGAGAGGAACCTACTGAGCCCGACAAATTTTCCCGTGAGGCTCTGAACCTCCTTCGAATTTCTTGGTGACCCCAACTCCATGATTGCTTTAACTTTATCTGGGTTAGGCTCCACCCCTGCTGGGGTGAGCAAGTGACCTAGGAACATTCCCCGGCTAGCCCTGAAGACACACTTCAGGGGATTGAGCTTCATCTTATACTTCCGCAAGGTCCCAAAGGTCTCTTCGAGGTCTTGGAGGTGGGACTCGAGGTTTCGGCTCTTTATCATGAGATCGTGAACATAGACCTCCATATTTCTTCCCTTCTGCTCTCGGAAGACCCTGTCCATCATTCGTTGGTATGTGGCCCCTGCATTCTTGAGCCCAAAGAGCATCATTTCCCCGTGATGAAGGAGACGTCCTTGACGTCGGGGTGGGGGGTGTGCATGCAGATTTGATGATAACCTGAAAATGTATCTAAAAAAGACATTATAGAGAAACCGACGGGTGAATCAACCAGCGCGTCGATTCTAGACAAGGGGTAGCAATCCTTGGGGCATGATTTAATAAGTAGTGAGAAATCAACACACATTCGCCACTTACCTCCCCCCTTTTTTACCATAACAACATTGGAGACCCAGCCTGGGTACTGGATCTCCGATACAAAACCTGCTCGGAGGAGCTTGCCCACCTCCTCCCTGATGGGGCCTTCCAGCTTGTCGGCGATGGCTCTCTTCTTTTGGCGGATGGGTCGAGAGCCGGGATCGAGGTTGAGACGGTGGCATGCCACGTACGCATCAATCTCGGGCATCTCCTCTGCGCTCCAAGCGAAGATGTCCACGCTCTTCTGCACGTAGGCTAGGATTTTCTCCTGCTCCTCCAGACCGAGCTCTCCGCTGATTCGGACCTTCTCCACTACCCCAGCCCGGGTGGTGACCTCGAGCTCCACGACCTCCTCCACGGCCTCCAATCGGGACTGCTCTCCCCAATCTCCTTCCTTCCCCTCGCCGCTAGCAAACGCTTCGGCCTCCTCCTCCCTTCCTTCTTCTCTGATCGCCATCAGTTCTTCCGCCCTTCTTTCCCGGGCCTGACCCCCTTCCTCTTCCTTCTCCTCCTCTCCTTCCTCCATCGGCTCCTCTGCCTCTCCCCCCTGGGCTTTTCCTTCTCCCCTTATTTCCTCCTCTGCTTCCTCTCTGAGACCCGCCGGCTCCCCCATCGCCCGATCTCATTCCTCTGCTTCGGCTATCCAGGAGATGGCGTTCACGGCCGTCACGTAGCACTGCCTCGCTACCTTTGGGTCCCCTCTTACCCGAACTTGAACTCCTCTCGAGTTGAACTTGAGACATTGGTGGAAGGTGGAGGGGACGCAACGGAAAGCATTGATCAGCGGCCGTCCGAAGATGGCACTATATCTATTGGGGCGTCCACTATGACAAAGCGGCAATAAATTCTGAGACTACCCCCCCCCCCCCCAGGACCACATGGAGCCCCACTCCCCCTTCTACCTCCTTCCTCTCCCCGGAGAACCCGAACAACGGGCCATCCGAAGCCAACACCCTCTTGGTCTCCACCTTCATCTCATCGAACGCTTTCTTGAAGATGACATTGACTGAGCTACCGTTGTCCACGAGAATCCGGGACACCATGAAGTTCTCAATGGCGGTATGGATGACCAACGCATCGCAGAAAGGGTCTTCATGACCCGGCATGTCCCTCTGAGAGAAAGTAATTTTTTCTGCTGGGAGTGGGGCTTTGGATGTCGAAGCCACGCTCCGGTGGTAGATGGTATGGAGGCTCGCCTTGCGGGTTGCCTCAACCCCTACACCCCCGTGGATCACTCTGATCCCTCCTCGGGTCCCCAAATCGACTCTATCCTCGCACCTTTCCTCCTCATCCTCCCGAGGCAGGACCTCCTCAATCCTCACCTGCTGCTGCTACAGCGGCGCTGGCGCTCTGGCCAATTTCGTCTCCAAGAGCTTTGGGCAAGTGGCCGTCGCGTGACCTTCCTCGTCATGGAAGTCACAATATGGCAACGTCACCTCCCCCCTCTCGACTACCACCCCCCTATTCCTCCATCGGGCCGCTGCCCCTACTCCACCCCTTGCTCTTCCTCCTCTTCCTCTCCCTATTGCCATCGCGTGCTGGGGCGGGGGAGGCATCTTCCACCACCCCAGCTGAGGTCTCCCCCGGCCTCCATGGAAGTTACCCCCTCCTGGGGCATAACCTCTCCCTTGACCTTGCATTCCTCCGCCTTGCTGCCTCCATCCCACCTCTGAGGCCCTGGGCTCTTCTCTTCTCCGCACCTCCTGTTGCCTGACCTCCAGCTCACTGAGCTTTGCTAGCCTCCCGGTGAGCTCCGTATAGGCCTCCTCCCCTTCGATTTCCTCTGCCACCCTCTCCATCAACTCCTCGTAGGAGACGGGGGCCTTCCTCTTCAATCCCATCTTGAAGAAACTTTCCCTCAGTGTTGGGAACAGTGCCCTGCAATGTTCCTGATTTGAAGAAGTGCTCAGCTCAATGATATGTGAAAGGTGTATTTAATGTTCCATCTAGTTCATGCTTGTAGAGATCAACTATATGCCAAGTACTTTAGTTATTTCAGTAAGTACTGTATCGTCGAGAAAAAGGAGATGTCATTGACAAAGTATGCTTGTCGTCATAATGATGGGCAAAGCAAAAGCCGAGACTTGGCGAGTTCGTCGAACGCAGAAGGAAAATCGTCGACCGCTGAGACTTGGCGTGTTCGTCGAACGCAGAAGGCAAGTTCGTCGAACGCAGAATGGAGTTCGTCAAACGCAGAGACGGGACAGAAGAATGAAGATCGTCGAACGCAGAATGTCGTTCGTCGAACGAAGATTGTCGTTCGTCGAACGCAGAGAAGAATGAAGACAAAAGGAAGAAATATCGTCCAGAAGACGCAGTATCGTCGACTTCACCAAAGTGGCCTTGTCGTCGAGAAGAACAGACATCGTCGTGAAGAAGCCTTGTCGCTGAAAAGGCTAAGTATGACTGATAGCGTTGAACATCGTCGTAAAGAAGGCATGTCGTCGAGAGAACAAGGTGATTACGACGACACAGTCATAAACGCATATCGTCGTATATGCAGCAGCGCCAGAATGTCTCGTATCGTCAAGATATCAGCATCAGAGGCAGAAGCAAGGAGAATTGAAGATCTATCAAGGTGTAAGGGATCGACAAAGTACTGTCGTCGAGATATTGTCCATGACGTCGTAACAATGGAAATATCGTCGAGACAGATTCAAATGTTGCGGACGCGCTGTCATCATTTAATGTCGCCGCCTGATTGTCCAATCAGCGCGTGCTCTTATGGAATGGGCGTCTGACATTAAAGGACATCACATGTGACCATTATGCGGCTCATCTGTCCTATAAAAGGGAACAGTGACGCCCTAGAAAAGAGTCATCAAAAATACAGAAAAAGAACGAGAAAGAATCCCGCCGCAACACTTCAATATAACAGTATTCTCGGCGGTGAAGAAGAAGATCAAGTAGAGAACAAGCATCAAGTGTTCTCTGAAGAATCAGTCATCTCCATCGACTGATAAGAAGCCAATCTTCATCAGGCTAAGAAAAGATTGAAGAAGAACTGTGCGCTCAAGATCTGATTCAAAAACATCTTCTTCAACCTTAAGAAGCTGATCTTCAACAGGCTAAAGTTGTCGATCTTCATCCGGCAGAAGAAGCAGTTGTTTTTCTACTGTAATTTCTTGTAAGGCTTGCGGGCCTATTTGTCTAGCTTGAGGGCTGGAGAGCTGTGAGGCTTGATGGTCAGGGCAGTGGACTTGCGGGTCTGACACCGTCTAGCTTGAGGGCTGGAGAGCTGTGAGGCTTGAGGGCTAGGGCAGTGGACTTGTGGGTCCGATCTTGTCGAGCTTGAGGGCTCGGGCGCAGTAGGGGCTTGCGGGCCTAGGCTGTAGGCACAGGACTTGCGGGTCTGTGTTGTGTAGGGCTTGAGGGCCTGAGTGTCGAGCTTGCGGGCTCGGGGGCAGTAGGGGCTTGCGGGCCTAGACTGTTGGACTTGCGGGTCCGTGGTGTAAGGCTTGAGGGCCTAAAGTTTTTGGAGGCGTTTACCGAGCGTAGCACACTGCTAGGTAGGCGCAGAGGGAAAGAGGACTACTCAAGACACCCTGTCTTGAGGAACCTCTATAAGTTCTTGTGTCTTTTCTGTGTTATGCTTTATAACTTATAGATCTACTAATCAGAATTCAAGAACACCTAAAGGGGATAAAATAATTTGAAAAACCTATTCACCCCCCCCCCCCCCCCCCCCCCCCCCGCCAGGTGATAAGTCGACACCAAATAAACAACAAGTGGTATCGAAGCTAGGTTGTTCAAAGAAAAGTTTAACAGCTTGAACAGATCTGCTAGTGGGTGTCCAAGTATCATAGCTATGGAGTCAACGATAGCTATCTGTTCCAGGGAGAAATTTGCCCTTTAGAAAGTTAGAGCAAGAACTTACATGGAGGCAATGGATCCCAGAATATTTTTAATTACTCAAGAAGGACACTCCATGACTATAATAAAAGATGAGATCCTCCTAGCCAGCTTGGACAAAGAAGCCAAAGATATTCTTGCTGGTGCAGTTGACATCTCAACATTTCAGAAACTGGCTCACTGCATAACAACAAAAGAGATGTGGGACTCTCTAACAATCCTTATGGAAGGATCGGAAGAAGAAAGAAGCAAAGCAGCCAAGAAGAAAGTCAGAACACTGAGTGACAGTGACTCAAGTTGTTCAGACTCAGAAGAGAAGACTTAGTTTGGACTGACTGTCCTACCTGAGTCAGAGGAAGAAGTCCAGGATGAAGTCTCACCTGAACAGGTATGCATAAGAGCTCTTATATCTACTTCAGAATCAGAATCGGAGACGAGCTCATCTGGTAATGATGACTGGCCCAGGTCATACAATGATCTCTAAGAAGATGTCAAGATGCTCAAGATGCTGTGCAAGGAGCAGGATGCAAAGATCTCCTCTCTTCAAGCAAGAAATCTTGATCTTTCAAAGAAAGCAGAAAGGCTAACTCTAGAGAATGCAGAGTTTTGTCAACTCAAAAAGGACTTCAAGGCAAGCTCCAACCTTGACTTGATAGACAAATTTGGAAAAACTCTGAAGGCATTGATTGAGAGCAAGGAGCTGTGCTGCTCACTAACCAGAGAAGTAGTACTTCTGAAGAAGGACAGATTTCAGCCCAAAGTCCTGAAATCTAAAATTGACAACATCAGAAGGGCGGAGAGTAAACTCTCCTTTGTGGTAAAGCCTATGACAAGCTCCCCCAAACCAGAGACCTCTCCTCTACTGGTAAATGGTTGCTGCTCCACTCAGAGAAGGGAGCAGGGATGCTTCAAGGAAGACAGATCAGGCAGACCCTGTGGGAAGAAGGCTAGCTTGAGGAAGGTAATCTCACCCTCCAACAAGAAGGCTGGGCAATCCAATCTTGGGTATTTCAAGTTTGGGAGCTCAACAAGTGGAGCAAAGAACATGCCAAAAACCACCAAGGTACCTCAGGAAGTTATGAGGAGGCAGAAATTTGCTGAGCCCGGAGAAGAGAAGAAATCCTTAGAGAAGACTAACTCCAGATGGAAAACAGTGAATGGTGACAGCAAACATCACATCTACCATCAGCACAGTTCACCTTCTCTGCTTCATTCATTTGTTCACACACAAAGAACTCCTGCTCGTACAGTCAGCCAGAAAAGAAGATATAACAGGTATGAATGTTGGTGCTGTGGAAAGACTGGGCATTTTGCAATTGATTGTTGGTACAATCCAACTGCTCCAAGGGTAACGAATGATAAACCTTCAAATCGTCTTGTTAGTTATCATTATACATATCCTGGAGTAACTAAATCCAGTATGCCCGTTAAAGCTAACAATTTCCTAGGACCCAAATTTATTTAGGTACCTAAGGGCTTGTAATCTTATCTTGCAGGCAGTCCAAGTGCCCACCAGAAGCAAATCTGGGCCTTGGACAAGGTGGTTATTCTGACCCATAGGCAGAACATCAAAGTCTATTTACTAACAAAACTGATGCATGTATCTTACTAAAAGAGGGCTAAAAGCTGCATAGGGTTGGTGCCAAAGGATAACCCCCAAGCAGAGCGAAAGAATGCCTTAGGCAGACATGTAAGGAAGAATTGACTCGTCGATACAAGAAGTTGTTACAACGACACAATAGACGGCAAAGATTCGAGCTAGGAGGATACGTATCCAAGGATCACTTCGACAACAATAACCGCATCGGCAAAATATAATTGAGCTAATTTTATCGAGATTAGATGGGTCCATCGGAGCCGTCTGATCATTTTTTTAAGGTACGCGCCTCTTCACCTACCGACACTATAAATAGAGTGAATGCTCGAAAATAAAAATTACGCTATCATTTGCCCTAAGCCGTTCCGTCGACAAACCCTCGCCTCTTTTGTCGTGTTGCCTTCTCTTTCACTCTGAATCAATGGCTCCCAAGAAAGAAGAAGTGATCTCAGGTTGTGAACTTCAGTGATGAGGTTTCAATGCCTGCTCCGACGAAATAAGATCAGTAATAGGATTGCTGGAGGCATCGGGATTAGAATATGTCCTATGTGAACCATCGGTTCTTCTCCACCGGGAATTAGGCGAGTTCTTTACCGAAGCAAAACTCGACCACACTGAATCACGGATAAAGTCCATGGTGGGATGCAAGAAAGTCAAGATATCTGTGAAAAGCCTTGGAAAAGTGTTGAATCTGCCAAGAATCCAAGGGGGGAGGAAGAAGAAGAGCTGACTTCGGAGAATGTGTCCACGAGCTACACCTGGTGCAGCCACACAGGGAAGACCTACGGGTCCATTAAGAGAGCAGAATTCAATCAGAAGGGGAAGTTGATGGCCGACATCGTTGGCAAAGTTCTGCTATGCAAACCTGGGTCCCATGACAGAATCTCAAAGGACATGTTTGTTGTCATGGCCCGGATAATTCATACTAAGAAGACCAACTGGAGTGAGTTCCTCTTCCAGAGAATGAAGAACTCCCTGAAGTCTCCCTCCTACGGAAGAATACTGTCCCTCTACCTGCTAAATACCCAGGGGGAAGTACTGAATAAGAAAATGGGAGTTTCTCTACACTACTCCAAGCGTCTGGATGCAAAAATGCTAGATCGATGGGATAGGTCTATCCCCAGACCATCATCTAATGTCCAGCCTGCTCCAAAGAAACCTGCATCTCAACCAGACCACTCGGAAAAAGAAGATTCATCCAGCAGCTCTGATGACATACCACCACCCCCACAAGTCCCTGGTACAACTGAGGGGGAGACTTCCTCCCAAAGGAATTATCCAGAAACAGTACCAGAACCTGCTCCCACAGAGGTTACTGAAGAAAGTAGAGACCCCAACTTGGGGAGTGAACCGGTTGAGGGGGGCCCAACTCGGAGGCTCAGTCCAAGATGATGAAGTGATTCATGAGGAGCTCTCAGCTGGAGGCTCACATCAGGAGAATGCACAAGTTGAGGGGGAGACCCAACTGGGGTACTCTGCCCTAGATGATCAAGGAAATGAGCCCATGGAAGACATCACTCTCTCAGACTGCAGAGAGTTAGTAACAACAAGTAAGATTGTGCTTACATGCCCCGACGAAATAGTACCAGAATATATCAAGGGAAAGGCCAAGATAACAGCACATATCAGTGAAGAATCATTTGCAAGTATCTCTGAAGGAATTCCACTGGAAAGAAAAGAGGAAGATGAACAAACTGCTGAGCCATCCTCGGCTCAGTCAGGTTCTCTTTTCCACGCAATGTCAGCCCTGCTAAATGCTCAGCGCAAACAACTAGAGCAAATCATAGTAAAAACTGTGGATAATCTAAGGGAAGAAATGAAGGGCGAGATCCAGAAAGTGAAGAAGGACATACTCCATCTCAACACTCAGTGCGCTCACTTCTACACTTTGGCAGCCCCGGCCATAGAGAAGATGAGCGAGGAAATAAACAAAGTGGGGCATCAAACCCACACAATCCTGAAAGAGAAAGAAACATTCTCAAACAATGTATACTATGGTTTTGGGCAGATAGAGACAGAGGCTGCAAATAACAGAAATCAAATTCTGAATAAGGTCAATGAGAATGCTCATACCTTAGATACTCATCTGCTTGAAATAAACAACAATTTGGATGTGACAGAACAAAACTTGCATGAAAAGCTGAATCAAGTCAGAGAAGGACTTGAGGAAAGGGTATTTGAACAAACCCTAAAGGGGAGAAGGAAATAATAAAAGCCAGTTCACATCAAGCGATGTGGATAACAAATCAAATTAAGCAGACAATGAAGCAACCCCCATCACTATATGAAGCTGCCAATCCGTCTGCAAGCACTGACTCAGCTGAGTATGGAATAGAGTTTGGAGAATCAGCAACCTCCAGGAAGAGAAAGAAGAGTTAGAGCAGCCAGTATCGGCAAAAGAGACTGAGGGAAGTTGAGCTGGATCCACAATCTGGAAGGTGGAGTCCAGTATCAACATAAATAATAACAGAATCATGGATCCAGTTTGAATACCCTCGGGAGGATTATCAAAGAGTATACCAGACAGCTGAATGGGAGAAACATCTGAAGCAGCTGGAAAGGAGGAAGAACCGCAAGCTAGCATTCCCACAAGGTCATCCTCCCTCTCCTAAGAGAATTCCCCTGCCCATCAACTACCATCAGAGGCAAAGGCAGAAAACCAAAGGGGCAAGCAGCAGCAGACGCTAATGGGGCAACAAATTAAAATCTTAATTTATTTTGTTGGGGCAAATGAATGCTAATGTTTATTCTTGAACATTTAATCTATTTATATGATTGAAGAACATTTCATCTATTTATATGATTGCTGCTTTAAGTGTGATGTTACTATCTGAAATGATATATCTTTTCATGAGTGGCATTTATCATTGAGGTAAGTTAGGGCTTCTTCAAATAGGGGGAGATTGTTGGAAACAGTGCCCTGCAATGTTCCTGATTTGAAGAAGTGCTCAGCTCAATGATAAGTGCAAGGTGTATTCAATGTTCCATCTAGTTCATGCTTGCAGAGATCAACTATATGCCAAGTACTTTAGTTATTTCAGTAAGTACTGTATCGCCGAGAAAAAGGAGATGTCATCGACAAAGTATGTTTGTCGTCATAATGATGGGCAAAGCAAAAGCCGAGACTTGGCGAGTTCGTCGAACGCAGAATGTTGTTCGTCGAACACAGAAGGAAGATCGTCGACCGCTGAGACTTGGCGTGTTCGTCGAACGAAGAATGCAAGTTCGTCGAACGCAGAATGGAGTTCGTCGAACGCAGAGACGGGACAGAAGAATGAAGATCGTCGAACGCAGAATGTCGTTTGTCGAACGAAGATTGTCATTCGTCGAACGCAAAGAAGAATGAAGACAAAAGGAAGAAATATCGTCCAGAAGACGCAGTATCGTCGACTTCACCAAAGTGGACTTGTCGTCGAGAAGAACAAACATCGTCGTGAAGAAGCCTTATCGCTGAAAAGGCTAAGTATAACTGATGGCGTTGAACATCGTCGGCATGTCATCGAGAGAACAAGGTGATTACGACGACACAGTCAGAAACACATATCGTCGTATATGCAGAAGCGCCAGAATGTCTCGTATCGTCAAGATATCAGCATCAGAGGCAGAAGCAAGGAGAACTGAAGATCTATCAAGGCGTAAGGGATCGACAAAGTCCTGTCGTTGAGATATTGTCCATGACGTCGTAACAATGGAAATATCGTCGAGACAGATTCAAATGTTGCGGACGCGCTGTCAGCATATAATGTCGCCGCCTGATTGTCCAATCAACGCGTGCTCTTATGGAATGGGCGTCTGACATTAAAGGACATCACATGTGACCGTTATGCGGCTCATCTGTCCTATAAAAGGGACAGTGATGCCCTAGAAAAGAGTCATCAAAAATACAGAAAAAGAACGAGAAAGAATCCCGCCGCAACACTTCAATAGAACAGTATTCTCGGCGGTGAAGAAGAAGATCAAGTAGAGAACAAGCATCAAGTATTCTCTGAAGAATCAGTCATCTCCATCGACTGATAAGAAGCCAATCTTCATCAGGCTAAGAAAAGATTGAAGAAGAACTGTGCGCTCAAGATCTGATTCAAAAGCATCTTCTTCAACCTTAAGAAGCTGATCTTCAACAGGCTAAAGTTGTCGATCTTCATCCGGCAGAAGAAGCAGTTGTTTTTCTACTGTAATTTCTTGTAAGGCTTGCGGGCCTATTTGTCTAGCTTGAGGGTTGGAGAGCTGTGAGGCTTGAGGGCCAGAGCAGTGGACTTGCGGGTCCGACACCGTCTAGCTTGAGGGTTGGAGAGCTGTGAGGCTTGAGGGCTAGAGAGTTGTGAGGCTTGAGGGCCAGAGCAGTGGACTTGCGGGTCCGACACCGTCTAGCTTGAGGGCTGGAGAGCTGTGAGGCTTGAGGGCCAGGGCAGTGGACTTGCGGGTCCAATCTTGTCTAGCTTTAGGGCTCGGGCGCAGTAGGGGCTTGCGGGCCTAGGCTGTAGGCACGGGACTTGCGGGTCTGTGTTGTGTAGGGCTTGAGGGCCTGAGTGTCGAGTTTGCGGGCTCAGGGGCAGTAGGGGCTTGCGGGCCTAGTCTGTTGGACTTGCGGGTCCGTTGTGTAAGGCTTGAGGGCCTGAAGTTTTTGGCGGCGTTTTCCGAGCCTAGCACACTGCTAGGTAGGCGCAGAGGGAAAGAGGACTACTCAAGACACCCTGTCTTGAGGAACCTCTATAAGTTCCTGTGTGTTTTCTGTGTTATGCTTTATAACTTATAGATCTACTAATCAGAATTCAAGAACACCTAAAGGGATAAAATAATTTGAAAAACCTATTCACCCCCCCCCCCTCCCCCTCTAGGTGATAAGTCGACACCCAATAAACAACACTCAGCCCGACCGTGAAGGCGAGCTGGAGGGTAAACTCAGGCATCTCCTGGGTGAGCAGTACTGATGGCGCAGATCTCACACACCGCTATAGGCGGTAGCTCGACTGCGACACGAAACGGCAGTGTACCGATCGTTCAAGTAATATAAAACGAGGAGTAATCCCCGAGTATCGAATCTCTCAAGGAACACAGTAAGGTGGAGTTAACGTTCAAGGAAGGACTTGAGATCGAAGTCCTTTGGGTCGGATGGATTGCGGAAACGGGGGTTGATTTAGGCTTTTGGAAAATAAAAGAAAAGCTATCAACTACTCCTATGCAATGCCGCTATGCAAAGCTTCGCTTGGCGGGATGGTGACTAGGCAGGCCTTGAGCGCGCTGCGTCGAAAGGGCGGATGGACGAGTAGGCAAGCGGAATCGAACTGTACAGGCCTTGAGCGCACTGCTTCGTTAGGCGGGATGGAATACGGGCCGCGATGCCACGCTTCGGTAGGCGGATGGGCGAGCAGGCTAACGGAATGAGGGTCGTAAGCACCTCTTCGCAAAGCACACCACTAACAATTGTTAGGGAGGCACAACACAATGAACTATCCACACCACGGGGCACACCTCGAATGACAATATAACAAGATTACTCAATCACATAGACATGATTTCATACTAATGTTAACAAGTAAAAATATACTTCATCAAAATGTTGGTTCTAGCTACATACATCAATAAGAAGAGAACAAGGCAAGAAATCGACCGAATCCGAAGGCTCGTTGGAGATTCACGGTTGGAATCGTCGGGTTGTCAATCCGCGTCCAAGCTCGGTCCGCAACTACGTCCGGGGTAGAGAGAGCTGTCACGACTCTCCAATGGACCCGTCTTCTTCGTGTCACGATCCGGTAGAGGTTGCAAACTTCGTCTTGCTTGATGGCGATGGCGGCTAAATCTCTCTTTGAAGCTCTTGGATGAAGGAGGAGGCCGAGAGGAAACTCCGGCTCAAGATTGGCGTGAAGAGCAAGCCCGGAGCACCTCCATATGGTGGGCGACGGTGAAGGGGCGAATCTCGGCGGAACCGGGCGGAAAACGGCGCTGAAAATCGGGATGATGACCTAAAATCGCGAGCAGGGAATTTATAGGCGCTGGAATTAAACAGTGCGCACGGTCAGTGGCGCACGACCAGTGGTCGTGCGCACTAGAATCCTGTGATCGTGCGCTCTGCCTGGATGGAACCTGCAAAGACAGAAGTTATAAAATAACATGTTCGCACGACCAGTGGCGCACGACCGGTGGTCGTGCGCACTGGAGTTGATGGTCGTGCGCAATACAGCAAACAGAACTCGTGAAAAAGGGTTAAGTGCACACGATCAGTGGCGCACGACCAGTGGTCGTGCGCAATGGAACCGGTGATCGTGCGCAGTGTTCCTGTGCAGAATTGCACCGGGAACACCTGCACGACTCCCATTCCAGCACAACCACCAATCTAGCCACTGAAGGTGGCACTTAACAGCGCATGAAAACAACTAAAGACAATAAGCATAAAATCACACCAAAGTGGGCCTATAAGTGCACCTAGCATAGAATGACCAATATGAGCTAAAACAGGGCTAAAGTGCAGTGAAAAGACTAAATAGATGGCCCAGATGAGTCCATAAAAGTGTATATGATCAGGACTCATCACACCCCCAGACTTACCTGTTTGCGCGTCCCGAGCAAACGAATTCGGTGGAGTGTGAAAAAGGTAGTTAGCAAAGAAAATTACGCAAGGGAGTACAATGCGAAGTAACAAAAGCATGCAAATAGAGATTTCGTAAAAAGAGATTCTAACTATGCTAACTAATTTACGAAAGTACTATAGCGTAAATAAAGATTTATCAATACTCAGTTGGTGAATTGTGAAGAATTTGATGATCATGTCCGGTGCGAAAGTAATAAGCCACTAAGGAGGGTGTTGCAAAAGATCGGGGTTCGGGAATAACTCCGCTGAAATCCATCAACGTCGGGAACCATACGCTTGCCCGGTCACACTCTCTCCACAGCGCTAGCAAACTCGCGAGATAAATCAATAGGACTTTTAGGATTATATTGGGGCTTAGGTTGCGGTATGATAATCAAAGGTAAAAACGAAGGCTACGCAACCAACGTGAGTCAACGGAACGCTGCACCAAGCAAAACCAAAAACAAAGCTCGTGTGACACACCCCCAGACTTATTGTGAAAACTAGGTGTGCACACGGCCTACTCCACAAATACCAACAGATTTTCTAAAACGCTCGGGAGGATAACTTTTCAATACACTTTTTTTTTTCAGATTTTTATTTCAATACCATATTTTTCTTTTTCTTTTTCTTATCCTCCGGTTGATTCAAAATCAGCAAATAGAGTTTATTTCTCCTTCACAACACGACAATTCCAAACATCACACCAAATCTAAAACATGAGTGCAGATAACAAATACTTGGTTGCGACAGTGGGATAAGCTTTAGGCCTTGGTGTATGGAGGAGGAGCTGAACAAAGGGAGTGGTAGGCACAAGTGTTGGGAAGCAAAGGTGAGCGAATAGGATTCAATCTAGCCAAAAGGTGGCCTAAATCACATTTATCTCAACAAATCGCCCGCACCCATGCTTCAAGAGTCGCTTGGGGCAAGTTCTTAGCCCACGAGAAAGGTAAACCTTCCTCCCGACTCGAGCAACACACAACTAGCGCTCGTATACACACAACACCGGACTATCACCAATTTCATTCACGTTCACCACTTGAGTAGAATAAATCTAAAACTACGCATAAATACTAATCATAAATTAAAAGCATAGAAATAATCTAATTTTACTCAAATTCTATTGTAGCACGCGGATGCGACTAGAACACGGCTCGAGTCAACATTGCGCTCCCAATAGTAATTCCTAAGCAATCATCCCAATTCACATTCCTAACCAAGATAGTTTGTTCAGAACAAAACAAATAGATAAGCACGCGCTCATGTGGGTGCTGTGGTGTGCAATGAAATTAAACAAAACATTTAAAATGAAATCTTCTAGTATGCAGTGCAATAGTGCACGTGAGCGGGTAAACAAAACTACTCCCCCCACCCCCCCCCCCCCCCCCCCCCCCCCCCCCCCCCCCCCCCCCAGACTTAAACTAAACAACCCGCATGATATATGACATGACAAATCAGAAAAGGCTAGGGGAAGAGAGTACCCAATGCTCAGCAAGTGAGCATACCAAAAGATTGGCGTTTAAACCACGACTAAGCTGCAGCATCCGCCATCCAGAAGAAATACCTGCAAGGGTCAGCTCCGCAAAACAAAAGAAACAGAAAAAGACAAACTAAAATAAACTACAGCTAACTAAACATGATTAAATAAAATAAAATGCATGAAAAGTAAGATAACTACTGGGGTTATTGTCCTCCCAGCACGACTTATTTAGCATTTGTACAGTTCTAGCTAATGGGCCTATGAAAAGAAAAGTGGACAGGTAACTGTTCTAATATACGTGTAGGTAGCGGGTACCTATACGGAGAAAGAACAGTCACGCCTCTACCCGAATATAGATAAAACTTGCCCATCACAGGTAGAGGGAAAAGAAAGTAAGAAGAGGAGGAGGCCTGGTCCTCACTCATCTTACCAAAACTATCCTTGCCCAGCAAGGAGTCGTCAACAGGGAGGCAGCAGGAGGCGAAGGCAATGAGTGGAGCTTCCTCTACGGAGGGAGAATAAACCTCCTCGCAGGAGAGGATGCTCTCACCATTGACTTGAGCAAAAAGCTCCAAGTCCTCCTGGGATACCTGTGAAAACTCAACCTGCACAGGCTCGGATGAAGAAAGGGGATCAAGAAATAAAGAAGACGAAGAACATAAATAAACATCAATCGGGGGAGTGATCCCGGACTCACTCCCATCAGGTTGGGGAAGTAAAATAATGTTTGCATTGTCATCAATGCTACAAGATTCGGCGGGATCAACAGTGGCCAAGCTAGAGATTTGGACTTCCTCCACCGGTGCTGAGGAAAACTCCTCTTCACCTAGAAGGTTGTCCTCCTCCATAGGAATAGGCACAATACTAAGATCAACCGCCTCCTCCTGCGACACATCATCAACAATGTCGTCAGAGACGAGTGTAGTATGCACAACAGGGAGAGGAATAGTGCTCGGATAAAAGTCGAGCACCGATTCCTCACAAAGAATCGAATCCACTCGAGGTGGTGGATGCACTGGGAGAATGGGCTCAGCAATATCGGTGCCCAGATCAACCACACATCTGGTGACTGTGTCAACGCCATACCCTTCAAGATGTGAAGGTGGCAAAGACACAAAACCGGATGTTGAAGGTGTGCCGCCAGAGTTAGGATTCGGGACGATCCGGATATCCGGCTCATCATCCTCATCCAATTGGCGACGAAAAACAGCACAATCCTTCAGGGCATGATCTGTGCTCCGACAAAACTGGCACTGCCTAGCGGGCTTCTTTGGCACAGCGGGGGCTGGAGCCGAAAAGAAGTATGACGGTAAAGGCTCAGCAGAGTAGCCATAAGACTTACGCGCACCATATGAAGTACCAGATGAAGTCGGTGCTCCATATGCTGGGCTGCAGGAACTATGCCTACTATCCTCCGTAGGGCATTCATCACTAGAGTGAGAAGTATCTCTGCACCAACGGCAACGAATATTGAGATGTGCCCACATAGTGTAAAAATAATACGATTCAAGATAAGAATGTTATTATGCAGACACTATACCAAACAGAAATTACTAAAGCAACCTAATATTAAATAAGAAAGCGGAATAAAAAGAACAGAAATAAAATTTAAAGGATGCAATTTACAAATGGAAGGGCTTCTCTCTCAGACTCTCCCTCTCCAGAAAACTCACACGTCTGTGTTCCCCGGCAACGGCGCCAAAAACTTGATGGCGCAGATCTCACACACCGCTATAGGCGGTAGCTCGACTGCGACACGAAACGGCAGTGTACCGATCGTTCAAGTAATATAAAACGAGGAGTAATCCCCGAGTATCGAATCTCTCAAGGAACACAGTAAGGTGGAGTTAACGTTCAAGGAAGGACTTGAGATCGAAGTCCTTTGGGTCGGATGGATTGCGGAAACGGGGGTTGATTTGGGCTTTTGGAAAATAAAAGAAAAGCTATCAACTACTCCTATGCAATGCCGCTATGCAAAGCTTCGCTTGGCGGGATGGTGACTAGGCAGGCCTTGAGCGCGCTGCGTCGAAAGGGCGGATGGACGAGTAGGCAAGCGGAATCGAACTGTACAGGCCTTGAGCGCACTGCTTCGTTAGGCGGGATGGAATACGGGCCGCGATGCCACGCTTCGGTAGGCGGATGGGCGAGTAGGCTAACGGAATGAGGGTCGTAAGCACCTCTTCGCAAAGCACACCACTAACAATTGTTAGGGCGGCACAACACAATGAACTATCCACACCACGGGGCACACCTCGAATGACAATATAACAAGATTACTCAATCACATAGACATGATTTCATACTAATGTTAACAAGTAAAAATATACTTCATCAAAATGTTGGTTCTAGCTACATACATCAATAAGAAGAGAACAAGGCAAGAAATCGACCGAATCTGAAGGCTCGTTGGAGATTCACGGTTGGAATCGTCGGGTTGTCAATCCGCGTCCAAGCTCGGTCCGCAACTACGTCCGGGGTAGAGAGAGTTGTCACGACTCTCCAATGGACCCGTCTTCTTCGTGTCACGATCCGGTAGAGGTTGCAAACTTCGTCTTGCTTGATGGCGATGGCGGCTAAATCTCTCTTTGAAGCTCTTGGATGAAGGAGGAGGCCGAGAGGAAACTCCGGCTCAAGATTGGCGTGAAGAGCAAGCCCGGAGCACCTCCATATGGTGGGCGACGGTGAAGGGGCGAATCTCGGCGGAACCGGGCGGAAAACGGCGCTGAAAATCGGGATGATGACCTAAAATCGCGAGCAGGGAATTTATAGGCGCTGGAATTAAACAGTGCGCACGGTCAGTGGCGCACGACCAGTGGTCGTGCGCACTAGAATCCTGTGATCGTGCGCTCTGCCTGGACGGAACCTGCAAAGACAGAAGTTATAAAATAACATGTTCGCACGACCAGTGGCGCACGACCGGTGGTCGTGCGCACTGGAGTTGATGGTCGTGCGCAATACAGCAAACAGAACTCGTGAAAAAGGGTTAAGTGCACACGATCAGTGGCGCACGACCAGTGGTCGTGCGCAATGGAACCGGTGATCGTGCGCAGTGTTCCTGTGCAGAATTGCACCGGGAACACCTGCACGACTCCCATTCCAGCACAACCACCAATCTAGCCACTGAAGGTGGCACTTAACAGCGCATGAAAACAACTAAAGACAATAAGCATAAAATCACACCAAAGTGGGCCTATAAGTGCACCTAGCATAGAATGACCAATATGAGCTAAAACAGGGCTAAAGTGCAGTGAAAAGACTAAATAGATGGCCCAGATGAGTCCATAAAAGTGTATATGATCAGGACTCATCAAGTACCTCCTCCTGGAATCGATCTGCATAGTGAGCCAGCGATTCCCTGGGCTCCTGCTTAACCTTGAAGAGGGACTTGACGTCCTTCTTCCTCTTCTTCGAAGTCGAGAATCGCAACAAGAAGCTTCGACGCAAGTCTTCAAATGCGTAGATCGACCCTACATGGAGTTGATGGAACCAGTCCCTGGCCTTCTCTTTTAGGGTGACCTCACTTACGGGCGCCGCGCTCGATGGAACCACGCTCGCCTGTGTCGCGCTCTCCTGCACCGTTCTCGCCTGCACCATGCTCGCCGACACCGAGCTCGTCGGCGTCGCGCTCTTCAGAATCTCGTTCGACGGGCTGGCAAACAACACTCGCCCCTCCAGGTCTTGCACTGACCCCCCGACCACTTCTTTTCCAGCCCTTCCTCCCGGGGAATTCTCGCCAGTCGCTGCTGGAGGAGGGAACGCCTGAGGCGCCGGGGTCGCGAACTCGCTTCGCGACGCTGCGACGGCGAATCCGAGGGTGTCGAGGACTTCTCTCTTGAAGTTCGAGAACATCGTTGGTGTCACCATCGGGGGTGACCCACAAAACTCCTCGCCCTGCTCTTCATCTCCTGACATGTCCCTTCCTTGGAACTTTCTTGGACTAGCTACACTCCACGCTCACCGCACCAAAATGTTGAAACCAAATTCTTAGTCTCTTGTGAAGCTCGGGCCCTCAACAAGTTGAGGGGCAGCTAGCCCTTACTGATCCCTCGGAAGGAGCGGACTGGAGATTCGAAACTAGACTTAGACCTTAGTCACAGCGAGGAGGTCCCACCACAAACCCGGAAGATCTTTGAGTGCTTCGCCTCCCAAGCCAAAGCTGAGACTGGGCACCTTGGAGAGCTGGAGAGCTAAGCCAAGGAAACCTAGGGAGAAGGAAGTTCAGAATGCTCTCATCGGAATCCTTTCCAAAGGTGCCCTTCAAGGCCTATTTATAGTTTTTTAAGTCTGGTCTGCCAATAGCGGAATCCCGCCTTACACTCTTACTATACGCAGCCCAAAATGGTCTGCTAACAGCCAAACTCCGCTGTTTGGAGGGGCTAACTGCAGACCACCGGGGGCTTTTGGGTAAAAAAATCCCTGGACCCTTGCTGGGCGAGCCGCACCCGAGGCTTCCTCTCGCGAGCCTGACTCGCATGCCTTCTTGCGAGCTGACGGCGAGAGCCCAGCTCGCCCGCTCCCTGCGGGCATCCACAGGGAAACCGACTCGCTTGTCTTATGCGAGCGGCTGCCAAGGGGCTTGCTCGCCCGCCTCCTGCGAGCGGGGCCTTTGATGGTCTCTGGCTCTCCCTCCTTGTTACTTATCTCGCCTGCTGACCTCTCAATCTCTACTCATCTCCTGACGAATATCGGGGTTGTACATATATATATATATAAATATATTTATATATATAAATATATTTATATTTATATATAAATTATTGATAATAATATATATTTTTAATTATTTTTATTAATATAAAATTTTACTGTTTAAACTTTATATATAAATGTTTTGTTACTGTTTATCTCCTCCGCCTGCCTCTGTGGAGGAATGGGCGGCCCCATGAGACGACGCAGGCACAACACGCTTCCACCGCCATCTCCGTTAGTGCTTGACCTGCGATATCGAGCCGCATCTCTATGGTTGGAGCTCCGCCCTCCCGAGACAGCTCCGGGTGCAAGTGCAGCATCTCCGGCGACATCACCACGAACCGGGTCTTCACCATTGTCATCGTTGGCGGTGGAGGAAGCATAGCAGAGGGAGTGACAGCATTCGTATCCCTAAACGCAACAAACTGGAGGTGCGGGGCGGAGTTTCGGGAGGCGGCGTTTGCAGGCTTGGAAGTAAACGGCGCTGATCCAAACAATGGAGGAAAAACAAATGCCAAGAACACCCGGCGGTTGCGTTTTGATGAAACGCGCGGATCTAAAAGCTCTCCCAAATGAAGCCTAAATGACATTACAATCACTCTTGTTCTCATCTGGGGCTTTCCATTTCCCCTTCATTTTTACACCTCTCTTGTTCTTCGACGCGACGACGATTCTATCTCCCATGTTCGCCATTTCTCCCATTGGACTCATTCCTCCGTCGGTACGAGTTTTGAACCGTAACTCCATTCTAACCTTCTCACTGGAACTCCCCCCTTAGTCTGCGAAGGTTTAAGGCTTATGATTTTATACTTCTATTTCATGTGAAAAATGTTGGAGTCTGTGATCTAAAACATATCAAAATATTAGTATTGCTGCTAACGTAATATGAACATATATGTTGCATATTAAGAACGTACGAAAATGAATATTTGATCGTGTTGATTTGGTTTAAATACAATTTAAATTAAACCAAATCCAAAATATATAAATAGACGGTAATTAGTTAATTGAGAATTAAATATATGGGAATTTTAATTTCGGTTTTAAACCAAAAAGACAACAATCCAAAATGCCTTAACTTTCTCTCTTTAAGGGCCCGTTCGTTTGCACATAATTGAAGACTTGAAATTGGAATTCGACGACGAAATCCAATTACGTCGTTCGGTTCTTAGGTAGCTTTGATAATTGTAATTTGAGTTGAATATCATGGGATTGATTTTAGCCTAGGCACAAAATATAGCTGGACATATCAGAATTGGGCGAGTCTGGATCGCTCAATTTACTCCTGATAAAAAAAGGAGCAACGACTCCTTAACTACGTTTCTCGTTCCTCATAGACATTCTGACTCGCTAGGGCTCCTCCTCCACTTTCCAGCAGCGACTCGCGAACTTCCGACGATCCAGCAGTGACACACATATTTTTGCCCTAACGCCCGTTGTTCGCCCTGACGCGTGTTTTTTTCGCCTGGGCACGAGTTTTTTTCGCTCGGGCGCGAATTTTTTCGCCTCAACGCGCCTTTTTTTCACTCGGGCACGCATTTTTTGCCCGGGCGCGCATTTTGTCTCCCGGGCAGGTGTTTTTCGCCCGGGTGGGCGTTCTTCGCTGGACGCGCGTTTTGTCGCCCGAGCTCAAATTTTTCACCCGGGCTAGCAATTTTTCGTCCGGGCGCGCAGTTTTTCGCCCGTGCGCCCGTTTTTCGCGCAAGCACCCATTTTCGCCCAACCGCACATTTTTCGCCCGGGGCGTTTTTCGTCCGGGCGGGGGTTTTTTCGCCCGGGCGCGCGTATACCATCTGGGCGCGCGTTTTCCGCCCTGGCGCAATTTTTTCTCCAGGGCGAGTCGTTTTTCGCCAGGGCGAGCCATTTTTCGCCCGGGCGCCCATTTTTCGCCGCAGAGCACGTTTTTTGCCCGTGCGCCCGTTTTTCGCTCGGGTGCGCATTTCCCCCCTGGCGCGCGTTTCTCCCTCGGGCGCGTGTTTTCCGCCCGACCACGCGTTTTCCGCCCGGGCGCCCGTTTTTTCGCCCGGGCGGGCATTTTTTGCCCTGGTGGGCGTTTTTTTTGCCCTGGCGGGCGTTTTTTGCCCTGGCGCGCGTTTTTCGCCAGGGTGCGCGTTTTGTCGCTCAAGCCCGCATTTTTTGCCTGGCCGCACATTTTGTCATCTGAACGGGCGTTCTGCCGCCCGAGCGGGCATTGTTCGCCCGGGCTCGTTTTCCGCCTGGGCGCGCATTTTTCGCCCGGGAGCGCATATTGTCGGCGGGGCGCGCTTATTTCGCTCGGGCGCGCGTATTTCGCCCGGGCTTGCGTATTTCGTCTGTGCACCCGTATTTCGCCCGAGCATGCGTATTTTGCATGTGCGCCCGTATTTCGCCCTGACGCGCGTATTTCGCCATGGCGCGTTTTTTTTTGCCCAGTCGCGCATTTTTTGCCTTAGCACGCATTTTTCGCCCGGAAGCCCGTATTGTCGTTGGGGTGTGCATTTTGCGCCCGGGCGCAAGTTTTTTGCCCTGATTAGCTTTTTGCGCCCAAGCGCCTATTTTTTGTCCGGACACGCGTTTTGTGCCCGAGTGCGCATTTTTTTCAGCGGGCGCATTTGTTATTACGTGTAAAAAAAATATTAGTTTTTCGTAATATTTTCCAATTCTTAGATTGAATTTTATTTAACAAACGAATAAAAGAATTGATTAATTCCAGAATATTCACCAATATTGTTTATTGGGCGAACGCTGGAATTGGAATTAGCCCAATTCAAATTCTGAATATCTAATCCCAATATCGAATTCCAATATCAAATTTCAATTCTGTCCAAACGAACGCGCCCTAATGAATTTCTGAAACTCATGTCTCTCTCTCTTAAATCCTCTCTCAATGGATTTCTGAAATCCCCCATCTCTCTCTAAAATAAGGGGCATAGTTTTAGAAACTATCATAAGATGCTTATTTTGGTTTTGAACGCTGTAGGAAGGCTGTTGTTGTTTGTCTTATCTCCTGTGAGAGCATAGAGAATGAAGAAGAGAGAGAGAGAAGAATCTGTGCAGGGTAATGAAACTAGTATTTCATTTGCAGAGAAGGGTGATCTTCATCCAAACCCTGAGACCGCTGGACGGACAACGTGTTTATACTTGTAGTTATGTAGATCGTGTTCTGCATTTTGGTTCTCAAAACATTTATTCTTCGTGAGATTTTACTTTGTCGCAGGTATAAACATATTTCCTTGATTTGTTGTTGATGGGGTTCCCCAAAAATCAATCTGAATCAAGGCGGCATTCATGGTTCGCAACCCCGACCGGACCGCCGAAACGGTTCGCCTTGACCATGCAGGACCTCGGCTCGGCCATATCAAGACCAGCGACAGAAACACACTCACGTGCACCCTTCCGGGGCACGCGATAGCGCACGCAAGCCCATGCGCGCACGCGAGCGCGAACAGACCGGCTCACGCCCTTACGCGCAACCTAGACCACGTGCATGCATCCCCTTGTGTGCATGCCTTCCCTCGCGCACACCACCTTTGCCCTTTGTCGCCACAACCGCCGCCGCCATCTCGCCGACGAGCCTGCCTGGGCCGCCCGGGGGGGGGGGGGGCACGATCGTCATATCCGAAAATTAATGATTAAGGTGACCGAAATTGTGTTTTCATATTCGCATGTTCAACATCCAGAAGGATGCAATTACCAGCGCCCTCCTAAGATTTTGTAAAGGAATGGTGTCATGCAACCCTCCTAAGATCTCTAACTCTTGTAACCAACTGCAACTAGTGGATTTTATTAGAACTGGCCCTGACATAGTGATTTTTTCGCTTTCCGGAGTTTTCCACGTAAAACATCTCGTTGTCTAACCGTTGGTTCTTTTTTTGACTGTTTGCGCACTTGTCTCACTCACGAGCTAAGACGACACATTTCCTCCGGTCCGTCAGAGCGCTAAGCGACCCGCAATAGTTTGGCGCCGTCTGTGGGAAAGGTGTTCCCAAAACTCTGAAGAATTCCTGAAAACCGTACTCGCTCTGCGGAGTACTCCCGAATGACAACAATGGCAAGAAAAAGTGCTCGCACAGCCAAAGGAGCAGCTCACGAGGAGCGTGTCGATCTATCCCCTGCCAACTCACCTGATAGCAACATTCTGCTTATCAAAAAGTCGTAGCAACGCTGGCAACATCCGTTGATGACCACGTGTGCATGATGAAAGAGAGTCAGATGGAGGTGCTCACCCTGCTTAAGAAATTTAGGGGCCTCTCATGCCCCCTACCCCGAACTCTCCCCAGGTAATCGAACTCCGCTGATCCCGAACCGCGTCTTTCCCGGAGGCGCCGCTTGCTTCGAAGACACCGAACCTCGGGCACGCGGAACCAACTGGGAGGGAATCATCAGCAATACGCCAAGCTCTCCAAATGCAAGATTTGGCTATCGTGTGCGGCATTCCTAGGTCATGTGGTTAGCGGAGAGGGTATTGCAGTGGATCCATCGAATATAGTGGCTATTTGGGAGTGGCCCGTGCTGAAAAATGTGGCGGAAGTTCAAAGATTTTTTGGACTTGCCAACTACTAAAGGCGCTTCGTGGAGAACTTTTCAAGGATCGCACTTCCTCTCATTACGTTGACCATGAAGGAGCAGAGGTTCATTTAGAAGTCGGAATGCGCACGAGCCTTTGAGGAGCTAAAGATCTGACTGACCTCGTCACCAAATTTGTGTTCATCGTGCGAGGTAGAAGGCTGTCATGTTTAAAGTGACGCCTTATGAAGTGGCTTGAGCTGTGTTTTGTACCATTTTCGGAAGGTGATTGCTTATGGTTCGCTTCAGCTAAAGGTGCATGAGGAACTACCCATTCCATGACCTAGAGTCAGCGCCCATGGTGTTCGCTCTAAAGTTATGGCGACGTTACTTGTATGGCGTGAAGATCAACATCTTTATGAACCACAAGATCTTGAATATCTGATAAATCAAAGAGAGTTGAATATGCGACAAAAGAGGTTGATGGAGTTCCGCTGGGACTACACCTTTGATATCCATTAGACTTTACATTCAAGAAATAGAACATGCGTATTTATTAATTTTGTCTGAGTTTTAGTGATGAAGTCACACGATCTTTTTGTTATTCTGGATTTTCTTGAATTGTAGCAGATATACTGATCAATCTTCTCTAGTCTGAAGAGACATCAGATAATCATATCATATCCTCTATTTGAAACTTCAGCAAGTATTTCCTCAATAGTTTCCATTTTTGAACTAGGATCTATAGTATTCTTTCCTTTCTCTTCCTTTTCTTTTACAGCTTGAATATCTGCATCATATTTTTTGAAGTGGAATTTTAGTTGCAGAAATTAGTGGTACGGGTTGAATGATAGGAGCAAATGTGACTGATTCAAGTCTAATTTTCTTACTTATTGCTGAGTATCCCTTGCAATATACCTGACATGAACATCTTCTGTACAATCTAGACCACTTTTAGCTTTATTTGCAGTGGCTTGAACAGCAAAAGCACCAGCATTCTTGGCCTTGTAAGCATTAACATTCAATATGTTTTTACTAGGAGAATTTTTAGCAATAGTCTTCAAGAAATCCTTCTTAGTTTTGCCTGCCCTAACCTCTAAAATAAACTTTGCCATTTTGTCCGAAATCGCCTTCCGCGAGGTTTCAAAAGCTGAAGTATTTTCCTCAAAAATTATTTCCATCATGGCTTTTGTGGCCTCACCAATTCCATCAGAAGGTTCTTGGATTTCTAAATTTTCTTCAACAACAAACTTTAGGGAAGGAGTGTTATACTTCTTCATAAGTGTATTACCCGTAATTCATCGAGACCAGACACATACAAGCCCTATACTTGTTGAACGCATGTAACGCAGTATGAACAGGGTCGCAACGATGGAAATGACCGTAATAGGGTAAAATGACGGCTCAAGGTAGACGGGGAAAGTGGCCACTCAAAGGCACCCGAAATTGGCTAAGTCAAATTCATAGTCGGGCGAGAGTGGAGAGGAGCGGCGGAGCAAGTAGGAAAAACTTCCACTCGCCCGTGCGAGCGAGTGGGAGTGGGAGGACACCCACTCGCCCATGGGCGAGTGGGAAGGCGCCCACTCGCCCACGGGCGAGTGGGAAGGCGCCCACTCGCCCACGGGCGAGTGGGAAGGCGCCCACTCGCCCACGGGCGAGTGGGTGGGCAGGTCCCCACTCGCCCACGGGCGAGTGGGTGGGCAGGCCCCCACTCGCCCACGGGCGAGTGGGATCCATCCACTCGCCCGCGCGGGCGAGTGAGGGGAGGGTGAGTGCCCACTCACCCCCCTCCTTCCCTCCTCTCTTCCTCTCCTGCGTGCGCAGGCAACGCGTCCACTCGCCCTCTGCCTTGCATACGGAGGTTTCCTCCGCACCCATCTTATTTTCCTGCTTGGTGGATTTCTCACCAGGGTCTGCGGATAGCATGTTCAAACAACGGGATTCCGCTGTTGGCAGACCAGTTTGGGCTGCGGATAGCCATTCCAAAAGGCGGAATCACGCTATCCGCAGACCACTTCCAGAAATTCTATAAATAGACCCCAGGGGCACCTTGGGGAGGGTAGACATCTCCTTACCCCCACCCCCCTTAGTGTGTTCGGTTAGCTAGTGACCCTGCCTTCCGTTCGCCAAGTCTTTCAGGCCAACGGTCAGGTGTTGCGAGTGCTCTCCGAGGTGCCCAGGCTCAGCATTGGCTTGGGAGGGGAAGATCTTCGGGTCTTTCGGGTTAGTGGCGGGACCTCCTCGCTGCAGCTCGCGGGGTCGGTTTTCACCTGAATCCACCAGCAGAGAGGTTCTTAGGCTCTAAGTGACTAGCCGTCCGACTTTACCTGAGATAAGTAAGGGTAAGCTGCATACCCCTATTTTCGAACGCTGAAGCCGGGAAACTGGTTTCAACATTCTGGTGCGGTGAACGTGGAACGCAGCTTGTTCGGAAAAACCCCAAGTAGGTCGAATGGATGGAAGTGAAGAGCTAGAGAACCCACCCCCTCCCGGCGACTACGTAAGGAAAAGCGACTTCGATGAGTTCAAGAAGGCGATCATGGAGACCTTGCGCTCTGCACTCACCCCCACAGGCGAGTGCTCGACTCCGCCGATACCTGTCCTTACCTCACCTACTCTAGGTGAGACAGCACCAGCAGGGTGACTTGATAAGGAAGCGCGGGTGGAGGAGGATAGAACTCTTCAGGCGAGGGTGTTGTTTCCTAGCCCGGCGAGTGCTCTGCACCTAGGGGAGGAGGCACGGCGAGTGATGCCCATCCGCCAGGTGGGAAGGGGAAGCCCTTTTTGCGACTTGATCCTGACCGCCCCGGTTCCGGAAGGATTTAGGGAGCCGGTCATGTCCCACTACGCAGGCAAAGATGACCCTCAGGAGCACCTCCAGTGGTTTGAGGATGCCATGTCCATCAGGCAGGTGACCGACGCCTTCAAGTGTAGGTTGTTCGCTATCTCCTTTCGGGAGAAAGCTAGAGATTGGTTCCATCAACTTCCTCCCGGATCCATCTATAGTTTCGAGGACTTGAAACGGAGTTTCCTGTTAAGGTTCTCTACGTCCAAAAAGAGGAGGAAGGGGGCGGAGGCCCTCTTCCTGATCAAGCAGAAGTCGGAAGAGTCGCTAAGAAGCTACGTGGATCGGTTCCAAGAAGAGGTCCTTCTCGTCAATGAGGTCCCTGGACACACTTTGCAACTTGCGCTTACCCTCGGGTTGCGGCAGGGGTTGTTTCGCATGGGCTTGTCCCGGGACCCTCCTCTGTCTTACGAGGAGTTAATGGAGCTGGCAGGACAGGTTGACCTCTCGGAGAGGCCAAGTAAGTTTTGCCCCGAGATGGTTCCGCTGACCAGGCTCTCACTAGCTGGCAGGACAGGTTGACCTCTCGGAGAGGCCAAGTAAGTTTTGCCCCGAGATGGTTCCGCTGACCAGGCTCTCACTAGCTGGCAGGACAGGTTGACCTCTCGGAGAGGCCAAGTAAGTTTTGCCCCGAGATGGTTCCGCTGACCAGGCTCTCGCTAGCTGGCAGGACAGGTTGACCTCTCGGAGAGGCCAAGTAAGTTTTGCCCCGAGATGGTTCCGCTGACCAGGCTCTCACTAGCTGGCAGGACAGGTTGACCTCTCGGAGAGGCCAAGTAAGTTTTGCCCCGAGATGGTTCCGCTGACCAGGCTCTCACTAGCTGGCAGGACAGGTTGACCTCTCGGAGAGGCCAAGTAAGTTTTGCCCCGAGATGGTTCCGCTGACCAGGCTCTCACTAGCTGGCAGGACAGGTTGACCTCTCGGAGAGGCCAAGTAAGTTTTGCCCCGAGATGGTTCCGCTGACCAGGCTCTCACTAGCTGGCAGGACAGGTTGACCTCTCGGAGAGGCTAAGTAAGTTTTGCCCCGAAATGGTTCCGCTGACCAGGCTCTCACTAGCTGGCAGGACAGGTTAACCTCTCGGAGAGGCCAAGTAAGTTTTGCCCCGAGATGGATCCGCTGACCAGGCTCTCACTAGCTGACAGGACAGGTTGACCTCTCGGAGAGGCCAAGTAAGTTTTGCCCCGAGATGGTTCCGCTGACCAGGCTCTCACTAGCTGGCAGGACAGGTTGACCTCTCGGAGAGGCCAAGTAAGTTTTGCCCCGAGATGGTTCTGCTGACCAGGCTCTCACTAGCTGGCAGGACAGGTTGACCTCTCGGAGAGGCCAAGTAAGTTTTGCCCCGAGATGGTTCCGCTGACCAGGCTCTCACTAGCTGGCAGGACAGGTTGACCTCTCGGAGAGGCCAAGTAAGTTTTGCCCCGAGATGGTTCCGCTGACCAGGCTCTCACTAGCTGGCAGGACAGGTTGACCTCTCGGAGAGGCCAAGTAAGTTTTGCCCCGAGATGGTTCCGCTGACCAGGCTCTCACTAGCTGGCAGGACAGGTTGACCTCTCGGAGAGGCCAAGTAAGTTTTGCCCCGAGATGGTTCCGCTGACCAGGCTCTCACTAGCTGGCAGGACAGGTTGACCTCTCGGAGAGGCTAAGTAAGTTTTGCCCCGAGATGGTTCCGCTGACCAGGCTCTTACTAGCTGGCAGGACAGGTTGACCTCTCGGAGAGGCCAAGTAAGTTTTGCCCCGAGATGGTTCCGCTGACCAGGCTCTCACTAGCTGGTAGGACAGGTTGACCTCTCGGAGAGGCCAAGTAAGTTTTGCCCCGAGATGGTTCCGCTGACCAGGCTCTCACTAGCTGGCAGGACAGGTTGACCTCTCGGAGAGGCCAAGTAAGCTTTGCCCCGAGATGTTTCCGCTGACCAGGCTCTCACTAGCTGGCAGGACAGGTTGACCTCTCGGAGAGGCCAAGTAAGCTTTGCCCCGAGATGGTTCCGCTGACCAGGCTCTCACTAGCTGGCAGGACAGGTTGACCTCTCGGAGAGGCCAAGTAAGTTTTGCCCCGAGATGGTTCCGCTGACCAGGCTCTCACTAGCCGGCAGGACAGGTTGACCTCTCGGAGAGGCCAAGTAAATTTTGCCCCGAGAAGAGACCGCTGACCGGGCTTGTTCATGCCGGCAGGGCAGGAGAACTCACTCGGAGAGGCAGATGAATTTTGGCTAAGGCCCCGAGAAGAGACCGCTGACCGAGCTAGTTGAAGCCGGCAGGACAGGAGAACTCACTCGGAGAGGCAGAAAGTTGAAAAATTGAAAAGACGGGAAGGCGGTTAAGGCCTCCACCTTCAGCTGAGCTAGACTCCCTGGAAGGTGATGAAGTGATTCCACCTCCAGCTGAGCTAGACTCCCTGGAAGGTGATGATGTGATTCCACCTCCAGCTGAGCTAGACTCCCTGGAAGGTGATGATTTGATTCCACTTCCAGGTGAGCTCGGCTCCCTGGAAAGTGCTAAGTATTTCCACTTCCAGGTGAGCTCGGCTCCCTGGAAAGTGCTAAGTTATTTCCACTTCCAGGTGAGCTCGGCTCCCTGGAAAGTGCTAAGTTATTTCCACTTCCAGGTGAGCTCGGCTCCCTGGAAGGTGCTAAGTTATTTCCACTTCCAGGTGAGCTCGGCTCCCTGGAAGGTGTTAAGTTATTTCCACTTCCAGGTGAGCTCGGCTCCCTGGAAGGTGTTAAGTTATTTCCACCTCCAGCTGAGCTCGACTCGCTGGAAGGTGATGATTTGTTTCCACCTCCAGCTGAGCTCGACTCGCTGGATGGTGATGCTTTGTTTCCACCTCCAGCTGAGCTCGACTCGCTGGATGGTGATGATTTGATTCCACCTCCAGCTGAGCTCGACTCGCTGGATGGTGATGATTTGATTCCACCTCCAGCTGAGCTCGACTCGCTGGATGGTGATGCTTTGATTCCACCTCCATCTGAGCTCGACTCGCTGGATGGTGATGCTTTGATTCCACCTCCAGCTGAGCTCGACTCGCTGGATGGTGATGATTTGATTCCACCTCCAGCTGAGCTCGACTCGCTGGATGGTGATGATTTGATTTCACCTCCAGCTGAGCTCGACTCGCTGGATGGTGATGATTTGATTCCACTTCCAGGTGAGCTCGGCTCCCTAGAAAGTGCTAAGTTATTTCCACTTCCAGGTGAGCTCGGCTCCCTGGAAGGTGTTAAGTTATTTCCACTTCCAGTTGAGCTCGGCTCTCTGGAAGGTGTTGAGGTCTTCACTTCCAGTTGAGCTCGGCTCTCTGGAAGGTGTTGAGTTACCTCTACTCTCAGGTGAGCTCGGCTCCCTGGGAGGGTAGTTGAGTAGAGAAAAGATCTTAACTCTTACGATGGCTTCAATTTGTATCGCTTGCAAAATAGTTTAACTATCAAATTCTCATCGTTGGTCTCTCCGAACCACGGGTCATCCATTGTTTTTCCGGGCTCGTGTCGAACCCGAAAAAAGCGGGGATTGTGTATTACCCGTAATTCATCGAGACCAGACACATACAAGCCCTATACTTGTCGAACGCATGTAACGCAGTATGAACAGGGTCGCAACGATGGAAATGACCGTAATAGGGTAAAATGACGGCTCAAGGTAGACGGGGAAAGTGGCCACTCAAAGGCACCCGAAATTGGCTAAGTCAAATTCATAGTCGGGCGAGAGTGGAGAGGAGCGGCAGAGCAAGTAGGAAAAACTTCCACTCGCCCGTGCGGGCGAGTGGGAGTGGGAGGACACCCACTCGCCCATGGGCGAGTGGGAAGGCGCCCACTCGCCCACGGGCGAGTGGGAAGGCGCCCACTCGCCCACAGGCGAGTGGGAAGGCGCCCACTCGCCCACGGGCGAGTGGGTGGGCAGGCCCCCACTCGCCCACGGGCGAGTGGGATCCATCCACTCGCCCGCGCGGGCGAGTGAGGGGAGGGTGAGTGCCCACTCACCCCCCTCCTTCCCTCCTCTCTTCCTCTCCTGCGTGCGCAGGCAACGCGTCCACTCGCCCTCTGCCTTGCATACGGAGGTTTCCTCCGCACCCATCTTATTTTCCTGCTTGGTGGATTTCTCACCAGGGTCTGCGGATAGCATGTTCAAACAACGGGATTCCGCTGTTGGCAGACCAGTTTGGGCTGCGGATAGCCATTCCAAAAGGCGGAATCACGCTATCCGCAGACCACTTCCAGAAATTCTATAAATAGACCCCAGGGGCACCTTGGGGAGGGTAGACATCTCCTTACCCCCACCCCCCTTAGTGTGTTCGGTTAGCTAGTGACCCTGCCTTCCGTTCGCCAAGTCTTTCAGGCCAACGGTCAGGTGTTGCGAGTGCTCTCCGAGGTGCCCAGGCTCAGCATTGGCTTGGGAGGGGAAGATCTTCGGGTCTTTCGGGTTAGTGGCGGGACCTCCTCGCTGCAGCTCGCGGGGTCTGTTTTCACCTGAATCCACCAGCAGAGAGGTTCTTAGGCTCTAAGTGACTAGCCGTCCGACTTTACCTGAGATAAGTAAGGGTAAGCTGCCTACCCCTATTTTCGAACGCTGAAGCCGGAAAACTGGTTTCAACAATAAGTTTATACTATTTTCTTTCTTCCTTACCTTGCCCATATGGGTTTGGTATCTCTTCCACCTCTTTCTCTTTCTGTCCCCCTTTACTGAAATAGGAGGTGTAGGAAGTAGTTCTTTGCTCACATCAACATGGACTAAGGCAGATGGGGAAGGAAGAGTGGATTTCTCAATATGCTCTGTGGTAGGCAACTTCTCTTAAATAGAAAAATAAGATCAGTGATCTTTGCCTAAAGTTCATCTTGAGAAGGAGCGAGAGAAGTACCAGAAGTAGGAGAAGTTCCTCAAATGTCAGGAACTAGAATTCCCAAACAATCTACAACACAATCCGCCTTGGAAAGGTGCATCACCCTTCACAACAACAGCCATGTTCTCATTAGCAGCATCCATATCCGTATCACTATCCTCACCAGCAGCAATAAACATCGGAAATATCAAAAAAAAATTGACATTCTTAGCAACTTCAACATCATTGGCAATCTCATCAGCAGTAGTACTAACAAACTTATTAGAAATTGCACCGGCAGCACAACTGTCACCTGGGAGCCTGTCATCAGGACGGGCTATCTACCCCTCCTTTTAATTTTTACTTAATCAAGGAAACCATAAATTTCTGGATGACATGGTAATTAGTTGAAGATTGAGAATATCAATGTCGCAGTGGCAGAGAGGTCAGATATTTGGCTTTGAAGATTGTCAAGCCGACTGGAGAATTGCTAAGATAGATCTTTTATCTTTGCAAGAATGGAAGAGGTAAGAGAATTGATGAGGGAGCAAGCATGTTAGAGACCACATGTAATGTATCATGGGAGAAATCAGCAAAACTAGAAGGTGTATGCTAAGAAATAGCGGGTGGTATATGTGGAGAAATTGGTGGAATAAAGACAGATGGAGTATCCGTAGTAGGAGGAAAAGAAGAAGCAGGTGGAGGACTAGGTAAGTTGGGAGTAGAAGGAATGTCAGAATGTGAGGATGAAGATAAGGATGAAAATGGTACTAGAATGGAAAAGGGTTTGGCCTTGGGGATGGTCTTCTTTCATTTAATGAAAAGAGAGGAAGACAATCTCTTGTCAGGAGGAATGTTAATTCCTCTGGATAGGAGTGAGAGAATAAGACTCAAAACCCTACTGAACTGAATTTTCGAATGCACTATCTTTATTTTAAAGAGACGGAGAAGTGATTTGCTCCAATCTACTTTCTTCTTTAACACCAGTAGATCCTTACCATTCAGTTGCTCCGTGATAATGGTGTCGTGTGCTGAGGTCTTATAGAAGATGACCTTACCGATGATATCTGCTAGAAGCTTGAGCTCTTTTAGGACATCATTTTTCTTGATGTTAGTTGATTTCTATCTTGTAAACTGTGTTAGAGACAATTTTACTCATGTCCTCGTCTGATAGAGAATCTTCCTCGGCATTCCTCTGAAACACAAAAACATTTGCAATTGTTTGTGCAGAAATGATGTGGTATCTGAATTCCTAACAACTATGGCAATGACTGTGTCATCTTGAACGTTTGCACTCTTGTGCGGCGGAATTAGTTATTCTTCCAGGATTTTGGCATCTACCTGACAAAAAAATTATTCAACTGATTTTCTTCAAGAAGGGTCAAAATATTGTGAAACTTTTCACCAAAGTTTACAAAAAATGCTAGGTCAATATCAAAACCGCTATTAATTTTTATCGACATTGAAAACCTACAAGAAATCTTAGAGAAAAAGAAGAGCAATGAGCGTGGAAGCATGCGTTGTTGGTTCTCGATGTTTAACGACAAGTCTATATTTTTTTTGTTAACTTGACTTATGTCGAGTATCTTATCGATATACGTTGAGTAATTTGTCGATATACGTCAAGTACAGAAATTTTCATTTCACTTAACATCTCATCCTACTCATCAAGCATTCCCAAAGCATGAACGAAATACTTGTGCCTCCTTGTTCATAGTTTGAAAACACTTTAAGAAAGAATTATATCATATTACTGTAAGTCGAAGTAAGTTGTTTAAACGTCAACTACAACTCGACATATGGCTTGCTGCTTTACTATGTGGTCTGGCTCTGATTATGAAGAAGTCGACGTACGCTGAGAACCAAGTCAACGAACGATGAGAACCAAGTCAACATATGTCAAGTAACACTCGGCATATGTCTAGTAACACTCGACGTATGTTTAGTAACACTCGATGCAAGTTCCATGCACTCGACGCATACTTCAAATTCACTTTTGAGCTTCTGTTTGTTATCTATAAAGTATAAAATGACTCTGTCTTTCTATACAAACATAAGGCACACCCTATATCACTTAATATAGTTTGTTATATCAATCAAGAGGTTTTTCCCAACAAAGAGCAGCAGAGTCGGATGTGGCGTGGAGGAATGTCTAACCGGTTAGCTCGAATGCAGAGAAAGTAGAAAGAGCGTGATATGAAGATGAATGTCGTGTTATTGACCAAGGAGAGGATGATAAAGAATAAGGGTATCCTAAAGAGATCATGTGGTTTATGACTACGGCACTCAATCCAAAGCCAACTCCATCTCAGAAGATGTCGTGGCACGAGGATGACGACGAGCCAAAGTTCCAATACTACAGATGTAGTCGTGCATGTGTGAGAACTCATTATGCATTGCGGATGAGTCCAACCATGCAAGGGAGGAGGAAGGTGGAGGAGATTGAGCTGAAGGAAGGAGAAGACTATTATCTTTGTTTGTTTATTTTTGTTTTCAGCAAGAACTATATGCAGTATGATGGAACTCGTCTTAAGCCATCATCCATATGTATGGATGGAACGTTTTGTAATATTTAGTATTTGTGCATTTGATTTTTCAGTACTTCCTATATGAATTTTTAGTTATGCAATGTTGGTGTGCTGATTAATTTGTTGTAGTTTACTTGTTGTTAGCACGCCAACGTTTTGTAATGTTTTTAGTTCCAATACATGAGTAGAGGATGACGTTTGATAATACTATTTAGTCGTTATAGTTCCCTTACTCTCGTGTCTTCATGATATCTTCTTAGGAGTGATTTATGTAGCCATATGGAACCAAATAATGTTTTAATGGTTCCATGGGTACCCAAATCTATCTATATGATCATATAATAAGCAAGTGCAGATTAGATGCTTCATTCAATACTGAGGTCTTCTGTGTCATGCCTAGATGCAATGTTAATTTTAGCATTTCAAGGATGCTAGATTGGTTTAGTTTTAGAATGTGTTCTCAATGTAACCTAGACCCACTATTACGGAGCGAGAAGAAGGCCGGCAAGGGGAAGGGCCGGCGGCTAAGGTTTGGGAGAGAAGAGGAGAATAGAGAAGAGAGAAAGATATGGAGCAACCCTGATTTTCTGATTAATCCAAGCATGTCAAAATACAATATCACACCCCCTTTTATAACTGCAAGAGGGGTGTAAAATAGGAAATAATTAAAATAGGAAGCTATTAAAATCGGCAACAATTAAAATAGGAAATATTTAAAATAGGAAATAATTAAGGGGCCTCCACCATGTCATCGATCCGTGGGGTAGTGGGTGATTCGGCCGTCGATTTCCTGCGCATGTAGGCGCGCCACGCGGGCTCCTCCGCGCGTATGTCCGTAACAATACCACCATCTGGGAAATTTGTCTTGCCCTCAAGGCAGTAATCTGCGAACTGACGGCGGAAACCCTCAGGGAGACAGGTAGTGTCGGAGTCCGATCGATTTGCCCATGCAACTAGAACATCATCGGATGACAGGTCGCCCGGCAGAGGGCAGCGGCGGTCTAGTATCTTGGCCAGGTCGCATGGGGCTTTGCCCGCAAGGTTGATGTCGGCGGGAATATGTGCTGACGCGGGATGATCATCAACCACTCGGCGAAGCTGGGAGACATGGAAGATCGGATGTATGCGACTTTGATCCGGTAGGCGTAGGCGGTAGGAAACCGCCCCAATGCGAGCAAGGGTCTCAAACGGTCCAAAATAATGGGGGGGGGGGGGGGGGGGGGGGGGGGGGGGCGGACACGGCCTGCGGGCGATGGATAGCTGTCGATACGGGTGTAGTTTGACGAACACTTTGTCCCCCACCTGGAAGGACAAGTCGCGCCGCTTCTTGTTCGCGAAGGAGGTCATCTTCTGTTGGGCCCGACGAAGATGATGCTTCAGATGATCCATGATGGTGTCGCGGTCCTGAAGGGCGACGGCTAGGCTCTCGACTTGTCATTCCCCTGGTAAATGTCGTAGGATGGAGGGAGACGGTCGACAGTAGACGACCTCGAAGGGTGCGGTGCCGACCGCCAGATGATAGGCTGTGTTGTACGAGTACTCCGCCCAGCACAGCCACTTGGCCCAACTACGAGGTTGTTCCCCCACGAAGCAGCGGAGGTAGGTCTCCATGCAGCGGTTGAGGACCTCTGACTGGCCGTCTGTCTGCGGGTGGTACGCGGTACTCATACGGAGGCGAGTACCCTGGAGTCGTAATAGAGTAGTCCAAAAAGTGCTCAAGAAGAGGGGGTCCCGGTCGCTCACAATCGATCGGGGAAATCCATGGAGGCGCACCACGCCGCTGATGAAGCTGTCAGCAACAGAAGCGGTTGTGTAGGGGTGACGAAGGGGAATGAAGTGGTTGTACTTCGACAGTAGATCCACGACCACTAAGATGCAGTCGAAACCCTGGAAGCGCGGCAGTGGGTAATAAAGTCTATAGCTATGTCCTCCCACACTCGATCCGGAATGGGCAGAGGTTGAAGGAGGCCAGCTGGAAAGGTGGCCTCATACTTTGCCTTCTGACAGGGCAGGCAGGCGGCCACGAATGCCTGAACCTGTCGGAACATGTGGGGCCAGTAGAGTGAGGCCGCCAGCCGGCGGTAGGTGTGCAACGCTCCCGCATGTCCGCCAGAGGGGGAGGCGTGAAACTCGGCCAGTAAACGAGGAATGCTCAGAGAAGTGGGTGCGAGCACCAAGCGGCCCTTGAAGAACAATCGGCCCCCGACGAGCGAATAAGGGGGGTGAGTGTTGACGTCGGCGAGGAGCGTCGTCCGGATACCTGCCAACACCGGATCAGCCTCCACCTCGTGTTGTATGACCGTCGCATCCTCCCACACTGGCCGGAAGATAGCTGCGAGTTCCACGGTGTGATCCTGCTGAGAGAGGGCATCTGCAGCCCGGTTTGCCCTTCCTGACCGAAACTCGATGGTGAAGTCGTAGCCGAGGAGCTGGCCACCCATACCTGCTGAGCTGGTGTGGCGATCATCTGCTGAAGTAGGTAGCGCAGGCTATGGTGATCGTTGCGGACCACGAAGGGACGGCCTAGCAAATACGGTCGCCAATGCTGCACCGCGAGGACGAGGCCCATGAGCACGTTCTCGTAAGCGGAGCGGCTGCGAATCGTGCTGGAAAATGCGTGACTGAAGTAGGCAATCGACCGACCACCTTGCATGAGAACGGCCCCTACCCCGGTGCCGGAGGCGTCACGCTCTACGAGAAACGAGCTAGAGAAATCAGGCATAGCCTACACCGGCCCCTGTACCAAAGCCTGTTGGAGAGCGGAGAAGGCGGTGGTTGCCTCTGCCGACCACTGGAACTTCCCATCCTCGGATTTCTTCAGAAGATGTGTGAGAGGCCGGGGCAACGCCTCGTAACCCTGGATGAAGCTTGAGGCGGTGATGTTGGATGGTGGTCAGCGTGAGGCGGACATGCTGGAGATGATCCTGCCACGAAGAACTCTACACCAAAATATCATCAAAGAAAACAAGAATGTGGCGGCGAAGTACCGCTCGGAAGATATCGTTCATCGTGGACGAGAAGGTAGCGGGCGCGTTGGTCAAGCCGAATGTCATGACCAGGAACTCGTAGTGTCCATCATGTGTCCGGAAGGCAGTCTTGGCAATGTCTTATGGCCGTACCCGGATCTGGTGGTACCCTGCCCGAAGGTTCAGCTTGGTGAAGAAGGTGGCGACATGCAGTTCATCCAAAAGCTCCCGTATCACGGGAATCAGATACTTGTCGGGTATTGTGGCCTTGTTGAGCTCGCGGTAGTCGACGCAGAACAGTCAGCTGCCGTCCTTCTTCCACACCAGGAGGATCGGGCTAGAGAAGGGGATCACACTGTGTAACATCCCATTTCCTCCTAGACCCCTTAACTTCAATTAGGGTAGGACATGTGGTGAGTGAGGTGAGTTTGAGCTTGGTGGTGACCATGGGATGCACTGGGTTGAATGAACTCACATGTGATCCAATATAGGAGGCAGGTCAACTTAGGTCAAATTAACTCAAATTGGACTTACACTTGTGAATTAACCCCACCACAATGTCCCTAAACCTGAAGGATACCTAATTGACCAAAAGCCCCATCAGTTGGTCAACCAATTGACCCAATTTGACCAAAGTCAAACTTGGGTCAACCTAGGTTAAATCCTCCCCAATAAGTTCAATTGAACCCCAAAGCATGAAATCGACTTCACCCCTAGTCTTAGAACATCATGGGGGACCTAATTGACCCAAAAGCCCCATCATAGGGTCAACAATTTGACCAATTTGACCAAAGTTAACATTTTCCCAATTTTGGTCAAAATTACATCTTTGGGTCAAATTGGCTCACTTAGGTCTTCACCATGACTCAACCAACCCTGGGTGGTGTCACTAGACTCAAGACCATCATATTGGACCAGTCAACACACCCAATTGACCAAGTCAACCCAAAAGTCAACATATGGTCAATTTTGCCTAAATTGGGCTTATTTGGAATTAATCCAAATTCCAATGGATTAAGGCCCTCACCCAAAGCCCATTCTGAGGCCCAAGAGTCAATGACCAGCCTTGCCCCCTATTTCCAACATGCAAAGGCATGCATGGGGGCAAAAGTGGATTTTTTTTCCCCTCCTCCATTAAGGACAAAGAAGATTTTGAGGAGAGCTTGCCATGTGGCCCTCCTCACCTCTGCCCAAAGCCCCCACTGAGCTCCCTACATCAATGCCAGCCGAATTTGGGCTGGAGCAATGCCACTTGGCAGCTAGGAGGAGCATCCAAGGTGTGGCCGAGCTCCTCCTAATGGCAGCTCCACTTAGAGCCCTCCCCACTCCATTTTGACGACACCATCAGCTTCAGAGGGCCTAGAGGAGTGGATCTGCTACCCTGGATCGAAGGAATCAGCTGAGAATGGAGAAAATGGCAAGGGCCGCCGGAGGAGAGAAGATCCATGGCCATCCGCCGCCGTCGCCGCCGCCAAGCCCCACTAGGGTACGATTTCTCCCCCTCTCCCTCTGTGCTAGTCATCTAGGGTCTTAGCAAGGGCAGTCGGGCTCAATTGAGCCGACAACCATGGGATTTTTCCCTCCCGAGCTCCGATTGGGCTTCCTCCAGGGATCGCCGGAAAACCCCACCTCCGGCCACCATTCCACCGCCAATCGACGGCCAACCCCTCAACGGAGGTGGTGGCGGCAGCAGATGTCCGGGGAGGGTAGTGGTTGGCCGGGATCAAGCCCCTTTCCATCTGGGCCGTCGGCTAGAGGAAGGAGACGAAATCACAGCCGTTGATTTCGTCTCCTTGATCTCTATTGGCAGACCAAGGAAATTCTGCCTTCAAACATGCAGGGTTTTGCATGCAAAAATTGAAGGCCTTAGAGGCCATATTTGCAAAAAGTGGCGGAGATAGCTTTTGTATCCCTATGTGTCTACTTTCATTTGCCACTTGAATCAACTGATTTGGTGCACTGTGGACACCAGGGCACTCATTTTCCTAGGACTGCTCCTTGTGTAGGGCAGAAATTAAAAATGCTATAACTTTTAAATGGCTTAACCAAATCCCTTGAAATTTCTACCATGCATGCATGGTATGATGATACACCTAGGGTTTAAATTTGGGAATTTTTGGATGTGTATCCATTGAGTTATTTCATTTATTAGTAAAAGTAAATATTTGGTATTTATGGAGTTGTATAACTCCAAACACCCCCTAATTTGGGGGGTGAGCTCTTTATATATATCTAAATCTCTGGTTAAAATTTCATCACATGTGCATGAGTATTTTTCTCTGAATTTCAAAATGAAGTTAGGGTCTTAAGTGAAAAATTGGGGTGCTAATAGTCAATTTGGGCTTTTGAGCTTTTTGATGGAATTGAAGGTGGGGATCACCTTGCATGCCTCTGAAACCTTGGGGTTAGTATATGTCATAGGATATACATCATTGTCATAAGTTTCATGATTTTTGGAAGTTATTTTCCTACAGTTTTTAATTAAATGAAAATTGTCACACTTTTAAATTAATGGAATAATTTGAATCAAAAACTTAGGGTTAAATCCAAAACTCTGGGAAATGGATCCTTGACTGGAAAGGCACATTTAGGAATTTTGTTGGAATTTTTGGACCTCATTTATTTCTCTGAATTTGATTTATTTGGTTAGGTCAATTTATTCAAATATGACATTTAGGTCTCATATGCATTTGGAGAATTATGAAATTATTCTAGTAGGTTTCCTTGGTGATTCTATAGCTCTGTAAATTTTATCATAATTTTTAGAGGAATTTTTGTGGTAATTATCAAATTATTGAAGAAAAACCCCCTTTTGTAATTAATTAATTTAATGGGGTAAAATAGCTTGTAAAATTCTAAATCTCTGGATTTAGTGTTTTAGATGATTATTGTGCTAGGTTGATTTTCTCAGAATTTTTAGAGATCATTAGATGGTACCTAATGTGTAAAATCCTATTTACACACCTTTCATTTTAAATAGAAATTATGATGGTAAAATCCTTGGAATAACATGAGACTTAGGATCTGGTGTTTCTAGACCAATATGGTGCTATAATAATTTTCCCAGAATTTATTGAAGTCTTAACATAGCACTTGTAGTGTAAACCCTTATACGCACACCAAATGTAACAAATGATAATTAAGGGTAAATACTCCTTGGAATAATATGAAACTTAGGCATTGCTGTTTTTAGGTCAATAACATACTTCTGTGATTTATTCAGATTTTATTGAGACCTGTAGGTGGTGGTTGTAGTGTAAACTCTTATTGGCACACCACTTGTATTAAATGAATATTGTGGATAAATATTACCTGGAATATTATGAAACCTTGGATTTGGTATTTTTAGATGATTAGTATGCTAGGTTAATTTTCTCATAATTTTTGGAATTCATATTTTAGTACTTGGTGTGTAAAGTCACATCTTCATCTTTTTCATGATAAATATAAATTATGATTATAAATTTGCTGGAAAAATATGATCTTCTGGAAATAGTGATTTTATGTCAATATGAAGCTACTGTAAATTTTCCAGATTTTTAGGAAGTCTAATTTCAGTACTTGTAGTGTAGAGCCATGTTTTCTCTCCTTTAAAGATAAATAGAAATTGTGGGTTTAAAATGTTTGGAAAAATATGATCTTCTGGAAATAGTGATTTTATGTTCATATGAAGCTACTGTAATTTTTCCAGAATTTTAGGAAGTCAAAATCTTGTACTTGATGTGTAAAATTATTTTTCCATTCATTCATTGAGAATTAGGGATTATGGTTATTTAATTGCTGGAAAAATATGAAATATTGAAAATCCTTTTATCATGTCACATTTCATCTCTGGAAGGATATTTAACAAGTTTGAATTCACTAGCATGATACCTCCTTCACATTTTAGATTCAGATTAGTAATTAATGAATTTTTATAGAGGGCAAAATTATATGAAACATGTTTGGATTTTGATCATCCCTTATTTTATCCACTATGAACCTATGATAAAAATTAGAAGTCATTTGGAAGTAATTTGACCAAGGTTCCATCATAAGAATCTAAGTTAGTTATATGTCGTGGTCTGCGGATAGTAAAAACTCATTATGATGAATAGGTCAATGTAATCACAAGGAAATCAGTGAGAATTTGATTATAACAAGAGATGAGTATAGACCACTTAGAGGACTAGAAGTTATTAGAGTTGAAACCAAAAGGACGATTGCTTAGGAGCAGGATGAAACATAAGGCGTGAAAACACTTAAGTTATAAAGAATAATGAGAAGGTGGAATGTTGGGTTAGGGTAGTCACCAAGAATATTAATTGTCCTGGAAAGGGGTTGGGCATCATCCCATCACATACCCTAGTACCTTGCGAATCCTTCACCGGGTAGCCCTCGGGAAGTCCAGGATCCACCCTAAACTCCCAAGTATAATAAGAACTAAACAAGAGTAGTCTAAATATGAGTTTAGACGATGAGAGTGCTTAGTGAGCTATGGGTAAGGCTGTGCTCGGGATTGACGAAAGATCGTCCTTCCCCTTAGAGGGTCATAAAGCGCTGAGGTTTAATTTAAGTGGAATAATAAGAGGGTAATCTTATGGGTAGATACCAATAATACTAAGTGTCTTGAGAAAGGGAACTTTGGGGTGTCATCCCATTGTAGTTCCTAGTACCGTAGCGAGCCCCTTACAGGGTAATCCTCGGGGAGTCCAAGATTAACCGTAAACCGTAGGGATAAGATGTTATACAAGAATAATTTAATAACACACTCACCCACACCCCGTGGTTACGGGAGCTTAGTCGGTTTGGTGCTACGAGCAGTAAGCCCTGTGTTTGTAAGAGCGGATTGATAAGTCAGGTGAGCTTGTGACTCAGTAGTGTTTGTTGGTCCGGACGGGTTGGTCCGGTGAGCCGGTGGCTCGGAGGTTATTAATGACGGGCAGGTTAGCCCGGGGAGCTTATGGCTCGGAGATAGATAGTAGAACATGTTGCATGTGCACGAAGGTGGTGGGTCTTCGGTATTGGATGTCGTTCACACCGACGTCAATACGTTGACTCGGCAAGTGTGGTAATTACACTTAGCCATGAAAGTCTGGCGGTCCAGTCAGCAAGAGTACGCAGACGCTCCACGGTTTTGTGTTGAGGCGTACGATAGGTCTAGGTTAGGTAGTGTGAATACCAACCTAGAGGTGGGCGAGGCCCAACCCACCGCTTCCGTTTGCCACTACGGGAGTATCCTGGGAGTCTTGCTAGCTCCAAAAAGGGGGAACTAAAGGTCTATGCGCATAGAGTCGTAGTGAGTGAGTTGCACTTGTATGAACATAGCATAACAGCATACCTTGCATGTCATAGCATGAACATTGCATTTCAACCTCTACCCTTATCGTATAAATTGGTATGGGACTTTTTATACGATAGGCCCTGCTAAACGACCCATTGGTCTATAGGTTTGTATGGACATTCCTATAAATCAACGGTTACTTTTAAATTACTTTACTTACGTCGCACTGCTTCTCTGTGCTTACTTCTTTACTGCTGCGATACTACTTTAATGCACTTATTACTGTTTACTTACTCATACTGCTAGCATAGAAATTATATGGATATACACTTGTTAGCGTAGAATATTTGTCACCTGCTTTTGTTTACTCCACTTTGTTGTCCTCCGCTTCTTCCTCCCGCACGGTGCCTAGGAGTCGCGGGGGGAGGCGGGGACAAAATCAGCTTAGTCTTTATGACTAACGGTCGGTTGTGACCGTAGGTGTACGGAGAGCTGGAGCACCAGCATGACCGGTCAAGACATGGTGGCAGGATCTGAGGAGCAGAAGCCATGCAGTACTTCTACCACAAGACAGGTGTTTGAAGATTTGAGAGTTGTTAGCTTCCGCATAGAAGTAGAGTGAGAGAGTGAGATTTTTGTTCAACCTTGGTTATGTACCGGGCTTAAGCCCTTTTACTCTTTCTTGTATTGTACTCATTGATGGACAGTTTACATTTGGATATATATATATACAGATGCGTGTGATTGTGGACTTATGTACTAGTTTTTCTTCTTATCTCTTGATGGTCTGGTTGATCGTTCTTGCCGGCAGGATCGGCGTCCTGCGGAGGTGGCTAACTTGTGTGCTAGCATCTCCGTAAGGCGGCGGTTCTGGGCATAAGATCCAGGAACTCTCCTGGTGCGGGAGAGGGATCTTACACACTGGGCCGGATAAGGCCCCCTAGCAGCATCTCCTGAACAAGGCGCTCAATCTCGTCCTTCTGAGTGTGGCCGTTGCGATAAGGGCGGACCGAGACTGCCGCGGTCCCTGGCTGGAGTGGAATGGCGTGGTCGGTCAGCCAAATCGGTGGAAGGCCGGTTGGGGCCTCGAATACATCGTCGAACTCTGCGAGGAGCGTCTGGAGGTCCGCGGGGATGGGAAGGGGTGTCGGCGCCGTAGCGGACATCGATCAGAGCCACGCAGAGAAGTCGACGTCGGTTGTCCGTTGAATGGCGCAGAAGGAGACCGGGGAACGGAGGAGGGCGGAGTCACAAACCAGACGGCACGCCCGGCCTTAGTGGTGGAACTACATCGTCATGCTCGCCCAGTTGACGCGCACATCGCCGAGCGTGCGGAGCCAGGCCACCCCGAGGATCGCGTCAATACCACTCATGCAGAAGGCGTAGAAGTCGACAGTCACGGGAAAGGACCCCACGGATAAGGAGAGAGCGGCGCAACACCCCTGAGTTGGTTGGCGACACCCATCGCCGAGGTAGACGAAAAAATCTGAAGAAGGAACCAGGGACAGGTGGAGCTGGAGTGCAAACTGGGAAGAGAGGAAGTTGTGGCTAGCGCCACTGTCGATCATGATTACAATGGGATGGTCACACAGTATGCCCATCAACTTCATGGTCTGGGGCCCCGATATCCCCCCCCCCCCCCCCCCCCCGGAAGAACATGGTAACTCCAAGCGGTGGAGGGATGACGCCACGACGTCTAGTGCCCCTTCGCTCTCCGAGACCTCCAGAGCCTCGAAATTCTCCAATGTGACCTCGGGGTCGAAGTCGTCGACAATGGCGTGGAACTCCTTGACAGGGCATACATGCATGTATGCCCTGGAGCATATGGCTGGCGGCAGCGAAAACAGAGGCCCTTGCTGCGAAGGTCGTTGTAGTCGGAGTTGGAGATGCGCTGGGGCGGCGGCCGGTCGGGCCGCGGTCCCCCGGGAGGTAAGCGTGGATCAGCCGGGCCGGGGGGGCGGTCGCCAGGGCGGCCGAGACTGGGGGTGGCTACCTGTGTCGGTAGGGACCCGGAGGGCCGATATCCGCCTCCACCAAGCGGGCTATGTCAACCGCGTCGCTGACAGTGCGCGGATGATGCGTGTGAAGACGCGAGCGGATGTGGGGCAGAAGCCCGTGCATGAAAAAGCCCAGGTAGTGGTCGGGTGGCAAACCGGGCAGGTGAGTCACCAGGGCGACGAACTCGTCGATGTACTCGTCAAGGCTGGCAGACTGACGGACGCCAGAAAGACGCTCAATGGCGGAGCCCGAATAGCACGTGTCGTAGCAGCGAATCATCTCCTGTTTGAGGTCCGCCCAAGAGATATGAGGGTTGGTTTGGCGGAGCCACCGGACCCAGTAGAGGGACAAGTCATCGAGGCCCACTACGAGTGTGGACACCTTGTCCAATTCCGACGTGCGGTTGAGGTCGAAGTACTGCTCGGCCTTGGCAATCCACCCCATGGGGTCGAGTCCGGAGAAAGTGGGAAGGTCCAGCGAGAGAGTGGGACGGGGTGGTGCGGTCGGGGATGTGATACTGGCGGCCGATATGGTCGATCTGGCGCCGAGGAGGGATCCGTCGTTGGCTGGGGAAAACGATCCTGATCCGGTGGGCGTGGGGGCGACGGACGCTTGGAAGGCGTCAAGTTTGGAGTGCAGAGCGAGGATAGTGGCGTGCATGGAGGCGACAAGTTATTCCTGAGTCTCCAAACGGCGAGTGAGGGCGTCGGTAGCATTCTCCGGAGGAGTTTTGGCGGCGGAATGTAGGGTCGGAGCCATGAGAGCGGCCGAATGCGCGGTGAAAACGTCGGGCGGTAGATTTGACGGAAGCGTCGGGCGGTAGGGCGGCTACAACAACGCTCGAGCGAGGGAAATGGATTCGCAAAATCGCACGGAAGGGGAGCACCGGCAGCAAGCAGCGGGCGGTGAGGCAGGTGGGACCAAATATTACGGGGAGCGAGAAGAAGGCCGGCAAGGAGAAGGGCCGGCGGCTAAGGTTTGGGAGAGAAGAGGAGAATAGAGAAGAGAGGAAGATAGGAAGCAACCCTGATTTTCTGATTAATCTAAGCATACCAAAATAGGAAATAATTAAAATAGAAAATAATTAAGGGGCCTCCGCCATGTCATCGATCCGTGGGGTAGTGGGTGATTCGGCCATCGATTTCCTGCGCGTGTAGACGCGCCACGCGGGCTCCGCGCGTATGTCCATAACACCCGCAATGTTGTGCTTTAGATTTTTTTTTCGTATCGACATGCTCGTGCACGGGATATCCTACAGTCATGGAAGATCTAGGGTTTTGAATTTGATGTCTAAGAAGTCTTGGATTCTATGCCACAAAATAACTATAGGGATGCTAGGGTTTTGAACTTGATGCTAGGCTTTTGAACTTGATGTTTTGAACTTGATGCTAGGGATGTATAATAATAATAATAATTAAATAAAACTATAGGGATAATACAGGTGAATGTGTGAATTTATGTCATTTTTTATTATATTTAATTTTTCTCGTGGTTGCTTGTTTTCACTTAATTTTTTTCCCCAGGATTAAGCACGTCTCATCATGGTCTCAGCATAGCTCTCTACCCTTTCGCCTAGTTCATGTTTTTATCATCAAGATACCAATTAGCTTCCTTAATATTTTCAAATTCTAGTGTCATAGAAGCATAAGCCGTGCATGTAGCAATGCAAGTGGTGCAACTAAAATGTTTGACTGGACGGAAGAAGATTAGTTTACCTTTTACTGCATTGTTTACCTAGTGTTGAGCAGCTCTTTAAAATTTTAATTTTTCAATATCTTTCAATGTGCAAATATATGTGTTCCATATCAGATAATGATGATTTTACTACCTCACAATCATTGTTCTTGGTTTCTGAGTCTGATGAGGTTGATTCTTCTTTTCCTGATGTATTTGCCTTGTTGCAATCATAGATTGTCTCCTTGGGTCATTAGACAAGCATGGATATGCTCTCCATCTGAGTGACTCACTATTTCTACTTCTTTTAATATCTACAAGTGAAATATCATAAGTATTTTTAAGAAAAGACCAAATAACATATGCAGTGCAATAAGAGGATATAAGTTTCAAGAAAATTATATCTAAGGCACAATATAAGAAATTCATAGTCTTAGCATCTGTAGAATAATCATTTTTTTCATGATCAACCCGTTCATTCATTGGCTTTATCACAATCAGTGCTAGAAAATACTGCAGGATGATGATTGACTTAATCATCAGGAAGCGTGTACAAAATAAAGATCATCATAACATACTATGGGTCGTTTGACCTACCATGTAGCGATTTTCGCTCTCCACTTGTTTGATAGAAAGGCAACGATAAAGCAGGGTGAAAAAGATTTTAAAACTTTCCTTCATTAAACAAGAGAATAACAGCAGAATTTTAGATAAATCACACTCACAACAGAATAAAGTATCAACCAAAGATCAAGAAATAGTATACTAGTATAAATGATGGTTTTGATCTTACAAACACCAAGATCAAGGCACTGCTACAAATATTTGGTCATATGACGTGAAAACCTTGGCGACAGTGGAATACTTGAGGTTTCTATACCGAGTTCTACTAACCCGATTGGTCTTTGTCAATCGCTCCTGGATTGCCTTGATGGCCCTCTCCTACACTGAGATGACTCGATTCGTCATCATTAATCCACTCCCAGATTGCCTTGTTTGCCCTCTCCTGCACTGACACTATCCCTAGACTCACTCAGCCTAATCGACACCAAGCGAATTCCTACACTAGATCTAACTTCGATCTAGTCGTCTCTACAAGACAAGTTCGACATTCACAAATAAGGATTAGAAATATTCAAGAACGAGTGAAAATAATAGTAGAGGGTTGAATATGAAAAATCTCCCCAAAGTATCCTCGTTATAGCGGTGTGAACTTCTAGTTGGTTGAGGAAGTAGTATCCATCATCATCATCGTTTCTTCAATCAAACATATAGTGGAGGAATACAAGATCTTCGATGAAGGAGATTAATAGCTTCAAGCTTGAGCACCTCCATCTTCTTGGAATCTTTGAGGTTTGAATCAAAACCCTTGTTCTTCCTTGCAAAGCACCCCTTCAGATGAGAGAAGATGAGCTTCTCCCTATTTAAGAACTTCTAGGAAATCTACCTCTAAAAATCCTCATTTTGACCTAAAAATCGAGTTGTAATTGTCAAAAAAAATAGGTAAGCTGTCAACGCAGGGGCTATAGCAGTTGACGTCGGCATCAATGAAGAAATTTCTTCATCCTAAAAAAATCGAGCTTGCATTTTAGAGTTACCGAATGGCCATGTCAGCGCTACCGGATTGGCATCAATGTATAGTCACCTGACGTCACGCTGGCTTCCAATAGCAATACTCCAAAAAATTGAGTCATGCCACGTGTTTGAAGGATTTGTTCACTGATGTAGCATCAACAACTCAAGTCATTGTCAGTGATGAACATTTGGGTTCTCTGGATTTCTTCATTGCCTGAAAAGCGTTGTACTTGTAATCACCTACAGACTACGAAAAGCTTAAAATAAATATTAATAAACACCAATATGTGCTATTCTCAAACTAAAGGAGTTGTCAAAAAAAATTTCATTTAACGTGTCGAATCATTGTTCCAACAAGCCCTTCCTTAATGCTCTTCAACTGAATCTCTTGCTCTCACCAAACCGGAAGTACACAACCAAATGATTTTAAGTTGGATATATACATGTTAACATTGCATCAGAACCGGCTAGGCCCAACAAGTCACTTGCAAATCACCCCCAATGAAAAGAGTAGGTTAGAAGTCAAAGACATTACATGTGAAAGGCAATGTTGAAAATATAGTCTCACATCAGGAATGCAACCTTGTGCATTGTTATCAATCATTTTATGCATTATATGAAAAGAGATCACATGATATGCTCCAACAATACAATGTTTATTCATATATATAATCATCTGCAAGCTATAAGTTGTTTTCATAGTTCACATAATTCGTATAACAAAAGAGCTCCAAGTATTGGCGTGTGAATTTACTAGTCATAAAGCAAATATTATCAACAAAAACTCACCAATCAATTTGGTGGAGAAACACATGGGCTGCAACCTTTATTAACACATATATTCATTTAATAGGTATAAGGCTTGGTAAACCTGAGTTAATAATTTATATATATACAAACACAGCCAACCTGCAGAAGTTGAGCTCCACTATTCTGGCTTGTGAAGATGGTGAAGAATATAAAGGGATGCAGATGACAAGAAAATACAGATGGAATAACTAAGCAAATCCATTCCTGTAGTTATCGCCACCATTTTACTTCTTTCAAACATCTTGACGAGAAGAATCATCACAATAACATGCCCTACCTTCGACTTCAGTTCATCAAGTGAGCTTATTTTCATCCACTTTGGTCTTTCCTGGACACAGCAAAAGAAAAGAAAAAAGATTAAATCTCAATTTGCTCAATGTTCCTAAATATTTCATTTATGCAGAAATCCATTATATGGTTAACTTTTACTACTACTCACGAGAGTATTTGTTTAGTTTCACATAAAGTAGGTGAAAGTATGTTGGTGTAGAAATACCATATGTTTGATCTACAACCATGGGCTTAAGCTCTTGGGTTGAATACAAGTTTGACCCTTCTTTTTTTAAACTTGCATTCGCATTAAAAGAAAAAAAAAGGTACAACCTACAGAGAGGGGAAGATCTCATCCAGGTCATTCTTGACTAACCCAAGAAATTCTGGATTATTACATACGCCAGCACACCAACAAAAAGGAGATAACGCAAATCTAGCACAAAAGTCCGTCACACGGTTCGCCCCACGCAGAGTATGATGGAACATCACATGGGTAAAGTCCGATAGAAAATCCAGGTCCTCGGTAGAAACCAAGTCACAATCCCACCGGCCCCACCCAATACTAACTCGACAAAAATCCATTAGGTTCTTGCAGTCTCTCTCGATGATGGCTCCCTTGGCCTCTAGCATGGGTGGTCGTATGAATTCTTTAAGGGCCAAGAGAGCTCTCAACTCAACCCCACCCGGGTCCCAATGTATCGTGGACACGCCGGCAGCCTGGATGAGGGTGCTTAGCTCATCTCGAGCAACAAGACCAAAACCGGCCCGACGGTTCGCAGAAAGAGCACCATCAATATTGAATTTAATCGACCCAGGGGGAGGGGGCACCAAGTTGACCATTAGTGTATCTGACAGAACGTCGGTCTTGCTTTGATTCATGCTCTCTTACAAGTCATATAAAAGCCAATGGCTCAGCTGAGATCAAATAAATTTATTTTGTTTGTCGGCTCATAAGTCTTGAGGCATTCAATATGATTGAGCAAGATCTAAAAGTGGGTTACACCCATGATGGTTCCCATGTGGCTAATGTGAAGAGTTTTCATGTTAAGCACTCACGAAAATTGGTTTAGTCAGGTGAAAATTATGTTGTTGTAGCAACATATGGCTGGCCCTCACATGAGCTTGTGGGTAAAATGAGTTTGATTGGTGTATCAGCCCCAACTTCGATCCCCTCTTTTTGTTCCCGCTAATAAAACTTGCAAGAAAAAACACTGTATACCTGCCTTCAAGATTTACCTCTTAATGGAAAGCATGCCTCCATAAATATTCATTTTGGAACATGGAAATTCTCGGTGCAACATATATTATTATTTCACTTGTTTCATAACAAAAATAGGTAAATCGTCATCGGTAAGAATATGTAAATTTGTGATGAGAAATTCTCTAGGAAGAACAGATACGGATCCCAGCTTCCCGTACCTGTCACGGATATGTTTCCGGTAAGGGTACGGCGCCGTATGCACGGGATACGTAAATGTGGAAACCACGCTAATTATTAAAAAAATCAAAACCAGTTTGATCTTTTATCGCTCAACCTATTAAAAAAGGCGATTGTTAACCGCAACCCGACTTTGGCTAACCGCACCACAGAATTTTAAAAAATACCTATTTTTTCTGTGGTTAACCGCAACCCAGACGCCTCCTTCCTCCCGCTCAAGCCGCCCGCCTCCCTCCTTCCTACCGCTCAAGCCGCCCGCCTCCCTCCATCCTCCCGCTGGAGAGTGGGGCAACAGAAAGCATGTCATCGTCGGAGACCCACACTTTTGTAGCGCGTCAAATCCTCCTCTTACTCGTTTTCGCATCTCATCCCTCCTTTTCTACCTTCTCCGATCACTCAACGACGATACCAAAATCGGCATCTTCGTTGTAGAAAGGTATATTTTAGCGCAACCACCGCCCCCTGCATCAACGCACATCCTTGCAAGAACAATGCTGAAAACTCAAAACCGATGTAGCAGAACTCGAGGCCCGCTCACCTCCATTGTCGAACATGTGCATTGTTTTGTTCAGAAACAGAGGAGATTGGCATACAATGTAAAATTGAAGTTTAAAACTCACCGAAGATCTTCATGAGCGGCACATTTTCGTTGTTTTGTCGGAGGAAGAAAAGACAGTGGCGAAGATGAAGACAAAGTGATGTTAATGGTGTGAAGAACAAAGGACTGCGTATCCATATTCTTCCGTATAAGCAATTTTCCCCTGGGAAGATGCCTTTCACAGTACTTAGAATCCGGGCAAGCCAATCTCGAACACCTCCATTTCTTCCCTTCAGTTCTCTGGCATCTCACCGGCTCTGAATCATCTTCTCTCCCATTTGATCTCAGTCGGAGACACACCTACTCCACTGCACAAAAATCTAATTCAATCGTCATTCTCATGGAAACAAGATTGAGGAAACTAAGTAATGTGGAAGAAACTCACGAGGAGAGTGATGAGGGAAGAATCCACCTCTTTTGAGATAGAGAAGGAGATGATGGGGAATCGGCAATTCTAGAGAGACGAAGTTGAAGATTATGGTCTGGTTATGCAGTTCTGCAACTGAGTGAAGGGGCCGTGAAACAAATTGTTCCTGAAATTAAACCATCCATCGTCATCTTCATCGTGAACTTCTTCAGAGCTGAAATGCTCTGTTTTTGTTTTCCACGGAGGGGACGGCGTACGAGCAGGGCGCACAAATATTGGGTTGCGGCAATAAAAAAATGGGTTGCGGATAACATTTCGGGTTGCAGTTACCATTGGGGTGCGACAAGCCAAAGTCGGGTTGCGGTTAACAATCGCCTTAAAAAACACTATGTTCTGTCTCCCGGCCTCTATTCTTCCACCTTCCTTGACCTCGAGCCGAGTCATCGTCCTATTCTTCCCCCTGTCACAGCCGTAAGGTAGGAGCCTGGTGTTGATAGGAGCTTGGTCTTCAGCACAGCCGCATGAAGCCACGAAGCAAGCCTTCCATTCACTCAAGGCACGAGAAACAACATCTAAGCAAGGGTTCAATGATTTGCTTCCAGTTCTCCGAGCCTGTGTTGAGCTTCCGTTTAGGAGCATTTGTAAGCAACTAGGCATCTTTTAGGAGATTAGTTAATGTGATTATTCCCATCTTAACTTTCCTTCCACAAAAAATAACCAAATGATTAGTTTATGAGATTATTCACTATCTTAACTTACCATTTATAAACAATAATATGTTATATTTGGACTGTTGACATATGTTTTATTTGGATTATTTACGTCTGTTTTAGGTTTGTGAACTTCATGTGTTGCATTGGTTGTGCACTTATACTTTTGATTATTCAATTTGGATTGTTTTAAATTAATTGCACTTGATGTTTTGAAGACTTTTTATTGCACTTGTGAAATATATATATATATTAGCAAGAGTTAACATAATTATACGTTTCACTCATCTATCTTCTGAAATTACATAAACCTCTCCTCTAAGATTACATTTCATAAACCTCCCCTCGAAAGGTAGTTTTGTACGTGCATGTTATGAAAAGTAAACTTAGATAATGGAGGATTATCTATATTCAGAAGATATAAACCTGTAATTTTGCAAGCTTGTGTGTGTGTGTGTGTGTGGGGGGGGGGGGGGGGGGGGGGGGGGGGGGGGGGGGGGCGATTGGTGTGTGCGGGCGTGGGTGAGTGTTTATACGTGTATATATGTATCAATATAGATACATATATACGTATAGACAACTCGGGTAGGATTTCATAATGGCTTCAAGGTGCATCTTGCAATGTTGTTGGGGTCCCAAGGACTCGACGTTGGGCTTCGACATTGGTTGCACAATCACGCTGCTAGTGAGTGGCATTTCGCCGTGCCCTCTGAAGTTATTCTAAGATCAAGGGAAAAGCCCTTTTTAGAAACTTGTTGAAGTATGCCCTTTTGAATGCAAATGCGAAGCAATCCCTTTTGAATCATTACCAGAAACAGTGTTTCTTTCAACTTCTTGCTGGCTCACGATCCATATACGTGTACATGTGTTTGTATCTATATATATATCTATATTGATATGTATATACGTATCTATATAGATATGTATATACCTATCTATATTGATACGCATATACGTATCTATATTGATACGTATATACTGTACAACCCATATTTAGCGAGCACAAGAGAGGTTCTCACCTGTAAACCATGGTGGAGGCAGGTCTAACCCCTGTGTCCAATGGGCGAGCCCAGCCAGATGACCGAACTCGCCACCACCCGAGAGCGGGCTCAACCCCAGTTCTGTGTGGCGAGCTCAGGTAACATAGTGCACTCACCGCCGAGTAGGCGAAACGACGTCAAATCAGTCCAACCCGCAGGCTCGCCTAGGTCAGTGAGCAGCAATCCACCTGAAGGTTAGAGTGGTTATCGGAAGACCGTCAGGTCTGGGAATAGTATTTACGTTAAGGCAGAGGCCGCTGTCCGCAGACCATAAGGGTCTGGGAATAGCATTTTGGTTAAGGAGGGGGCCGCTACCCGCAGACTAATAAAGACCAATTTGCCCTCGAGATGTTTTACCTATAAATAGGACCTCATAGCAACTCGGAAAAGGCAGACCAAGCCTCCTAGAGCTCGCACCTTCCAAGTTTCTTCTTCGTGGTGTCTGAGGTGCCGAGCTCAGTACTTGGTTTAGGAGGAGAAGTTGAGAGAACTTCCGGGTGTGTGGCGGGACCTCCTCGTTGCAGCTCCCGGGTCCTTTAGTAGGCGCTTTAATCCACATTCGGTGAGGGTTAGATCTAGGCTCAAAATATCCAGGTTTGGGTGTCCGGATGCGAGTTAAGTAACTCAAACTACCCCCTCTTGGTCCGAACTCCATTGAACCGGTATCCGGGATTCAACATTTTTGGTGCGGTGAGCGTGGACCGTAGCTTGTGAGGAAAAAATCAAACAACGACGCCATGACTGGACATGGAGAGCATGGAGATGACCAAGACAACTCGCACCCGTCAAGCGAGTTCGTCACACTGAGTGATTTCGTAGAGTTACGAAGGTCGGAGGACACGATGCGAGCCTTGCTCGCGCCTCGCGGCGAGGCGGCGAAACCCTCCCCACTAGTCGTCATCTCGCCAGGCGAGGCAGGCCGGAGCAGGCGATCCGGCAAGGAGCCCGTCCAAGAAGGAGATCACACTCTGTGCGCGCGAGTTCTTTTCGTGAGCCCGCCTGGAACTCACTACACGGAAAGCGAGCTCGAGCGAGCTCGCCCAGCTCACCAGGTCACCCCAGCTAGACCATTTTGCGAGTTTGTCATGTCTGCTCCGGTGCCAGAAGAGTTCAGAGAACCAGCGATAAGCTACTACACAAGAAAAGACGATTCCGTTCAGCACCTGCAGTGGTTCGAGGATGTCGTCTCGATTCGGCAGATGACAGATGTCTTCAAGTGCAGATTGTTCGTCATCTCATTCAAAGGAAAGGTCGGGGATTGGTTCCACTAGCTGTCGGCAGGCTCTATCTACAGCTTCGAAGATTTGCGCGGAGGGTTTCTGCTCCGTTTCGCTACCTCAAAGAGGAGAAAGAAGGCCTCGGAGGCTCTTTTCCTTGTCAGGCAGGGGCCGCAGAAGTCATTAGCGTCCTATGTCGATCGTTTCCAGGATGAATTCCTAACAGTTCAGGAGGTGGGGCATACTCTGCAACTAGACGTCCAGCTGGGGTTGCAGGAAGGCCTCTTCAAGATGGAGAAAACCCAGGACCCCCCCCCCCCCCCCCATGTCGTATGAGGACTTGATCGATCGTGCGGGGCGGGTACATCGAAAGTGAGGCGACGAACCAGGGTTTTGTGGCCAAGTTGGCAGGAGGAGAAGAGAAGGAGGTAGCGAGAGGTAGTAGGACGGAGTTCCGGAGAAAGGAAGAGTTAAAGAGGCAGGAAGGGAGAGGGCCTCACCAGGGTCGAGAGCAGCGGGGACAAGAAAGGAGATTCCAAGGGTCGACCCACAGACAAGCGTGGAGGCCGGCAGGGGGCCATATCAGGCAGGGCCAGGAAGAAGATTTTCTCTCGAGCGTCGAGCTCGCTTAATTCGCCCGAGAGGAGACCAGTTCCATGGAGGTGGAACCAGTCTCCACCCCGGGAGGTGAATATGATCGGACGGGTCCGAGGTCGGGGGGGAGGGGGGAGCTAGACCGCCAAGGAGAGTGGAGGATAGGAGGGTGATACCCTATTGTGACTTCCACCAGGAGGAAGGTCATGCGGCGACGACATGCACAGAGTTCTTGGAGCTGAGGGAGGGAGTTGGAGGAAGAGCTCAGGGAGGGCAGCGGGAACCTAGAAGGGGAGAGGAAGTAAGGAGCGAAGGCGGTGGAGATCAGGCCCCGAGAGACCTGGGAGGTCGTGGAGGAATCAGGGTGATCCACGGGGGAGTGGGTTTAGAGGCGACCAAGAAGGGGAGTCTCTATGCGTTTTATCGCCGAAGCGTGGCGTCGACTTGCCAAACTACGCCCCCAATGGAAGAAATCACCTTCTCGGCGGAGGACATGTTGGGGAGTGAGAATCCCTTTCACGACGCAGTGGTGATCCAAGCGGCAGTAGAGAATTTCACGGTGTCCCGAATCCTGGTGGATAATGGGAGCTTCGTTAATGCAGTCTTCAAGAAGACCTTCGACGCCATGGCGGTGGAGGAGAAAAGAGTCACCGCCACCGATGGGCCTTTCTTCGACTTCTCAGGGGAGAGGAAGGAGGTCGAAGGAGGGGTAGAACTTCTCGTTACACTGGGAGGGACGTCAAAAAACTGTAGATTCATTATAGTCGACCCCCCAAGTAGCTACAACGCCATCTTCGGGAGTCCCCTCATCAACGCCTTACAGTGCGTGCCCTCATTCTACCACCAGTGCATGAAGTATAACATAGGGGGGTTGCAGGTCCGGATCAGGAGTGATCCCAAGGTGGCTAGACAGTGTTATCTCAACGCTGTCAACACCATTAGCTGGAAGAAGGAGGCTGAGGCGGTAGACAGAGTGATGGAGGAGATGGCGAGGCTGGAAGTCGCCGAGGAAGTGGAGGAGAAAGAGATCCAAGCCGAGGGCGGGAGGCCCGAAAAAGTGAAGACCAGCGGGGAGCTGGAGAAGGAAGACAAGGAGAGGATCTTGTCCTGTATCCAGGAGAATGCGCACATCTTCGCCTGGAGCACCGCAAACATGTCAGGCATCGACGCCGACATAGCTTGCCATCATCTCAATCTCGGCCAAGGAGTCTGTCCCATCCGACAAAAGAAGAGGGCAATGGCCACCACTTTGGCGGAGCCCATCCAAGAGGAGGTGAATAAGCTACTGAAAACGGGTTTTGTATCGGAGATCCAGCATCCAGGCTGGGTCTCAAATGTTGTAATGGTGAAGGGCGATGGAAAATGACGTATATGTATCGACTTTTCTCTTCTTAATAAAGCTTGCCTCAAGGATTGTTATCTCTTGCATCGAATCGACGCGCTGGTAGATTCAGCCGTCGGTTTCCCTGTTATGAGTTTTTTAGATGATTTCTCATGTTTCCATCAAATTTGCATGCACCTGCCGTACGTGAAGAATGTCTCTTTCATCAACGACGGATGCTACTGCTATAAGATGATGTCATTTAGGCTTAAGAACGCAGGAGCCACGTACCAGAGAATGATGGACCAAGTGTTCAAAGAGCAAAAGGGGCGAAACCTCGAGGTGTACGTCGATGACCTCATGGTAAAAAGTAAGAGTGTGGAGGAGCACCGGCGGAACCTGGTGGAAACTTTTGCCCACCCTCCGGAGGTTCATGATGAGGCTCAACCCGGCGAAGTGTGTCTTCGGGGAAGGATAGGGAAAGTTCATCGGTCACCTCTTGACCCCGGCAGGAGTGGAGCCGAACCCGGATAAGGTCAAGACAATTATGGAAATGGAAGCCCACGGAAACATGAAGGAAGTTCAACGCTTGACAGGTAAGCTCGCAGGGTCGAGTAGATTTCTCTCTAGAGAGGAGAGAAATGCTCGCCTTCTTTAAAAACCTGCGTAACAATAAGAAGTTCGAGTGGACGGCGGAATATGAGGAGGCTTTTCGAAGCCTGAAGCTTCAGTTGACGCAGACACCCCTGTTGCAAGGGCCTAGAGAGAGAGAGGATCTCTTCCTCTATATCGGGGTAGGAGTCGAGGAAGTGAGTTCGGTCCTAGTCTGCGAGGATGGAAGAAAGCAACTCTCAATCTACTACGTGAGTAGAGTCCTTCGAAAGGTGGAGTTACGTTACCCCATTTTGTAGAAATTGGCGTTTGCTCTCATCGTCTTAGCTCGGAAGCTCCGGTCGTACTTCCAGGCTCACTCAATTAAGGTGGTGACCGATCATCCTCTTTGCAATGTCATAGAAGGAGTTGAACATTCTTGGAGATTAGCCAAGTGGTCAGTGGAGCTCAGCGAATTCGATATCTCGTTTATCCCTCGGTTGGCAATGAAGACTCAAGCAGTGGCCGACTTCTTAGCCGATTACACAGTAAAGGCAAGTGATTCAAAGTCACGGGGGTGGGTAGCATGGGAGATGTTTGTGGACGGGGCGTCGGGGAAGCTTCTGTGGGGGCGGGCATCGTTTTGGTAAGCCCTCGGGGAACAAAGATCGAGCAGGCGATCGACATTCACTTCTATGTTACCAACAACCAGGCTGAGTATGAAATTGTGATCGCTGGAATTCGCCTCGCCCAGGAGTTGGGGATTCAGGACATTCGAGCTCATACAGACTCCCTAGTGTTGGCCTCCTAGATCAGGGGAGAATTTGAAGTGCGGGAGCCAATCTTGCAGCGATACCTGGTCAAGGTGATGGGGCTGGTCAGTGTCTTTCGTTCATTTTTTATTCAGCAAGTGCCGAGGGAGGAGAACTCGCAGGCAGACCGATTGGCCAAGTACGGCCCCAGAGCAAGAGGTACGGTCACAGTGTTGTTCCGATCATTCATTGAGGAGGGAGAACTAATGGAAATCGATCAACGGTCCTCATGGATGGATCCATTCGTCGCCTTCCTGACCACGAGCAAGCTCCCAGTAGAAGTTCAGGACAAGAGGCGATTTCGGTACAAGTCGGCCTACTACCTACTTCACGACGGAAACCTGTATGAAAAACCTTGTCAGGTCCTTTAGCGAGGTGTATCTCGGAGGGGAGGTGCCTCAGGTCTTGAAAGAAATTCACTCTGAGGAGTGCGGTAGTCACTCGGGGAGTAAAACTTTGGAGAAAAGAGTGTTGAGGCAAGGTTATTTCTGGCCAACCATCCGGAAAGATGTCGAGCAGTTCGTCATTAGATGTCATAAGTGCCAACTCCACGCCCCTCTTCAACTGCAATCGGCTCAACGGCTCAGGTCGATCATGGGCTCAAGGCTCAAGTCGATCACGGCTCCGTGGCCCTTTGCGATTTGGGGAATGGACCTCATGGGCCGTTTCCTCAGGCAAGTGGGCAGAGGAAGTTCCTCATGGTGATGATCAATTACTTTTCCAAGTGGATGGAGGTGAAGGCGTTGGCGAAGACCACCTCTCAGGTAATAAAGAACTTCATTTTGGGAGAGATCATTTGCAGGTACGGATTGCTTCTCGCCATCGTCACGGACAACGGACCGCAATTCGCTAGTTTAGAGCTCACAAGCTTTTGCAGCCAATTAGGGATTGACCTCCGTTTCGCATTAGTTCACCACCCCCGAAGTAATGGGCACGTAAGCGGTCAACAAGGTCATCGTCAATCTGCTGAGGAAAAAAGTGAAAAACTTGAAGGGGACTTGGGTGGAACTCCCCTCGGTTCTTTGGGCCCTGAGGACGACGCACAGCACGGCCACAGAAGAGACTCCCTTTAAGCTTTCTCAAGGCTCGGAGGCGTTGATCCCGGTGGAGTTCGAAGTCAGGAGCCCGAAAGTGGTGGCAGCGGAAGATGGCGACGAAGAGTGGAGATTAGAGAATGAGGAGGCACAATGACTCTCGCTGGATTTCGTAGAAGAGCTCCGCAACGTGGCCACAATCCGCCGGGAGGAGATCAAACGCAGGATAGCCAAGTATTATGACAAGCACGTTCGGATCAAACAATTTGAAAAGGGGGACCTGGTCCTCAAAAAGGTAGACACCGCGGGAAGATCTGCAATCGTAGGAAAGCTCCATCCAAATTGGGAGGGTCCTTTAATGATGATCCTAGAGACGTTGAAGACTGGGGGATACAGGCTACAAAACTCCAATGAAGAATCGCTCGGCAACACCTGGAATGGAGACGATCTGAAGTGTTTATACACTTAATCGCCTCTTAGGTTTCACGATTTTCTTGTATGTTCTACTGAAATAATCTCTCATTTATGCTTACTATGACGTGTCGTCTCTTTGAAGTTGAATCTAATAAGACTTGGCCCATGAGAAGGGGATCCCCAATAAGAGTGAGTCCAAGTCCTCGAGAGTGTTGTTGTCGTGGTCCGGGACACTGCACGAGCTCCTCTCCTGCATGTCGGCTACTTGCCCCCTCGAGTGAGTCCAAGTCCTCAAGAGTGTTGTTGTCGTGGACCGGGCCCCTGCACGAGCTCCTCTCATGCATGCCGGCTACTTGCCCCCTCGAGTCGGTCCAAGTCCTCGAGAGTGTTGTTGTCGTAGTCCAGGCCTCTACACGAGCTCCTCTCCTTTATGCCGGCAACTTTCCCCCTCGAGTGAGTCCAAGTCCTCGAGAGTGTTGTTGTCGTAGTTCGGGCCACTGCACGAGCTCCTCTCCTGCATGCCGACTACTTGCCCCCTCGAGTGATTCCAAGTCCTCGAGTGTGTTGTTCTCATAGTCCGGGCCCCTGCACGAGCTCCTCTCCTGCATGCGGGCTACTTGCCCTCTCGAGTGAGTCCAAGTCCTCGAAAGTGTTGTTGTTGTTGTCCGGGCCACTGCATGAGCTCCTCTCCTGCATGTCGGCTACTTGCTCCCTCGAGTGAGTCCAAGTCCTCGATAGTGTTGTTGTCGTAGTTTGGGCCCCTGCACGAGCTCCTCTCCTGCATGTCGGCTACTTGCCCCATCGAGTGAGTCCAAGTCCTCGAGAGTGTTATTGTCGTAGTCTGGGCCCCTGTACGAGCTCCTCTCCTGCATGTCGGCCACTTGCCCCCTCGAGTGAGTCGAAGTCCTCGAGAGTGTTGTTGGCGTGGTCCGGGCCCCTCCACGAGCTCCTCTCATGCATGTCGACTACTTGCCCCCTCAAGTGAGTCAAAGTCATCAAGAGTGTTGTTGTTGTTGTAGTCCGGGCCCATACACGAGCTCCTCTCCTGCATGTTGGCTACTTTCCCACTCGAGTGAGTCCAAGTCCTTGAGAGTAAAGGGAGAAAAAAGGGGGGTCCGAGTAGAGTAAGCGCATCTCTCACCCAGGGTAACGCTATATTTATAGCCAAAGGTCTTGGGGCACACTCGCGCGTGAGTCCGTGTTCTCGCTCGTGAGCTCGCCGCCTCGCTTGTCAACACTAAAATAAAGCAAACCAGAGGGATAAAAGGTGCGAGTACATAATAACGGGAGCGGGGAAGTGGAATTTTCATTAAGCAATTAAGATCGAATACATGATAACGTGAGTAGAGAGAAAGAAGAAAATACATATAGTTTATTCGCGTCACACAGGGTCGCGACATCGGCGGCGCTGGCAAGGGGGATGGCGAGCTTTCCAAGTGATACCTCTAGCAACGCGAAGGTCATCCTTGGCCTTCCGCAAGTGCTCTTCGCTTCGCCTAATGTACTCCTCAAGTCTGGAGGACTAGCCCATAGTCCCAGCCACTTGGGCGAACCTATGCAGTTGAGTTCTGGCGAGCCTCCAAGTCATATAATCTTTCTTCCACATCTTGAATGCAGACATATAACCCTTCGTCATTTTCCACCTCCTGAAATTCCTCTGCCCGGTCAAGCCGAGCACGCATGTCGGTGAGTCCATGCCTTACCTCTGTAGGCGGCATGGCCATGAAGAAAAAGTCGTAGGCCACGAGGACGTCAAGTAGGCGAGTTCTAAATTCAGTGTCAACGGCCTGAGGATTCGCCAAAAGGTCCCACAGAGGAGTTGTCATCATGGGAGGAGGCAACTCCGGCAGTGAGTTCAACGATGTTGTGTGTCCCGGCGAGGCGGATAGGCGACGACCTGAAAGAATGGGCATATAGAAAGAATTCAGCAACGAAGAATAAGCTGAAGGATGAGCAAAAGAGAGTAGACACCTGTTGAAGACACTGGATCCCCTCCTTGTCGGCGAGGCGAGTCCTGATGAAGGCGCTCAGCAGACTGAGCCCTCTGCGAAAGCACTGTTTTGCCCTGGCGGAACCACCAACGACGACTTCCCATCGGAGGGTCGCCAAGTCGGCTCGCTAGCACTAGGCTGCTTAGAAACTGGGAGCTTAGAGACATCAGCCGGCGGAACTGTATTCGGGACTGGCAAGGAGGTAGGGAGCAAGCTCTTAGAAGGCGCTCGCTCAGATGCGGTCCTTTGTGCAAATCAGCAAAGGGGGGAACAGTTTGAAGAAGAGGACGGTGTTAATGTGCGCTTCGCGGCAATAGCTAGAATATAGCTTTCTACCTGGAATTGTGGGGCGAGATGGCGAGGGGAGTTTGGAACTCGCGTGTTTGTCTCGCTCATGACCCCTATCAGCAGATGGGCTCAGCAGCGCCACGACCACAGTTTGACCAGCGGCGGCCTGTTTAAACTCACGGAACTATAAAGTCATCCACCTCGCATTGAAGCTCCTAGAGATTTTAAAGTCAAGGTGAAATTACCTATTCCGCAAGACTGAGGAGGTTGAAGGAAGGTTGTTCAGCTCCATGCGAGCCCTCAAGTCCGTTGAGAGGAGAATCTCGTCTCGCTGTCGATTCAGGAGGAGGGGGCTCTCCTTGGTAGGATTGTTGGTCTTCTTTTTCTTTCTTGACCCTTTCTCGTCGCGCCTATGAGATCGCTTCGATGAAAGCTCACTGAGAACCCAAAAATGGAGGCCGCTGCGTGTTCTTCATCTTTGGACCACGGCTTCGTGCCAACGGAAGGCACTGCCTCTGAAGCCATGTTACTATCAACGGAGGGTAGCAGCACCCCTTTATTTATAGGGGAGGGGAGCAGGCGGGTCCTCCAATCGCATCTCTATGCGGCCAGGGCGCGCCAAAAAAGGTTGAACGATTCTTTTTTATCCCTAGCGAGCTCGCAAAGAGCGGGGATTGTGTGCAACCCGTATTTAGCGAGCACAATAAAGGTTCACACCCGTAAACCATGGGGAGGCAGGTCTAACCTCGGTGTCCAATGGGCGAGCCCAGCCGGATGACCGAACTCGCCACCACCCGAGAGCGGGCTCATCCCCAGCTTTGAGGGGCGAGTTCAGGAAACATAGCGCACTCGTTGCCGAGTAGGCGAGGCGATGTCGAACCAGTCCAACCCACAGTCCAACCCGTAATCCATCTGAAGGTCAGAGTGGTTATCGGCAGACCATCAGGGTCTGGGAATAGTATTTACGTTAAGGCAGAGGCCACTGTTCGAAGACCATAAGGGTCTGGGAATAATATTTGGGTTAAGGTGGAGGCACTACCCGCATGCCAATAAAGACCAATTTACCCTGGAGATGTTTTGCCTATAAATAGGACCCCATATCACCTCAAATCAGGCAAGCCAAGTCTCCTAGAGCTCGCACCTTTTGAGTTTCTTCTCTGTGTCATCCGAGCTGCCGTGCTCAGTACTTGGTTTTAAGAGAGGAATTCGAGAGAACTTCCGGGTGCGTGGCGGGACCTCCTCGTTGCAGCTCGCGGGTCCTTGAGTAGGCGCTTTAATCCACATTCGATGAGGGTTAGATCTAGGCTCAGAATATCCAGGTTTGGGTGTCCGACTGCGAATTAAGTAACTCAAGCTACCCCCTCTTGGTCTAAACTTTGTTGAACCGGTATCCGGGATTCAATATATACGTATCTATATTGATACATATATACGTATCTATATTGATACATATATACGTATATATATTGACATATATACGTATCTACATTGATACATATATCTATATTATATAAAGATAAACTTTTAGGCCCAAAGTGAGACCAAATTAGAACCACTCATTGAATCTAAGTTGTTGGATCAAAGATATTTGGGTTGCAAATAGCCAATACCCTAAGCTCCTCCTCCCTCCATCCCGATACCAAGCCCGCATCTCTGTTCACCGAAATACCTGCCCGCCGTCTCCCTTCCCCGCCGCCGCCGGCCTGACCAAAGCCCGCCGGCCAGATCCTCACAGTCAGGGCCACCGCCGGCGGTGGCCCTGACGGAGCGCCGCAAGACTACCCCCGGCAGGTTCGCCGGGGTCCGGCGACCTCGCCGGTGGGCTCCGGTCAGGCCGACGGAGGCTCCGCCGGCGGCAGGGAAGGGAATCGCGGGGCGGCGGTTTTTTTTTTTTTAATCTATAAAAATTTATATTATAGAATATATATATTATATATAATATATAATATAATTATATAAAATACAGACATTTTAATAATACAGAAATTTTTATTTTTTTAAATTTCTAAGAAAAAGAAAAAAATTTAAATATAACTGGGTGCGTGTCGGGGACGGGCAGGGCACTGTCGCGCGGGGCACGCGGGTCCCCCGTGCACTGTCACTCGTACATATATATATATATACATGCATATATATTATATGTATATACATATATATATGGTCATTTATCGGCACCTTCCCAGTTTGTTTGCAATTTGTTTGCAAAATTACAGGTTGCACCCATTTATTTTTTGAAATTACATAATCCTCCACTTAGAGCATACATTTCATAACATGTACATGCAAAAATACCCCTGGAGGGGAGATTTATGAAATGTAACCATAGAGGAGAGGTTTATGTAATTTCAGAAGATAAATGAGTGCAACCTGTAATTATGCTAACTCCTAGGGGTATTTTTATTTTAATTATGCTAACCTATATATTTGTATTTTAATTAAAATGTATCATGCCGTACTTGTATCCTTATTTTTTTTTAAATTTGATAACACCGTACCAGATACCATGATCAATTACACGCTCTTCGGCAAGGGACTATGTTAGCCATTGATTATATGACACAATTACACGAGTTAGCAGTGAGTGATATTTAGGAGGACTCCATTGCAGCCACTTCTCAGTTTCGATCTAGACTCCGCACAAAATTTTGTGGAGAGATGATTTCTCATCACTAGTCTTCCGATCAGATATTTCACCACGTCCACCATTATGAGCATTATCTTAGATCCACTAGACCGAGACGAATTAACCAACAACCATTAGAGACTCTTCCCCACATGAGACCACTAGTGCACTTAGTTGTGATCACACAGACATGACATCACAGGCCCCGACTATAGGATTCCCTCATTTTGATGAGATTTAGTGTGTTATCTGCCAAGATGAAGGATGAGATTCCAACGAGCTACTAATTTACGTGTACCGGATCCTTGAAGTCTCTTCAAGTCATAATTCGGAGCTATCCCATCCCTGAGGATCTCGAGCATAGTGTTGAGTACATGGTGATTACCTTTCTAACGCTTGAGAACACTCTCGATGTCTCGGGAATCTATTATGCTATTCGATTTACCCATACACCTCCAGGTGAGCCATTCGATGAGTTTTCCCCCCTATGAGGCATTAGTCCTAGTGTCGATGTTTTGGGTATTCATTTGAGTGATCGCCGAATCCGCGACAAATTTTCCAATACATCGTCTAGTGTGCCCCTTGATGAGTCATCTCATTTGGAGGATATTTGTCCAGTCATAGAGTTGTGCCTTAGTGTCAATGTCTCGAATATCCATTGGGATGTTCGCAACACACTCAGTGAATATTTTTACACCTCACCAAAAGAGCCTTCGAATTAACCAACCCTTCTTAGGGACATCTACCGCAATGTAAAGTCTATTCTCAGTAAGTCTGTCGAGTAAGGCATTTTTCATTTGCATATATTGCATGATTTGCATATCATACTCCGACAAAGTTTTATTAAATAACGAAACTTTTAAAACTTGTGGATAATCACATAAGAAAGACGAATAAATTCATACATTGTCATGAGAGAGATTGAGCCAGATTCTTATGAGCTTGGCATCACTAGGAATATGAGCATTTATCATATATTTGTTATAGAAGATTTAATTTTTAATAACGAGCAACCTTGTGGAGCTTCAGCCTGACACTCCACTACAGACTCTATCACACCTTCACCACATTTTTATCCTCTACACCTCCACAACGGCTTACATCATTTATGGAACCCTCAGCGTCATCAGCGGACAACGACCTTCAGTGGACACGACACCTACCAGGAGCTACGAGATTTAGGCAACATCAGAGTTCATGAAGCTACTTCCATTCTTGCATACCCTGGACCAGGAGCATGACAACCTCCATTCATCGGAGGTGAATGATACTTCCGAGCTGGGGAGAATGATGGTGATCAATTCAGGACACCGATAGTTTTTGAATCGTTGGATTGACGATTGGAGATTGTCATCGCGATTAATGCAATTTTCATATTTTTATGTTTTTTTATACTTTTCTATATCACGATTTGAGAGTTAGGTTAAATCACGCAATAAAACAATCCATGCCTTCGAGTAATTTAACCTAACCCACCCCCACCACCATCTTTATATCATGTTGTTCAGTTCTTTGGGTTTTTATCGATGGTTTTAAGAAAAATAACTTTGAACCGCCAGGCACAAGCAAGGGTGTCAACTTCCTAGTCAAGCAAAGAGCAATGTTGAAGACTTCAATCTTTGCGGACGGCCCTTCCAGCCACCACCGGTGACTCCTCTATCGTCAGTTTCTGCCACTGCAGCCTTCAGCAATCCAGGGAATCCCCATGCGACCTCCAGAAACGACAACCGTCTTCCCCTAGCCTCCAACCAATGCATGTACAATCTACCCAGGCCACGCCCCCTCCTATGTCCCCTTCCGGACACCTCCCAAGCCATTATTGAGTAGTTATTATATTTAGTCCAACATTGCGGGTTCTATTTTTGTATATTTATATCTCCCTATTTATATTTCCCCATTGTGGATGAATGACATACGCTTTTCTTCCCTAATCTAATTTGGTATCAGAGCAGGTTTTCTTCACGTTTGAGCCCTAACCCCGCGGCTTCGTCGTCTCCTGTCGCTGCTACCATGTGAGCGCTTCGCTTCCGCGTCTTCCGCGTCTTCCGCGTCCCGTTCGTCGTTGTCCTGCGCTTCTTGCGTGTTCTGTCGTTGCTCGTGCTGTCTCGCCGTGTCTTGCGCACTGTCACGCTGCGCTTCTTGCGTGTCCTGCGCTTCTTGTCGTTGTTTGCGCCGCTGCTTGCGTCCTGTGCCGCTGCTTGCGTGAACCGCTGCCCCTTCTATTTCTCTCGTTTGCAGCGTGCCGCAAGCCCGACCTTCCCTTCTCCGCGCCCTGCGCCACTGTTCGCGATATTCGCCGTCTTCTGCGGGCTGTTCGCCGCCGATCTTCCGGTGATCTTCTGCAGCAGTCCCTCTTGGTTCGAATGATGGCTTTACTCGGCGCATCACTACTTCCCTTCTCAATGAAAAGAAATTTAATCGCTTGGTCCAACTCCGTACGAGTCCACCTTGCCGGACATGACAAGCTTGACTGGCTTGGCCTTAATGGGGTTCCCAAGCCTACCGATGAAAAGGCTATCCATCAATGGCGCACGGAAAATTTCAAGATTCTCGGGTGGCTTCAATGCTCTATGGAGCCCCGCATTTACGAGCAGTTTATGCGTTTTGATTCTGTGTCATCTCTTTGGGTTGCCTTGACGCGTACCTACGGACACACACGCGTTGATACGCGGATTTATTCAGTCTTCCAAGAGATTTCTATTGCTCGTCAGGGACACCGTTCTGTGCATGAGTACTTTACCTTTCTCTCTGGGAGATTCCAGGAGCTTTCTGACCTCGAGCCGCTTAGTGATTTTCCTCATCCCGAGGATCTGCTTGTTGCCAAGCGGAGGCAGGAGAAGCGAGAGACCTACCAGTTCTTGATGGGGTTGCGGACCGAGTTTGAGCAGATTCGAGTTCAGATTGTCAGCATGAATCCTCTTCGTGATATCTTGGATGCTTATTCCATGGTGGAGGAGCATGAGCGTCGTGCCCTCCTGACCGGTGTTCCTTCTGTTCTCGCTTCTGTTCCTCTTCCAGACCAAATGGCCCTGGCTTTGGGCCGTACTTCTTCTGTGCGAGGGGGGCGCACTTCTACCCTAAGAGGTCGCGGGAGCCCGTTTCCTTTTGTTCAGTGTCAGCACTGCCTCCGGACTGGTCATGAGAAGGACCGATGCTGGCTGCTCTTTCCTCACCTTCGCCAGCAGTCCTTCACCACGCGTACCGCCATTGTTACCTCTTCAGACTTTGGGGGTCAGCCTGATTACAGTACCTCTTCTGGGGCCCCTTCCGCCAACTAGAGTAAGCTTATGGCTCAAGTGCAGTAGCTTCAGTCTCAGCTTCAGCAACAGTCCCAGTTTCAAGCTCGGCACCAACCTCTTTCTGCTCAGCCGATGCCTGCCTCCTTGTCGCTCTCGTCGACTTCAGCGTCTGCATCAGGTACCCCGATGGCCTTTCACGTCACTCAAGGGGGTCTTCCTCTCCCTGGGTGATTGATTTTGGGGCCACTGATCACATGACTGGTGAGGCACACTTGTTTTCTTTTCTTGAGTCTTCAAGCGTCCATCGGCAGGTTCGCCTTGCTGATGGCTCTGTGACCCCCATCCTTCACTGGGGCACAGTTCCTCTGTCACCCTCCTTTGCCTTGGGATCAGTTCTTCATGTTCCCAAGCTTGCTTTAAATCTTCTCTCTGTTAGTCAATTGACTCGTTCAATGCACTGCTCGGTGACATTTTTACTTCTGGCTGTGTTTTTTAGGACCTGACCACGAGGACTTTTGGCTACGGCCGTGAGCGCGACGGGCTTTACCAGCTGGAGCTTTCACCTCTCTCGCCACGTCTCTCACCACCGTCCATCGTTGCTGCTACTACTTCACCTACTCTTTGGCATGCCAGACTGGGGCATGCGAGTCCTCAGATTGTGTCGTCTCTTTTTCCGAGTGTCTCGTTTGAGCACTCTTTTCAGTGTGATGTGTGACAGTTTAGCAAACATACACGCACTTCCTATCATGTATCTGGTTCTCGTAGTTCTGCACCGTTTGATATTGTTCACTCTGATGTTTGGGGGCCTGCCCCGGTTGTTTGTTATAATGGATTACGGTATTTTGTTACTTTTATAGATGATTTTACTTGTTGTTGTTGGGTCTATCTTATGCGTGCCAAATCTGATGTCTTTGATTTATATGCCCAGTTTACTAATATGATTAGGACTCAGTTTTCCTCACAAATTCGGGTCCTTCGCTCCGATAACAGGGGGAGTATACTTCTTCTTTCATAGCTTTCCTTGCTAGCCAAGGAACCATTCACCAATTCTCCTGACCCTATACATCGGAACAAAACGGAGTGGCAGAACGCAAGAATCGTCATCTCCTAACCTGGTGTCTTCTTCGTGGGTCTCACGTCCCCAAGATGTTTTGGAGTGCTGCCCTTCTTACGGGGACTTTCTTGATCAACCGTCTGCCTTGTCAGCCTTTAGCGGGTCGGGTACCCCTCAGTATCCTATCTCCACACCGTCCTTTGTTTCCCGTTTCTCTCTGGGTGTTCGGGGGTGTATGTTTTGTCCAGGACCATAGTCCGACCCAGACAAAACTTGATGACAAAGCTATTCAGTGCTTATTTTTGGGATATTCCTCCTCTTCCAAGGGATATCGGTGTTTTGACCCCTCTTCTCGCAGGACTTTTCACTCTCTGGATGTTACGTTCTTTGAGGATGTCCCTTTCTCTGGTGCTTCTCCTGTTCCCGTTGCTCCTCCTCCGCCACAGTCGGCTCCGGTTGTCTTAGCTCCGTTGCACGACTCGCTTCCGTTGCGGACGTACACCCGTGGCCCACGTGTGCCTTCACATGTCCACCCCTTACTTAGGGATCCACCGGTAGAACCCAGCTCACAGGACCTTGTGCCACATCCTCTGGCAGGTGATGTTCTTCCCTCCTTTGACTTACTCATTGCCCTTCGCAAGGGTCAGCGCTCTTGTGTTACTAACCATCATGTGGCAAGCTTTGTGTCCTACAAGCGCCTTTCCCAGAGTTACCAGGCTTACCTGACTGCTACCGACCAGATCAGAGTTCCGAATTCGACGACTGAGGCCCTTCAGCACCCAGAGTAGGTCGCGGCCATGCAGGATGAGATGTCCGCTTTACAGAAGTCTGGCACTTGGCGTTTGGTTCCTCTTCCCGCGGGCCAGAAGACAGTTGGTTGTCGTTGGGTCTACACCGTCAAGTATAATCCTGATGGTTCTCTTGATCGCTACAAGGCCCGCCTTGTCGCAAAGGGCTTCACCCAGACTCCAGAGGATTACGGCGCGACTTTTTCCCCTGTGGCCAAGCTCTCTACTGTGCGTCTTCTTGTTTCTCTTGCTGCCTGCCATGGGTGGCCTCTTCATCAGCTGGACGTAAAGAATGTTTTCCTCAATGGCGATCTTGCTGAGGAAATTTACATGGACCCCCCACCCGGTTACAAGCTTCAAGGGGAGTATTTGGGGCGTGTTTGCCTTTTGCAAAAGTCCTTGTATGGGCTGAAGCAGTCCCCTCGAGAGTGGTTTGAGCGGTTTGGTACCGTTGTGCTTCAGAGTGGGTTCACCAGATGTCATGCCGACCACACGTGCTTTGTTCGGACTGTTGTGGATGGTCGTAGAGTCATTATTCTTGTTTATGTGGATGACATCATCCTTACCGGTGACGACAGCTCAGGGATACTTCAGATCAAGGTGGTGCTTCAGAAGGCATTTGAGGTAAAAGATTTGGGGCCTCTGAAGTACTTTCTCAGGATTGAGGTGGCCAGATCTCGGCAGGGGATCTCTTTGTCTCAGCGCAAGTATACACTCGATCTCTTGAGTGATACTGGTCTTCTTGGGTGCTCTCCTGTGTCTACACCCATGAATCTGAATCACCGCTTACATGTAGAGTCTGGTGATCCTCTCCCTGAGTCGGGCCGATGCCAGCGTCTTGTTGGCAGGCTTATTTACTTGACCAACACTCGCCCCGACATTAGCTTTGTTGTGAGTGTGGTCAATCAGTTCATGCATGCTCCCCGGACTTCTCACCTAGATGCAGCATTTTGGATCCTCCACTACTTGAAGGGATCTCCTGGCCTCGGGCTCTTCTACCGATCGTCTCCGTCCCCCGGTCTCACCTGTTACACAGACTCTGACTATGCTGGTTCCCTCACCGGTCGGCGTTCTACTTCGGGGATGTGCACCTTCTATGGTGGCAATCTTATCTCCTGGAAAAGCAAGAAGCAGAGTGTTGTCTCTCGCTCGCCTGCTGAGGCTGAGTACCGGGCTATGGCTCATGGTGCTACTGAGCTTCTCTGGCTGCGTACTCTCTTGACTGAGCTTGGCTTTCCTCCTGGTTCCTCGACACTTGTTTGCGACAACCAGTCCGCTCTCATGCTAGCCTCCGACTCTGTTTTGCATGAGCGGACTAAGCATATTGAGGTTGATATTCACTTTCTCAGGGAGCACATCCGTTCAGGGACTCTTGAAGCGTCCTATGTTCCCTCCGCAGAGCAAATTGTCGATGCCTTCACCAAGGCGGTTGGACCTTCCAGTCTCATCTCTACTTGTGGCAAGCTGGGCTTGCTTGATCTCTTCGCGCCAGCTTGAGGGGGAGTATTGAGTAGTTATTATATTTAGTCCCACATTGCGGGTTCTATTTTTGTATATTTGTATCTCCCTATTTATATTTCCCCATTGTGGATGAATGACATACGCTTTTATTCCCTAATCTAATTGTCATGACTCCCTCCTGTCTCCACTTCCAGCCACCTCCAAGGCCACGCAAACCCAATTTCTTCCTTCCAGCCACCATCCCAAGTTTGTCGCCCTCTTCCAACACTAACCATTGGCTGCCAAAATCACCCAGCATTCCCAATAGACATCGAATACCCTTCATCTGTTCTCCCACAGTCTTCCTTTCACTATAGCCCGCAACAATCTAGCATTCCCTGTCGACTACCCCCACTCTCCATGGATAATAGATCTATGCCTATCCCCCTCACAGTCCCAACTAAGCCCCACGCGTCCCCATATCTTTGCCAAAATCCCTCAAACTCAAGATACCTCCCACCTCATATCTCCCCACCAACATCCATCATATCGCACCTATACCCGCCTACAACACCCTCCCTGCATCACATCATTATTGCTTAGTGAAATTCAGTGCTAGTTATTTGCTCATCTCTTTTCAGTAGACTTGTATGATTTAACTCGTCATGTCCTTAAATTTTGTTCACTTTAAGTTGCGGGTGATTACTACCTGCTTGCCTTAATTGAATTACTTGTAATCAAAAATGAATATTTGAAAAGTATTAAATTCCTATTATTTAATTAATTATGTATCAGACATTTGCGTGTTGGCTCGTATAGGTGCATTACATTAGGATTAGGGTTTGATAACGGGGATCATTTTCAATAGATTGCATGCATGCATTCATTCACATCTCGATCTTAGTTTGTTCATTCCATTAGCATTTGTCGCATGCTTGCTTGCACTCATAGAGTTAGGGCATAGCGTCGGTCTCATATATTCTTCTTGCGTCACAACATAGCAACTCATGAAGTAATGCAAAAATGAAGCAACTCATGGAAAGTAATGCAAAAATGAATGAACCTCGTAGCATTGAGGCTCCATTTGTGTACGGCCAAGATATTGAACCATCAAGCACGAACGAGGTCTTTTGAATCCGGTCAAGAACTGTGTGGAAATGGAGGATGGGTGTGCACCTAAAATGGGCAAGAATGCCGAATTCCAGCGCCTAACCGAGTTGGGCGTCATGTTGGCTATCAGTCGAATATGTGCTATGCGGGAAACAACACCTAAAACAGAGCCCGATTATAAATGAATGGCATGGATCATATGTGTCTAACTTAGTTTGGCAATGACATTAGTGGCAACAAGATCCGTTGCTATTCATTCAGACCTAACTCTCAACTATTTCATTGTCAGGTTGTATGATCAAAGCAGAAAAAAATATGAGAGGTGTTATGCTGATTCATCCATGTTGAATGTGAATGAGTGTTCGAGTTACTTATAAATAGAAAAATTACAGCTATTTCTTCTACACACAAAATAGTGTATTTCTTCATAATCATAAATAGCCTCAGGTACATGCATACCCATCAAGAAATTTAAACTTTCCGACGTAAAAAGACTTCAGTGAAAATTTTGAAATGAAGTGAACAGGAACCAGAAACTGCAGCCAATAGATGAGAAATGTTGCACAAAACATTATCACAAAAAGTTTGCTCGGGTTATAAGACATCTTCACAAAAGTGCAAGAAATTACAGCAAAAATAACAGGACCATCCTTTCTGTCGTCTAGCCCCGCACGCTTCAGCCCCTCCCTTTCCTGACAAGCCAACCCCCTTAGCTGCCAACTTTAGCTTTTTCCCACCTTTTTATTCGCCCCACCTTTTTACACCTTTTCACCCACCCTACTAGTCATTGTTCCTTTTTCCTGCACACACCCACTACCACCACCTTTGTTCCCCATCAAATAATTCTACTCAAAGCTCTCTCCAACTATCTCCTCGAATTGTCTGACAATCCTCATCCCCCCCCCCCCCCCTTTGTCGTGCATGTGGACGTCGCCTTTCATCCAACCACAGTACCCCGCCAATTTTTCAAGTTCACGACAAATATTTGATGCTCGGTCTTGAGAACAAAGCCGATTTTCATGGGTGGAATATTGTTACGATTACGCATTCGCCCGAGCGCCCCGCCACGCAAGTGACACGGGAGCAAATATGGGAGCCTCCCCGAAGGTTTCCTATGAAGAGTTATACTAGTTGTAATTAATTAGTATGAATTAATTTGTTAATATTGATTCATTATTATTAATTAATTATATTAATTTACATTTTCTTATTATATATGCCCTCATCTATATACAGGTTTAGGGTATAAGTGTTGAGTATCTTCTGGATATCTTTTTTAGGGCTCTCTTCGAGAGAGAAGTTCTTTGGAGGACCTAGCTTCTGAGAGTTGGCTGAAGCTTGCCTTCAGATTATATCTTGTATGTTTGTTAAAGATTAATGCAATTTGCTTTGAGTATTCATTCTCTCGCCTCACGATCACAGAAAGTTCCTGCTGGTAACAGAAACCCTAGAATCTTTTTCTCTATGTTCCACAAAGAAAAATCGTCTCTTATTAGAGAAATACCTTCAAAGTGAACATTCCAAACAAGGACGACCCTTTAAGAGCACGGTCCAAACTAGGAGCCAATCCGGGTGGCGAATTGCTGATGAATAGTCCATACAAGCCCATCGCAAATATTAGCATAACAGTACCAGCAAGATAGACATCTGCCAACTTTAAACGTTAAATTAGATCACTTAAAAATTCAATTAACATAGAGGAATACCAATTTTAAACATTAAACTGGAATCTCACCGATAGCCTCGACCAATCGGAGGACCATTTTCCCAGTGTGAACTCCCTTAATACAGCCTGTCCAGTAAACCTTGTATGCATCGACAATGTATACACATCCCTAATCAAGAAAAAGACTTAGACCACTTGAAATTTAATCTCAATCAAATTTGATGAAAATATGTTAAGCATTCACTATGTGCAAAGTAAATGAAAACTAAGTTGATCAAGAGCTCCATCTTTAACAAAGTATGACACAAAACACATCAATAAGATAACCTAAAGATTTATGGGGAAAACCATGCCAGGAAGAGACAAATTACCAAATAAATGTGGCTCCTGAATATGCATCAAAGTGTGGTTATTTACATTAAAGTTGATAAGTTTACATCACAACAATTTCCACCATATTGAGGGACATATATTCCTTACTCAAGACTTCCCGTTATCACAAGCTCCATGATTAATTATCCATTATCCTCTGTATCTAATATAATAGCATCACTGTCATTTAGGTTCTATTGATGCCCCTGTCAAAATCTTAGTGAATTGAGCCGATTATGGGCTGTGTTATTAGGATTCTTTTTTTGATCTAAGAGCATTATTAAAAACCATGTATCCCATTCGTCATCCAAGATAGAGCTAATAAAGTAGAGGGAAAAATATTTCAAGTTGGTGTAACAAAGGGGGATGGACAACTTAGACTCAGAGGCACAGAAGAATGGCATAGTCCACATTGCTCAAGTGTCCTGACCCGTCAACGTGAGCATGCAACATGAAGAGTGCACAGAAACATAACAAACAATGGTTTAGAGACATGGCATGATCCATCACATTCAAAAGATTGATGTCATGACTAATATGGTAGCATCTGATGTGACATGAGTTCTTGATGAATTTTGATCAACTTGTCCCACTAACATATTAAAATGGGTAGGATGGATTTCAATTTTTAATAGTAAAAAAATTAAGCATAGAATGTGTTTTTTAATATTATTTATTAAGAAATTTTGATATTTTCATTTAGAATGTGTAGTGGCCCTTGGATGCTTATTAAAGAATGACCATTTATATATTTTTACTTATTCTCTTCTTTTTTTACGCTTTCCTTTCGAGTCATCAAACTAATCCTTCCCTAGGCAACTCCTATAGGTCGTAGTTGTGGCCGTCTTAGGAGTCCGTTCGTAACTATTTAACGACGCAACCATAAAGTAAATGATTTGATACTGCAGAGGATGGCGTCCGGCGATAAACGCGACAAGAACCCTATGAAGGACAAGGGCAAAGGAAAAGTTGTGATGAATCCTTACTGCTTCGATTACGTATACATTTGAATATTTTGACTTATGAACATGTAAAATTACTTTACTCTGAGTTATTTCTTTGCATGGACACTGAATATGAATTGCACTGAATTAAAGAAATTCGAAGATTTGGAATCACTGAAAAAGATGAAATTGCTAAAAGGTTAAGTATGGATTAGCAAGCGATAAAAACTCTGAGGGAAAATTAATATAATTATTTCATATACGAATTGAATATGAAATGAAAAAAATAAGAAATTGAGAGTGCGTCGACGCATCGAAACAATAAGAGTCAGTCTTGTAGGGGGATAAAGCTTCAGACTCATACACCTAGTAGGGGGTAGATCTCCTACAATTTTGATACTGAAATGTCTAATCTAGGAGGCGTGGAAGCCTGTTGCGTTGTTGAGCACCCTAGAGTGGACATTGATTTGACGGACCTAGATGTTTGATTTAGAATGACCCTCAGTATTTCGAAAGAACGAAAAATGATATGAAAATCCTAAATTGAATACAGAAATGAATAAGAATTAAAGAATAAGAATTTTGATACAGAAATAGTTTATTTCTGTTATACTAGCTCGATGTACTTGCTTCTTGTACTTCCTAATCTACTGAACATGTGCATATAGAAATATATAACTGTTTATTGATGTTGATTCTTTGTGTTTGCTTGTAGAGCGGTTGAAGAGGTGAGGAATTCACTTAGTTTTCTAAACTAACTGGTTGTCGATTTATATTTTTAGGATTAGACTGTCAGCGGATCATGCCCCGTTAGAAGGATACTTGCGGAAGCAGAAAGGAAGTAAAAGAAGAATGTGATTCGAATACGGGCCGATTTAGAATGATTTTAATAATATGTTGTAACTTATGTATATTTAAATGAAAAGTTATTTGATGTTGTCTCTTGATATCTCTCATGTATATATTAGAATTATTGCGCTATTTAATTGTGAAAAATAGCTCATAAGAAAGAAGAAAATTGTAGCGGACTTCGGGCCGTTACAATTAAGTGGTATCAGATCTAGGTTTTTCGCAATGCGTGTAACGCAGAGAGTACCTGGATGATGAACATAATTCATAATATAACTTGAGAATGTCTCGTGCCTTGGGATCCTTCCAAGTGCATTCGAGTTGTACAATTTGAAAGACTCTAGAAGATCCTGAGAGCGCCAGGGAAGTTATATCAGAAAAGAATGAGAATGGTATTAGAACCCCATTGAGATTACGGACATAGCTTAAGTCAACAATGCCTCCTCCAGCACCGGTTGTATCGCAACAGCCTCGCATGATTGATACTAAATTGAGACAACTTCTGAATTTGAAGCCGTCAACCTTTCGTGGTGGCATGTCAATGATAGAGACTGAAGATGGGATTTGCGGATCAAGATGATAGATGAGACGATGCAGTGTCCAGCTGAGCGTAAAGTGGAGCTGGCAGCATTTTGCTGGAGGGAGAGTCTAAGCGTTGGTGGACTACTTGGATGCGGGAAAATTGCAATCAGAGGAATGGCGACTGTAAATTGGGGGGGGGGGGGGGGGTCTGGGAATTTAACATAAAAATGTATGTTAAGAATTGAAAGATGAGATATTCGGAATTGTAATTTCACCTTCCCTCGATATAATGTATTTTTGGATTCCGGCCGGATCCGAAATATATAATGTAGTTCTGAAGGAGTTGTTACAAAAATGATAAAGATAATACAAGCCTGATAAAGATAATGAAGATGATAAAGATAATGAAGATGATAAAGATAATGAGAACCTGATAAAGATAATGAATGTTTGATAACGATACGAAAATTGAAGCGAATGTTGAGTCTTATCGTTGATTAAGTACGATGTCTTTAGTATGGACTGACTTTCGAATCGAGATGCGGTAATAAATTGCAAAGCGAAAGAGATCGTGTTCAAATGTCCAGACGGAAGTTTATTTGTGGTTAAGAGTCTGGGAGAAGTTTCAAAAGTTAGGATTTCTGCCATGAAGGCATGGAAGAAATTGAGAAAGGTTGCGATGTCATTCTAGTAATGATCAAGGAATCAAAAGATGAAAAGAAAGGAATTACGGTTGTGCCCGTAGTGTGGGAATACTTGAATGTATTTCCAGAAGAATTGCCCGGTGTGCCTCTAACTCGAGAAGTCGGGTTTGAAATTAAGTTGATCGAACGAGCTGCTCTAGTAGTCAAGGCACCTTATCGGATGGCGTCTAAAGAATTGGCAGAATTAAAGGTGCACTTGCAAGAGCTTCTAGATAAAAAAATTATCCGACCGAGCACTTCATCTTGGGGAGCTCCAGTGTTATTCGTTAAGAAGAAAGACGGATTTCTCCGTTTGTGCGTTGATTATCGAGAAATTGAATAAGCTGGCTATTAAGAATAAATACCATTTGCATCGTATTGATGACTTAATTGATCAGCTTGTGGGTGCGCGGGTGTTCTCCAAAATTGATCTTCGATCAGGATATCACCAATTGCGAATTAAATACGAGGATATTTTGAAGGCGACATTTACTACCAGGTATGGGCGCTTTGAATTTGTTGCAATGCTCTTTTAGTTTAATGAATGCTCATGCAGCTTTTTTGGACTTAATGAATCGAGTTGTAAAGCTTTTCTCGATCAGTTCGTGAACGTTTTCATTGATGATATGCTGAGTGTTCTAAGTCGGAGGAAGAACATTCTCAGTGCTTGCGTCTAGCTTTGCAGACGTTAAGAGAGTAGTGGGTATTTGCCAAAATTTTGAAGTGCGACTTCTGGTTAAAAGAAGTGGTTGTTCTGGGCCACATTATTAATGAAGAAGGCTTATCGGTTGATCCAGCAAAAATCGAAGCAATTGTGAAGTGGACTCAACCGAAGTCGGTAACTGAAGTGCGCAGTTTCTATAGGAAATTCGTGAAGGATTTCACCAAGATAGTGTTATCTTTGACGCAGTTAACTTGGAAGAACGTGTCTTTCAAGTAGGAAGACGAGTGTCAGCAAGCATTTGAGGCACTGAAAGAAATATTAATGACTGCTCCAGGTTTGATAATGTCAGAAGGGTCAGACGGATTTCAGATATATAATAACATCTTTTTAGTGATGCGTCATGTAAAGGATTAGGTTGCGTGTTAATGCACTGTGGAAAAGAAATTGCCTTTGCTTCCAGACAGTTAAAAAATGATGAAAAGAATTATCCAATGCATGATCTGGAGTTAGCGGCAATAATATTTGCGCTAAATATTTGGCGACACTATTTGTATGGCATGCGTTATGAAATCTTTATAGATCATAAGAGCTTGAAATACATTTTCGATCAGAAGGAAAAGAATTTGCGACAGAGAAGATGGCTTTGAGCAAGAAAAGTGTAGCCGCGTTATTGGTAATACCGAAGCACAATAAGAAGCTTCTGCGAGAATTGCAGGACATATAAAGTTTCTTTATTTCGACTAAAGAGGAAAAACGAATGCAGTGATTCCAGATGCAGATCCAGTATTCGCTTAAAGATCTTAAGACGATGATTTCGACAAAACGGGTCCATAGGCAGGTGCCAATCCAGTAGAAGCTAATTGACTAGCTCTTTGACATGGATAGGATTCTCTAGAGATATAGGGACTCCCTCTTTCATCTTCGCACCACCCAATTGTACCAGCAGCCAACTTCGGCGTGTCAGCTTCGCTACGCGCCTCATCAAGCCACTGACTTGATGTCTAGCTTCCCAACTGGTAGGCGGTTCCTCCGAAGAAGGGAGAAGTCAGTTGATTCTTCCTAATCACCGGAAGCGCATAGAAAATAGAAGCGCTTTTTCCGGTTCAGGGGAGTTTTCCAGAAGGCAATGCCACAAGATTCGTTTCTGATGGGTGTGTTAGAGAAAGGGAAAAAGAGAGAAGCAAATGCTTTTACCCAGAATAATGAATTACTATTCTTGAACGATAGAATCTGCATGCCTGACGGGGATATTTTGAGAAAAGATATTTTATATGAAGCACATAACACACCGTATTCGATTCATCCTGGTCGAACTAAGATGTATTCTGATCTGAAGCAGGATTTTTGGTGGCCTAAAATGAAACAGGATGTGACCAATTATATGAAGCCCGTTGGTTATCTTCGGTCACTCCTTATTCCTGAATGGAAATGGGATGATGTGGCGATGGATTTTGTATTTGGCTTACCTCGCAGTAAGCCAAACAATGATGGAATCTGGGTAATTATCGATCGTTTGACCAAGAGCGCTCATTTTATTGCGATGAAGCAAGGTGGACCTACTGAAAAGTCGATTGAATTGTAAATAAATGTGATCGTTAAACTGCATGGAATTTCGTGAACGATAGTATCTGATCGAGAGGGAAGATTTACTTTTGATATGTGGAGACGCGTGCATAAAAGTCTGGGAACAAAATTATTATATAGTGCAGTCTTTCATCCTTAGATTGATGGTCCATCAGAACGCACTATTCAGATGCTCGAAGAATTATTGTGAATGGTGGTTTTGGATTTGAAAAGTTCGTGGGAGAAATATTTAGCGTTGGTAGAATTTGCGTATAATAATAGCTACAAATCGACGATCCAAATGGCTCCGTTTGAAGCTCTCCCTGAGCTGGGTAGAAGATGAAGAAAATAAATGATTTTCGCAAAGGAAACAGGTAAAATTGAAGAAAAAGTTCGAATAATGCAGCAGAGAATGAAGAATGCGCAAGACCGTCAGCAGAAATATTATAATATTCGGCATCGTCAGGTCGAATTTAATGTTGGCGATCATGTGTGCTTGAAAATTAAACCTTTTAATGGAGTTTCTCAATTGCGACGTATCAGAAAACTGAGTCCAAGATTTGATGAACTCTTTCCAATCCTTGACCGTATTGGCAACGTGGCCTGTCGTTTAGCTCTGACAGATGAATTACAGAAACTACGTGATGTTTTCCATATTTTTGCTCTACGATATGTTTAGCTCTACGATATGTTCCTAATCCAGATTTGATGATATCTGCCAGTGACGTGCAGATAAAAGTTGATTTGTCTAGCCCGACTGAACCATATTAGATTATTGATTGACAGAGCAAGAATCTTTGAAATCGCGTTGTGAACTTTGTCAAATTATGGTGGAAAGGTCACCATGTCAATGCCGCTACTTGGGAGCGAGAAGATACGATGATGAACTTGTTTCATGCGTTCTTTTTGAACCAAGAAGATTGAATTTTCGAGGACAAAAATTCTGTTAAGAATGGAGAATTGTAAGACCGGAACCCGATCGTGTATAAATATTGTATTTTATTTTGAACTATAAGAAATAATATTCCCCTATGATGAAAAAAAAAGATTTAGTGTCGATTCGACGTCGCACGTTTAATTTTGAAGTTCGAGCTTTTTCGAAGATTTTGCAACGTTCGTTTTGTTTTGTTATTTTATTTGCTTTAATTTACGTCCCCATGTGCATGTGAATATATGATGGTGGTGGCTCATGGAATTATTTATGTGGCTTCTTGTGGTTAAGCAATTGCTAGGCTGGTTTGGTTTGGCTGGTTTGATTATGGCTGGGTGAATCCTGTAGCTGGCTGGTTGGTTTGGTTATGGCTAAATATTGGCTGGTCTTTACTTAGCTATTGTTGTGTTGACCGGTCCTGCATGAATAACTTAATATTCTTCTTAAGCGGTGGTGTATTTCCCTTATCAGCTTGCCGCTCCTAGCCCTTTCGTCTCCTGGAGCATTTGACGGGCTAGTTCCTCTCAGGGCTGCTTCTTCGATCCTCCTACCCCTTGCTCGATAGCTGCTCCTCCTTGATCGGCCTTGTACGAAGAGTCCATTAGAGCTGGTGGTTTGCCTTTCTTGTGTGATCCTGCTGCTTTTCGTGCGATTTTGTTGTCCTTGCCGATGATTTTGGACTTTGCCCAACAGCTTTGGGCTAAAATCCCTCCACTGTGAGCTCCTCTTTCATCTTCTTCCCCCCTCTTCTTAACAAATAGAGTTTTAATTGCTGAAATTAAAGAGTTGCCTTGGCCTTGGCCGGCTAGGGCTCCCGATAGGTGGATTTTGATGATTTTTCCTTGATTTTTGATTTGGGCTTTCCTTCTCCCTTTCCTCCTTCTCCTACCTTTTATTACCAACTCTGATGATAGATTGTGGACTGGTTTCGCATATTGTAATCTAACTATATGCTGATTGGATTTTGGTTACATTAATTCTTGATGGGAGAGGTTGAGGGGTGTTGTTAGGCAGTGTGTGTTTCTCTTGGCTAGTGATTGATTTTGATTGATTAGCTTTTGGATGATGTTGTCTTGTTTCCTTGGGTTGTTAGCTGCTGTATTGAATATTGGTTTGTCGGTTGTTCCCCTTGGGCTTCCTTTAGTGCTGTTGTGGGCTCTTGTATATGTTATTGGCTGCTCCTGTTAGCTGTCATTAGAGACTCTTATTAACTGCCTTAGTGACTGTTTTTGGCTGGGATTTTCTATGGAAATGGACTGCTAGTAGCAGCCCTTGGTGATGCTGTTAGCAGACCTTGGTGATGCTGTTAGCAGCCCTTGGTGATGCTGTTAGCAGCCCTTGGTTGTTGCCTTTTTGGCCTGTTGTTGACAGCATTTGTTGCCTCTTGTTGGTTTGTATTGGTTGTCTTTTAGTGGTGTTTTAGCTACCATTTAGGCTGCTAATTTGGGCTGCCTTTGTTAGCTATTGTGGGATGCCTTCTTTGGTTTTTATTGGCCACAAAAGTGGCTGATTTTTAAAGTGTGTCGTGGCTTAATTATGAGTTTCAAAGCGCCAAAAATCTAACAAAGACAACTCCTATAGGTCGTAGTTGTGGCCGTCTTAGGAGTCCGTTCGTAATTATTTAACGAAGCAGCCCTAAAATAAATGATTTACTTGATACTGCAGAGGATGGCGTCCGGCGATAAACGCGATGAGAACCCTATGAAGGACAAGGGAAAATGAAAGTTGCGGTGAGTCCTTACTGCTTTGATTGCGTATACATTTGAATATTTTGACTTATGAACATGCAGGATTACTTTACTCTGAGCTATTTCTTTGCATGGACATTGAATATGAATTGCATTGAATTAAAAAAATTCGAAGATTTGGAATCATTGAAAATATGAAATCGCTAAAAGGCTAAGCATGGATTAGCAAGCGATAAAAACTCTGAGGGGAAATTAATATAATTATTTCATATACGAATTGAATATGAAATGAAAAGAATAAGAAATTGAGAGTGCGTCGACGCATCGAAACACTAAGGGTCAGCCTTGTAGGGAGGTAAAGCTTCAGACTCCTACACGTAGGGGGTAGATCTCCTACGGATTTTGATACTGAAATGTATAATCTAAAAGGCGTAGAAGCAAGTTGCGTTGTTGAGCGCCCTAGAGCGGACATTGATTCGACGGGCCCAGATGTTTGATTTAGAATGACCCTCAGTATTTCGAAAGAACGAAAAGTGATATGAAAATCCTAAATTGAATACATAAATGAATAAGAATTAAAGAATAAGAATTTTGATACAGAAATAGTTTATTTCTATTATACTAGCTCACTGTACTTGTTTCTTGTACTTCCTGATCTGCTGAATATGTGCATATAAAAATATATAACTGTTTATTGATGCTAACTCTTTGTGTTTGCTTGTAGAGCGGTTAAAGAGGTAAGGAACTCACTTAGTTTTCTAAACTAACTGGTTGTCGATTTATATTTTTAGGATTAGACCGTCAGCGGATCATGCCCCGTTAGAAGGATACTTGCGGAAGCAGAAAGAAAGTAAAAGAAGAATGTGATTCGAATACGGGTTAGAATTTTTATAATATGTTGTAACTTATGTCTATTTAAATGGAAAGTTATTTGATGTTGTCTTTTGGTACCTCTCCAGTATATATTATAATTGGTGCGTTATTTAATTGTGAAAAACAGCTCAGAAGAAAGAAGTAAATTGTAGCGGACTTCGGACCGTTACAGGGGGTAGGAACTTAATATAAATTGATCAACTGATGCTCAATCTTTTAATGAGCATGGATGATTTTGCATACACTCCAAAGTAGTTGGTGAGTTATTGTGACTGGGCATATTTCAAAGAGAAGTCATACGGAAATTGTGATTTTTGTTGTTGTTATAATGGCGTATCAATATGATAGCAATTGACATGTTAGCGTGCAAATTGAAGTAGAATGCTAATCTGGTAATATCATAGTCAACTAGAAATGATTAGACCATAAATGGTTGTTCGGAGTGCAAGGCGCGTGATTTGCTTCTTCTATTAATCAGCATGTGGTACATATCAAGTGCTTAGCAAAACAAATCATAATATCGAGCTAAAAGGGATACGTTTAATTTTTTGTGAGAAAAAGAGGGAAGTTTTGTTACACTTCTGAATCACAGGAAGCCATATGCTACTAATGTATTTTAGGAAACTACATACAAGAAGCGAGTTAAGTAAAAATCATCGCACACCACGGTGCATTTTATTAATTTACTATGTTCATTTTTATGTTGTGTTTATTTTTGCAATTATGTACTTTTAAGGGTGCATTTGCATATTCAACCTTGTACTTAAGAGGAATTTTGGGAATGAAAAAAGCAGGCAAGATTAATTCTCTTTTATTTTGTTTCTCGGGGTCCTTCCTCTTACCCTAACGTGAAAAATATTCCCCTCCCAGAACCAAGGATGATTATCCAGAGTTGAGAACACTATAAATTTTCATATAAGAGTCTTTGCAACTCTTCCCATGGATCATTGCAATAATTAGCATTTATTCGAAGTGGTTGCTGCTATGGAACTATTTTCTGTTATATAAGTGACGATTTTCTTTTATCAAGTGAATGTCGATTTTCTTTTATTAAGTGAATGATGATTTTCTTTTATTAAGCGAATGAAGATTTTTGTTAATTAAGTGAATGCCTCCTAGCAAACATGTGTTCCTTGAATACTTCTATCATGACAGAAGCCATTCCAAGTGCTCTCCAAGTGCTGGAAAGCTCGGAGGCCGGCTTGGATGCAGCGCAAATGCTGTCCCTTCTGTGTAAGGTTAAGGAGCTTAATTCTACACTTGCGCGGCTGGCTACCTGGTGGCAGCAGCGAGCTAAAAATAGATGGCTCAAGGAGGATGATGCCAATACTCCTTACTTCTACTCTATCGCCTCGGCACGGCGGAGTGGAAACGGTATTCACCAGCTCCGCCTTGATGAGGGAGGCCTTGTTGACGACCAGTTGATGATCGAGCACACCTTCTTGGAGTTTTTTTATCGGAAATGGGCCGGTCCCCCCCCCCCCCCCCGTATTTGGAAAATTGGCCTGCAGTTGATGCTATTATTGATGACTTCAATGCTCTGGAGCTCACTAAAGAAGTCTCCAAAGATGAAATCTGGTTGGCAATTCGATCTATGAAGGAAAATTGCTCTCCTAGGATTGCCGGTATCACCTCTTTATTTCTTAAACATTTTTGGCTAATAATTAAGAATGATGTTTGTAGAACCTTGTGCTAATTTTTTTCCACTAGTATAATGTCGTCCACTTGGAAGGAGACCTTGGTGGTGCTCATCCCAATGGCCCCCACCACTGCTCATCCTGACAAATTCCGGCCTATAAGTGATACGCACAAGTCATGTCACGAATTTAGTATATAGATATAGTGTGTATTTTTAGGCAAGCGCACATATCGTTTGTAGTGGTTGATTCATTATATCAACGTCGTATTCCACGGGCCCTTGTAAATACCGTACTTCATCTTTCTTTCGATTATTATGTCTAATTTATATAAGATAAGTTATTATTCTAGGATATGATTGTCCTAGATGATGATGGGTTTTGAAGCATTGATTTGACTTTCCAAAGTAAAAAAATAGAGATTAGCATATAATAGTTTTGTTCTGTAAAAACTAGTTATTTCTATGTTGTAGAAAATATAGATTTCTTTATTTTAATTTAAAGATGTCTTCTCTCTTATCTCTTTTCATCTAGACCGCAAGGGTTCCACGTCACTCTGGCTTCCTTGGCGGGACAACAGGAACACTGATTTTAGAGCGGCCTACCTGAGATTTGAACTATGAGTAGGGGTTTAAAGATGACCTTATTGTACTGTGAACTCCGTTACTAGGTTTTGCAACGTCCTAGACGAAAGAGTAAGGTTTCCTATTCTTTCAAGAAATCAACATACCATTTTTATCCAATGTATGATCAAACTTGGCAACAATACCCAAAATTATATGGTCTGAGTTGCTAAGTAACTTGTATGAAATCGATATTTGCAAACTACACTCATTCTATTATAAACACGAATAAATCTTAGTGAGAGAGGTGGGCCGGAGAAAAGTAATTATTTGATTAAAACAAAGTAGAATTACAACATAGAGACAACAGGACGAGACATGATTACATAAACAAACTAAAACAAGATACAATGAGTAGAGAGGAGGGAAGAAGAATACAAACATATGAAACCATCCATGAAGGACTTTCACTCTCCAAGTCTTCTTCTCTTTCTCCTCTTTCCTCCGTAGTGTTCACATCTCTTGGAGTTTTCTGGAGCTTCGGGGCTGAATCAAGCATGACTTCTTCAGGAGAAACCTTCCTATTTATAGAGGCCCGTCCAACCGTACAATTTCCAGGGCACACGGATTCTGCCAAGCAAAGATGGCGAGGTGCCTCGGGCGTGGATGCGCCCAAGGCATGCCTCGTGGTTTTAGAGCTAAAATGGAACTTAGCCTTGGAGTAGGAGTTCCCTGGGTCATGTGCATGCAAATTGATGCTCCCGAGACAGTTGTAAGAGTCATCAGTTGTATATTAACTAATTATGCTTCATGTTTACCTGCTCTGTCTACTTATTTTGGCATCAAGTATGTGCTTTATGTTCAAATAGTGTTTTGTGTTCAATGCATGTGTATTTGTTCTTACTTCTCAATAAAATAGTATCTGTTACACAGAACATTGAACATTGTCATTGAACTCACCTGAAATTGAATAAAACACAAGACTGAACACACACATTGAACACAAAAAATCTCAACTTTTATTGGCTACTTTTGTGATCATAAAAACACACATAAAGCACAAGTCCACGTAATATCCTTAAAAAACTGAAAGCACAGGCAATAAGATACAACAAACAAGAAGCCTATAAAGAGTAAAAAGAACAAATTCAAAGGTGGCATTAGATAGCAAGGAATGGGAGCACAGTAAGCATGAAGGATTCATAAGTGAAATTAGCAGAACCAGTACACAGTCTGTCCTTTTCTTTGAATTTCTCAGTCAAACATAGATCAGTTAGCGTGCTAATATATGGATGGAAAATAATGAATTGAAGCCAAGAAGAAAGAGACGAGGTTCACTGAAAATTCACTGAACTAGGGGCCCAGTTCACTGAAATTCAGTGAACTGGCTGCCCAGTTCATTGAATTTTTACTTGAAATATGATTTTTTAATGCTAGTTACTTTTAGGGTTGTGATATGTGCAATTCTAGTGTGTTGATATGGTGGTAGATTTATTTTCTGTGTTTTTTTATTTAATAACTATATTGTCTTTTTTTTCATTTTTGCGCCTCAGGCACGCGCCTGCGCCTAGGCTCCAGGACCCCTTTGCGCCTCAGTATGCCTTTCGTCTTTAATAACTTAAGTGTGTTGTATGTACTCCAGTAGGCTCTGGAGGAATGAGATCTAAGCGGCGCTCCCCATCATATGTGTGTGTTGTATATACACTAGTAAGCTCCGGCGGAAAGAGATCTGAGCAGAGCTCCCCATCATGTGTGTGTTGTATATACTCTGGTGGGCTCCAACGGAATGAGATCTAAGCGACGTTCCCCATCAATTAATTAACTCGGGCAATGTCTTGATGAGTATGTTGATCTTTTCTAGCATTTTCTTTAGCTTTCACTATTATGTAAAATATTTTCCTACTCCTCTTGCTATGTCATATCAATTAAGCAAACATCATATACAAAAATATTAAAAGGAATTTTTGCTAGACATCATATGTGTGTGTTGTATATACTCTAGTAGTAGGCTCCGGCGGAATGAGATCTGAGCAGCACTCCCCATAAATTAGTTACTCGAGCAATGTGTTGAAGAGTATGTTTAACTTTTCTAGCATCCACTTTAGCTTTCGCTATTATGTAAAATATTTTCTAACTCCTCTTGTTCCTTCATATGATATAAGCAAACATCAAATGTAACAACATTAAAAGGAACTTTCTGTGTGTGCTGCTACGATCGTTCATTAATAATGGTGTCTAAACCCTCTAATTTGGACAAAAGAATTACAATAACAAATACCTAAAATCATAAATCAGTGAGTCGGACACAGTCACGGCATCGGATCGTCAAAAGGAAACTTTGATCAATACCTCTTGCGTGTATATACTCTAGTAGGCGCTGGTGGAATGAGATCTGAAGGGCGCTCCCCATCAGTTAGTTAACACGAGCAATGTGTTGATGAGTATGTTTAACTTTTCTAGAAGTCACTTTAGCTTTTGCCATTAAGTAAATCTTACTCCTCTTGTTCGGTCATATAAAATAAGCAAACATCAGATGAAACAATATTAAAAGGAATTTGCTAGACATCATTGGTGTTAGAAATATTGTTATACAACATTTAATTTATATTTTTTTTTATTCTTGTTTGGTGTTTGATGTTGGGCTCCTCATACTTGATGAAAAGCTACAAAACCAAATGGAGAGAATCCAAATTATTTGGAGTGAAACCTTTCATAAAGAAAAGGATGAACCTTTAGTCCCACCATCCTTATCTTCTCTCATGTTTGTGGGTATATAAAGAAAAACACTCCATATTTGTTCAAAGGAACATAAAGAGAAACTATGAACCACACACGCGCATACGCACCGCGCCGGATCGGATCCGGATTTCAGATTTGGGATTTGGGGAATAATTGAATTGTATTGTATTTTTGTACAAAATAGTTTTGGTTTTTTAAACCACCTGATTTTAGTCAAGCCGACTTGTTTTGATAAAATATTGAAGTGCAAGCTGCTTCGAATAGAAGTCCAAGCTGCTTCGAATAGAAGTCCAAGTTGCTTCGAATAGAAATCCAAACTGCTTCGAATAGAAGTCCAAGTTGCTTCGAATAGAAGTCCAAGCAACTTGGACTTGCGTCAATATAAAATCGACGCGTCGACAAAGTCTCGAGGCAAAGTCGAGTAGCCTCGATACGATCTCGATGCAACGTCGATATGAATTCGACACAACCTCTGTCGTTTTGTGTTTCTCTTCGCAGTTATTATGCGTAATTTTCTAACCGTTTTTTTTTTGCACGTTTTCTCGTCATTACTGTCATACGTTGGAAATCCAATGTTTCTCTGCACAATTAAAAACTTACTAATTATAACCGTTGTAATTATTGCGTGATTAATTTCTTACCGTTTTACGAGACTCCTATTTTTTATGAGATTTTCTGACTCGTTTCAAAAGACGCTCTCTGAAAAAATCTGCACTCATCTCTCTCGTTTTTACTATGTTTTTCGTTGTTCTGCTTTCTTGACATTTGCTTCATCAAGTGGGAGTTCGGGTTCTTTGTGCTTTTTCGGTGTCCGCGCACATTGGAGTTTTCGGGATCAAGTCGGGTGTTGTACCTTGGAGGAGTGAGCATCGGTGGAAAACCCTGCCGGAGGGTGGTGCAATTTCTTTAGGGCAATGACCACGCACCTTACCCAGGCTCGATTCTAAATCATATATATTGTGTTCTAATTTCATTTATTTCTCACCCCTCTGTTTTAAACTTTTGTCAAAATCTTATTTTTACAAATCTGAAGTTTTCATTAGAATCTTGTTATTCAAGATCAGTAATTCTATTATAAGAGTTTTTTCAAAATCCAAAAAATATATATTAATATAGAAATATATGAAAAATATTTCAACAATCTAAAGAAGTTGTAGATCGCGTCATATATTTTCTTGAGAAAGGGTTGTGTTGGGTTATCATCTCACAAACCGCCTAGTACCAGTGAGAGTCCTTCACTGGGTATTCTTTGGGAAATTCAAGAATAACAAGATAAATAAAATCAAATAATCAAAATGATTATCTCTATTTTTTTGTTTACCACTGTTATTTACTGTATGTATTTTAAATCTCAAAATACTGAAATGGCTTCTAGATCTGAGGATTCTGTCGAGATCAAACCCGAAAAATTTAATGGAAATGATTTTCGTCGCTGGTAAGCACAAGTAGAATATTGGCTTAACACCTTAGGGCTTTTGTCTATTATTTTCGACACTCCTGCTGTAGAATCCGAAAACCCCAGCGCTGCAACTGCAGTCGCCTCCTCCCTTCCTTCGTCTTCATCTTCCAGTGCAAATACCACTAAAACTTATGTTAGACGTGTTCCCTATAGAGATCCGGTTGATATAGAATATTATTATCGCAACTAAATCCTTAGTGCCTTGTCCGACAGCCTCTACGATGTCTTCCTTCAATATCGTACGACTAAGGATTTGTGGTATGCTCTTGAAGCACGTTATAACCTTGGCAATGCAGGTATAGAACGTTACAATGTTTCTAATCTCCACAAATTCAAGATTGATGTATCCAAGCCTATCAACTTGATGAGATGTTGTCCAAGATCTGAGTCGATGGCTCAATCATATCTGAAAATTATTTAGTGGCATGTCTTATTGATGCTCTACCTGATTCTTAGTCCGGCTTTAGTACTAGACTAAGGCTCTGTTTGGGACAGCTCTAGCGGATGGAAAATTGGCTCAAGTTTTTAGAATAGAGCTTTCATAAAAACTCTTATGAGAGAGCTGCAGACTGTTTGGAGAGTCTTTGCATAAGTTATGATCGAATATAGCTTTTTCATTTAAGTTGTTCGGTAGAACAACTGTTTGAAAACTGCTTTTTAATGAAAAATATTGAAATATAATGGTTGTGAAAACTCGCGCCCAGGAAAACACGAGTGTCCGGCCAAAAAATGGTCGCTCTGGCGAAAAACGGCCGCCTGGGGAAAAAACGGACAACTGGGTGAAAAACGGCCGACCGGTCGAAAAACGGTCGCTCAGGCAAAAAACGGCCACATGGGCAAAACACGGGCGCCCGGGTGAAAAACGCGCGCCCGGGCGAAAAAATGAGCCCTGGGCAAAAACGGCCGTCCGGGAGAACAATAGCCGTCGGGCGAAAAATGCGCGTCCGAGCAAAAAATGTGCATCTGGGCGAAAAACAGCCGCCCGAGAGAAAAACGGTCGCACGGTCGAAAAACGCGCGCCAAAGCAAAAAAGCGCGCGCCCGGGTGAGAAACGCGCACCCAAGGCAAAAACGGTCGTCCGGGAGAACAATAGTTGCTCGGCCGAAAAACGCGCTTCCGGGCGAAAAAACAGCCGCCAGGGCGAAAAACATCCGCACGGTCGAAAAACGCGCGACCGGGCAAAAAAATTGCGCCCGGGCGAAAAACGCGCGTCCGGGCGAAAAATGGCCATCAGGGCGAAAAACAGCCGCACGGGCGAAAAATGGCCGCAAGTGGGAAAACGCGCGCACGGGTGAAAATCCTCCTCCCAGGAGAAAAACCGCCGCGCGGGCGAACAACGTCCACCCGGGCGAAAAATGACTGCCCGGGCGAAAAACGCGCGCCCGAGCGAAATACGGCCGACCGGGTGAAAAACCAGCGCTCGGGCGAAAAACGCGTGCCCGGGCAAAAAAAGGCCTCCCGGGCGAAAAAACGGCCGCTCGGGCGAAAAACGACCACTCGGGTGAAAAACGCTCGCCCGAGCAAAAAATGGCCTCGCGGGCGAAAAATGGTCGTGTGGGTGAAAAACGTGCGCCCGAGCAAAAATACGGCCGCCCGGGCGAAAAATATCCGCTCGGGAGAAAAAATGCGCGCCCGGGCAAAAATAACGAGAGCCCGGGCGAAAATAACGAGAGCCCGGGCGAAAAATGGCCGCACGGGCGAAAAATGAGTGCACGGCCGAAAACGAGTGCCCGACCGAAAATGCGCGCTCAGACGAAAATACTGGAGTGGTTTGCAACAAGGTGGAATTAATAAAAGAAAAAAAAGCTAAAAACAGTAAAAGCGGTTTTTAGAAAGCTATGTTGGACTGGCTTCTCAAAAAGCCTTTAAACCAGCTTATTTGAAGAAGCTGGGCTAAAGAGATGTCCCAAACAGTTAAAAAACAGCTCTGGCGGTTGGAAAATAAATTTTCCATCCGCCAGAGCTGTCCCAAACAGAGCCTAAGGCATGACCAATCCAACTTTACTTATGTTCAAATCCAAAATGTTATCCGCATAGAGGAGGAACATAAGTCTAAAAGTTCAAACAAAAACCAAGACCATGCACCTAAAGTAAATTTAATGAATCTCATGGCAACCATTCCTCTCACCATCATTTCAAAGGCGAGGGCAAGATCCATAAGAAACATTTCCGTCCAGGTTCCCGAAATCAGAAACCTAATCATCCTAAGCCTGCTCCTTCAAACCAAAACCTAGGCAAAGGGAAATAGTGCTTCATCTGCGACCGCACAAATCATTTGTCCACCAATTGCTTCTACAAGAAGACAGAACCCGTGATTGGCAAGTCTTGTGGTGATAAGCCTCAGGCCAACATTGTCCAAGCACCGGATCAACTTATCTTCAAATTAGATTATTCTCCTAGTCTTCTTCTCACTTGTTCATCAGATTGGTGGCTTAATTCTGGAGCAAATGATTATACTTGTTTTGATCGTTCTTGTTTTGCCACCTTTCAGGACATCAGTGGAGGAAGCGTAATACTAGGAGATGCGTCTTCGGCACAAATTCTTGGTCGCGGACGAGTGGATCTTAGGTTGACATTCGGGAAGGCACTAGCCTTTGCACGATATGTTTTGTGCGTCGAGAGTTAGGAAGAATCTAATGAGCGGATCATTGCTGGTAAAGAAAGGATATAAAATTGTTTTAGAATCAATAAAGTTATAATAACATTAAATGATGTATTTATTAATAAATAATATATTTGTGATGGTTTATTTAAATTAAATGTTGTTGATTTAGAAGTTAATCAAATTTCATCTTCTATAGTTCCAAGTTCATCTTCTATTTTTTGGCATGCTAGATTAGAACATGTAAATTCAGATTGTATTAAATTCAGATTGTATGAAAAAAATAATGTCTTTAAATTTAATTCTTAAATTTAATATTGCACCAAGTGCTAGATGTGAAATATGTGTGCAATCTAAGTTTTCTAAAAAATCATTTAAATCAATTGAAAGAACTTCAAAACCTTTATAGTTAATTCACTCGGATGTGTGTGACTCAAACCGTCAACCTACTAGAGGTGGAAATAAATATTTTGTAATTTTTATTGATAATTTCACTAAATATTGTTACATATATTTATTAAAAACTAAAGATAAAGTATTTTCATACTTTAAGATTTTCAAAGTTGAAGTAGAAAATCAATTAGGATCATCAATTAAAATTCTTAGATCCGACCGAGGTGGAGAATACACTTCCAATGAACTAACCCAATTTTGTCAAGAACATGAGACTATTCATCAAGTGACTGCTTCATATTCTCCTCAATCAAATGGTGTGGCTGAACGCAAAAATCGGACCTTGATGAACATGATCAATGTCATGTTAGCCGAGTCCGGTGCTCCAGAAAATCTTTGGGGAGAAGCGTTGCTCGCTTCCTCTTTCATCCTAAATAGGATTCCTTCTACAAATAATGATAAAACCCCTTTTGAATTATTTAAATTAAGGAAACATAATCTTCAAATTCTTCGAGTGTGGGGATGTTTGGCTTAAGGTAGCAATCCCTGAACCTAAAAGAAAGAAAATAGGACATAAAACATTAGACTTTATTTTTATAGGTTATGCTTCCGATAGTAGTGCTAATAGGTTTCTTATTATCAAATCTCTAATTAGTGAAATATCAAATAACACTATTATAGAAGCTAGAGATGTCGTTTATTTTGAAGATAAATTCTCATAAATTAGACAACTCATCTCAACCGTTTTCTAGCTCAATTCAGCCTTCCTCTGATATAGATCCATTGGAAATTGATGAACCTAGAAGAAGCAAAAGAGTTAGAACCGAAAGAACTTTTGGAGAGGACTACTTCACCTATCTAATTGAAGGAGATCCTAATTCATATGAGTAAGCTATAACCTCATTTGATTGTCCCTTTTGGAAAGAAGCTATAAATTCAGAAATTAATTATATTCTAGAAAATAAAACTTGGATTCTAACCGATCTTCCTTCCGATGCCAAAGTCATAGGTTGTAGATGATTTTTAGGAAGAAATTAAATCCGGACGGTTCCATAGAAAAATATAAGACTCGCCCTGTTGCTAAAGGCTATGCGCAAAAACAAAGGATAGATTATTTGGATACCTATGCCCCCGTAGCTAGGATTACATCATTTCGCATTCTAGTAGCCTTAGCATCGATTCATGAATTAATTATTCATCAAATGGACGTTAAAATTGTTTTCTTACATTGAGACTTAGATGAAGAAGTATATATGACTCAACTCAAATATTTTATAGTTAAAAGTCAAGAAACCAAAGTAAACTTGTTAAATCTCTTTATGGACTAAAACAAACTCCTAAGTAATGACACCAAAAATTTAATTATGTAGTATTATCTTTTGGTTTTATATCTAATGAATATGATTAATGCATTTATGCAAAACAAAAAGGAAATAAATCTGTTATATTATGTCTCTATGTAGATGACGTTTTAATTTTTAGAAGTTCAGTTAAAATTATTAAAAAAAATTATCATCCAAATTTGATATGAAAGATTTGGGAGAAGCTAATGTCATTTTAGGAATGAAGCTAGCAAAAATCGATTCAAGTGTGTCATTGTCTCTTTCTCATTCGATCGAGAAAATGCTTCATAAATTTAATTTATATGATTATGTGTCCGCTTCCACTCCTTATAACGCTAGCATTAAACTATGTAAAAATATTGGTGAACCTGTTGACCAACGTAGATATACACAAATGATAGGGTCATTATTTTACATTGTTAATCGCTCTAGGCCCGATATTTCATATGATATAAGCAGGCTTAATAGATATACTAGTAATCCAAGTGATGACCATTGGATAGCGTTAACTAGAATTTTTAAATACCTTCGCGGAACTATTAGTTATAGTTTAGTATATACGGGATTTCCCGAAGTACTTGAAGGTTATTCAGATGTCAATTGGGTAACAGATTCTTTAGACGTTAAGTCTACAACAGGTTATATTTTCCTCCTTGGAGGAGCCGTTATTTCATGGGCTTCTACAAAACAAACTGTGATTTTAAGAAACACCATGGAATCAGAGCTTATAGTTTTAGACACTACATGTGTCGAAGCCGAATGGCTTAAAATTTTACTTTCTAAAATTTCTTTAGTTGGAAAATCAATACCTGTTATTTCTTTGCATTGTGATAATAAATCTGTATTAATTTAACTGCTTCAAATAGTACTAATGCTAAAATGAATAACTTTGTGAGAATCGGGTACAAGTCTGTGGAGCAAAGAAGAAAAGAAGTGATATCATTCAAATATGTAAAGTCAGAATTGAATCTGGCTGATAATCTTACCAAGGGATTGTCCCGAATATAGATTTTTTGGTCATCGAGGGGAATGGGGTTTAAGCTCATATGATTTGCTGCCAACGGTGGATACTCAACTCATGTGATTGGAGATCCCATGAATTAGATTCAATGTGATAGAAACGAAGTCGTTGATGTAGCGTAGTTGTGAGCACAAATTTAAAGGTTGAGAAAACTTTCTCCCCATTCCTATGATGTTATGCTCTACGTAACAGTTTAGGATGAACTTAAAGTTCTTATTGGTTGTTAAAGGCATATATCTTTGCAAGATATTAGTCACGAAATATCTCTTGAAGCACCACCTATGTGGGGGTAGTCATGAGACCGTGACTTTGGGATCCGGGCTAAAACCTAATAACCTCATGAAAAATCAAGGAATGTGCGTGGTCATTAACGCGCTCACCGTCATAACAAGATGAACAACCAATCTTTTGTGTGTTTATCTAATTTACCGGTTAAAAACTTATAATTCAAAGCATCTGGCATATTATACTCTTTGGTAGAGGAAATAAGTACTAAGTATATGTTCAAAATAATCATTCCACATATAGCCATTCTATTAAATACAACTTGATGAAGCAAATTTGTATTTGATTTTATTTATCATTATAAATATCATAATTTATGAAGTTCGCATTTTGGTTTTTAACTTTTGTGGGGAATTGTTAGAAATATTGTTACAAAACATTTAATTTATAATGTTTCTGGAGCCTTGTTTGGTGTTTGATGTTGAGTTTCTTATACTTGATGAAAAGCTACAAAACCAAATGGAGGAAATCCAAATTATTTGGAGGGAAACCTTTCATAAAAAAAAGGATGAACCTTTAGTCTCATCATCCTTATCTCCTCTCATGTTTGTGAGTATATACAGAAAAACACTCATTCTTATTTGTTCAAAGGAACATAAGGAGAAACTATGAACCACGCGCGTGCGCACCGGACCGGATCCGGATTTCGGATTTGGGATTTGGGATTTTGGGAATAATTGAATTGAATTGTATTTTTTGTACAAAATAATTTTGGTTTTTTGAACCACCTGATTTTAGTCAACCCGGCTTGTTTTGATAAAAATATTGAAGTCCAAGCTGCTTCGAATAGAAGTCCAAGCTGCTTTAAATAGAAGCCCAAGCTACTTCGAATAAAAGTCCAAGCAGCTTCGAATAAAAGTCCAAGCAACTTGGACTTGCGTCAATATGAAATCGACGCATCTTTTTCTCGACTCGACTTGCGTCGATAATACCTCGACGTAATGTCGAGTGGCGTCGATATGATTTTGACGCGTCGACAAGGTCTCGACGCAACGTTGAGTAGCCTCGATACGATCTCGACGCAATGTCGATATGAATTCGACGCAACCTCTGTCGTTTTGCGTTTCTCTTCGCAATTATTAAGCGTAATTTTCTAACCGCTTGTTTTATGCGTTTTCTCGTCATTATTATCATACGTTGGAAATCCAACATTTCTCTGCACGATTACAGAATTACTAATTATAACCGTTGTTATTATTGCGTGATTAATTTCTTACCGTTTTACGACACTCCTATTTCTTACGAGATTTTCTAATTCATTTCAAAAGAACCTCTCTGAGAAAAATCTGCACTCATCTCTCTTGTTCTTACTACATTTTTCGCTATTCTGCTTTCTTGACATTTGTTTCATCAAGTGGAAGTTCGGGTGCTCTGTGCTTCTTTGGTGTCCGCGCATATCGGAGTTTTCGGGATCAAGTCGGGTGTTGTACCTTGGAGGAGTGAGCATCGGTGGAAAACCATATCGGAGGGTGGTGCAACTTCTTTAGGGCAATGACCACACGCCTTACCGAGGCTTGATTCTAAACCATATATATATATATATATTGTTTTCTGATTTCATTTATATCTCACCCCTCTGTTTTAAACTTTTGTCAAAATCTTGTTTTTACAAATCTGAAGTTTTTTATTATAATCATGTTAATATTAATTTAGGAATATATGAAAAATGTTCCAACAATTAGTTAGTCACTGTAGTTATTGTGCAGAAATTAATTATCAGAATACAAAATCTGAACAAAGAGAGTTGTGAGATTATGATCTTTTAAAAGATACTATGCCTTGAAAGTCAATCCTACATAACCAAAAAAACAGGCGTTGAAGCATCTGGCAAATCTTTTTGTTCAAATACTTCTGTTTTTTGTTAAAACAAACTTCGTATCCACCCAAATATCAGTGAAAACACTTTTTTGAATTATACATTTCATACAAGCATGAGCATAAAACTAAGCAGATGGATAGAGACTTACATTCAGAAAGCACAACAAAGAACCTCCGAGTGAACCTCCAACAGCCAAAAGCGCCAAAAATCGGAAATCAAATATCAGCTGATTAGCAAAAGAAGAGGCACAAGCAATTGTAGTGTTAGTAATATTTAGTATTTGAACAAAAAGAAGTATCAGAACAAATAAGAAAAAGAATACATGCAACATATCCTATATTATTCAAATTCAGAAGTCAAAAACTGCCCGCACGTAAGTTGTGTGTGTGTTGGGGGGATATGATTTGTCAAACATGAAAAAGCGTCAAGTTTTTAATGAAAAGAAAAACAAGACAAACAAAATGACAGTTTGAAGATGTTCCAAAGTGTCTTAACACCACATGATGGTTTTTCAAAAAGTGTGTGCTTAATATATCAGGGAAATTACTCCCTATAAAATCTACTTGAGATTGTTAATGCTAATCTTAACTATAATGAACCAGTCAATTCAAATGAGTAGATTAAGCACTTTCAAAGAGAAATAGCGAGACACTCACTTTTATCAGTTTGCACCTAAAGGTAACAATAATGCCCCTAAAAGCATCACAAAAGACACTATATTGGTGAAACCAACCTCTCTAAAGTCCCTAGAGTACTGGGGTAAAGTATCCATAAGAGGAGCTCTTTCAGCATTTAGCAACCTTCCAAAGCTCCCTAAGATGGCAAGAGAAGTATCTTTTCAAGTAAGGCCATATATCTAGCTTGTAATTTACCTTGATATATCTCTCATTCAAAAACCTTAGTGACAGTTGTTTCAGAGGATTAGAATCTTGTAGTGAAAAAACTGTGCAAAAGCAACCTCTTGCACTGTGACTTTGTATGCCCGGAGTAGAGATTCCAATATAAAAGAACTCAAAATTTTGTCTAAAGATCCAGTCATCCATAAACCATTATTTTACTCCATATCCATTGCTCATAATCAAAGTTTTCCGCCAATTTCTAGCTAAACTTCAGGGATAAAAATCGATTGCAATTCATGGACGAGATCTGGAGGCCTAAGCTAACAAGGCGCGATTATGAATTTCACATAGCCATGGATCTGCAAATTTTCGAATATTTGCTTACTTTTTCAATGGTGGATTCAGCAGAAGGAGTAACTCGGACAGCCGGGCTGCCACCGCTGTCGGAAGCAAGCTTGTAGCCAAGCCGCTCTTCTCCATGATTTGTAGCATCAAGAAAGCGGTCTCCTGCAGATTGAATGGTGGTAGAAGAAAAGGAGGGAGAATCGATTGTGCCTTCACTGGGTAGATGAGGAGAGGACGACGAGGAACGAAGACAAATGGTGGGAACTCGACGAACCCCGCGAGGATTCAAAAGAAGGCGGCGAGATGGCATGTGAGTTGAAAAAGGGTAACAGACTAGCAGGATTCCGAGCGACGCCGCCATGGAGCCGGCTCTCGAAGCTCACCGAAGCCGAAGAAGATAATGAGAAGACGTTGGCTGCCAGGGGTCGAATGCAAATCGGTTTTGGCTAACTGTAAATCATTAAAATTTGTGTTTTTTGAAAATATGTTTTATAGGTGTATTTTTATTTCAACATCAAAGTTGTAGATCTCGTCGAGATCTACAACTTTCGTGTTGAATATTTTGCCTAAAAATGCACATATAAGACGTATTTTCAAAATAGGCGAGACTATTGTGAAATGTTTCGCGCATTTTGAAAATGCGTCTTATAGGTGCATTTTTAGGTAAAATATGGCATATTTTCAAAAAACGCGAGTTTTGATGGTTTGCACGTAGCCAAAACCGGTTTGCACATAACATTAGTCAAAAAAAATAGGGATGGAGCAAAGCGAGAGGGACTGAAAAGAGAAGAAAAAAAAAGTGACCCACGTTCCAGCGTGCATTATGCCAGCGGGTCCCTGATTTAGTCACCCTTCTCAAAGAAATTGGATGAAAGAAAAGACGGAGCATCGCTATGCGACCCAAAGGATGTGATAGATAGGCGAAGAGTCATCTAATCTAAACTAAAGTAGCGAAGGCGAGCGATAGCGATATGAATAGGTCAATTATCTTTCGCTTCGCGCCTCCCACCGTTCACGACATCCCTTGCTTCTCGCTGCGTGCACGGGTGAAATTCAAGTTGTATGGTGTAGATTCTTCGTGAAAATATGGGCGGATTTTTAAATTTTAAGTATGATTGGATTTTTGATCAATCATGTTTAAAAAATCGTGCTTTCAGAAAAAGGACGGCTTGAATTTCACCTACACCGTAAATCATGGTAGATCATGGTGCGCTACACGTACGAAAAAATTACTCATGTTTGGAATACCGATGTCATTGTTAAAGAGAGACGTTCTAAAGAGATATTTTAAATTGTATTTTTAAAACTAAGAAAAATGTTGTTAGAAATTTTAATCTTAAAGCAATTATTTCATAATGTTTTAATGAAGTTTAATGGTGTTTGGGCTTCAAATTTATTAATAGGAAAAGTTCAAAATCAAATGAAGAGAATCAAAATATTACGAGGAAAATCTTTTCAAGAAAGTTGATGAACATTTAGTCTCATCTTGCCTTTATAACTTAAAGATATTAGTATATAAAAATTTCACCTACTTTCATTTGTTCAAAGGAACATAAAGAGAATCTATATATCACACACGCGCGTATATCAGGAATAATTGAATTGTATTTTTTGTACAAAATAGTTACGTCATTTTGAAAAATTTTAAATTTCATTCATGCGTCGACTTCTCTTCGTGCGTCGACTTATTCCGCATTTTACCGTCTGTCGACTACTAGTCAGCATACGACTTCTGTACGTTGAGTTCTCATTCGTACGTCGACCTCTACACTATTCGCAGACCACGTGCGTGTAAATTTATGCACGGGTATTCTCTAAGCGGTTGACGTGGTTCTCCTCATTTAATATTTAAGTTGTAAATATAATTTACGTATTATAACTGTTGTGAATTAAATACGAGATTAATACTTACGGTTTTCATGGGACTCCTATCTTGGAGATTTTTTAGAACGATTATGCACTAACTTTTCACAATCTCTCTCATTTTTATCGTGCTCTAAGTTCTTGCGGTTTTTGCTTTCTTGATGTTTGCTTCATCAAGTGAGAGTTTGGCTGTTTTTTGCTTCTTCGGTGTCCACGCACATCGGAGTTTTCAGGATCTAGCTAGGTGTTGTACCTTGGAGAAGTAAGCATCGGATAAAAGTCTTGTTGGAGGGTGATGCAACTTCTTTAGGGTAGTGATCACACGTCTTACCTAGGCTCGATTCTAAATCAATATTTTTATGCATTATTTCATTTCTTGATCTATCTTCTTACAAGTTTTATTCTTAATCTTATTTTTTTTTCAAGAAATGATATTATAGTATAAATTGTTTTCAAAATGAAAAATTATATATTAGTTTGATAATATAGTAAAAATATTCCTATAATATAAATATGTTTTAGTTTCACATTATCTAATCTCTTGCGAAAGAGCCGTGTTGGACAATCATCCCACAAACCGCCTAATACCTATGAAAACTCGTCATTGGGTATTCTTTGGGAAGTTCAAGAATAACAAGATAATAAAATCAAATAATAAAAATGATTTTGTCTATTTTCATTTTAATTAGTACTGCAATTTATTTTAAATTCCAGTAATCACAAATGGCATCTAGATTTGATGACTCCGTTAAGATCAAACCCGAAAAGTTTAATGGAAATGAATTTCATTATTGGCAAGCACAAGTAGAATATTGGCTTAATACCTTAGGTCTTTTATCTGTCATTTTTTATCCTCCTATAGAAATCTCAGACACCAATGGTGTCGCAACTACATTTGTTTTATCTCTTCCAACGTTTTCTTCTTCTAGTGCGAACACCACTAGAACATATGTTATATGTACCCCTTGTAGAGATCCGGTATATATAGAATATCACTGTCTCCACCGCATACTTAGCGCTCTTTCTGACAGTTTTTACATTATTTTCCTCCAATATCGTACGACTACGGACTTGTGTTATGCTCTTGAAGCACGTTATAACCTTAATAATGCAAATATAGAACGTTATAATGTTTCCAACCTCTATAAATTCAAAATTGATGCTTCCAAGTTTATCAATTCTCAACTCCATAATCTAGATGAGATGTTATCTAAGATCTAAGTCGATGACTCAATCCTACCCGAAAATTATTTATTAGCATGTCTTATAGATTCCCTTTTGGATTCATGGTCTGGCTTTAGCACTAAAACGTAAGTATAGCAAATTCTAAAAGCCCCTAAAGGCCATGCCCCTAAAGTCAATCTCACTAAATCTCATGACAATCATCCCTCTCACAATCACTTCAAACTCAAGGGTAAGAAACATAAGAAACCTTTCCATCAAGGTTCCCACCATCAGAAACTCAATCATCCCAAACCTGGTCCTTCCAATCAAAATCCAGGTAAAGGAAAATGGTGCTTTATCTACGACCAAATAAATCATATGTCTACCAACTGCTTCTACAAGAAGTCAGAACATGTGACTAGCAAACCCCATGCGGTCAAGCCTTAGGCCAACTTAATCCAAGCATGAGATCAACATATCTTCTGGTTAGATTATACTCCTAGACTTCTTATCACTAGTTCATCATATTGGTTGCTTGATTTCATAGTAAATGTTCATACTTGTTTTGATCGTTCTTGCTTTGCCACCTTTCAGGACATTAGTGAAGGAAGTGTGATCTTAGGAGATGCTTCTTTGGCATAGAAACTTGGACACGGGCTAGTGGATCTTAGGTTGACATTCAGGAAGACAGTAGTCTTGCATGATGTGATTTATGTGTCGAGAGTTAGGAAGAACCTAGTGCGTAGATCTTACAAAACATTGATGGTGTGAAGAATAAATATGTATTATTCAAGAGTCATCATGCTTCATTCAATGATCGTTGAGGGGGCTCTTCATAGGGAGAATAGTTCAGGAAACGGTCATAGAATTTTCACTCAGGGATCTGTGATCGGTCTTCTTTGATCTGGATTCAACCGTCAGTGATCGCTAAGCGAGGTCAGCGGACATCGGTCAACGATCATTGATCGTTGAACTAATTTCTTTAGGTCTTCAGTTTGCTTAGAGTTCGGTCATCGGTCAACAAACAACAGTCAGTGATCGCAGGTCGCCGAGTTAGTTTCTTCAGGCTTCAATCTGTGAGCTTTGAAGTTGTCGATCAACGATCAGCTGCCGCAGATCGTTGATCTAGCTTCACCAGTCTTCAATCTATGAGCTTCCTGGTTACCACACAGTGGTCGGTAGTCAAGGATCATTGATCGTTGAGCTTCCTTGATATCAACGATCGCTGAGTGACTCGATCACCAATCCATGATTGTCGGTTAACGAGTTTTTTTTGCCGAGATTCTTTTATGAGTTCTTTTTCTTATTTTGCTTAATTTCAAGAAACTTATAGAGATTAAATTATCATCTTCATATAACATTTTGAGAAGTTTCCACATCACCAACTATTAGTATCATATCATTAAACCTAAAGAGATTTTTCCCAATAATATTAGAATTCAATTGAAGTGTGGAATAGAACAGAGGAAAAAGTTTTCTCATTCATGCTACTTTGATTCTAACAAAGATGGAATTTATAGGGCTGAAAAAAACAATTCTATAGAAGGCTTTTATTACAGGCTGGACCATTACAAAATCTTGTACTCATTACACTTTTGTAAAAACTTTATCTTACACATTATATTTTATTTTTGCAGATCGAGTAGAGCACTGGAATTCTTCCCTTGACGGCTCTGTTTCAGACGCTTTCTAGAGCAACTGTTGATTATCACTTTCCCTTATCTTCCACTATCTTATCGGTTATGACTGCCTGAATTCATATTCCTACTTTTCCCTTTCCGACCACACATTTATGGAAGAATTGGAAAGCCTCGGAGCATTTTGGGTTCAGATAACCCACAACGTCACACCCCGTGGCAAGAAAATGATGGAATGTTAAACATTTTTTGTTTGGGATGTTATAAATTTAGGCAACATGGACCAAAATCATATAGATGAAAAGATTAGGGATCTAATGTTATGTTGCTTTATTTTTCAAACCTCCACCATCCACATGATCCACGTGATGATAAAAAAATGAAATGGAAGAAGGCAAATGTGGACCAATCCCAATGACAACTCATGTGATGAATGATAATATTTTATTATTTCTTTGTTTTATAAAAAGGTGGCAGCTCTCTGGAAGTAAATGAGCACCAACCAGCTAACCGAGGAGTGAAACTGAAGCTACCCTTGATCCCGAGGCCAAGGGAGGCTGAGGGCCGCAGCTGGCGCCGGAGGGCTTCGATGAACGTCGGAGCATGTCGGCGGGAGCAGCCCGTGGATGCTGGTACGATGAGGAGGCGGTGGGTTTGCAATAAGTGCGATAAGACAGCGGTGGGCTGCAATGAGTGTGGCAAGGCTGCGACAGGTTGCAATGAGTGCGGCAAGGTTGTTGCAGGCTGGAGCGGGTGTGATGAGTTCATAGTTGGCGGAGACACGGTGGCAAGCTGCATAGATGCAACAAGGCCAAGTATCGGTGGAGTGCTTCTCCGGTGGTGGTGGGTTGTCTAACGACGACGAAGGTTCGTTCTGTCACGAACCTTGTGCGTCCGTTGTATGTGCTAGCGGATTGCATTCAAGATTGTTCTATCTCTCGTGGATCGAGCGAGTCCAACTTCTCCGCTTCGTTTTCTATATCGGGCGTTGATATACTTCTTCGTATATTGAATATTGCAGTTATATATTTTATATATGTGGTGCACGTGGTTTAGAATTTTTGTGCGCTTCTTGTGTCACCCTGTATTAATTTGGTTGCGCATGATGGATATATTCCGCGTTTATCCCCAGCAAGTGGTATCAGAGGTAGGTTCTGTAGGCGACTGATTGAACATTCAGGAAAGGTTTGGTTGTGGTGGGTGACGACTAGGTCTGCTCCCCATCCTTTCAAATTCAACCTTTGAATTAATCAGGTCTCCTATTAATGCCAGAGGACGACCATAATAGAGAAGAACATGAATCGGAACATTTTTTAGTGAAGAAGTTCAACGGCAATGGTGAGTTTGACCTATGACAGGTACATATATGTCCATGAGAAAGTAATGATGCTTGCTGATATGTTATAAACAATCTGTGGGAACACTAAAATATGTTCAGTAGTTTTCTGTGTCAGTTAAACAAATTGGCGCAGATACGGAGGAAGACGCGAAGACCCTATAACTTCTTACCTCGCTCACAAGACTTACCGGTCTTGGTGATAAAGCTCTTGTATGAGAAGGATACAATGGAGCTTGAGGAGGTCATGATCACGGTGTTATCTAGACAGATGTCAAAGAGACCTACTCCTGGGGGTGGTTGTTGTAAGATCTCTTTTCTCAAAACCCGATCGGGTACATGAAAACTCGAACCTCTCCCGCATCGCACGGTTGAGGTGGATTTTCGCCTAGAATCGCTGCCTTGCGGTGTCACCAACACTCGGGTTGGCTAACCCCGCTCAGCACCGACTCTGCTAGCTATACGATCATAAGTAAATATATGTCAAAGTAAGTACAGAATTAAAGGCATGTCCACATGTCACAACATCATATAGATATATAATGAAACAGAAATATTCAAAAAGAGACAGTACAAGCAAAATGGGCTTAAGCCCGATACATATCCAAAATGAGTACTCTCTCTCTCTACAACATGCGAAAACTACAAACTCTCAAAACTGAAACCTAACTGTCTAGTCATCAACCTGTGGCGTCGTGGTAGTACTCTGCATCCGCTGCTTAGGTCCTGCCATCTCGTCCAGCTGCGCGCGGGACAACTCCATCTCCTCTGACTCATGCGGTCACAACCGACCGTTAGTCATAAAGACTAAGTCGTTTTGTCCTCGCCTCCCTCCACAACTCCTAGGAATCGAGCGGGGGGAAGAAGCGGAGGACAACAAGGGGTAAACAAGGAAAGAAGTGACATGGCACTAATCTAGCAAGTATAGGAAAAGCAGTAAAACTAGCTAGCAGTATAGTGCAAATAAATGACAGTAAAGTAGAGCATGAAGTAAACCAGTAATAAAAATGCGGTGCAGTAAGTAAAACTAATCTACCATCGCAGATTCGTACCTTAACTTATATGAACGCCCATACGACATATAAGTTAAGATGTCCAGGTAACCCATCATATAAAAGAGCCCATACTAATTTATATGATGGGGGTATGCTAATGCGTAAGTTATGCTATGTTATGCTTATGATGATTTAATGTGTTTATGCAATGTGACTCACCCACACGACTCTATGCGCACAGACCTTTATAATATCTCTGATTATACTTTTTTAGTTAGAAATAGTAATGGTGACAGTTATTCTGTATATTTTGATATTGAAAATCAGATTTTTGATATGGATAATGCTAGTTCTTTTTTGAGTGAACTAGATATTTTTTTTTTTAGTTTTTTAAAAAATAATAAGAGTGGCAATTTCTACTACTATTATTCTATGGATGATACTCAATCTAATCGGAATAATCCCATTTATAGTTTCATTGAAACTTATCTTCGTTTTGAAATTGAAATCTGTCTTAATAGTGACATTTACAGCGGTATCGAAAATTACATTACTAATTTCATTTGTGTGGAAAGTATAAGTAGCATTGAAGGTGAAAATTTTGTTAGAAAGGAAGCCAACCTTTCGGGTACCGACCGTCGTGGCTCACGGTGGCTGTGGATCGGGCACTCCACATCCTAGGCGGGTATGCTCACTATCAAGCCTAGACCTCACGTACGCCTCAACGCTAAGAACACAACAACGGAGCTCCTGCGTACTTTTGCTGGAATCCACCAGACTTTAAGGTCGGGGTGGGTTATTAGGGATTGTCCTCCAGACCGCGGTACTCAAACTTACCGGCCCTCTAAACCTCACCTCACCTGAGTCAACGTACTACCGTTGGTGACACGACTAGCCTAGTACCGAAGACTCGCCACTATTTGCATAAGAAACAGGTGTTATTAAGTCCACCCGAGCCTCCGGCTCAGGGACTAACACACAAGCTGATCCAACCCATCTCCTCGAGGGAAATCCATACTAGTTTGCTGACCTAATTAGGCTACTCTTACCTACAATTTAGTTAGTATTATATTTAGGGTGAATCTTGGACTTCCCACGGTATACCCCGTAAAGGGGCCCCAACAGTACTTAGGCGTGCAAAAAAAGCCTGAGCCTGGTTGCCCGGCCCGGGTCTGCCCGGGTCTGAGCCCGGTTAGGCCCGGGCCAGGCCCAGGCCAGGCGTAAGGGGGCTCACCAGGCCCCCTTATTTGACCAGAGCACGGCCTGGTGCCCGGCCCGGGCCAGGCCTAGGCCCTGCAGGCCCAAGGCCTGGTTATAATTTGTTGGGGCCATGCCCCAACATTTAATGTTGGGGCAAGGCCCCAACATATTGGCAACAAGAGCTGCCATTTTAAAATGGCAGCTCCTGCTGCCATTTTAAATGGCAGCTCCTGCTGCCATTTTAATTGGCAGCAAGAGCTGCCATTTTAAATGGCAGCTCCTGCTGCCATTTGGAACCTAACTAGGTGCCAAATGGCAGCTAGCTATTAACATTGGGGCCTGCTTGGGCCCGATTTTGTGGGCTCAGCAGGCCCCTGATTTTGTAAGGGCCTGGGCCCGGTCTGGGCTCGATTTGAGTTGGGCCTGGTAGCAAAAAAGCCCGGGCCCCTAGGGTCCGGGCCCGGCGTGGGCCCGACAGGCCTTACCCCACCATCCTCTTTCTCAAGACAATTACTTTAGTTGGTGATTAACCTTTAGTTCACCCCTCATTATTTCATATAATTAAAGTAACTTAGCTCAACACTCGTCCCACCCAATTGGGTTGGACGTACCTCTACCCTCATGCACCAACCCTAGCACCATCTCACTGCTAACCCTAGGTTTGGCCCTCTTTGAATCATTATATGCTATAACACAAATACTGAATGGCCATAACTTCTAATCACTACTTAGGGGTCTGAATTGTCTAAAATTCAAAATTCTGTTTTTACTAATCGCAGACCACTAGGTTGAACTAACCTCAAACCTCAAAAGAAGATCCTTCTAAAACCTCATCACCAGAGTCTGGTATAATTATACTAGGCTCCCACTGACCTTAATAAGGTATGTTCCAATTTCCATAATTTTCCATATTAATTTGGTATTTATTATTATTTAAGGTAGTTAAAGTCTTAGGTCAAATTACACATGATTTATCCTCAAAATACTTCTACATGCTACATGAAAATTATCAGTAAGGTAATATTCCATATCAAGGTGTTTACTGAGTTTCATGACCCTAGGATGCCATGTGGCCTACTAAATCATCATAGTTATATAATTACCAAAATGCCACTATAATTAGGAAAAATAATATTTCACATCTGAAAATTCTAGAAAAATTACCAAGTGTCCAAATGTGGGTCTAGAGTCCTCTTCCAAATGATTGTATCATTATCATATGATTTGACATTTTAAAATGATTTAACATCCAAATGCTGTAAATACCAATTTCTACATGATGTATATGAATTACAAATCTACAGGCTTCCAAATAATTATCATGGGCATACATCAAAATAAAATGGCAGATAACCAAGTTTCATAATTTTTTCCCCATGATTTGACATTTTTCAAAATTAAATTCCTCTAAGCTAGTAAGCACTTAAAAATTCCTCCACAAGGGATAACACTTCAATAAATCATAATAAAATTACCATAGCCTATTTCATCCCAATTCAGCCACTGCAAAAGTTTCAAAGCCATACAAGGTCATAAGACCATGCATTTTATTTATTTAAGGAAAGAATGACAATTTTATTTATTAAGAGAAAAATACCCAAATGATTCCAAAAATTCCCATTACATTATCTAAGCCATTTTATTCTCTTAGAAACATGTCTACAAAGTTCTGAGCCAATTCAAGGACATTTGGTTCTATGTCCTTCACAAACCCTACTATAGCAACCTTAAGGGTTTACCCTTAGGGTTTTAGGACACACCACCCTAATGACTCCAAATGCTCCATTAGGGGGTGTCTCATGCATTTAAATATCATTACCTACATAATCATCATGATGGGAGGAGGCCAACTCACTCAACTCCTCAAAATGTCCTAAACCCTAATTTGCCTCTTAAGGACCCACATTAGGGTTTCCCATTTCCCATATCAAATCAACTCCAAATGGAGTGAAAATTTAGGCAGACACTACTCATGTACTAAAGAGCATGCCACCAAAATTTGGTATCATTTGGACTTCATATGCTCCAAAAATCAACTTTATTTAAATATCTTAACTACCACAAAAACTATGGGTAAAAGTGCCCATAAAGGGCTGATCGTTGGGCATAAGGTGCCCCTAGGGTATACCTACCCATGGTTAAAATCTCAGCTTCAAAGCTTGAGAGGTTTAGGCTAGGTAATTATTTTAGTGGACTGACCTAGTATAGGACCAGTCCTAGTAAAACAGCTCACCAGGGAGCTGTGGGTCACCAAATGACCTGAACTCAAGCCCTAATGAAAGGTAAGGTCAAGGCCTACAACTTGCATGTTGGGCACTTTTTCTAATTCAGTCATTAAGGGCCCTTAATTAATTTTTGAATTGGCTGGTATATTAAAGGCAGAAAATCCAACACCTTGAATTAAATTATATACATAAATAGAGAGGAGCACGAATCTTAAAGCGGATCCAGCGGCTGCTGGCTCATCTTCCTCTTCCAGCCAACGACTGTGATCGAGCCGATCTGGGTGAGTTTGCGACCAAGTTTTCCGGCGATCCAGCCACCACCACCGCCGGCCAACACCACTGACACCTTCGTGGTGGTCGGGGCTACCATCCACCGGCGACTGGCGGCCGGAGGCGGCGGTTTCTGGCGATCCCAGGCTTCCCATTTCGAGCGGAAAACCATGGATTTAAGGAATGGATTCGGGCTCAATTGAGCCTGATCCTTCTTCGTTTTGTGATAGGAAGCTAGCATGGGGGGAGGGGAGGAGAAACGAACTGTGATTGGGGCGTGGCGGCGGCTCCGGCGGCGGTTCACCATGGTTATGCTTTGCTCCGGCGATCCCGCTCCCAATCTCGATTCTCCAGCTCTAGCCTTGCTCCAAGTGTCATTCCCGACTGCTCTCTCCCTTCTGAAGCTGATGGTGTGGCTGGAATGAGGTGGGGATGCCTCTATAGCTTGATTTGAAATCAAGCTTTCTCGGGTAGCCTCCTTGCTGCCACCCTCCTGCACCTGCTGGCCTCCTGCTTTCCTCTGGGTCAAGCCCAGATCAACAGCAATCAGGGCTGGCCCCTAGGCTGATTGTAGGTGGAGTGTAGAGGGGGGGTTTGCTTTTTGCTTTTCTCTTTTAGCTTTATGCCTTTTTAATCACTTTTTGGTCCCCCCTCTCATTTGATCAATCAAACCTAAGGTTTGAGCTCAGTCCAAGGATGATATGGGCATGTCCTAAGTCCATAAGTGATTGATTAGATGATGGGGGTTGGGTTCCATTCAAATTAGGCTTAGAATTCCCCTTAATGGGCTATGTTGACCATGGTTGACTTTGGTCAACAAGGTGAGTGGGTTGACCCCACTTGGGGGGTCATGGGTCCTTTAACATCACCCAACATTGGTTAGTCCATGGTGGGGCCCCAATTGGTTCAATTTAATCAAAGGGTGTAGATTTGACCAAAATTGGGTAAAGTTTGACTTTGGTCAATTTCATGCAATTGGGTCCCACCCAAGTGCAATTTCCATCCTATTGGTCTCCCTTAGTGGTTAGGGCATCACATGTGAGTTCAATTTGGACAATTGAGGGTCAATTGACCTAGTTGAGGGGCTTAGGGTTAGGTTGGTTTTTGAGCTTTGGTGTGCACTTAGCAATTTCTACCTTAGCCTAAGACCCTTGTGGCCACTCATCTCACCACTATGCCCTAACATTTCCAAAGGGTCTAGTAGGATTGGGGATGTTACAGTTGTAACGCCCCTGATTTTTCAGTAATTATTTAATTCAGTGATGACGTGTTTATGACGTCAGTGCGTTACTTTTAACGTCGAGTTAGCGTCGCATCGTCGTTTGCGCGTTTTCGCGTCCGTTGGGTCAAGTCGACCAAATTATGAGATGACCCGGAATTGAAAAATTTTACGTTAGAAAATTAGATTATTTAATTTTAGAAAGGTTGTCAAAGTTTCGTGGCGTTCCGAGCAATATTAGGGCCTCAGTGATTTTTTCAAAGAATTGTATATTTATCGTTCGCCGTAAACTTCAGAAAATTATATCTCGAGAACAGTACGTTGGATTTTGATTCCGGCTTCTCAATTCAACCTCCCTTTCGTCGACGAAAGAGTTACTGTTATTATTAGCAGGTATATAATTCGTGAATATAAGATTCGTTGAATAGTTTTTAGATAGGGTTAGTTGAATGGTATTATGATTATATATAATAATAATAATATTATTATTATTATATATATTTATTATTATTATTATAATTAATATAATTAATATATATATAAACATCAATTCCTTCTTCCTCTTCCTCTATTCTAACCGAAGAGAGAGCGAGAGGTAAAGGGAGAGAGTTTTTCGACCGCCACTGACGGAGCTCCGGTGGACGAAAATTTCAACCGAGCATAGATTCGGAAAGCCCTCGGAGAGCTTCGCGTTCGTGATGAGTATTTCTCGTTTCTTGGACTTTTCGCGCTAGGATTTTTCGCCCTAAACCCCGTTTGATCGTATTTCTGTAGATCCTTCCTCCTCGTGTCTTCTTTTGGGCCGATCTACGACGAGGAGTTGTTCGGAGGACGATTCCGGCGATTTCAAGGCAAGTGGTGGTTTTTTTCCTCTTCCCCTCTCATTTTTTTATCGCAGTATTAACCTTTACACTACTTTTATCTAATTTTGATTGAGTGTGATGGGCTTGAATCGCGTTCTTGAACGCTTGTTGTCACTAAAATTTCGTTGGCCAAGTCGTTTCGTCTAGGTCCGTCATATATGTGTGTGTGAGTAGTTATCCATTTGTTTGTTTTTCCTACCCGTCGTGTCAAGTTTTTTTTTACTTGTTAACTAGACCGTGTAATTTCGCCAAGGCCCATGATTCGTCTGTCGATTGAGTTTCGTTCGTCGACTGAGTCCTTCGTGTTCGTAGTATAAGTCCTTCGTTTGAGTCCTTGCACCCGTCTTGAGGTGGATCACTCACCGAGTGGGCCTCACTTTAGTCAAATTTGTGCGTCAAGTTTATTCGACGATGTCTAGCCGGTGATTTGACAGAGCACGTCTGCCTTGGTGATTTTCGCGCTTTAAGACTGGTAGTAACTAGTCTAGTTTAGTCGTGCCATTCTCGAGATATAAGTAGTCGATTTGGGGACGTTGATGTTGGTGGATTAAAACTACCGCCACAGTGCCCTGCACTTAAATTGAATATTTTACGGGATTTTACCCGAGTTGGTTTGTTTATTATTTTACTGCTGGTGTGCTGGCAGAGGTATCTCCCACCGCAGTTACTGGATATTTTCTAGTTCGGGTGTATCAGACTATGAGACCACCTTAGCCTTGGGCCTCTTGTGGAGTTTGTTCTGTGGGTGTGCTGGCGGAGGTATTCCCCCCACAGTCACCGGAATTTTACCGGTGTTATTACTAAATAATTTATTTTTGAAATTTTATAATGACATTATGCTCTTATTATAGCCGGGCATTTTAGCCCTAACTTTCTACCGCGCTTGGGTAGTCAGGTACATGTGATTATTCTCGTAGGTGCCTTATGTTGCTTACTTAGCTTTCTTACTGTACTTTCTTTCTGTATAGTCGATCTTGGGTTGGTACCCCTGTTGATCGTTGTTTACTTTTGTTTAGTTTTCTCCCGCCACTTGTAACTTCTTGCTGAGGCGTTCTCTCTTGTGAATGCCTCAGGTTCAGGTAGTAGCAGTCAGTGGAGCTAGAGATGGTATTTTTGACGTTGCAGTAGTAGTTGTGACTGTTTCACCTCACCGCTGTGAGGTAGTTGTTCGTGGTTTTGTTTTTATTATAGTTCAGACATACTTAATTTTGTGGTCTGTGGGTTCGTGTCAGGTTGTTGACACCCACAGAGTGGTGTTGATTTTGGACACTTTGTTAGCTGCTAATTTTTTCTTGCTGCTTTATAGTAGTTTACTTGCTCTCTTGGAGGTTTTATGCTAGGATTGCATGTTAGGTATTTTAAGTATAACAGACTTATATCATTACTTCATAACGCCTTTTCAAAACGAATGTCACTTTATTCTAAAGGTTATAAAAACCACTTTTTGTACTTAAATTAAACCTGGAAGTCTGCATATCATATGATATTATTCGTTTGTCATGCTCATATAGGATAATAAGTAAGTAAAACCAGGTATTTTCCGCTGCGTATTTCTACTTACACCGTTATTCGTGGGTTAGTTGACCCACAGAACCGAGGGACATAGTTAATAAAATGAACTTAAATCATGTTTTTAAATTATAAATTCGTGGATTTTCATGATAAGTAATGGGAGTAGGTTTTTGCCTGAGCGCATACAATTGTCCCCTGCACGGCGTGGCATCACGACGCGTATTTTCTCTTACTCTAACGTATTATTTAATACGGAGAAAATGCGGGTTATGACAGTTGGTATCAGAGCTAGGTTTGTTCGACAAGTTGGTCGAGCGACTAAGTCTGATATAGTTTAGTTGTTTGGTTTCATTGCATACACACACCAATGTGTCATCAGTACGTCTTGGCTGAAGCACGAACACTACACTCATAAGCATGATAAGAAGTATATGTGACATATTATGTAGTATGAGATGCATAATATGTGGTCGTATATGGATCCTCATAGGAGGCAACATGTGACTGTTATGTAATATGAGATGCATAACAATCATCACATGAATGCGCATTAGATTTTTACTTTCGTTGCATGAGATATTATGTAGTATGTGATGCATAATATTTCATGTGTACGTCACTCATAACATGCATTAAGACCTTTATTAGAATGCATAGCACAACATACATTACATAGCATTGCATTAGCACGCATGCCAAGCTAAAGATTTATATGATGACACCCGAACACACATGATTTTAAAGCAAGGGTATAAGAATTTCATGCATTCATAGGATAAGCACAAGTGTCTAAGGGGATGACGGAGTATCATCCCAAGTTTTATGCATAACAACATTTATAAATCCAGAGCAAGTTAGCAGCAAAAGTAAGTGTCTGTTTGTGTATGGTCTGAACTAAATTGGGTTGTCTTAGTGTTAAGCTAGGGTGTTGATGAGTTGTTTATTTGTATTTTCTTTTAGAAATGCCGCAAAAGCGTCCTGCGACGAGGGCGACTCCCCAGTCTGAGGGCGAGTCGTCAGGTGCGTAGAGTGAAGCTGTGATTGAAGGGCTGTGATAGAGCAACGAAGCTCTATCGAGACAGTTGATTGAGATGCAATCTCAGCTTCAGTCGTTGTTGACCGACGCTGTAGGGCAGTAGGCCGTGGTGCAAGACCCTGTTGTGGGTCAAGCTGTACCTGTCCCTCCTGCCCCTCTAGTGCCCCCAGTGTTACTACTGCCAGAGATGAATTTCATCTCGCACTTTCAGCGACTAGGACCTCCCACCTACGACGGGAGAGCCTATTTCATGGCGTTAGACGACTGGATTATCGCTATTGAGGAAATGTTTTCCTATTCTGGGATTTCTGCCGACCAAAAGGTGATGGTCGCCGCGTACCAGCTAAAGGGTCTTGCAAAGAGCTGGTGGATAAGAGAGAAGGAGAACATGACAGGTGGATGTTCATGGGAATCCTTCAAGAAGTTATTGCTGAAGAAATTCCTGCCGTCGGTCGAGCAAGACCGCCTAATGAACAACTTTCTGCATCTGAAGCAGAGGCAACTCACTGTTAGTGAGTATGAAGTCGAATTTAGCAAGTTGAGCCGATTTGCTCCAGATCTAGTCACCTCTGAAGTAGGAAGAGTGAAGCGATTCCTGGGAGGACTTCGCAGCGATATTCAACAATTAGCTTGTGCTTATAGATCAAAGAGCTATGATGAGGCAGTGGAAGCTGCTCTGAAAGTTGAGGTGATTGATAATGCCAAGAATCGAGGTGTTGCGATAAGGAAAGATAAGAGGAAAGGTGTTGATGAAGGAAGTTCCAGGGCATCTGGCCCCGCTTCAAAGAAGAGTGGTGGAGAAGCGTGCAGTTTCTGTGGACGCCCTGGCCACCCCTATGAAAAGTGCTTCAAGAGGATCGGAGCTCAAAAGCAGCAGCGGGTGCTCGCCATTCAGGGCGCATCCAAGGGAGAACTGGTGTGTTCTATCTGTGAGAGGAAGGGTCATGATTCGAGCAGGTGCTGGTTGAAAGACAGAGTCTGCTATCAGTGTGGGCAGAAAGGACACATGAAGTCTGCGTGTCCAAAGAACTAGCTCCCATTGTAGCCCGCTCCGCTTCGGGCCTTGCCGCCACCGCCGCAAAATCTGGGCATCGTAAAGGGAAAGCTGAACGTGATGACGAGGGAGGAAGCTCAGACCTCCACTCAAGTGATATCAGGTTAGATTCTAATCTAACTCTTAGTTTTCAGCTTTTACCCTAGTTATTTCGCTCTTTTAGTTTCATATCCGCTTTTATAGGAGATTTTAAGGTAAAGAACCGTATGAAGCGTGTTCTTTTTGATTCCGGTGCTACCCACTCGTTCGTGGATAGGACTTTCGTAGAGCGTCATCAGTTGAATCTCGATCAAGTTGGTGATTCTTGTAGTGTCAAGTTTCCCTCCGGTGACACGGTAGTGTCGAACCAGGGTATCCAGAGATGTCCTATTCTCTTAGGTGATTTCTTAGCATTCGCTGATTTGAAGATGCTGGACCTAGAAGACTTTGATGTTATTTTAGGCATGGACTGGTTGTCCCGTTATGATGTTGTGATCCAGTGCAAGGTTAAGCGCTTGGACTTCAAGATGGACAACGACCACCCCATGAGTGTGTATGGCTTCCCGCGCCAGGATTCCCCGATTATTTTCGTGGTATGTGCTCGGAAACTTTTAGATTCCGGTTGTTTTGCTTACCTCGTTTCTATTATATAAACTGCTAGTGGTTCGCCGCGTGTCGAGGATATTGCTGTGGTGCGGGAGTTTCCGGATATTTTCCCTGTTAGTCTTCGTAGTCTTCCACCTGAGAGAGATGTGGAGTTTGTTATCGATCTTGAGCATGGTACTCGCCCTATTGTTAAAGCACCGTACCGTATGGCCCCGCTTGAGCTGGAGGAGTTGTGCACTCAGCTCGATGAGTTGCTGCAGTGCGGGTTTATTAGGCCGAGCTCTTCGCCTTGGGGTGCTCCGGTCTTGTTTGTAAAGGAAAAGGATGGATCTATGAGGCTGTGCATCGATTATCGAGAATTGAACAAAGTAATCATCAAGAATAGGTATTCGTTGCCAAGGATAGATGATTTGTTTGATCAGTTGCGTGGTAGCACGATGTTTTCAAAGATTGATCTTCGTTCGGGCTACCACCAGTTAAGAATCTGTGAGTCAGATGTTCCACGGACAGCTTTTTGATCTCGGCATGTGCATTTTGAGTTTTTGGTGATGTCCTTTGGACTGACGAATGCACCCCCTGCCTTCATGGATATGATGAACTGAGTGTTCAAAGATTTCTTGGATCATTTTGTAGTCTTGTTTATAGACGATGTTCTCGTGTATTCTCGGAGCGCCGAAGAGCATGCTCAACATTTGCGTTTGTTTTTGACTACCTTGAGGGAGCATAAGTTATATGCGAAGCTGAGAAAATGTGAGTTTTGGCTACCTCAGGTGTCCTTCCTGGTCCATGTAGTAAGTAAAGATGGAATTTCCGTGGATCCAGAGAAGATTTCTGCTGTTATGAATTGGAAGAGACCTACTACACCCAAGGAGATCAGAAGCTCCATGGGGTTGGCAGGTTATTATAGGAGGTTTGTGGAAGGATTTTCAGTATTGTCTGCCCCGATGACTAAGCTCACGCAGAAGAACACAACATTCGTGTGGAGCGATGAGTGTGAAGGAGCTTTTCAAGAATTAAAGAGAAGATTGTGTAGTGCTCCAGTGTTGATCTTACCCACTGAAGGTATGGAGTATGACGTCTATGTAGATGCATCGCATGTCGGACTCGGTTGTGTCTTGATGCAGGGAGGTAAAGTGATTGCGTATTGATCAAGACAACTGGAAGTTTATGAAAGGAATTACCCTACGCATGATCTGGAATTTGCGGCTGTGATCTACGCTCTGAAGCTTTGGAGACATTACTGTATGGCGCATTGTGCAAGATTTATACAGACCATAAGTGCTTAAAGTACGTCTTCACTCAGAAGGAGTTGAATTTGCGCCAGCGTAGGTGGTTGGAGTATGTCGCGAACTATGAAGTTGATATCTTGTACCATCCGGGCAAGGAAAATGTGGTAGCCAATGCGTTAAGCAGAAAGACCGCGCAGATCTTCAACCTTACCGTGCAGTCATTGGTTGAGGAGTTCCTTTTGATGGACATTTCAGTCGGCAGTAGTGTCGGGCCCTCTTGCTTGGAGGCAGAAGAGCCTTCGTGGATCACCCTCACAAGGTTGCATCAGAAAGAAGACCCTGATCTTCAGCATCTCCGAGGAAGGGCAGAGAAGGGAGAATTGCCTGACTTCTCGATAGACGAAGATGGTACCCTGAAGTACCGAGGTAGATTTTGTATCCCCGCAGTGGGTAATATTCGGGCAAGGATTTGCAATGAAGCACATGGTTCTAGTGTGGCCTACCACCCTGGCTCTTCGAAAATGTATAAAGATTTGAAACAGATCGTGTGGTGGTATGGAATGAAGAATGACATAGCTAAGTTTGTGTCTGAGTGCTTCACCTACAAGCGTGTCAAAGCAGATCACAAAAGGCCTGGTGGCAAGTTGACGTCTTTGGACATACCAAGTTGGAAGTGGGAGAGTATATCGATGGACTTTATTACTGGTTTGCCAAGATCTCCCCGAGGGCATGACTCAGTGTGGGTCATAGTGGATAGACTGACGAAGTGTGCGCACTTCGTACCTTTCAAGATCGGATATTCTATGAAGAAGATAACAGAGTTGTATTTGGATGAGGACATTCATTTGCACGGAGTGCCAGTGAGTATCGTGTCAGATCGAGACTCCAGGTTTATGTCGCGATTCTGGCAGAGCTTGTAGGGAGCTTTGGGCACCGACATCAGGTTTTCAACCGCGTACCATCCGCAGACCAATGGTCAAACGGAGCGAGTTAATCAGATCGTGGAAGATATGATTAGGTGCTACATCTTGGACCACGGTGGAGCTTGGGACGAGCGTCGCAGGCTTATGGAGTTTGCGTATAACAATAGCTTTCAAGAAAGCTTGCAGATGGCCCCGTTTGAGGCTTTGAATGGGAGACACTGTAGAACTCCCTTATTTTGGGCCGAGGTTGGTGAGAAGCCATTGCTAGGTCCGGAAGCCCTTGAAGAGCTGAGTATTGTTGTAACTCATATTCGGGAAAAACTTCGTGTGGCTCAGAAGAGTTATGAGAAGTACGCAAATCAGCGAAGGGTTGAGCTGGAGTTCGCAGTTGGGGACATGGTTTTTCTCAAAGTTTCTCCGATGCCTGGTGTTAGAAGATTTGGAAGGAACCATAAATTGGATCCCCGGTATGTGGGACCCTTCCAAATTATTGAGCACATCAGAGTGTCAGCGTATAGGCTGGTTTTGCCTGCCACCTTCCCTAACGTCCATGATGTGTTTCATGTGAGCCAGTTGCGGAAGTGTGTTCTTAGTGATCGTCACGTCCTTGTCTCGGTGCCCCCGTTGCAGCCCAATCTTTCATATGTTGAAGAACATATTCGTATTTTGGAGACTCATGATCGAGTGTTGCGGAGAAAGACAATCCCCATGGTCAAAATTTTTTGACGGAATCAAGACGTCGAGAGCGCGACGTGGGAGTTGGAGTCAACGATGAGGGAATCTCATCCGCTTCTTTTCTCCTAGTTTTCTGGTAAGTCTTTCGTTGTTAGCGTTTGACTTTTCATGTTGTTTTGGTTTTGAGTTGTGTGTTAAATTTCGGGACGAAACTTCTTTTTAGGAGTGTGACTGTAACGCCCCTGATTTTTCGGTAATTATTTAATTCAGTGATGACGTGTTTATGACGTCAGTGCGTTACTTTTAACGTCGAGTTAGCGGCGCATCGCCGTTTGCGCGCCCGTTTGGGTCAAGTCGACCAAATTATGAGATGACCCGGAATTGAAAATTTTTAAGTTAGGAAATTAGATTATTTAATTTTAGAAAGGTTGTCAAAGTTTCTTGGCGTTCCGAGCAATATTAGGGCCTCGGTGAATTTTTCAAAGAATTGTATATTTATCGTTCGCCGTAAACTTCGGAAAATTATATCTCGAGAACGGTACGTCGGATTTTGATTCCGACTTCGCCGTTGGATTCGTAGCGCTGACTTTCTCCTACGGAGCGATTCTCGTCGGATTCAGCGTGTGTTTTTTCGGCGTTAGTTGGTTTTGGTAATAATATAATAATATTATTATTATTAATAATATCATTTATATATATATATACTAGCATCTTCGAACCGGCTACGGCCGTTCTCGATGCGTCGCTGCGGGCTTTGCCCGTAACCAAGCGGGCTTCGCCCGCTTGGCATTCAAGCGGGCTGCGCCCGCATTCGGGCGGGCTGCGCCCGCATCTGTCGTGAGCAGTGATATTGGTCTTAGGTGCGACATTCGTCGTGGGGGCGGCATTCATCGTGTGGTGGTAGATTGCCCGGGTTCAGTGAATTCAAAAACTCCAGTAAGTGCAAATTCAGCACATCATCCATCACCGAATCAAAGGAATTCAAAAATAATCAAAATCCTAACATGAACTTCCCAATGGCTACCGAACCAAAAAATTGTTCAAATCCTAACTCTAACAATGTATAATTAAAATTTAGAACAAAACATTGTCCAGGAAGAAGATAACATAGTATAAAAATACCACCAAATTTCCACTGAACAAAGTTAAATTATACCACAATTTAGTAATCAAAGAAAGCGAGATGCACCATTAGGATTTATCATGTCCCTGCATATATAGAATTGCATAGAATTAAATTTGTGCATAATTGTTATACTTCAAAGGAATTGATGGAAGATGAGTAAGCATACCTTATGAACATGGAAAATAAGAAACCCCACCGGAAGGGAATGAGATCGTCGAGTATTAAGAATTACATAAAATTAAATTAGCATTGCATGAATGAGATATAAAATCAAAGGCATTAGAAATTCCCGCTACCATAAAAAAGCGTATAAAGGTTGTTCTCTACAATAGAGTAGAATTAACACAAAACATGTACGTAAATCAAGCGTATAAAGGTTGTTCTCTACAATTGCGTTGGAAGCTGCTATAGCGTTTGCGGAGGGTGCGGTGTCCCCGACGTGGAAGCCCTTGTGCGTTTGCGACCAATTGCCCCTTGCGTATGTGTTTCGTTGGACATCGCTGATGCTGTGAAATGTAGATTTTAGAGCAATCTATCGTAAGCATTCCTTAACAACCATAAGATAGTAATTGGGGCAGAACAAACTTGTAGAAATAAGCAGCAAAGTAAACAACAATTGGAAACATATGTCTGTTGAAGCAAAACTATTGTATACATATGCCGACTTAGGCAAAACTATTGTCAACATATGTCGATTTGACAAAAACTATTATCCACATATGTCAACTGAAGCAATACAATGAGGATCATGAAGTTCATCCGGCGCAGCATATCATTGCATAAAATATATTGCAATTCATGATTCAATTAAATAGAACTTATGAATAAAAAAAGCTTCAACTGATGCTAAAATTTCATTTTTAAAAAAACATAAGACAGAACTGTTGAAAATGTATATAATACCAAGAAAAATTAATTGGATAATCTGGCAAAATAAAGAATGAATACCAAGTGAATACGAAGAAAACTTAATTATAAAAAAGCTTCAACTAATGGCACAGATTGAGTAAGAAAAACATAAGGCGGACCTGCTCAGAACTGTAAATATAAATGAGAATAAATACAGATTGCAAAATTGGATCAATCTGCCTAATAGTCCAACATCAATAAAGATGACTTTCAATAACTGCATACTTATACAGCCTAAAGTAATAGACTAATGCAGTGAAATATAAATGGAGAGATCTGATATTACCTTTGTTCCAGATCAGTACCCGAATGGAAGAAGGCCCAAATGCAAAAAGATTTTCATGGCGACATGGAGTTGGATCTCCAAAAAATTTCTGAGGAAGAATGCTCCCGACATTAGAGAAGTTGCAAAACAATAATTCCAGAAATTAAGCTTACAGATTGAAATGCGTTGTAAGAGCAAGACTGCATTCAGTTTAAGATTAGAAAAATTCCAGAAGTTTAAGGAAGAGCAAGATTGCATTCAGTTTAAGATTAGATTAGTTATTTTTTAAGATGTTGGATTGAAGGGCGAGGCTGCGAGATTACAGATTGAAATGTGTCGGAGAGGAGAAATGCAAAGTGCAGACCCTTTGAGGAGAAGAGGAAAGCTGCTTTACCATAGGCTGATGTTACCTCTGTTCTAGATCAGTAACCGAATGGAAGAAGGCCCAAAGGAAGAAAGATTTTCATGGCGACATGAACTTGGATCTCCAAAAAATTTCTGAGGAGGAAGAATGCCTCCCGACATTAGAGAAGTTGCAAAACAATAATTCCAGAAATTAAGCATTCAGTGGAGTCGCAGAAACCAGAAAGTTGAGAACCTTGAGGATTCGCCGTCGAGTTGAGCGTCGCCGCCGTCGAGTTGAGCGTCGCCGCCGTCGAGTTGAGCGTCGCCGCCGTCGAGTTGAGCGTCGCCGTCGAGTTGAGCGTGAGAGGCAGAGGATTTGCCTGCTGATTTTGCACGCAGAGGGTTCGCCGTCGAGTTGCGTTTTGCTCTCGGTGGAATGACCTAGATGGCGGGATGCAGAGGAGAAGAGGAAAGACGGGATGTAGGTGGCGTGACGTGGAAAGCTGGCGGGATGTGGAAAGACGGGATGTGATGTGATTTAGCGGGAGAAAGGTATTTACGAAGGGGCCCTTTCGTTTTAAAAAGATTTGAAATTATTTTGAATGTTTGTTAGTGTTTAAGTAAAAATAGTAAGGGTATTATAGGCATTATGAATGTTGCACCAAATGGTGTTTTTCCTGTGCGAACAACCTTACGGTGCGAACTGTGCGAATAGCCTGATTGGCTCGACGAAAATGGACATATAATATATGAAAATTGACTGCCTCGACGAGACCTACAACTTTTATGTTGAACACTTTTCCTAATTTTCAATGTATGAGCCGGATTTTTGATCCGAAAATATCTGGGCGTCCTTAGTCTCGTTTCGCTCAGATATTTTCGGATCAAAAATCCGGCTCATACATTGAAAATTAGGAAAAGTGTTCAACATGAAAGTTGTAGGTCTATTCCTAATATATATAAACCTTACGTTGATGACGCCTCATTTTCGTCTATTCAGCCTCCCTTTCGTAGACGAAAGAGTTACTGTTATTATTAGCATGTATATAATTCGTGAATATAAGATTCGTTGAATAGTTTTTATATAGTGTTCGTTGAATGGTATTATGATTATATATAATAATAATATTATTATTATATGTCTTTAGTATTATTATTATTATTATTATTATTATTAATATATATAAAGATCAATTCCTACTTCCTCTTCCTCTATTCTAACCGAACCAGAGAGCGAGAGGTAAAGGGAGAGAGTTTTTCGTGGAACTTCCGACCGCCACCGACGGAGCTTCGGTGGACGAAAATTTCAACCGAGCATAGATTCGGAAAGCCCTCGGCGAGAGCTTCACGTTCGTGGTGAGTATTTCTCGTTTCTTGGACTTTTTCGCGCTAGGATTTTTCGCCCTAAACCCCGTTTGACCGTATTTCTGTAGATCCTTCCTCCTCGTGTCTTCTTTTGGGCCGATCTACGGCGAGAAGTTGTTCGGAGGATGATTCCGGCGATGTCAAGGAAAGTGATGGTTTTTCCCCTCTTCCCCTCTCATTTTTTTGATCGCAGTATTAACCTTTACACCACTTTTATCTAATTTTGATTGAGTGTGATGCGCTTGAATCGCGTTCTTGAACGCTCGTTGTCACTAAGATTCCGTTGGCCAAGTCATTTCGTCCAACTCCGTCATATATGTGTGTGTGAGTAGTTATCCACTTGTTTGTTTTTCCTACCCGTCGTGTCGAGTTTTTTTTACTTGTTAACTAGACCGTGTAATTTCGCCAAGGCCCGTGATTCGTCTGTCGATTGAGTTTCGTTCGTCGACTGAGTCCTTCATGTTCGTAGTATAAGTCCTTCGTTTGAGCCCTTGCACCCGTCTTGAGGTGGATCACTCACCGAGTGGGCCTCACTTTAGTCAAATTTGTGCGCCAAGTTTATTCGACGATGTCTAGCCGGTGATTTGACAGGGCACGTCTGCCTTGGTGATTTTCGCGCTTTAAGACTGGTAGTAACTAGTCTAGTTTAGTCGTGTCATTCTCGAGATATAAGTAGTCGATTTGGGGACGTTGATGTTGGTGGATTAAAACTACCGCCACAGTGCCCTGCACTTAAATTGAATATTTTACATGATTTTACCCGAGTTGGTTTGTTTGTTGTTTGTTGTTTTACTGCTGGTGTGCTGACAGAGGTATCTCCCACCGCAGTTACTGGATATTTTCCAGTTCGGGTGTGTCAGACTATGAGACCACCTAACCCTTGGGCCTCTTGTGGAGTTTGTTCTGTGGGTGTGCTGGCGGAGGTATTCCCCCCACAGTCACCAGAATTTTACCGGTGTTGTTACTAAATAATTTATTTCTGAAATTTTATAATGACGTTATGCTCTTATTATAGCCAGGCATTTTAGCCCTAACTTTCTACCGCGCTTGGGTAGTCAGGTACATGTGATTATTCTCGTAGGTGCCTTCTGTTGCTTACTTAGCTTTCTTACTGTACTTTCTTTCTGTATAGTCGGTCTTGGGTTGGTAACCCTGTTGACCGTTGTTTACTTTTGTTTAATTTTATCCCTCCACTTGTACCTTCTTGCTGAGGCGTTCTCTCTTGTGTATGCCTCAGGTTCAGAGTAGTAGCGGTCAGTGGAGCTAGAGCTGGTGTTTTCGACGTTGCAGTAGTAGCTGTGACTGTTTCACCTCACCGCTGTGAGGTAGTTGTTCGTGTTTTTTTTTAATTATAGTTCAGACATACTTTTGTGGTCTGTGGGTTCATGTCAGGTTGTTGACACCCACAAAGTGGTGTTGATTTTGGACACTTTGCTAGCTGCTAATTGTTTCTTGTTGCTTTATAGTAGTTTATTTGCTCTCTGGGAGGTTTTATGCTAGGATTGCATGTTAGGTATTTTAAGTATAACAGACTTATATCATTACTTCATAACGCCTTTTCAAAACGAATGTCACTTTATTCTAAAGGTTATAAAAAGCTCTTTTTGTACTTAAATTAAACCTAGAAGTCTGCATATCATGTGATATTATTCGATTTTCATGCTCATATATGATAATAAGTAAGTAAAACCAGGTATTTTCCGCTGCGTATTTCTACTTACACCGTTATTCGTGGGTTAGTTGACCCACAGAACCGAGGGACACGGTTAATAAAATGAACTTAAATCATGTTTTTAAATTATAAATTCGTGGATTTTCATGATAAGTAATGAAAGTAGGTTTTGCCTGAGTGCATGCAATTGTCACCTGCACGGCGTGGCATTACGACACGTATTTTCTCTTACTATGACGTATTATTTAATACGGAGAAAGTGCGGGTTGTGATATCGGTTACATCTTGCCAGCAGAAGGGTAAGGTGAGGCAGTTCAACAAGGGATTTAGAGAGCACGATCTCGATCTTTGTCGAAGAAGGGTATGGTATGTTACCATTGCAAATAGTGCAGTCACACAGGAGATCGAGTTCACATCGTGCAAAAAGACTCGAGGCCAAGGTGCGGACCGAGTGAAGCTGGGTCAGGGGTGCAGAGTGATGATGTCCTCATCATTACTGAGAGTCAGAGCAACTCTGACAGCTGGATGTTGGATCCTAGTGTGTCATAACACAATTGCTTTGATGCATCAATGTTTTGTTCTCTGGAGGTGACGACTCGAGGTACGAGGTCACGGGGACAGGGATAAGTGACATGAGGATGCATGATGGGGTGGTGTGCAAGCTTGAGAGGGTGCATATAATGCCTAAGCTGCATAGGGATTCGACATCGTTAAGCAGATTGGACTTAAGTGGCTACAGTTAGGTGGCCTGAGGTGGAGTCCTGACGATGAAGTGAGTGTGTACTGTGCTCAGGAGAGCTATGCAGTGCGGTAGTCTATATCGACTGATAGGGCCCACGATGCGAGGTGGTGTATCATAATTTCTACGGGTGACATGGTGGATAGTCGAGGTGGTGCAGTGGATCGCCTTTCTGTGACTTGGGTTCGGCGAGTCAGCTTTTGTTATTCGAGTGAGTCGATATCCCATAAAAGAACCAGAGCAGAGATGAAGTCGACTGGAGCAAGTTGGCTGACGCCTTGGGCATGAGGTTGTGGTTGGTGCAGACATTGCTTCGTGCAAAATAGGGCTATGTGCAGACGATGCTTCGTGCAGAATCATGTTTTGTGCAAAATGTGGTGTTTGAAAGGTGGTGATTGTTATTGTTGGGGAAATGATTTATCTTAACCCCTAAAAATGAGTAGAATATAAATTCTAAGAATGAAAAATTAGTCTAAGTAAATATGCGTCGAATAGTATTCGACACAACGTCGAAGTGTAGTCGACGTTCCTCTCAGAATGAGTCGAAGTAACTCCAAACAGAATTCGACGTAACCTATGTCGACGTAACTCTGACTTCTAGTCGACGTATCTAGTGAAGTCGATGTACCTTAGTCGACGCAACTTACATATTCTCCTCTCGACGTCCAGCCAGTCTGAAATTGACGTTTACGTCGAATAGTAATCGACGTACGTCGATTTCTATGTCAAATTCAAAACACGCCAGATCTCTTTCCTTCTTTCTGTAGATCTGATTCTTATGGAATTATATTATTCTTTTATAGCCGTTCTGAATCAGTCTTTCCTTCTAATTGATTCTTGGCTAAATTGATTAAGTTTATTATGGATATTATTTGAAATCAGAATGATCTCTTTCCTTCTACAGAAATATTGATTATGGATTCTTTTCTCTCTTACTATTTCTCTGACTGCTAATTGATTCTTTTCCTATAGTATTCTTTGAATAAACAAAGCTATAAATAAGAGGGAAATCGGCAGAGAACATGCAGAGGTGATCCACTCCATACATTTGAAATAGAGGAAAAGCTCCCAAGAGAAAAAAGAGAAAAATTGAGAGAAGTGATAGTGCGCTGAAGTCAACAACAAGCCTTCTTCTTCTCCTCCTTCTGAAGTCATACTGCTGCAATCTCTGATAGCTCTCATTGAAAGAGAAAAAGGCCTACAATCTCCTTCTCACTATAGAAGAGAGATTTCATTCACTATTTCTTGTGCTTCTAATCTTCTTTCTAGGAAGAAGATTCTTTCTTGTTTCAATTACTTCTTCTACTTCTTCTTCTTATTCTCATTTCTTTTTTAAACTGTGTAAAAGAGTTCTTAGAATCTCTCTTCAAAAAATTTAGTTGTACTGGTTCTAAGAGTCTCCTTATCAAAAAACTCAGGCTGGTTCTAAGAGTCTCCTTATCAAAAGACTCAGTACAAGATAGTGAATTCCTACCAAGGGGGTAGAAGAATGGACTACCCAAAGTTTGGGGAACCACTATATTTCTTTGTGTTGTGCTGTGATCTTCATTTTGCTATTTCTTTCTTTATTTACTTAATTCTTGTTGGTGTGTGTGGGAAGCTTAAATCTGTGATTATTACACATATATATATATATTTGTTAACTTTGCACAAAGTACTTTTAAATCTCTATTCACCCCCCCCCCCCTCTAGAGAATTCTAGTGAGGTTAACTGTGCACTTTCAATTGGTATCAAAGCGATGTTGATCAAAAAGGGGTAACTCCTTGATAAAAAAGATCCTACCTCATATATATATATATATATATTTCTAAAAACTATTTTTATGGCACAAATCAAAGATTATGCTTCCACCAGACCACCAATTTGCAACCTTGAAAAGTTTGCAATTTGGAAAACAAGAATTAAAATTTATCTAAACTCTATTGATGAAGAATTATTTGATGTTATTTTGACAGATCCCACTACAACAAAATACACTTTTAGTAAGGACTAAATTATAACGAAGAAAAAATTTGTTACTAATAGCTAAAAATTTACGCGCAAAAGAGAAATGTCGGTGTGCTGAAATATGATTCAGTTCATGCTGGTCCTGCACATGCACTTGTATTTCAGGGTAGAGTGACGGTCTACGGGCAAACATTTGAGAGCCCAGAGTACTTCAACACATTAAAAGAAACTAAACATTCTGCTGCAAGGGTTGCTTTGATGTCTTTGCCTCAAGAAGAGAGTCGTCGGGTAAGATGGAGACAATTGAATTTTTGTTGATATATTGATTATTTTATAAGGAACACAAGTACAAACAAAATAGATACAAGTGACAATGCTTGCAGGTTAAATAGCATTGTCGCCCCCCCCCCCCCCCCCCCCCACACACACACACACAAATGTCGCATTGGATAGGGGCAGAGCCCCGTGCCTATCAACGTATTTAATATGGTACAGTTAACAATGCTTGTAGGTTACCCAAGCAGAGGTCAAACTTTTCTTTGAAATAATATGTGGACTAGTCAATATCATCTCTGCCAGCTGCTACAACTTGCAAAACAAAGAAACTTGATTTATAGCACTTAAAAATTTATGAACTATCGACTATCCTATTGTTGCAGGTCTGTCGCTTGAGCTTCTTGGAGATTTTCATAATGCCACTCGCATTGCGTTTGTCAAATTTGTAAGGGTTAGTACTTTTGATTTTCACCTATCTAATATTATAGGGCTACATGCTCTTCTTTCTAGGTGTTCTGCTGGTGGGTTGGCATCAATACTGCACAACAATAAATTCCATGATCTTTTTCCTGCCATCATGAAAGTTAAATGCTTCTTCGATGCTAGGTTTTTAATCGATGCGTAAGTTATTACTAGTTTATAGTGTCTTTTCCTCTTTAGTATATGTACTAATGGTTAATGAAACATTTTGCAGCGGTGATAAAGATCAGGCCTATGAAAGAATAAATAAGCAAGCCAAAATTTTGGACAAGGAAACTGTCAGGTTTGATGTATGTGTGCTTTTGTGACCAGTTGGATGGTGTGTTTGTGTGTGCATTCTATGGTGTGTATGTGTGTGTGTGTGGATGCTTGTGTATAGATGGTGTGTGTGCGTTTTTTAATGTATGTTTGTTTTTATGGTGTGTGTATGGATTGTGTATGTATGGATGTGAGTGTGTATGAATATTTCTGCTCCCATGTTTTTTAAATATTAACAATTGCTCTCTTTTATTTGTAGGGTGTTGGAGCCTTGGTCGGAAAGTGACTGAAGATTCATTGGTCGAAAAGTGATGGAAGATTCATTAGTCGAAGAGTGATGGAAGATTCATTAGTCAGAAAGTGACGGAAGATTCATTAGTCCGAATGTGTCGAAATTGACATCTTATTTAAAACATGTTATGTAATATTGTGTCGGAAGATTCATTATTGTTGTTATGTAATCTTACTCTATGTAATATTTTTATTTGTGAATAAATTCATTTTCATATAAATGATTTTTTTAGTAACAAATGTATATAACAATTGTAACGAAATAATTATTGCTATGTTACAATAACTTATTGTAACGGAGTAATGTTTATTATAATTATTTATACTCATAAATTAATTTCAATATATTTGCTATATAAATATAATTTTTTAGTGAGGAAGAAATCAAACATTTATAACGAAATATTCATATATTTGATATATAAATATAATTTCTTTAGTGGGGAAAAAGTCAAACATTTGTAACGAAATATTCCTTACTACAACTCATCTTATTGTGAGGAAGTAATATTTGTTACAAATAAATAATTTGTAACGACAAACAAAATTTCGTTACAAGAACTTCTAGCGTCGAGCCTTAGGTAACGGTCGTCACATAAAGTAAATTTTGTTACAAAAACTTTGCGTAACGATATTAGTTACCTTTTGTAAAGTTTTTAGTCCTTACTAAAAGTGTAATTTGTTGTAGTGTCCTCCCAAACCATTCAAGAAGGACTCAAGTGGAAAGGTCACACAAACACTTGCTCCAAAAGCTGAATGGACAGATGAAGAAAAGAAAGCTCATGCATGTAATGTCAAGGCTATGAATATCTTAGTCTCAACCCTCTCAGATGAAACCTTCCAAAAGATTGCTGAATGTGAGTCAGCTAAGGAAATATGGGAAGCTCTCACCAAGATGGTAGAAGGGAGTGCTGATGAGAGAAAAGATAGAAAGGCATTACTCATCTCTCAATATGAAAACTTCCAGAAGAAAGACAGTGAAAGTGTTGCTGACATGTATGCCAGATTCAGCCTCATAATAAATGAGTTAAGAACACTTGAGAAGGACATATCTCTCACTGAGATAAATGTCAAATTCCTAACTTGTTTCCCTAGCTCTTGGGACTCAATAATTTGGCCAATTAGAGACTCCAGAAGCCAAAATGAAATCTCAACAGATGTTCTGTTGGGTAAATTAAGATCCTATGAACAGTTGTTGAAAACAAGAGCTGAGAAAGAAGAGAAAGAAAAGAATCCTTCACTCTCAAAGGAAAAGGGTATTGCTTTAAAAGCTACTGCAAGTGAACGCTCTACAAGTGATGAGGAGCTGATCAGTCTACTGGCCAGAAGGTTCAAGAAGTGGATCAAAACAGAAGGATCCAGAAGGGGAGATTCAAAAACCAGGTATGACAAAACCACTAAAGAGATTATATGTTACTCTTGCAGGAAACCTGGACACATTGCACCTGAATGTCCTAAAGAACTTAACATATTATGTGCAGATGTATCACTCATTCAGGCTGGTGTGGTACTTGTATAGTGGATGCTCCATGCACATGACGGGGTACAACAATCTATTAACCAACTTTGAAGATAGACATGGACCATCAGTGACCTTTGGAGACTCTAACTGTGGGCAAACCGGGGGCTTTGGAGATTTCAAAGAAGGGAAAGTTACCTTCAAGAATGTGGCAGTAGTCAAAGGACTGAAGCACAATCTGATAAGTATAAGTCAGATATGTGACAGTGGTAAGTATGAGGTAAAATTCACCACACTATTTTGCCATATTATTGATGTCAAGACTGGTGCTATAGTACTCAATGGAATTAGAAAATGGAAAGTATATATAGTAGACTTTAGCTCCACACACACAGAAGTTTGTTTGTTCAACAATATTATTGATAAAAGTGAATTATGGCATAGGAGACTGGGTCATCTAAACTATAAAACCATTGGTAAACTAGCAAAAAATAACCTAGTCAGAGGCCTACCAAAGGGGAGGTACTCTAAGGATTCTCCATGTAGACCTTGCCAACTAGGAAAACAGACCAAATCATCCTTCAAACCAATTGGTAAGGATGACTCCCCCAGGATTCTCTACCTACTGCACATGGATCTCTTTGGTCCCATATCCACTCAGAGCTTAGGTGTAAAGTCTTATACCCTAGTCATTGTGGATGACTATTCTAGATTTAGCTGGGTATTCTTTCTAAGGGCTAAGTTTGAAACCCACAAGATTCTCTCAAGATTCATAAGACAGATTCAATCTAAATTCAATACACATGTTTCCATAATCAGAAGTAATCATTGGATTGAATTTGAAAATCAGTTAATCTGTAGTTACTGTGAGGATGTAGGTATCAAACAAAGCTTCTCAGCACCTAGAACTCCTCAACAAAATGGAGTTGCTGAAAGAAAGAATAGAACCTTAATTGAATCAGGAAGGACCTTGCTTGCAGAATCAGGATTACCAAAAACCTTCTGGGCTGAAGCAGTCAACACTGCAAACTATGTTCTAAATAGAAGCCTCATACATAAAACTAAGTCAAAAACTCCATATGAGCTCCTGAAGGGAAAAACACCCATTGTTAAATACTTTAAAATTTTTGGATGTGCTTGCTTTATCCTAAATAATGGGAAAGATCATCTTGCCAAGTTTGACAAGAAGTCTGATGATGGAATATTTCTGGGGTACTCATTATCTAGTAAAGCTTATAGGTGCTAAAACAGGAGAACTCTCAGAATTGAAGAATCCATGCACATTATATTTGATGAAACTAACATGCTGTTTAAGGGGGAGGAAACTTCCACCAGTCCCTTTCCACAGGAAAACAGCAGCATAGAGACTCATCTTGAACATCTGACTCTAAATAACACAGACAATGGGAAAGAAAACCAGATACAGGAACCAAGTGAGGAGTCTGAACAAGAACATGAAGAAGGTTCAGAAAAGAGCAATCAAAACCAACTCCCACAAGAGAACATGGTTCAGGAGGAACAGTTGGACAATGATCCCATTGTTAATGAGGAAGAAGAGCATCTGACAAATCCAAGCAGGACAGGGATCAATATGAAAAATCATCCACAATCCCAAGTAATTGGAGACCCCAATACTGGAGTAAGAACAAGACACCAAGTCTCCAATGGGATGATGCTCCAATGCTTCTTATCACAAGTTGAACCAAAGAAGTTTGAGGAAGCAAATTGTGATCCTCACTGGATTATAGCCATGCAAGAAGAACTAAGCCAATTTGAGAAAAACAAAGCGTGGAACTTAGTTGAGAGACCAAGAAACTACCCAGTTATTGGTACAAAGTGGGTATACAGAAACAAACTGGATTCCACTGGAGTAATTGTCAGGAACAAGGCAAGACTTGTAGCACAAGGATACATACAAGAAGAAGGAATAGACTACAATCAAACCTTTGCTCCAGTAGCCAGATTGGAAGCAAACAGACTCTTTCTTGCCTATGCAGCTTTCATGAAGATGAAAGTCTACCAGATGGATGTCAAGAGTGCTTTTCTGAATAGTGACCTTCAAGAAGAGGTGTATGTAGAGAAACCACCAGGTTTTATCAATCCCTCCTCTCCTAACTTTGTTTATAGACTTAACAAAGCTCTTTATGGTCTTAAGCAAGCACCTAAAGCTTGGTATGAAACTCTCTCCAACTTCCTGATAGAAAATTCTTTTGAAAGAGGTAAAGTAGATAAAACACTTTTTACTAGAACCCACAAGAATAAACTCCTGCTTGTTCAAATCTATGTAGATGACATCATCTTTGGCTCAACCCATCCCAAACTCTGTAAAAGATTTGCTAATCTAATGCAATCTAAATTTGAAATGAGTAATATAGGAGAACTCTCTTATTTCTTAGGGCTACAAGTAAAACAAAGCAGTGAGGGGATCTTTATCTCACAATCTAAATGCACTACAGAGTTAATCAAAAAGTTTGGTATGGAATCAGCATTTACCATGAAAACACCTATGACAACTAATGTCATCATAGAAAAAGATGATAAGGGAAAATCAGTAGATCAAAAGACCTATAGGACAATCATAGGTTCTCTTCTCTATCTAACATCTAGTAGACCTGACATTATGTTTGCCACCTGCATATGTGCTAGATTTCAGGTTGATCCAAAAGAATCACATCTCTCCTCTGTAAAAAGAATTCTTAGATACCTAAAGGGAACACCTGAACTAGGTTTATGGTACTCAGCAGAAATCAACTTTGAATTAACAGGTTTCTCAGATGCAGACTATGCTGGTTGTAGGGTTGATAGAAAAAGTACATCTGGTACTTGTCAATTCCTAGGTGACAGATTAATATCATGGTTCAGTAAGAAACAAACCTCAGTCTCAACCTCAACAGCTGAAGCTGAATATATAGCTGCTGGGAGCTGTTGTTCACAAATCCTATGGATGCAAAATCAGCTTCTTGACTATAAACTGGAAGTCAATAACTCTAAAATCTATTGTGATAGTTCTAGTGCGATATCCATAACATCCAACCCAGTCCTTCATAGTAGAACCAAACATATAAAAATCAGACATCACTTTCTTAGAGACAATGTGGAAAAGGCATGATAACCTTAGAATATTTTCCTACTGATAGCCAATGAGCTGACATTTTCACCAAACCCTTGGATGAAACTAAGCATTCTTACTTCATCAACACCTTAGGAATGCTTGATGGAAGCTTGTAAACATCATTTTTGGGCAAATCTAAAAGAAGTCAGAAAAACTAAGAGAGCACTTAAAGATACGTCGATTACCTATCGACGCACCGTCGAAAAGAACTCAACGTTAGCATTGATTTCTTAACAGACAAAGATACGTCGATCCATTATCGACGTACCGTCAACTTGATATCGACACAAATCTGCGAACACGTCGACAGGTCACTAGGCTGACAAAAATTCGACGGAGCGTCGACTCCATATCGACGCATGCGTTGACTTCATGATAAAACTGGAAACAAATCTTTACTTCCTCTTTTGACGATTGAATTACCTAATATACCTCGATTTCTGTTTCCTTTTCGATGTCTCACCTTCTTTAAATAATACCTCATATTTCATAAACTCCTACTCTCCCAAACCGCCAAAAACTTCATCTTCTACCTTTCTACCCGCATCAATGGCGCCGCTCCTGTTCAATCTGTCATCATCCAAGCAATAAACGATGCTCTGGAACAACTCGTGAATGAATTTCAGACACGACTGAACAACTTCTCAAACGAGTGTGCCACCATGCTACATACATGTGAAGCCAAACTGGCCAACCTGTCTGCTTCTCTTCCTGAGCTTCATGTTCTTCTTACAGAACAACCTCTGTCGCCAAAAGGGTTTACATCCTTTCTGCAGGATATAAACCAGGGGGAGAGTTGCTCCAGAAACCCCTTCAATCAGGTTCTCTATCCCTCTTAAAGCTCGGGGTTAATTCTTCTCCAAACTCTAACTATAATCTCTACATACACCTCCATTTCTTACTATAGGCTCCAATCCTCTCAAATCACTATGATTACACCTTCAACAACCCTTTTGGTGAAACCTCATCCTATCATACAGAAGGAGACCATGTTGTGGACTCAGCATTCAGAGCAGATGCCCCATATGTTCAGGGGGAGATTGCTGTAAAAAAGAATACAGAAATCTAGGGGGAGGAAGAAGCAGCCACTTCTGATGACCTGAAAGGGCAAGTCTGGATTGATGTACCCCTATGTGTGGAAGAATATCAGCATCACTCTCCTGGCTTCTCTGCTAGCTATATCAAACTCAAGACACCCCTACTTGAGGATATTCCTCCAGAAGAGATTGAAGGAGAGAAACAGTCCTCAGCACAGTCTACTCTACCAGAGGGCATTCTGCCTCCTGTTACAAAACAAATTCCCTCTCTTACAAAAGTTCCTTCTTCACCTTCTCCTTCTAAAGAGAAAACTACATCTCCACCTCTGCCTCTACCACCACTTCAACCTCCTTCTCTACCTCCTCTACTACCTTTACCTCCACAAATGCTACCTAGGGAAAGACCAAGAGGACAAATGAAGAGAAGAAGAGAAGTCATCCCTCATTGGCAAAAAATCTCCAAAGAAGAAAGGAAAGACTATGCAAAGGAAAAAAAATACATAAAAGCTGTTGAGGAGATAAAAAGATTTGAAAGAATGCCTAATATCACTCCTAACAGTCCTGTAAAGGACTACCATGACCCTGACATGGAAAAGAGGCATGAAGAAATGAGAGAAAGAGAGTTGTATGAATTTGAAGCAGCAATGAAAGAGACAGAGGATAAGAGGAATATCTGGATGGAAAAGATCAAGAAGGGGATGACCAAAGAACAAATTCTTGCTGAATCTTCCATCAAACTTCCAAAGAAATTGTTTGATGTTGAAGCATATCAGAAGAAAAATCCTCAGGCATGGCTTATCCTAGACAAAGGACAAAAGCACAAAAGGGGTGTAGGGTGTTCAGAAGATATCTACATTCCCTATAAAAAGCCTAAAAAGCCAGAAGGATTAGACAAATGACATAGTTCACCCTGGAAAGGGAAAGGAAAAGTGTCTGAGATCCCTGAGAAACAAGAATCAGAGAAGAAGAGAAAATATAGGCCCAAGGTTGACAACAAGGGACCATCTGAGCCCAAATCTACACAAAAGAAACCTCATAGCATTGCAATTGAAATGATTGATGAAAATGCAGAAATTATCATTAGCAAGGGCTATTCCATAAATGACACCCTTCCTGATGCTGAAAAGATCCTGGCAAAGTTGCACACAATTATCAGAAATGTTCAGGAGCATCCTGATAAAGCCAGGCCCTACATTTTTGAAGCTATTGAAAATTTATCTAAGAAACTTTACTCTGCCTTTGTCAACTTCATGTATAACAAGAAGTTCTTAGTTTAAATCTTGTGAAAGATACTTACATGTTACATGATCTCCTTCTCTACTTTCTTCTGATTACTTAACATATTTCTTTTCTATATAAATGCCTTGCTGTGTTGATTAAAAGCTGGTACAATTTCTCCCTGAATAGGGTTAAGACAAATAGGGGGAGATTGATGGGGAAATGATTTATCTTAACCCCTAAAAATGAGTAGAACATAAATTCTAAGAATGAAAAATTAGTCTAAGTAAATATGCATCGAATAGTATTCGACGTAACGTCGAAGTGTAGTCGACGTTCCTCTCAGAATGAGTCGAAGTAACTCTAAACAGAATTCGACGTAACTTATGTCGACGTAACTCTGATTTCTAGTCGACATATCTAGTGAAGTCGACGTACCTTAGTCGACGCAACTTCCATATTCTCCCTCGACGTCCAGCCAGTCTGAAATCGACGCTTCCGTCGAATAGTAATCGACGTACGTCGATTTCTATGTCAAATTCAAAACACGCCAGATCTCTTTCCTTCTTTATGTAGATCTGATTCTTATGGAATTATATTATTCTTTTATAGCCGTTCTGAATCAGTCTTTCCTTCTAATTGATTCTTGGCTAAATTGATTAAGTTTATTATGGATATTATTTGAAATCAGAATGATCTCTTTCCTTCTACAGAAATATTGATTATGGAATCTTTTCTCCCTTACTATTTCTCTGACTGCTAATTGATTCTTTTCCTATAGTATTCTTTGAATAAACAAAGCTATAAATAAGAGGGAAATCGGCAGAGAACATGCAGAGGTGATCCACTCCATACATTTGAAATAGACGAAAAGCTCCCAAGAGAAAAAAGAGAAAAATTGAGAGAAGTGATAGTGTGCTGAAGTCAACAACAAGCCTTCTTCTTCTTCTCCTTCTGAAGCCATACTGCTGCAATCTCTGATAGCTCTCATTGAAAGAGAAAAATGCCTACAATCTCCTTCTCACTATAGAAGAGAGATTTCATTCACTATTTCTTGTGCTTCTAATCTTCTTGCTAGGAAGAAGATTCTTTCTTGTTTCAATTACTTCTTCTACTTCTTCTTCTTATTCTCATTTCTTTTTTAAACTGTGTAAAAGAGTTTTTAGAATATCTCTTCAAAAAATTCAGTTGTACTGGTTCTAAGAGTCTCCTTATCAAAAGACTCAGGCTGGTTCTAAGAGTCTCCTTATCAAAAGACTCAGTACAAGATAGTGAATTCCTACCAAGGGGGTAGAAGAGTGGACTACCCAAAGTTTGGGGAACCACTATATTTCTTTGTGTTGTGCTGTGATCTTCATTTTGTTATTTCTTTCTTTATTTACTTAATTCTTGTTGGTGTGTGGGGGAAGCTTAAATCTGTGATTATTACACATATATATATATATTTGTTAACTTTGCACAAAGTACTTTTAAATCTCTATTCACCCCTCTAGAGAATTCTAGTGAGGTTAACTGTGCCCTATCAGTTATGTTGCTTCATTTTTCAAACCTCCGCCATCCACATGCTCCACATAATGATAAAAAAAGGAAATGGAAGAAGGCAAATGTGGACCAATCCCAATGGGAGCCTATGTGATGAATGATAATATTTTATTAATCTTTTGTTTTATAAAAAGGTGGCAGCTCTCTGGAAGTAAATGAGCACCAACCAGCTAACCGAGGAGTGAAGCCGAAGCTACTCTTGATCCTGATGCCAAGGGCGGCCGAGGGCCGCAACCGGCCCCGGAGGGCGCCAGCGAATGCCGGAGCACGTCGGCGGAAGAAGCCGGCGGATGCTGGCACGACGAGGAGGCGGCTGGCTGCAACAAGTGCGACAAGGCGGCGACGGGCTGCAATGAGTGTGACATGGCTGCGACGGGCTGCAATGAGTGCGACAAGGTTGCTGCAGGCTGGAGCGGGTGTGACGAGTTCATGGTTGGCGGAGACACGGTGGCGGGCTGCATAGACTCGACAAGGCCAAGTCTCGGTGGGGTGCTTCTCTGGTGGTGGTGGTGGTGGATCGTCTGATGACGGCGAACGTTCGTTCTGTCACGAACATTGTGCGTCCGCTGTGCTAGCAGATTGCAGTCATGATTGTTCTCTCTCCCGCGGATCGGGCAAGTCCGGCTTTTCCGCGGTGTTTTCTGTAACGGTCGTTGGTATACTTCTTCGTGTATTGAATATTGCACTTATATATTTTATATATGAGGTGCACGTGGTTCAGAATTTTTATGCGCTTCTTGTGTCACCTTATATTAATTTGGTTGCGCCTGGGAGATGAATTCCGCGTTTATCCCCAACACCTAAATAGGACAAAAAATTTACTAGGCCTGATTTCATAAAGTTTGTGGAGGGACCAAAATCACAATATTGCCAGTATGTTATTCCCCCTCTTCATTGTTGTTGGCAGCGTATTACATGTAATTTGGTTGATGTAATAAGGTTGGAATTTTTATAGATTTACAACACGCATTACTACACTGAAGTACCAGCTGATCACACCTTCCCTTATAATTCGCTCGACAGAGCATATTATTATTTTAACTTTTTATCAAATAAAGTTTTCAAAATTTCTCGAAAAAGCATGAAATAACTTTGTAAATCCATTCAATAAATATGTGGCTTATACATCGAATTTTCATTTGGAATAATAAATATGAAGCATAGGACAGAAGAAAGCCTTCAATTCATAGGCATGCAGTAAATGAACAACCAGAATCCAGTAGAGTTTATAGTCCTTTTATTTCTACAATAATAATGCGCCTTCAATGCTCATATAGTAGAGTTTATAGTCCTTTTATATTGATAATAATAATGAAGTTGTTTCCGCTCCAAAGCTCATACTCCGTACTCAGTTTATTTTGGCGATGACATTTTGGAGCGTTGGGAATGGAAGTGATGGCGGCGACCCGGTTCCACCCGACGACGCACCGCGCAGCTACAACCTTCGCCCCAACACGCGGAAATCTTATCGCGCCATGCTCCGCAATCTCTAAATTTGTCTATTACTTTTTTATGTTAATTAGTTATTGCTTTTCCCGTTCCGTCCGGCTCGACCAAAGTGTTAGGTGGTCAAGAGCCCGCTTTATTTATTTTTATTTCCTGCATTTGTTTTGACCTAAAACATTTTAATGGCTAGGATTTCAGCTCTTGGATGTGGGGTTGGGATGGCTCCAAATGGGAGTATAAATACTCCTCTATTTTATTTTAACCTAATGAAATTTTTAGACCAAAAAAACGAATCGCAGTGTACTGCTAGGGCTGCGACGGCTCCTCCCCTTCGCTCGGCGTGACACCGGCGATCCCGTTCCTTCCTCCGCCTGGTGCGACGCCGGCGACCCTTCCTCCAGTCGGTGTGACGCCGGCCCTCTTTCGCCTCCACCGGATGCTGCCTCGACGCATCCGTTCTCCGTCCAAGACCGGCCAGAGGACGAGTTCTCCTGTTCGTGTTGCGGTTCTACCTCTCCCGGCGCATCCGTCTATCTCGCGAGATCTCTCGCGTGGGGTATCGTCTTCTCTACTCTCGTCTTGTGGGATTCATCTACTTTGTTGTTGTTCTTGTTGTGGTGAACGAATTGGTGTGTGATCGGACAACTTGAAAACAAATCGGAGCAAGTTCCGCTCGTCGCTGCGTCCCCGTTCAATTGATCGGAAAGGAAACGCCCGTGGTTGTTTAATTTTATTGGGATTTTCCTAACCCGGAAGAATCACTCCGCTCAAACATTGCGCCCGCGAATTCTCCGCTAAAACATTGGTAGTTGCTTGTGATAGAGATATTGTTGCTGAGATTTTCTTTTGCATGCATGCTAGGTGAAGAATAGTTTACATATTTTATTTTATCGTTTTATCTCCGAAAGGGGCTTGGCGAGCCCCGACTTTTGTTGGGAGAGACTTACCCTTTTCCGAATCGCATTTTCGGTGGGTCTCTCTTGGTACAACGCATAGCTCGATCGGACCGGGTGGGTCCCTTTCGCTTGATTGAACATTGACTTTATAGCCCTTGGGAGATCTAAAGAGGCTTAGCGAACCTTCGCCTCATAGTTAATTTTAATAATCTTCATCCGTAGTCGTGTACGCCCGGTAGTGCTACATCAATTTGGTATCAGACTTCGGTGCAAAAGTTTCATAACTTTTGCCGGTCCTCTCGTGTCCACGTTAAATTGCATGCACACACGGTCGGGGAACGACTATTCCCGGTCCTCATCCGCGTCTGACACGATCGATGACAACCCCGATATTCGGGAGGTCACACAGGCACAATTGGTGGCTGTCCAACAGGATTTGACCGACCAAATCGCTCACCTCACCGCCGCGTTTACCGCCTTCACACAAACATTTCAACCTGGTTTTCAAAATCCGCCTCCCCAAAATAATCCCCCTCATCGCAACCCACCAAACAACCCTCCACGCCCACATGCGAATGCGGCCAACCGAGCACCGCAGGGTGACTGGAATAATGACCTCACCCAGCGCATTAAATTTAATGCCCCCACTTATGATGGAATGGGTGACCCGACCAAATTTAAGGATTGACTTATTAAGATAGAACGCTATTTTGATTGGCACAGCTTGGAGGATAAACAAAAGGTTATCGTCGCTCGTATGAAATTAGAGGGACGCGCTCAAGTATTTTGGTTCAATGAAGAGCATCGTGTCGGTGAGATTCCACATACATGACCACAAATGCGTAACATCCTCACTAATCACTTCGTCCCCATCTACCACCGAACAAATATGTTCGACGACTTCACCTCTTTACGCCAAGGCACTAAATCAGTGAGTGAGTATATGGGCGAGTTGAATGAATTAATGATCCGATGTGATATTAATGAGATGCCCGAGCTTACCGTCTCCCGCTTCCGAAAGGGCCTTCATTCGGAAATTCAAAATCAAATCCGGCGATATGAGCACCATGACCTAGATTCGGCAATGAATGCCGCCCTTGGCGTTGAAAGACATCTTTCAATGACCGCCACTTCGCGGGCATCTTCCTCCAAGGGATTTTTCCACTCCAAATCCACATCCACGCACCATACTAATTCTAAGGGCAAAAATGCCTCGCCCGATAATTCCAAATCCGTTATCATCACCGCTAGAAAAGCGAATGATAAAACGTGTGAGCGTCTCCCCATCGACAAAACTAGCAAAGCACATGTTACTTGTTATGCTTGTGACCAAACCGGGCACTATGCGGTTTGAAAGTGCACAGTTAACCTCACTAGAATTCTCTAGAGGGGGGGGGGGGGGTGAATAGAGATTTAAAAAAAAGCTTGTGCAAAGTTAACAAATATATATATATATGTAATAATCACAGATTTAAGCTTCCCACACACACCAACAAGAATTAAGCAAATAAAGAAAGTAATAGCAAAAAGAAAACCACAGCACAACACAAAGAAATATAGTGGTTCCCCAAACTTTGGGTAGTCCACTCTTCTACCCCCTTGGTAGGAATTCACTATCTTGTACTGAGTCTTTTGATAAGGAGACTCTTAGAACCAGCCTGAGTCTTTTGATAAGGAGACTCTTAGAACCAGTACCACTGAATTTTTTGAAGAGAGATTCTAAAAACTCTTTTACACTGTTTGAAAATGAAATGAAGATAAGAAGAAGAAGTAGAAGAAGTAATTGAAACAGGAAAGAATCTTCTTCCTAGCAAGAAGATTAGAAGCACAAGTATAGTGAATGAAATCTCTCTTCTATTGTGAGAACGAGATTGTAAGCCTTTCTCTTTTTCGGTGAGAGCTTTCAGAAATTGCAGCAGTATGACTTCAGAAGAAGGAGAAGAAGTAGGCTTGTTGTTTGCTGCAGCACACTTTCACTTTTCTCAGTTTTTCTCACTTTTCTCTTGGGAGCTTTTCCTCCATTTCAAATGTATGGAGTGGATCACTTCTCCTCCTTCTCTGCCGACTTCCATCTTATTTATAGCTCTGTTTATTCAAAGAATACTATAGGAGAATAATCAATTAGCAGACAGAGAAATAGTAAGAGAGAAAAGATTTCATAATCAATATTTTTGTAGAAGGAAAGAGATCATTCTGATTTCAAATAATATCCATAATAAACTTAATCAATTTAGCCAAGAATCAATTAGAAGGAAAGACTGATTCAGAACGGCTATAAAAGAATAATATAATTCCATAAGAATCAGATATATAGAAAGAAGGAAAGAGATCTGGCGTGTTTTGAATTTGACATAGAAATCGACGTGCGTCGATTACTATTTGACGTAGGCGTCGATTTCATCCTGGCTAGACGTCGAGAAGAAAATATGGAAAGAGCGTCGACAGAGGTGCGTCGACTAGAAATCAGAGTTACGTCGACTTTGGTTACGTCGAGTTCTGTTTAGAATTACTTCGACTCAGTATGAGAAGAACGTCGACTGCACTTCGACGTTGCGTCGATTACTATTCGACACATGTTTTACTTAAACCAATTTTCTACTCTGATAACTCATTTTCTACTCATTTCTAGGGGTTAAGATAAATCATTTTCCCAACAATCTCCCCCTATTTGTCTTAACCCTATTCAGGGAGAAATTGTACCAGCTTTTAATCAACACAGTAAGGCATTTATATAGAAAAGAAATATATTAAGTAATCAGAAGAAAATAGAATCATATACACAGACTTCATAAACAATATTTAAGCATGGAGGAAAGAGTATATCAACATTGTTCAACACATCACTCAGGAGGGGTAGGAGGAGTTTTTCTTTTCCTAGTGAATACTAAAGTTTTTAGAGAAGTGGGTTGCTCCTTCTCAGTAACAGGTGATTCACTCAGCTCCCCCTGAGTCACAGCAGTTTGCTCCCCCTGAGATGGAACTTCCTTTTCTTTTACTTCTGCCTCTTCAGCTTCTTTCTCAGCTCCAGCTTTAGTTATGTCAGCATTTGGCTCCCCCTGAGCTTCAGCTTCTTTTTCAACATTAGTTTCCTTTTCAACTTCTCTCTCTGCTCTGCTAGCCTCCCCTTGAAAGAGAACTACTTGTTGTGTAGCTTCTCTTGCTATAGAGAGTACATCTGTTATCTGGTCCTCAGTATGTAGCTCTGGTACTAATTCATCCCCAATTGTCTTCAGCAGTGCAAGACTATCAGATTTTGAAGTAAGAAGGGACTTGTGTGAGAGAGATTTGTGACTTGAGAGCTGCTCTTCATCTAATTTCTCCCCCGTCTTGACCTTCTTAGCCAAGGAGGTTAAGAAAGACTTGGTCACTTTAGAGGAAGAGACAGAGGACTTCAAGCTTTGCACAGAGGCATTGACCCCATCTATTTGGGTTTGCATGTGCATGATGGAGGAGTGAAGCTGGGAGCAGTGTCCATCCAGCATTTCTTGAAATTTTTGGGCTGCTGACTGGATACACTGGGTGATGAGAGTTTTAGTGGATGGAGATGGTTCAAGGTGTGTTGGAGTAGGAGATAATGGTGGAGGTGGAGGTGATGAAGGTGGAGAGAGAACTGTATCATTGTGATGAAGTGTGTTAGATGGAGGAGGTGGAGGAATAGAGGAGGGTTGAGCGGGTGATTGAATTGGTAGTTGTGAAGGTGTAGGTAAGATAGGAGGTGTGAGATTAGTAGAAGCTATAGGTGTGGATGATGTTGGTAGGGAAGAGATGTCTGTATGTTGAGGAGGAGGGGAAGATGGATGCACAGGAGAATTAGGAGGAGAGGGAGTCCTTTCAGGAATGGAGCCAGGCTTGGGGATTTGCCTGGTCCATTTTGAGAAGAGGGCTATGGACATCCTTTTTCCAGGGGGAATGGGGATTCCTTTTGACCTACATAGGTCAGGGAAGGAGTGGAGGAGTACCTGACTCATGATCCTCATATAGGCATTCTCTTTGTGAGAATATTTGTAGCCTATCATTTTTAGTAAGCAGCTGCCCCAGTCAACCTTCTTTTTCAGCATAAGGGCCCCCATGATGTTCAATTGCTGCTTGGGCACTGCATCATGGGCAGAGATTTTGCATAGTAGAACTTTTCCTACTATGTCTGCCAATAGCCTATATTCATTAGAAAAATCTATTTTCTTCAGGTGGATTGGTCTATCTTTGGAGAACTTCATGGTGATTAACAGACTTTTGATTTCCTCAGGGGTGAGTTCCACAGATTCATCACCTGATAAGGGAATGATGCTGGAGATTTACTTAGTTATTTTTAGAAAATAATTTGCTTCCCCTTTTTGATTTGAACAAGGATAGTGTTGGTATGTACCTGATGGAAGATCAAAAGTGTCCCTAAGGTGTTCTGCAGAGATTGAGACAGGTGTGTCATAGAGTGTTCCTGTGATCTCTCCTTGCTCAGATATCTGAACATGATTTATTAACTCAGTGAGTTCTGTCTCTAGGAGTTTGCATCTTGTGGAAATGAGTTTGTCTAAACCAGCTTCAGTGAAGAGAGCTATGATGCTCTTATAGTTTTCGGCGGCGGCTTGGAAGGATTCAAGATCAATATCGAAACCAGAGTTGATCTTGGGAGCCATTTAGGTCAGTGAGAGAGAGGAAGAGATGGCTGGACTGAGAAATGAGAAGTATGAGAGAAGCTCAGGAGTGTGCAGAATTTTAGCTGAAGAGTCTATTTAAGTCAGGTGAAACGTCGACACGAGACACAACTCGAGGTTTATTCGGCACAACAGTAGATGTGACTGAAAATATCTTAGTATTGCCGCTCTTTTTCTTGAAGTCGACGTTGCGTCGAGTGGAAGTTGATGTATGCGTCGGTATAGTCTGATAGGGTTTCCTATCGACGTATGCGTCGATTAAGAGATCGACGTGACTTTTACTTTGTCTGAAAATTCCAGGTTTTTCTTGAGAGATTATTTCTTCCTAATCCTAAGGTTTTCTAAGTCACCCTTGGACTAATTTTATAAACAATTGGATTGATTGTGCCAACATTGTTTGGCAGTGTGGCCAATTTTATTACAGATATAATACCTAATTGTCTTTAGATTATGGGAATTTAAGTTTAGAGAATGATACAAATATTGATTAGGATAGAGTTGTTGATTAGGATAAAAGTTTTGATTAGGATAAGAATTTTGATTAGGATAGAAGTTTTGATCAGGATAAAAGTTTTGATTATGATAGAAATTTTGATCAGGATGAAAGGGTCCTGAATGGGGGTTAAGATAGAAAGTTTTTGAAGAATAGCTATGTCCTGTATTTAAGTTGCTCTGAGGTTTTATGCGTCGATATCTATTCGACGTATGTTGAGAGTTGCGTCGATATGTATTCGGTGCTTTCTCTAGATTGCGTTGATCTGGAATCGATGCATGGAAGTAGTTGCGTCGATTGTAAGTCGACGTAATGTTATTCATGCGTCGATTTGAGGTCGAAGCATATAAGTGATTGCGTCGAGTAGAATTCGACGTACTATCATTCATGCGTCGATATGAAGTCGTCGCAATTTTATCTTCACAGATTTTATTTTTCCCTTTTTCTGATTGGAGTTTTGTTTCTTTATAACTCGTTTCTTTTGGCATAGTTGCCTTCTCAGAGGTAGTTTGAGAGTCTTCTTCTGAATGGTATGATGATGATTCATTAAGGTGGTTTATCTCTTTGAAGGTGAGGTCTTATGTATTTTGTGAGTCTTCTTCTAAGTTTGTTGATTTGATGGGTTTAGTGAATTTAACAGGGCTCATCCAAGCAGGTTTAGTACATGGCATTGAACTAGTTGAAGGATCAGCCCCTAGCCCCAGATTCTTATGTCTGATTATTTGTTTTTCAGTGATTTCTTTAAGTGTTTGGCTTCTGACTTTTATAGATTCTTCAAAAGCTTTTGCCTGGGATACCTTATTCATAAGGAGTTGATTTTCTATTTTAGCACTATCTATTTCCTTTTTCTTTTTTATAGATTTTACACCTTAGTTCATAATTTTTTGAACATGTATCTTCTATTTTTCTCATATTAATTTGTTCTTTTAGATCCTTAATTTCTTGTTTAGCTTTTAGTTGATCTAAACAGAGTCTTTCAAAATCATTATTAAAATCATCACATAGAAAATCTATTTCATCAAAAATGCTTACCTCATCCTTATCCTAAGATTCCTCTATGAGAATAAGGCTATTTGCTTTTGCTGTTGAAGAGATGCTTCCTTCTGATCCTGTTTCACTCAATGATTCAGCAACACATTCTTCTTCTGTGCTTCCAAGAGCCATTAAGCATAGGTCTTCTTGCTTAGACTCTTCATTGTCACTTTTAGATGAAGTGCTGTCTTCAGAATCTGTCTCACTCCAAGCTTCTGCAATGAAGCCTCTTTCTTTCTTCTTCCCCTTCTTCTTGAGATCTTTATTTTTCAGATCTTTCTTTTTCTCAGCATTTTCTGGACATTCTGGAGCAATATGTCCAGTTTTCCTGCAGGAATAACAAATAATTTCTTTAGTAGGAGTCTTATCATACCTTGGTTTTGACTCTCTTCTTCTAGATCCATCTTTCTTGACCCATTTCTTGAATCTTCTGGCCAGGAGGCTGAATAATTCTTCTTCAGTAACAAGGGTTTCCTCTTCTGTTGCTTTTAATGCAATGTTTCTATCTTTTGAGGAGGTTGGAGTATTTTCCCTTCTTTCCTTCTCTTCTCTGGTTTTCAGTAGTTATTCATAAGATTTGAGTTTTCCTAAGAGGGCATCTGTTGAGATTTCCTTTTGTCCTCTAGTATCTCTTATTGCCCATATTCTTGAGTCCCATGAACTTGGGAGACTCATTAACAATTTGTCATTGATCTCTGTGAGAGAGATCTCTCTATCCAAGCTCCTTAATTGATTGATGATCAGACTAAATCTGTCATACATCTCAGATATGTTTTCTTCATGCTTCTTTTGAAAGTTCACATATTGGGAGATCAATAGAGCCTTTCTATCTTTCCTTTCATCAGCACTTCCTTCTACTATCTTTGTAAGAGCCTCCCAGATTTCTTTGGCTGATTCACAGTCAATAACCTTTTGAAAGATTTCATCTGAGAGGGTTGAGACAAGAATATTCACAGCTTTTGCATCACTTGTTCCTGCCTTCTTTTCTTCAACTGTCCACTCAGCCCTTAGGACAAGTGTTTGAGTCACTTTACCACTTGAGTCCTTTCTATATGGCTTAGGAGGACCTGTCAAAATAACATTAAACAAATCTTCATCAATAGAATTCATATAGATCCTAATTCTTGTTTTCCAAAGTGCAAACTTTTCAAGGTTGCAAATTGGTGGTCTGGTGGAAGCATAATCTTTGATTTGTGCCATGTGAAAAATAGTTTTTAGAAATATATATATATATATATATATATATATATATGAGGTAGGACCTTTTTGATCAAGGAGTTACCCCTTTTTGATCAACCTGGCTTTGATTCCAATTGAAAGTGCACAGTTAACCTCACTAGAATTCTCTAGAGGGGGGGGGGGTGAATAGAGATTAAAAAAAAAACTTGTGCAGAGTTAACAAATATATATATGTGTGTAATAATCACCGATTTAAGCTTCCCACACACATCAACAAGAATTAAGCAAATAAAGAAAGTAACAGCAAAAAGAAAACCACAACACAACACAAAGAAATATAGTGGTTCCCCAAACATTGGGTAGTCCACTCTTCTACCCCCTTGGTATGAATTCACTATCTTGTACTGAGTCTTTTGATAAGGAGACTCTTAGAACCAGCCTGAGTCTTTTGATAAGGAGACTCTTAGAACCAGTACAACTGAATTTTTTGAAGAGAGATTCTAAAAACTCTTTTACACTGTTTGAAAATGAAATGAAGATAAGAAGAAGAAGTAGAAGAAGTAATTGAAACAGGAAAGAATCTTCTTCCTAGCAAGAAGATTAGAAGCACAAGTATAGTGAATGAAATCTCTCTTCTATTGTGAGAAGGAGATTGTAAGCCTTTCTCTTTTTCAGAGAGAGCTTTCAGAAATTGCAGCAGTATGGCTTCAGAAGAAGGAGAAGAAGAAAGCTTGTTGTTTGCTGCAGCACACTTTCAGTTTTCTCAGTTTTTCTCACTTTTCTCTTGGGAGCTTTTCCTCTATTTCAAATGTATGGAGTGAATCACTTCTCCTCCTTCTCTGCCGACTTCCATCTTATTTATAGCTATGTTTATTCAAAGAATACTATAGGAGAATAATCAATTAGCAGACAGAGAAATAGTAAGAGAGAAAAGATTTCATAATCAATATTTCTGTAGAAGGAAAGAGATCATTCTGATTTCAAATAATATCCATAATAAACTTAATCAATTTAGCCAAGAATCAATTAGAAGGAAAGACTGATTCAGAATGGCTATAAAAGAATAATATAATTCCATAAGAATCAGATCTACAGAAAGAAGGAAGAGATCTGGCGTGTTTTGAATTTGACATAGAAATCGACGTGCGTCGATTACTATTCGATGTAGGCGTCGATTTCAGCCTGGCTAGACGTCGAGAAGAAAATATGGAAAGAGCGTCGACAGAGGTGCGTCGACTTTACTGGGTGCGTCGACTAGAAATCAGAGTTACGTCGACTTTGGTTACGCCGAGTTCTGTTTAGAATTACTTCGACTCAGTATGAGAAGAACGTCGACTGCACTTCGACGTTGCGTCGATTACTATTCGACGCATGTTTTACTTAAACCAATTTTCTATTCTGATAACTCATTTTCTACTCATTTCTAGGGGTTAAGATAAATCATTTTCCCAACACGATTGAATGTCCCACCCGCAAGAAATTGGTCACTTTGATTGAACCCACGACCAACGCCGACGATCTTATCTATGAGGAGGTTAGTGATGTTGAGGAATCTGATATTCCTAGCGACATGGAAGAGGATTATACCTCCAACAATCTTGCGGTTATGCGTTGCATCTTGACTAACCCACGTAGTAGTCATGATTGGAAGCGCTCTAGCATCTTCTCCTTATATTTTAAGAGCGGTGAGAAGTCTTGCAAGCTCATTATTGATAGTGGGAGTTGCATGAACGTGGTTTCCGAAGCCGCGCTTCTCTGAATGAAATTGACTCCCGAGCCACACCCCACTCCTTACCAAGTCGCTTGGGTCAATAAGACCTCCATTCCGGTTACCAAGCATTGTTTAGTACCTCTTGTCCTCAAAGATTATGTCGACCAAGTTTGGTGTGACGTTCTTTCTATGGACGCATGTCATGTCCTTCTAGGCCGCCCTTGGCTTTACGATTACAATGTCACTCACTACGGACGCGCGAACACATATGAATTTAAATTTAAAGACCAACGCATCACGTTACGTCCCGCCGCACCTAAGGACCTTAAAACCAAGGACACGACCGTTCCCGCCGTCAAGCAACCACTCACTCTCATTCATCCTAAAGAATTTGAAAAGACTAGTTTTTCCGGTGGTATGCTCTATGCGTTAGTCTTACTTCAAGCTAACGGCATTCCACTCCCCACTTCATCTTTGCCCGTCGATATCATCACGTTACTTGACGAGTTTAAGGATGTCCACCCCGAGGAACTCCCTTCCGAATTACCGCCTCTTAGGAGTATCCAACACGCCATTGATTTTATTCCGGGCTCCTCTCTCCCCAATTTACCCCATTATCGTCTTAATCCTACTGCTCACGCCGAGCTTCAAGCCCAAATCTCCGATTTGCTCTCCAAAGGCCTTATCCGACATAGTTTGAGTTCTTGTGCGGTGCCGACACTTCTTGCCCCAAAAAAAGATGGCTCTTGGAGGATGTGTGTCGATAGCCGCGTGATAAACAAAATCACAATTAAATACCGATTTTCGATTCCCCGGTTGGACGATTTATTGGATATGCTTAGTAGTGCCACCATTTTTTCAAAACTTGATCTTCGAAGTGGATACCACCAAATACGAATTAGAGAAGGGGATGAATGGAAAACCGCATTCAAATCGAAGGAGGGATTATATGAGTGGCTTGTAATGCCGTTTGGGCTTTCCAACGCCCCAAGCACATTTTCCCGCATGATGACACAAATTTTCAATTGCTTTATGGGAAAATTTTTGGTGATCTATTTCGATGACTTACTTGTCTATAGCACGTCCGCACATGACCACATCTCCCATTTACGACAAATATTTGAAATTTTGCGGACGGAAAAATTGTATATTAATTTAAAGAAATGTATCTTTATGGATTCTTCCGTCTCCTTTTTAGGCTATATTGTGAGTGCGGATGGTATAAAGGTCGACCCCGCGAAAATTCAAGCAATTATTGATTGGCCGGAACCAAAATCTATTCGGGATGTTAGAAGTTTTCATGGGTTGACCACGTTTTATCGGCGTTTTATTCGTCACTTTAGCGCCATCATGACTCCGATTACCGAATGTATGAAACTTGGTGAGTTTACTTGGTCTAAATCCGCTTCTCTCGCTTTCAAAAAAATTAAGACATTGATGACCGAGGCACCGGTTCTCCGGTTACCCGATTTTAATAAAATTTTTGAGGTCTCTTGTGACGCCTCGGGTGCGGGTATAGGTGGCGTGTTAAGTCAAGAAGGCCACCCGGTTGGATTCTTTAGTGAGAAATTAAGTGGGCCCAAGCTCAATTATTCAAACTACGAACGTGAGTTTTATGCGCTTGTCCAAAGTCTACGCCATTGACGTCATTATCTTTTGCCCAAAGAATTTATCCTACTTTTGGATCATGACGCGCTACGTTATATTAACTCTCAACATAAGCTTAGCCCGCGGCAAGCCAAATGAGTCTCTTTCCTACAAGAGTACACGTTTGTGATCAAACATTGCAAGGGCAAGCATAACCGTGTTGTCGACGCGCTTAGTCGTGTTAGTTTACTTTTGACTACCCTTGATGTGAAAGTCTTAGGCTTTGAACGTATCCGTCGCGAGTATGCCGAGTGCAAGGACTTTAAGGACATCTTTCACTCTCTCCAAACCCCCACCCCTCACATTATTTTCGAATATGTCCTTCGTGATGGATATTTGTTTAAGGGTTCACGGTTGTGCATTCCGGATTCTTCCCTCCGTCTCTTTATCATTGGGAGATGCACGACGGCGGTTTAGGTGGTCACTTTGGCCACGACAAAACCATCTCCTTGGTTGAAGAAAAGTTCTTTTGGCCCGGCTTGAAACGTATGGTTAATCGCGTCGTGAGTAGTTGCAACACATGCCAACTAGCTAAAGGCACCAAGCAAAACATGGGCTTATATACGCCGCTTCCCATGTAACATCCCGATTCGAGCTAGACCCCTTGTGCGCGCTTTTGAGTCACGCGAGTTGACTCGGGCTCGGGGTGTACTGAGGGCCAGGCTTGCAACTGAGCCGGGGAAGTGCACTCGACGAATGCGGCGAGTACCAGTTCTATTCTTTGTCCCGATGTTTGCTGTATCGGGATCCGAGCCGCCCTGAGAGCATAACTTGAGCGATAAAACTCGAAGGAGGCGTACCGCCTCGAAGGAATTATAGTGCGTACGTTAGCTCAAATGTCATGGTGTTTAAATAGCGTATATATGAAGTCGACCAAAACAGTCGCCTTGAGCTACGCGACGCCTCAAATATGACTATTGTGCAAATGACCGCATAATCGGCCTTAGTTGATTTTGTTAGACTCGTAAAGTTGATACCAGTCAAACGAAGTCGACTGCACTCAATTCCGATGTGTATCGGAGAATTAGTCGCGTCGACGCGACTCTAAGTAACCTATTTATCCAAAGCGGTGAAATCGAGCAAACGGCCTCGGTATTCACCCCAGTCAGTTTTGCTAGACTCGTGAAGCCTATACGAGTTCAACAAAACTGTCTGCGCTTGATTCTGATGAGAATCAGCGATTTTATTAATGTGGTCTGCGAATAGCATATTTATCCAAAATGGTGAAATGGACCAAGCAACCTCGCAATTGACCACAATCAGTCTTGTTAGACTCGTAACGATAGTATGAATTCAACAAATTAATCTGTTTGCGATTCCAACGTCGTTTAAATGAGTTTTGACGTTTACGTTTATTAGGCCGTAAACGCTCCGTCAAGCATAAAATGAGCAAACGGACTCGGAATTGATCTCGGATCGTCCCGGTGGATGCGTGTCGGCGAGACGGTCGTAACGAGCCCGTCCGGGGCAATTTCCGAGCCCTATAGAGCGAGATACGAGCCTTTGAATCCATTATTAATGATAGAAATGATAATAATAATAATAATAATAATAATAATCTTATATTATATATATATACGTATGTTTTAAGTTAGGTTAGAAATATACCCGATCTCCCCTCCTCCCGTGCCTTGCGCCGTCAAACCCCTTCCCCTCCAGATCCGATCTACCTCCTCCCTCGGCCACAGCTTCGGCGACCACCTTCGCGAGCTCCGGCGACCCCTCCTTCACCTCACGGCTCCGGCGCAGCTCTCCTCACGGCCGACCACCTCTCCTCTTCCTCCTCCGGTGCACCTCCTCCCTCAGCAAGATCCATGGCCGACCACCTCAAGTTCGCCCCTCTCCTCTCCTCCCATCTCCGGCGGCCTCTTCTCCGGCTAGCGCTCCACCTCCGACCAACCACCGAGAGCTTTCCTCTCTCTACCTCCTCCGACGAAGCCCAAGCTCCGGTGAGCTTCCTCCAAGCCTCATCGTTTCCTCCAGCAAAACCGCCAACACCCTCCTTTCCGGCAAACCGAGCTCCTCCATGGCCGAAAACTGCTCTCCCCCTCTCCAGCAAGTTGAGCTCTCCTTCTTCACCTCTGATCCGAGCTCCTTCTTTTCTGGCGAGCTCTCTTCAAAGCGCCGCAGCCCCTTCACCACTCCGGTGAGCTAGCTCTAGATCTGAGATGGAGCTCCTCTCTTCTTCGTCTTTGGCAAGATCTCCTCTTTCGAAGACCCAAAACAACGAGCTCTCGCTCTCCAAACCAAAACAGCCCACTCGAGGGGTTGACTCTACTTCGGCGACGTGTGGCGAGGCTCAGATCAACGAGATCCAGATCGGCAAGATCCGGCCATGAATCGGAAGCGGCGCGCAAATGCCGTCATCGCGGCTATTGGGTAGCATGCACGGAAATCAGGTGACTTCCTCCCCTCTCCCTTGGTGCTAGTTTTCTTAGATCCGCTAGGCGAGATATCGAACTCAATTGAGTCGATTTGCGAGCGTGATGAAGCTCCGTAGGAAAAAGGCCGCGTTAGGGTTTTTCGCCGTAGGGCGTCGTTCGCCGCGAAAATGCCCCCAATCGACTCCCCGCTTCAATACGAATGTGGGACATTGGTTTCGTGATAATCGGAGGCCTCGTGAGGGTGCATGGGAGGAGTGAAGGTGGCTGCCCAAACTTTCATATGAGATTTCATTAATTAGTTACCTGTAATTGAGATTTCGATTATATATATACATATATATATATATATAAATATATATATATATATATATATATATGACTTGTAGCTGCTTGGGAAATAGTTCCCTGTTAGATGGAATTTCAATTATATATATATATGTTCATTAGGCATTTGGGATGATAATAGAAATAAGTTCCCTGTTGATTTGGAGTTGAGAAATAAGCTTCCTGTTGAATGGATTTCAATTGTATATATATATATATATACATTTAGTTAATGTTTGGGGAAGAGAATAAAATGAAGCTCCGTTAAACATAGTTTTGATTATGTAATAATTGTCTGGGAAAGATGGGGAATAACGCCCTGATTAATTAGGGTTGCTAATTATATAACTGTGGATAGATGTGATGAAAGCTCCCTGTTAAATCAGATTTAATTCATAACTTGCTCTTGGTTATTAAGGAGAATTGTGCGCAGCTGGGTTCAAGCCAATTTTTATGCTTGACCCCACTGGAATTAGATTTCGGGCTCAACATGAAAGTAGTAGCCCTTGAAAAGAGCTTTCCAACGATAGGTTACACGTTTTCTGGGGTGACCTGTAGCTCTCTAAAAGTCCAGTCGAGTGGACTGTCCAGAAAACTAAACCTTGTTTTAGTTCTCTGATTTCTGCCCAGGTTTGTACAATTGCATTCAACACTGATTTTGGGTATGAAGCTTTAGGTCCTGGGTTTTATGGTAACATAAAAGTTGTAGCTCTCGTTCTTAGATTCCCATATTAGGGTTAATCATAATTTTTGGATGAGTGTAGCTTCTAGAATATCAGATTTACAGAATTGTGTCATAACACATGTGATTATAGTATATTTTGAATGTCTTGCAATATGTTACTTCGATGCTCATGAAATTGGTGGAGTAATTAATAACATGATTATATACCCCCTGTGAAGTTTTGTAATTTTTGGATGTGTAGTTTCAAAGTTATTAATCATTTATTTAGTAATTTAATTGTGATATAGGTACTGATTCGGAAGCTTGATTGAGCTAAGGTTATATATGAATCATGTTATAGATGATGAGGCACGGTGACAGTGATTTTAGAAATATGATTTTAGCAGCTTGTGAATTAATGAATTAAATACGGCTAAATCACCTTGGAAATTCTAAAATTATGGTTAGATGTTTATTTCAGTCATATGAGCCACAGTGTAATTTTCCTTAAAATTTTGGGATGATTATTTTAGGACTTAACAGGTATAGTGACAGTTTGGTAATTATGTTCAACTATTAAATAACATGCTAAATCACCTTAGAGGATTATGAATCTTGTCCATTAACTTAAATTAACATTACATATCTCTGGTGATTTTATTGGACGATATGGACTTATATAATTTATACTTCATATGTAATTTAGCATGTGTCACATAATTAGACAGATATTATTAATGACCAATTTGACAGAGGAAATGATGAATTTTGGATCATGACCTGCGTAGGTTAGTGGGAACCGATGTTAATTATATCAGATCATGAGGATAAATATTTTGAGGGTTCCACCTTTGGGGTAAATATAGTTCGCCTGAGTGGTCTAGGTTTAGCAAAAATTGAGTTTTGAGCTTAGACCTTCTAAACCCCATGAGACTTGGGAGAAACTTGGAGCGTAGCATTAGGAGATCAGATTTATCCTTTAAACCCGTGAGGGGCTACCACTTAAGGTCAGGTTAAGGCTAAGTCAAGAGTTAAAGTTAAGTGCGAGCTGCGCTTAGCCCAATTGGGCAAAGTGGGAGTCGAAGTCTAAATCCACTTAACTATTAGAGCAACACGAAATGCGAAGTGAAATACATCCACCAACTAAATTAAATATCTTTAGATAGAGGAATTTGGGATACATCCCATCACATTCCCTAGTACCGTTGAGAGCCCTTCACCGGGTATACCTCGGGAAGTCCAAGATTAACCCTAAACTGCAATAACATTTAAAGTATGCAAGAGTAGCCATAGTAGGGTAAGATTGGTTTTATGTATCTCCTCCCAGTGAGGGAGTGGCAAGCGTGTGGTATACTGGGTTGGACGAGCTGGAGGCTCGAGGGGAGGATAGCCCCGTTAGTTCTTGGATAATTGTGGCAGGTCTTCGGTACTAGGCATGTCGTCACACCGACCGCGGTACGTGGACTTAGCGGGTGTGTTGGGGTCTGAGGGGCTAGCTTGTCTGCGTGTCGGGACGACAATTCCTCGAAGACACCTTCCACTTAGCTCAAAGCCTGGTGGACTCCAGCAAAGAGTACGCAGAGCTCCGCGGTTGTTTAGCGTTGAGGCGTACGTGCGGTCTAGGCCTGGTAGTGTGCATACCCACCTAGGAGTGGACGGCCCGGTCCGCTACCACCGTGTGTCACAGCGGTTGGTACCCGAGAGGTTGGCTTCCTCTCAAATAGAGGGAACTACAAAGGTCTATGCGCATAGAGTCGTGTGTGAGTTCATTGCATAAATCATTCATAGCATAAGCATAGCATACGCACTTGCAGATCCTCATCATATAAATTAGTATGAGCTCTTTTATATGATGAGTTATAATTCCTGGAAATCCTAACTTATAAGTTTGTATGGGCATTCATATAAGTTAGGGTACGAGATTGATTACTTATCGCTACTGTTCTTACTGCCTTGCTTTACCTGCTTTACTTACTGTTTATTTACTGCTGTACACCTTTATTATACTCCTGCTTATACATGATTAGATTAGCCCCTTTTACACTTGTGTAGCTTAGAATTTGTGTATATACTAGTTTTCTTTCTCCGTCACCTGCTTTGTATATATTACTGTTATATTGCAGCTTTTCTTCCCTTCCTTCCGCCCGGTGCCTTGGAGTCGCCGGGGGAGCAGATGGGAAGCCACTTAGTCTTTATGACTAACGGTTGCTACCTCCCTCTTTTTAGGAGCACATTCAGATGTGTAGCAGCGTTCAGCACCGGAGGCCAGCCGGGTCAGGTGTGCAGGGCTGGGGTTTATGGTACCTTAGCCGCCATTAGTGACAGAGGCGGGTGAGTGTTTTGAGATGTAGCCCTTGGGGCATTTAGCTGATTACTCTGATGATTTGCAGGAGCTTGTGTAGCTTTCTGTCTTTCTTATACTCTGATTTGGACATTATTACTTATTGTGAATCTTTGGTTTTTAATACTTTCTTTCATTGATGGGTTGACGCTGAGTAGTTGGTTTAGCCAGCAGGATAAGCGTCTTGTGGGGGAGGCTAGCTCGTGTGCTAGCGCTTCCGCAAGACGGCTGTCCTGGGCATAAGATTCCCCTCGGCCGTGTTGTGTGTTCCGGGAGGGGGATCTTAGCTCAATTGGTGATGAGAAGTGAAAGTACTCCATAGTTAAGCGTGCTCGGGCTGGAGCAATTCTAGGATGGGTGACCTCCTGGGAAGTCCACGCGCTGCCGCTTAACTGGCTCAATTCTCATCAAAGGGGGATTGCGGTCTCCAACAACCCACTGTGCCCTGTGGTGGGACAGAGAGGGGTTGGGGTGCATGGGCTGCAGCCCATTTGGTTAGGCTTAACCCTTTCGAGCTGGATGCTGGGGGTGCCGACGGTCGTCCTTTCGAGCTGTATGCTGGGGAGACCGTTACAAAAAGTGCAATCTTGGTGAAAGGACTTTTTGTAACGGTCTCCCCAGCATACAGCTCGCAAGGACGACCGCCGGCACCCCCAACATCCAGCTCGAAAGGGTTAAGCCTAACCAAATGGGCTGCAGCCCATGCACCCCAACCCCTCTCTGTCCCACCACAGGGCACAGTGGGTTGTTGGAGACCGCAATCCCCCTTTGATAAGAATTGAGCCAGTTAAGCGGCAGCGCGTGGACTTCCCAGGAGGTCACCCATCCCAGAATTGCTCCAGCCCGAGCACGCTTAACTATGGAGTACCTTCCGTCCCATGGGATGACGTTAGCATGGATTTCATTTTGGGTCTTCCCCTAACACAATGCAAACACGATTCTATTTTAGTCGTTGTCGATCATTTTTTCAAAATGGCGTATTTTATTTCATGCAACCGCACCAACGACGCGTCTCACATTGCAAAAATTTATTTTAAAGAAGTTGTTAGTCATCGCGGACTCCCTAAGACTATTGTCTCCGATAGGGATGTCAAGTTTACTTCTTATTTTTGGAAAACACTATGGATCTTGGTGGGCACCAAACTCCTATTTTCCGCATCTTACCACCCCCAAACGGATGGCCAAACCGAAGTGGTAAATCGGAGTTTAGGTAATTTACTACGATGCCTCGTGGGCAATCATAAGGGGTCTTGGGATCTCATCCTTCCCCATGCGCAACTTTCATATAATAATTCTAAGAATCGCTCTACGGGCCTCTCGCCGAATGAAATTGTGCATGGTTACAATGCACATGTGCCGCTTGACTTGGTTCCGTTACCTCCCACATATAAAACAAGTCAATTTGCACATGATTTTGCTCATCACCTTCATGCTTTGCACAAAGAGATCCACCAACGACTAGTCACTACTTACAAGGTCTATCAATCGGACGCGAACGTACACAAACGGGCACAACTATTTGACGTCGGAGATTTAGTCTTGGTCAAGTTAATTCCCGAGCGGCTTCCCACCGGTGCCGTCAAGAAATTGGCCAACCGGCGTGCCAGACCTTTTAAGATTTTAAAGAAGTTGGGTGATAACGCGTACGTGCTTGACTTGCCTCATGATTGGGGCATACACCCCGTGTTTAATGTTTCCGATCTTACACTTTTTCATGAAGCACCGCAAGAGCTATTTTCCCCTTCTTCTTCTTTATCTCCTTCCGGCCATTCTCATGGGATAGTGAGCGACCCCCCACCCTTACAAGTTGTCACATCGGACGTACCCGCCACACCTTCACATGGGGGTACGGTCGATCATATTTTTGCTCCTAATGCTTTTCCCAGGTTCCCGACGACTATCTCCGTCCCGGAGTGCATATTGGACGACGACGTCTTGGCTTCTTCAAATGGCGGTGTGCACCGCTACTTGGTTCATTGGAAAGACCGCTCCGCTTGCGACGCCACTTGGGTGACCGCCGACGAGATGGAGCGCCTTGATGATGACATGCTGCTTCGCTACCGCTTGGACCACTCACCGGTGATGAGTGATTTCGAGCGGAGGAGGATTGATGGCGGCGACCCGGTTCCACCCGACGACGCACCGCGCAGCTACAACCTTCGCCCCAACACGCGGAAATCTTATCGCGCCATGCCCCGCAATCTCTAAATTTGTCTATTACTTTTTTATGTTAATTAGTTATTGCTTTTCCCGTTCCGTCCGGCTCGACCAAAGTGTTAGGTGGTCAAGAGCCCGCTTTATTTATTTTTATTTCCTGCATTTGTTTTGGCCTAAAACATTTTAATGGCTAGGATTTCAGCTCTTGGATGTGGGGTTGGGATGGCTCCAAATGGGAGTATAAATACTCCTCTATTTTATTTTAACCTAATGAAATTTTTAGACCAAAAAAAAAAACGAATCGCAGTGTACTGCTAGGGCTGCGACGGCTCCTCCCCTTCGCTCGGCGTGACACCGGCGATCCCGTTCCTTCCTCCGCCTGGTGCGACGCCGGCAACCCCCTCCTCCGCCTGGTGCGACACCGGCAACCCTTCCTCCAGTCGGTGTGACGCCGGCCCTCTTCCGCCTCCACCGGGTGCTGCCTCGATGCATCCGTTCTCCGTCCAAGACCGGCCAGAGGACGAGTTCTCCTGTTCGTGTTGCGATTCTACCTCTCCCGGCGCATCCGTCTATCGCGCGAGATCTCTCGCGTGGGGTATCGTCTTCTCCACTCTCGTCTTGTGGGATTCATCTACTTTGTTGTTGTTCTTGTTTTGGTGAACGAATTGGTGTGTGATCGGACAACTTGAAAACAAATCGGAGCAAGTTCCGCTCGTCGCTGCGTCCCCGTTCAATTGATCGGAAAGGAAACGCCCGCGGTTGTGTAATTTTATTGGGATTTTCCTAACCCGGAAGAATCTCTCCGCTCAAACATTGCGCCCGCGAATTCTCCGCTAAAACGTTGGTAGTTGCTTGTGATAGAGATATTGTTGCTGAGATTTTCTTTTGCATGCATGCTAGGTGAAGAATAGTTTACATATTTTATTTTATCGTTTTATCTCCGAAAGGGGCTTGGCGAGCCCCGACTTTTGTTGGGAGAGACTTACCCTTTTCTGAATCGCATTTTCGGTGGGTCTCTCTTGGTACAACGCATAGCTCGATCGGACCGGGTGGGTCCCTTTCGCTTGATTGAACATTGGCTTTATAGCCCTTGGGAGATCTAAAGAGGCTTAGCGAACCTTCGCCTCATAGTTAATTTTAATAATCTTCATCCGTAGTCGTGTACGCCCGGCAGTGCTACATCAGGAAGCGGTGGGAATGGAGGTCATGAGAAGCTTTGGTGTCGTAGACTAAAAATGATGTTTTTGTTGGAAGCGTCTATATGGGCACGCGACCACGCTACCTCAACACAGTCTCCTTGCCGAGCACTTCTTCACCGAGCACGTACTACTCCTGCGAGCACTTCTTCACCGAGCACGTACTACTCCGGCGAGCACTCGAACACTTCACTTTACCGGCGAACACTACCACCTCACTCCGAGCACTCTCCACGGCGAGCACGCACCCCACACCACTCGGCCGAGATGCACCACCACACAACTCCGGTGAGATCTCCACTCAACCACTCCGGCGAACACTACTTCATGTGAGTTCTCCACGGCGGGTACGGAGGGCGGCGAGATCTCCCTCACGAAATGCTCCTACGGGAGGTGTCGGGCTGCTACCTAACTACCCCGGAGAGGTGGGCTGCCTGTAGGCGAGGAGGTCTTGCGAGCTCGGAGGCGAGAAGGACTAGCGAGATGTAGATGGCAAGAGGGGAAAAAATTCTTGCGGGAATTATGTTTCTCTCTCTCACTTCCCTCTCTCTCTCTCTAACTATTCTGCAGAAAAAAAAGAATTCCAAATTTCTCTTTGTGACTCCTTGGACTAGTATGTGAAATTATTGCCTTAACTTGGCAAAGTTTTTTTTTTTTTTTTTTTTAAATTTATACGTGTGTTTCTGATTGGAATTGGGTGAGGATGTAATAATGTCTCGCACTTTTGGCATGAAGGTAATGACAGACGCATTCCCTCTTGTCCATGAATGCCAATTGTGAGTGAACTGTGAAGAAAAAGAGCAACAGAATAAGAGCATTAATCCTGAGAATCAAAACAGAAAAAATTAAGGAAGCCGGTGTTTGCGTCTTCACTCTTCATTGCCTTTTAAACAGAGCGATGATAAATGCAGGCCGGTTTTGGCTATATGCAGGCCGCGGATATATGCAGGCAAAAAAATTAAATTAATATTTTTCTAAATAAATTACCAAACAAAATATCATTCATAAAATAAGCAAAATATCATGCGTGCGAGGTTACGTTGAATGTCACTGTTTCGTCAGTAAATCTGGGAGAGCTATTGATGGAGTATCCCTAAAGGCACTAACCACACCCCATCCATGAGGGTGCGCTTATCCAAAGAACCTCCACTAGCGACGTAACTACCCGAAGTATAACCATCGCCGCCATGGCCGCCATGGCCGCCATGGCCGACATCGCCGACATCGCCGACATCGCCGACATCGCCGACATCGCCGACGACGTCGCCATCGTCGCCATCGCTGACATCTCCGACGACGTCGCCATCGCCGCCATCGCCGATGGCGTAGCGATCGCCGCCATCGCCGATGGCGTAGCGATCGCCGCCATCGCCGCCATCGCCGCAATCGCAGCCATAGCCGCCATCGTCACCATCTCCGCCATTGCCGACGACGTCGCGATCGTCGCCATCGCCGTCGTCGCCATCGCCGTCGTCGCCATCGCCGTAGCAAATACCCATGAATAGCTTTAGGTCAGTTGTAATTTAAAAACACATCGGACTCAGACAAACGAGTAAACTCCTTGAGGACACGGTTGCATGGAAGAAAAAAACACAGAATACATGAAGTATTAAACATCTCGAAACATTTTTCCTGAAATTTTAAAAGGAAAAATGATATCTTTTTTTAAAAAAATGTGGCCTGCATATAGCTAAAATCGGCCTGCGTTTAACATCGATCTTTTTAAAAAACTGTGGCCTGCATATAGCCAAAACTGGCCTGCATTTAACATCGCTCTTTAAATATATATATATAGCGGTTTCGCCCTATATCCGCGCGTTCGACGAACGCTGGCTCCGTTCGACGAACACGGGGCTCCGTTCGACGAACACGGGCTCCGAACAACAGACGGGCGAACGCCGAACGGCGAATGACCACGATCGACGAATAATATATGTTAGACGAACGCGGGCTAAAGATATATGTTTATATCCGCAACGCCCGTGTTCGTCGAACGGAGCCCGCCGTTAGCCCGCCGTTCGTCGATCGAAGCCATTCGCCGTTCGTCGATCGGCGAATGGCCACGATCGACGAACACGATCGACGAACGGCGAATAAGCTTCGATAACACGATCGACGAACGACGAATAAGCTTCGATCTTTAGCCCGCGTTCGTCGATCGAAGCTTATTCGTCGATCGTGGCCATTTGTCGTTCGTCGATCGGTCGTCCTATGTTTGGAGCCCGTGTTCGTCGAACGGAACCCGTGTTCATCGAACGGAGCCCGCGTTCGACGAAAGCGCGGATATACGGAGAATCCGCTTCGCGCGTATATACATTAATCCGATATATATATATATATATATATATATATATATATATATATATATATATATATATCCCAAAATCCAACTAATCAAACCGGAGTTTCTACCATGCAACCTCGACCGACTCGCCAAGACAATTCCAACCGGCCCGCTCTCGCGCAATTCCGAGTCCGTTTGATCTCTCAAACAGACACCAGAACGCGCGAGGCACATGAGCACGCAATTTGTGCCTAAGCGCAAAACGCGCCACACCAGCACACGCGGACCTGTCATGTGTTTTTGATTGATTCACTTGTATACTTTATCAAAACAATATTTTGTACACATCATTATCTTTCATAAAACTTCTACTCAGGAGAATTGAATCTTAATGCTCATCTACACTATTCTCCACAAACTTAAGTAAATGCACTAGATTGCAAAGCATGATCGCTACAATGTTTATGTTTACTTGAAATGCAAATTTTAATACATTGTAGTTCTTTTGTATCTTTTCTTGATATTATGAAATCATGCTTGCAATTTTATCTTAATGAAATAACATCTCTTCAATCTTTAACTCAAACATCAACTTTTCAAATTTAAAACTCATTATCCTTTATATGATTTTATCTTCTAAAATGATGTTTAATTTTAAGAGTGCTTATTATATTCTTCTGCTAAGTTTACCACTTATGCTCATTCATGCCTATTATTTTTTTTAACACCGTGGTATTCTTTTATCAACAAGTTGGTATCTTAAAATAAGAATGCTTACTTTATCATTTCAGTTATGTTGCTTACTACTTTATGTTCCATCATGCTTATATTTTTCTCAACAAGTAGTATTTAACAAGCTTTATATTGCATCCTATTTTCTTCTCAACCTAAATCATTTAAATTTTTATTGCATACTATCATCTAAACCCTTTTTTGATACTACCAAAAGGGAAGATTAAATTGCATAAATCTAACATTTAGGGGGAGTACATTAAAAATTCATAAGAAGTATTTATGTAGGGGGAGTAATCATATAGGAGGTGCATTCTTTATCCTGTGCTCGATCATGACAATCCTTCAATAAGTGATTCCTAACCACTTAGTAGATATACACTCATCCCTACCCACTTCTGCTAATAACAAAGGGAGAGAAGAAATTGAGAAATCTAGTAAAATAGATATTTAGGGGGAGTAAATTATAAGAGAACACTTATGTAGGGGGAGGACTTGATATTGAAAGAGTATGCATTAAGGCTTTTAAATCTATCACATTCTTAACATATTATTCAGGCATATCTTATTACCGTACTTACTTATAAACACAAATTACCTTAATCTCACTAATTTCTCATACAAGTATTTATTATTATCAAAATGGGGAGGTCGTTGGAGCCTATGTTCCGCATCTCTTGGTTTGAGAATAACAAATACTGTGTCATATTTGATCTTGTATTTTGTGTGTTTATAGTGTGCAGGTTGTACATGAACTATTGCTACATATCCATATGAGTAGTATACTGAATGGAGATGATTCTCTAAAAAGAGAGCTAACGCCCCGCGTTAACTTATCGTCGATAAGAGATGTCGTCGAGAAGGGAATGACGTCGAGAAGAAGCACGGTCGAGTACCAAGAGACAACGCCAGCGTTGACTCTTAACGCCCACGTTAAGTCTACATACTGCCATGATCTCGACGGTTGCACGATGTCAGCGGTTGCTATACACGATCACTAACGCTGGCGTTAACTCTTAACGCCACACGTTAGCTCCCGTGCCTATTTAAAGAGCAATCCCTCTCATTCTATGGTTGATGATTCCAGAATTCTGATTCTTTTGAGAGAGGCTCGTCTACAACAATTAAGAGATCTCCCTTGGGCTAACATGAAGATCTAAAGAAGATTTTGAAGGAGAACGTCGGATTCCGGGAAGGATTCCGTGGGTAAATTCGTCGCTGTTGTTGGCGACTAGATCCTTGTGCGGCTTAAGGGGTAATTCGCCGCCTTGTGCTTGGCGACTAGGTCGAGGTTAGATCTAGGGGCGGCTAGAGGCCTTATTTGAGGTAAGATAGACTATAGCCAACTGGTCCTTGGGAGAAGGACCTGTGAAACAACAAAAAGGTGTTTTTGATATTCTCGCCTTGATTTTTAGCGTTATAGAAATCAAATATTTCTGTAATTAATTTATTATGAAATAAAATCATGTCTTTTAATGTTCTATTCGATTGATTTTATTTCCTCTTCAAGAATGTGTTAAATTATATTTTCATCAAAACATTAAAGCAAACATTTGTGTAATCAATTTCTTTGAAATATAATATTCATTTTTATTAATTATCTCTGATTTTTTGGAATTGTATTTCATTTAAGATTTCATAAGTAAAATCACCGTGGCAATCTTTTTGTGCTAAAGAAAATTTCCTAGAGAGCTAACGCCCAGCGTTAACCGTTAACGCCAAGCGTTAGCAACAATTAACAAAAAGTTTTGTTTCTCTTCTTTAAAAAGGAATCGTCAATATAATCTTATCTGAAATATTTAAATATATTTTCTTATAAAATATTCCGAAACTTTGGTCACAAACTATGATATTTTTAAATAAAAATTAAATTCAGTAAAACCCTTATTCACCCCCCTCTAAGGGCGCCGTAAGATCCAACATCTTCCACTCAGCACACACTTGCCGCGTGTCCACTCCAACACCAAGTCTGCTTCAGCACGTGCTTCCCGCATGTCCGCTCCAGCGCCAAGTTTGCTCCAGCACGTGCTTCCCGCGTGTCCACTTCAACGCTAAGTCTGCTCCAGCACGCACTTCCCATGTGCCCACTTCAGCGCCAATTCTGCTTCAGCACGCGCTTCCCGCGTGTATGCTCAAGTGCCAAGTCTACTTTAGCACATGCTCCATGTGCATCTGCTCTGATTCTAAAGAGTCTACTCCAGTGCGCGCTCCCGTACTCCGCACACGCGCCTCTCGCGTGCCCGCTACACTTTCAAGACTGCTCCCAAAGGCGCTCTGCGCCTCATTTCAGAGCGTGCTCCGCATTGCTTAGCTTCATCAAATGTCCAAGACATAGAAACATTATGTAAACAAGAGATGACTTATCCCCTTCTAGAAAGCTGATATTTGTACTCAACAAATAATAGTGGATTTCATCAGAACTGGGTCTGGCCCCATCGTTTTTCTCTTTCCAGGTTTTCCACATCAAAATCCTATTGTCTGTTGTTCATTCAATATTTCGACTGTTTACGCATTTTGCTCACTCTCGAGTTAAGATGGTTTGATTCCTTCAGTCCGTAGGAGCGCTAAGCCACCCACAACAGTTTGACGCCGTTTATGGGAACTGTGCTCCTAAAGCTCTGAAGGATTTTTGAAGACCGTACTCGCTCCATGGAGTACTCCCGACATACAACAATGACAAGAAGAAGTGCTCGACCCGGATGAGATATGATGAGAAGAGGCTAGCAAGCACAAGAAATTCCCCTGAAGGACAAAAAACTAAGAATGTACCCGCGAGCTGCAGTGAGGAGATCCTGCCACATACCCGGAAGATCTTAGAGAGCTTCCCCTCCTAAGCCAAATGCTGAGTCGAGCACCTTGGAGAGCATTAGAGAATTCCTGACTACCCACCCGGAAATCACAGTGAACAACATGTCTGAACCCTCATGCCAACCAAAACTAGCCAAACGAGAGAGAAACAAGGCAAGAACTCTCTCCAAAGGTGTCATTGGGGGTCTATTTATAGTTTCCTAAAAATGGTCTATGGATAGCAAAATCCCACCTTTTGGTTATACTAAGGGCAACCCAAATTGGCCTGCCAATAGCAGAATCCTACTGTTTGGGAGAGCTAATCGTAGGTCGGTAAGTTTTTCCTTGAGACCTCTCTAGTGACTCGTCGACATGGAAACCCTGCGAGTCGAATGTTGTCGAGGTCAGATTGACGAGTCGAATGCTGCTGAGGTCAGGCTGACGAGTCGAATGCTAGTGAGGTCAGCCTAACAAATCCAATATTGCTGAGGTCAGGCTGACGAGTCGGATGTGTTGGATCTTACGGCGCCCTTAGAGGGGGGGGGGGGGGGTGAATAAGGGAATACAATTCTTTTTATAATTTTCAAGATAATTACTAAGTTGTTTTTGATTAATAGGAAATAAGATGACAATTTAGTAATAACAATTTTGCAATAAAGAAATTTTACGCCAATTGAGAGAAATCAAATAAACACAAATATAATCATGATTGGATTATATGAAAAGGGTGTTTACAAAATTTGATTTCAATATCGCTAGAAATCGGAGGCGTACAAAAGTGATTTTCTTTTCATTTTCTATACCGACTTATATCCCCACAAACCGGTTGGCTTTAGCCTATCCTTCCCTGGATAAGGCCTCAAGCCGCTCTAGCCAATCCTTCCCCGGATATGGCCTTGAGGCCCCGTAGATGTAATCCCCAAGGCCTAGTCGCCAACTCACGCGGCGAATTCCCCCTAAGCTGCGCAAGGACCTAGTCGCCAAAAACAAGGCGATTTCACTACAAGATACAAATAAAGAAGTGAAGTAAATAACAAGCAAACTCCCTCTTGAGATTTCTGGAGATGAGGATGAAGGATCGCTGAAGCACAAGCGAGGTCGAAGCAATCATTCTTCGGATGCAGCGTGATGGCTTCCTTCTCCAGAATTTCTTCTTTGGCTTTGAGTGGGAGATGATGTTTCGGCAGAGTAGCAGCACGAGAGTTTGGGCACAAGTAATGTCTCTGGAAGTTCTAACCCAAAACGAGAGAGAACACATCGTTTTATAGATCTCAGCGCTAGCGCCTGCGGTAGCTGATAGCGCCTGCGATAGCGTTCGTGTGGAGCGGTTGCGAAACCGTCGGCGGCGTGGCGCTGTGCACGATTTTGAGATAGCGCCAGGCGGTAGCGAAAACTGTCGATGTCGTGGCAGAACGAACTTTTGTCGATCGGAGCTTCAAGTTCGTCGAACGAAAAATTTCATCGAACGGAGCCAAATTCGTCGAACGAAATTTCGTCGAACGCAATTTTCGTCGACCTAAACTTTCGTCGAACGCAGCTTCACTTTCGTCGGACGGCTAGCGCCTGGCGGTAGCGCTAGCGCCGGCGGTAGTGCATTCTTCAAGATTTTTTAATTCTGGTGCCTTCTGCCTGTGGAGTATTGCACCTATAGTTCCTGCACACTATAAACACACAAAATACAAGATCAAATACAATTTGGGATTTGTTATTCTCAAACAAAGGGATGTGACACATATGTCCAACAAACTCCCCCTTTTGATAATAACAAATCCTCTTAGCAAGAAATCAACAATAGTGTTTATAGTATATGATAAGCAAGATGATAGTGCAACTATAGTATATGATAAGCATGATAATGTGCATACTCCCCCTATCTTAATGTTCCCCCTACATAAATGCAAATTATGTTCTACTCCCCCTAAATGATAGATTACATGAATTATTCTCCCCTTAATCTTCTATATTTTTCCTATATAGATTTCTTCAATTAATCTCCCCCTTTTGGTATTATCAAAAGAAGGTGGGGTGAGGGTAGTAAGGAGGCATTCTTTAGGCTAGTTATAAATCATGATCGAGCTTTTGTAATATATGAAATGATAAAGAGTTTAAGCATATCATATATAAGAGATTTCAAATATAAAGATAAGAGTTGCAAGGAAGCGGAAGATTATAATAAACATCTTTTTGTAAGCATGAAAAGCATAAGTAAAAAATATGAGTTTTAGTTCAAAATTGAAAGATGTTTTAACCTTTTGAAATCTCAAAGTTTTTCATAAAGATACCAAGCATGAAATGAACATATCAAAGAGAGATTATACTATAATGTTACTTAATTTTAAATTCAAGAAATACCAAAACATTGTAGAGATCATGCTAGGTTATCTAGTGCATTTTTATATAAAGAGTAGTATAGATAAAACATTAGAATCCAATACTCATGAGAAGAAGTGTTATGAAAGATAATGATGTGCACATAAGTGTATTTTGGGCAATGTTAACAATTGATTTAAATCAACAAAATACAAGACATATGTAAAGTAAAGTGCACAATAAAACACAAGTAAATTACTTTCACACACTTTTAATGCACATAATTTTTTTAACAAAGTGGTGTAATAACTAAGATTTGCACAAGACATTTTACTATTCTTTCCAAGGTGCTCAACCTCACAATGCTTATGAAGACTTATCAGGAGGTTCAAGTAGTGCTTGGTGGAGTTATATTTGTCTACATATATAATTGTTTTTTTTTTCATATTTGTGAGACAACATTCTCCGAATACACTTGTTTTGCAAACCAAAATTTTTAATTTAACCACTTTTCTAAATTTCATAAGTGCAATTCAAATGTAGTGTAGGCAGTAAACTTATGCAAGTTTTAATTCATTGTACAAATACAATACACAAACAAACATTTTTAGATTTAGACACACATGTTGATTACCAAAATAAGTGAGTGAAATATTTTATTATCAATCATAAAACATTTACTCATACTTAGAGGCATGCTAAGCTTGGTTCTACACATTTTGCAATATAATTGATGCACTTTAAATAGATATATTAGAACATGATAAGCAAAACAATGTTCATAGTAATTTGAAAGAATATGTTTTAACATTGTAAATAATTCTAAATAATAGAAATCATACATGCTTGATATTGCCAATAAAGATCATACAGTTTTTTTGTTTTGAATATGATAAGCATGATGTATTCCTTGAAACATAAATTTGAAATTCGTCTGTCCGTCATTCGTCGGGACTTCACGTGAACATTCGACGAATTGACTTAGCCATTGTCGAGACTTCACGTGAACATTCGACGAATTGACTTAGCCATTGAAAAATACTGACCAAAGCTTGAAAACTGTCTTCTATTTTCATTCGTCGGAATTCGTCGGGAGTTCTCGAGAACATTCGACGAATTGACTTAGCCGTTGAAAAATCTTCCTTAAACTAGAAATTTGGCTTATGTTTGGATTCGTCGAGATTCTTCGGAAATTCACGAGACATCTTGATGAATTGACTTAGCAAAAATTTCTTTTCTTCTGAAAATCTGCTTTACTCCTCAAACTTGAAAACCTTCAGTTTTTTTGTTTTATCAATTTTAAATCAAATAAAAACAGAAAATCACAAAAACATATTTTTGTAATTTTTGAATTTTGAATTTTTGTAGTAGATTTTTCATAATATGAATAAAACACAAATAACAAAAACATATTTTTGTATTTTTTTTGAATTTTGAACTTTTGTAGTTGATTTTTCATAATATGAATAAAACACAAACAACAAAAACATATTTTTGTATTTTTTGAATTTTAAACTTTTGTAGTTGATTTTTCATAATATGAATAAAACAAAAATAGCAAATGTCAGAAATACAAAAACAAAGTAGTACATACAGACTAAAATATTTTTAGTGATTTTTAGAAATTTTGAAAATCAGAAAATTCCAACACCCACGCTAGCGCCGACGCTAGTGATAGCGCGGCAAACAGTACGTGATTTTTTGAGAATTTAAAATTTTTGATTATTGATATTGATTAAGTGTCCTTAAAGTAGTTCCATGCTGAAATTTCAAAATTTTTGGAGATCTCTAGGTGGATCAAATTTGCATGAAACTTTGGCTTTTCAAATTCTTGTGTTTTACAAAACCATTTAAACATGAAGATATAAACTATGAAGACACAAGAGGACATTTTTTATTAAACAACCCAAAATATGCATGATTTAAGTGATAAGTAAATAAAATGATCATGCAAAGAGTAATATAAGTATGTCCTAAGATTAAAAACTATCCCGACTAAATGTCTACACCCTAGCCCCGTACTAAGTGACGGATGAGCATGAGGAGCTGCACACATGCCGTAGGTTGGGGTGTTAATCCCATATGCACACACTAGAGAATGCTCAACCTAGCACTCTTTCCCCCCAGTGCCTCGCAAGGCCCCACTGGAACCCTCCCCAGTTAAGGACAAGACATGACTTAGAGGTTAGGTCTCTAATATATACAACCCTACGCCCCCGCTATTGTGAGATATGAAGTCAAAGGTGAATAATCTTTGGACAACCTATGTTTTTTAGACTATGGGTTGATTTATAAACTATGGGTTTTGTTTAATGTGATGAGTTATAAAGCCGCATAGTTTTTCTACTATTATGAGATGACGATATGAGATAACTAGCACAATTACTAATATTCAATAAGTGACAATGCTAGTATGATGAGTTTTGGGTTTAATGTCATGTCATAAGATTAACATTAATATTGCATGTATTCCAAAATAGAATTTCAAATTATAGATCTAGAATGGAGTGATGATTTAGTTTGATTATACTTTCATTACAAAGTTGATTCTAGAGTCTACAAATATGAGAGATACATGCAATCACTAGCAAAGCAAATCAATACATCAAATAATGTAAAGAAAACATTATTCATAATTTTTATCATAAGATTCATAATTCCTATTATCGATTTGAGATATGTCTTGATAGAGCATGAATTATGATTTATGATTATAGAGAATTTTGCATAGAATATATGTTAGATTATCATGATGTATGTGATTTCTATTCTTTCTAGACTTATGACAATATGATTTGGTGATTTTCTTTTGAATAAGCATGTTTGATTTTTAAGTCTAGAAAATGATGATCATGTAATCATATTAAAGACAAAGATCACATATATAATGTTTTGAAATTTATAATAAAATTTGCATTCAATAATTGAGTCTATTGATCTTTGGTTTTGCATGATAATATATGATTTATGATACAATATTCATATATATTCTAATGATTAATCCATAAACTATGTGTTTGTTGGAATTTTAGTATTCTATTATAATTTGAAATCACATAGTTATCATGATATTTTAATAACATTGTAAATGTTATACCTAGCATATAAATTTATGCATAAACCAAGAAGTGATGCTAGGATGATGAGTTTGAATGCAATGTTATTACATATGATTTAATGGAGATAATGTGGCATGTAATATGAGAAATTTTCAAATTAATTTTCTTTAGACCTAGAATGAAATGATTAAACTTTTGATTTGATCTTAATGATACAAGATGATTCTAAGGTCAAAATTACATGCAAACATTGGTGACACACATCACACACATAATATAAGATATGAAACTATAATACCAATGCCCATCATATATTTCATAATTCCTAAGGTTGATAGAAATAGTTAATTTAAGATAATTCTTGATAGATCATGAATTATGATATATGATAATAGTGAATTTTAGCATAGGATAGTAATAGATCATGGTGGTGTGTGAATAGTTCATATTCATCCTTTTAAAGAGACAAACAAAATTGTTTAGATTATCTGAAAGTAGAAGACAATGATACTTAACACATCAAGATAATTTTTCAGAAAATAATAAATAGAGAAATCAGAATTTTTAGGAAACTATGCTACCGCCAGCGTTAGTGATAACGCCTGGCGTTAGCAACAGAGTTACTATATTTGATTTAAAACTTAGTTTTTGATATTATTTGATTTTGATTTTTCTCGATTATGATTTTCTATATAGGGGCTATTATATGCAGCAACGAAAAATAGACAAATATGCAATTAGTTGCGCATTTAATATTTTAGCCTAAGACCCCTAAAAATCCATTTAAATCCAATTTTGAAAGTAATTTCATTAGTCTTGATAATATCATTTAGAAAATTTAGCATTCAATTTATAATGATAATATAAGACATTTATAGGCTGGATTTAAAAAAGGATAAAATATATACAAAAGGAAAGATAGATCACTTATAAATTTTATGACTTTATATTTAGTTTAATTCAATTTTAATTTGATAAACATTAGGCTTAAAATATAAAAGTCATATTTCATAATATATCTAAGTGACCTTAGCGTGTTGGTTCAAAAAAATAAGAAATAAACAAAAGAAAAGAGACAATAAGCATATCATGAAGTAGAGTAATGATATTTCATTTTTAATGGTTTCTACTTCATGCAAATGATTAGATACTAATGAATGAGAGATTTAGGTATCCAAAGGGGACCAAGTGGGATGGTTCCTTTGGGTACCCAAATACATCGTGGTGGTTTTTTAGGAGACAAGGATAAATGGGCCCTTTCAATTAAAGTTGATGGGTCATTTTTCTTTAGGGGTCTCCATTCATACCTTTGTTGTTTATCTTTTAAATTCATATTATGATTATGTGACATCTTTATATGATTATATTTGTTTGAGAAATAATTCATTTGAGATTTATGTTTATTCAAATTATTCTTTAAAATAGATTGATGTTGATAATCATAATGAATTTTATTATATTTATTCTTTGAAAGTTTATAAGAGTGATTGTCTTTCTTTAGAAGTGATTGCTGAAAGAGTGGGTTACAATATGTTTTAAATGATTGATTCTTCTTTTGATGATTTTCATTTCCACTCTTTCTTATAGACATACTCTTATAATATGAAGGATAATAATTTATAGTTTGATGTTCATGAAAAGGAGTTTTTAAATTTGAGTCATGATTGAAAATATATTGAGACTTATAATAATGACTCTTAAGAATTTTATGAGGATCATAATTCTTTTTGAAACCAAACTCCTTTTGATTTAATGTGTGAAAGGTCCTTTTTAGAAATGATTTTGTAAGTTAATTTATCCTTGTTATTCAAAATCTTATGATGAAATTCATTAGGTGACATTTGACATTTTTCAACAAAAGATTTTAATTGTATTAACTTACAAATTAAAGCATCATTTTCAACTATCAATTTTTTATTATGTTCTTTAGAAACTAAGAGCCCTTTTTCAATTTCCTTGAATTTTTCTTTTAATATATTGCAATTCAAACAAGGAGTAGGAATTTTAACTAAAGAGCAAGAAAGAGAATTTATCACATCAATATTTGATTCTACATTATCGTTTGCTTTTAAAGATTTATTTTCTAAACGTAATTTGGAATTAGCAATTTTTAACTTTAAAATTTTACGTTTAGCAATTTTAAGCATACGAGAAGTAGAAATAGAATTCGTTACAAAAAGAGAAGTTTTTGATTTTCTTACATTGCTATAATTTCCATTTTCTCTTTTGCTTGATGTTTGGTCATCAAATGAGTCCAACATTGCGACGTTGTATTTTTCTTCCTCCAAGCATAAGTCCTCATCGATTTCTTCTCTTGGATCCATAAGGAATTCCTCGTCGATTTCACTCTTAGATTTATCATCCTCCAAGAGTGAGTCCTTGTCGATTTCTTCTCTTGGATCCATAAGGAATTCCTCTTGTTCATCATCTGTGGAAGGAAGACTATAAGTATTCTCTAGAAATTTTCAAACTTCATAAGCAGTAGGAAGTGTATAAATAAGTTTGAAAATATTTTGATCTAATGCACAATATAGACTATTCATAGATTTGGCATTTAAAAACATTTCATTTTTATTTAAAATACTTGGGGGCATTTTAATTGTAATATTCCATACTTCCATATCCAAAGATTTAAGAAATTTTTCCATAAGAGTTTTCCACCCATTATAATTTTTACCTTCAAATAAAGGTGGTGCTAAAGATTTTTTATTTATAAGAAAATTTCCCCTACTAGTAGAAGCGAGATCATAAGACGCCATTATTCTTGGGTTTTAAACTGTTTGGAATAACCTGCCCTCTAATACCACTTGTTGGATCTTACGGCGCCCTTAGAGGGGGGGGGGGGGGGTGAACAAGGGAATAAAATTCTTTTTATATTTTTCAAGATAATTACTAAGTTGTTTTTGATTAATAGGAAATAAGATGACAATTTAGTAATAACAATTTTACAATAAAGAAATTTTACGCCAATTGAGAGAAATCAAATAAACACAAATATAATCATGATTGCATTATATAAAAAGGGTGTTTACAAAATTTGATTTCAATATCGCTAGAAATCGGAGGCGTACAAAAGTGAATTTCTTTTCATTTTCTATACCGACTTGTATCCCCACAAACCGGTTGGCTTTAGCCTATCCTTCCCCGGATAAGGACTCAAGCCGCTCTAGCCAATCCTTCCCCGGATATGGCCTCGAGCCCCCGTAGATCTAATCCCCAAGACCTAGTCGCCAACTCACGTGGCGAATTTCCCCTAAGCCGCGCAAGGACCTAGTCGCCAAAAATAAGGCGATTTCACTACAAGATACAAATAAAGAAGTGAAGTAAATAACAAGCAAACTCCCTCTTGAGATTTCTGGAGATGAGGATGAAGGATCGCTGAAGCACAAGAGAGGTCGAAGCGATCGTTCTTCGGATGCAGCGTGATGGATTTCTTCTCCAGAATTTCATCTTTGGCTTTGAGTGGGAGATGATGTTTCGGCAGAGTAGCAGCACGAGAGTTTGGGCACAAGTAATGTCTCTGGAAGTTCTAACCCAAAAAGAGAGAGAACACATCGTTTTATAGATCTTAGCGCTAGCGCCTGCGGTAGCTGATAGCGCCTGCAGTAGCGTTCGTGTGGAGCAGTTGCGAAACCGTCGGCGGCATGGCGCTGTGCACGATTTTGAGATAGCGCCAGGCGGTAGCGAAAATTGTCGGTGTCGTGGCAGAATGAACTTTCGTCGATCAGAGCTTCAAGTTCGTCGAACGAAAAATTTCGTCGAACGGAGCCAAATTCGCCGAACGAAATTTCGTCGAACGCAATTTTCGTCAACCTAAACTTTCGTCGAACGCAGCTTCACTTTCGTCGGACGGCTAGCGCCTGGCGGTAGCGCTAGCGCCGGCGGTAGTGCATTCTTCAAGATTTTTTAATTCTGGTGCCTTCTGCCTGTGGAGTATTGCACCTATAGTTCCTGCACACTATAAACACACAAAATACAAGATCAAATACAATTTGGGATTTGTTATTCTCAAACAAAGGGATGTGACACATATGTCCAACGTGATGCTGCCGAGGTCAGTCTGACGAGTCAGATGCTGACGAGGTTAGGCTGATGAGCCGGATGCTGACGAGGTCAGACTGACGAGACGGATGTTGCCGAGGTCAGGCTGACGAGTCGGATGTTGCCGAGGTCAGGCTGACGAGTCAAATGCTGCTGAGGTCAGGCTGACGAGTCGAATGCTGTCGAGGTCAGGCTAACGAGATGGAACCCTTTGGAACCCTAGGAACCCCGATGAGTTGACACCCTGGGAACCTGACTAGCTAGCACCTTGGGAACCTGGAGAGCAGGCACCCTTAGGTGTCTTCCTTAGACAATTTTGATCTCGACAAAGATGGGCTGAACATGGGAGATCTTCTCTACTCGCCCCAAGTGGGCGAGATCTTATAAGCCATCCTCAATCATCTCTGATCTTGATGAATTACGGGTTATACACAATCCCCGCTTTTTTCGGGCTCGATATGAGCTCAGAAAAGTAATTTAGAACCCGTGGTTCGGAGAGATGGGCGCTAGACAACATACCACTGAATTTACCTCAGAGGAGCAAGCTCAACTAAAGGAAGTGGAGATAAGATCGACACCTCCCAGGAGCTGAGCTCAAATGATGGACATGGAGATGATATCAACACCTCCTAGGAGCGAGCTCAACTGAAGGAGGTGGAGAAGAGATCGACACCTCCTAGGAGCAAGCTCAACCGAAGGAGGTGGAGAAGAGATCGACACCTCCTAGGAGCGAGATCAACTGAAGGAGGTGGAGAAGAGATTTACACCTCCTAGGAGCGAGCTCAACTAAAAAAGGTGGAGAAGAGATCGATACATCCCAAGAGCGAGCTCAACTGAAGGAGGTGGAGAAGAGATCGACACCTTGCAGGAGCAAGCTCAACTGAAGGAGGTGGAGAAGAGATCGACACCTCCAAGGAGCTGAGTTGAAATGAAAGAGGTGGATGAGAGATTAACACCTCACAAGAGCGAGCTCAACTAAAGGAGGTAGATAAGAGATCAACACCTTCCAGGAGCTGAGCTTAACTGAATGAGGTGGAGGAGAGTCGACACCTCCTAGGAGAGAGCTCAACTGAAGGCGATGGAGAAGAGAGACGAAGAGACTTTTTCCTGCTTAGTTAATTGTCCTCCTCCTTCCTTTTGTATGAGCGAGTCCCTCTTTGTTTTTCTTTATGTATAGATCAGTGGGGGTGAAGAAATCAACCCTATAATCCCTTCAGTGGGGGCATAACAATCAAACCTGTAATCCTTTCTAATTTATAAAGAATTTTCTTTTATTGTTCCTTTTGTTTATTGATTTTTTTTCACTCGAGTGAGTTCTCCCGTCCTGCCGGCATTAACAAACCTGGTCAGTGGTCTCTTCTTGGGGCATCAACCAAAAATAGACTTTCCCACCTCGAGTGATTTCTCCTGTCCTGCCGGCATCAACGAGCTCGGTTAGCGGTCTCTTCTCAGGGTCTTAACCAACAATAAACTTTCTTGCCTCTCGAGTGAGTTCTCTTGTCCTACCGGCATCAACGAGCCCGGTCTGCGGTCTCTTCTCGGGGCCTTAACCAAAAGTAGACTTTTCTGCCTCTCAAGTGAGTTCTCCTGTCCTAACGACATCAACGAGCATGATCAACAGTCTCTTCTCGGGGCCTTAACCAACAATAGACTTTCCTGCCTCTCGAGTGAGTTCTCTTGTCCTACCAGCATCAACGAGCCCGGTCAACGGTCTCTTCTCGGGGCCTTAACCAAAATAGACTTTTTTGCCTCTTGAGTGAGTTCTCCTGTCCTGTCGACATCAATAAGCTCGGTCATCGGTCTCTTCTCGGGGCCTTAACCAAAAATAGACTTTCCTGCCTCTCGAGTAAGTTCTCCTGTCCTGCCGGCATCAACGAGCCCGGTCAGTGGTCTCTTCTCAGGGCCTTAACGAAAATTAGACTTTCCTGCCTCTCGAGTGAGTTCTCCTATCCTGCCGGCATCAACGAGCCTGGTTAGCGGTCTCTTCTCGGGCCTTAAACAAAAACAAAATTTCCTGCCTCTCAAGTGAGTTCTCCTTCCCTGCGGGCATCAATGAGCCAGATCAACGATCTCTTCTCAGGGCCTTAACCAAAAATAAATTTTCCTACCTCTCGAGTGAGTTCTCCTATCCTGTCAGCATCAATGAGCCTGGTCGGCGGTCTCTTCTCGGGGCCTTTTTACTTGTGTGCACATTTTATTATGTTTATCACCAGGGAGACGAAATATCATGCTAAACATAAACGAGAGGGTTACGTTGGTTTATGTAGTGACTAAAATAAAAGAACTCATATATTTTACCTAACCTAATCTACGATGACATTACTCGGCGAAGTGAGTTATGACCAATAACCGTTTGAGTCTTCATTGTGAATTATAAGCTACTGAATAAGATCATCCCGAGCATGAGCATCCATCGCGAGTAAGAACTCGCCGAATATAGATTTCTTCGTAGCTGCTGAAGCGAAGACCTCACGAGTATGAAATCGTAGAATGTAGAGGAGAACACATTAATTGTTTGAAGCGAAGACCTCACGAGTATATAATCGCAGAATGTAGAGAAGAACACATTAATTGTTTGAAGTGAAGACCTTGCGAGTATGTACTCGCGGAATAAGATAGAATACCCTGTGAGCTCGCAGAATAAGATATAATACCCTGTGACCTCACGAGATGAGCTCGCGGAATAGGATAGAATACCATGTTACCTCGCGAGATGAGCTCGCGGAATAAGATAGAATACCATGTGACCTCGCGCGATGAGCTTGCGGAATAAGATAGAATACCCTGTGACCTCGCGAGATGAGCTCGCGGAATAAGATAGAATACCATGTGACCTCACGAGATGAGCTCGCAGAATAAGATAGAATACCATGTGGCCTCGCGCGATGAGCTTACGTAATAAGATAGTGGGGTTGAACAGATTGTGGGCATGAAGCCTTGGAACAAATGAAGTTCTTGAAGAAACCCTGCGAGTATGTGCTTCGCCTTGATACTCTTGTGACGATTGCCATTGTGGCTGAAATGCCAAAGCCAACACTATTGCAAGTCATATGGAAGCAGTCTTGGGTTTTACCAAAGCACCCGTGAGTGTTAGCATGTAGTATATATGAGAGCGTTGGCGCCGAAACAAGTGAAAACCAGGTCAGAGCAAATGTTACGTTTGACTATATAACCTAAATTCAAGCTCACCGGGCCTTGAAAATGCCCAGATTTGAGCTCGCTTTCATCCCGCCTGGCCTTAAGCTTCCCAAGATGTGGTCTACACAGGCTTACCTCGCATCCTATGAGTAAAAGATACACGAGTAGAATATATGCGAGTAGGTATCTCAGCTTGCACTCGTCCAACTGCTACTCGCCGAACTGAGACTTGCCAAGCTGGTACTCGCCCAACTACTACTCGCCGAACTGGGACTAGCCTAGCTGGCACTCGCCCAGCTGGGACTTACCTAGCTGGTTGATGAGTCTGGTTTATATACATATTTTAGGACTCATTTAGGCTTAGTATCATGCATAGGTACTGCATATTAGATTGATTATCGCTTATATTGGATTAGTTGGTTATTTGCGTAAACAATACCTTCCTTAGCCTACTTCTGTGTGTTATCTCGGATGCTCCCTTTTATTCTCTTTGGTGCATATTTTATGCCGCTGGGTGCTTTGTTTCTAGGCCGCAGCGGGTATGTTTGAGTTTGCTGCAGGTACCAGGAGCTGAAATGCATTTCAGGGGGGGGGGGGGGGGATCCTTGTGTTTCCATGTACATCTGGACCTGATCGTGCGATTTGTTCACGCACGATCTCTTCAAATCGCACGATCAAATGCAGAAGTTTGTCCGGGCTACAGTTTGCTCGCGCACGACCAATGACCATAGTGCGCACGACCATTGGTCGTGCGCCACTGACCGTGCGTTAATTGCCAGTTTTCTCCTCTGCTGCAGGTTGACCGCGCATGATTAGTAGCATTCCTTCACGCACGACCACTGGTTGTGCACCACTGATTGTGCGCAGTGTTCATTCTGCTCTGTATTTAAAGCTCGGCTCCGCGATTTTAGGGCATTCCAGCGAGTGTTGGGGCGCGATTAGGCCGCCGTCTTGGGCGATTTTCATCCCATCTTCATCCCCCTCCATTCCAATCATCCGGGAGACTCCTCCGGCGATCAAGAGTTTTTTCTCTACCATCGGGGAGCCCTTCCAGCCGTCAGCAAAGCTTTCCTAGCGAGTGTTCTTCAAGTTGTTGCGGAGAAAGTGGAGATCACCGGAGAAAGTGACAGATCTCCGGCACCGGAAGCACCCTTCGACCGAGATCGGAAGCGGATTGACAACCCGCTATTCCGGCCGTGACCGACGGTTCTCCTTCTTGAGTGGTTTTCTCTTAACTTATCTTGTTATAACTAGTTGAATATTTATGTAATGAACTTGAATGATTTGCTTGTCTATGAATGAATTATTTGGTGTTTACATAATCTCCTTTGTATTGCTTTATGTTGCCTTCGCTTACACTCACTCCACTCCATGCACTCCCGTCCATTCACATTTGCGTTGGGTTAGCCACGGCTACGGAGATTTGCCAAGAGGTGTGTGCGACCCTCAATCGTCACAGTTACTTTCTGTCCACGCGCCTTCCGAAGCACGACATTGCGGCCGTTGCATCCATCCCGCCTTATGGAGCGGAGTTTTGGCCCACATCTCATTTTTGTGTAGTAATTTAGGAAACCAAAATCAAAGCCCTTACTTTTCTTTTAATTTACTCTTGTAATTATTCGCTCAATCCGAAGAGTCAAACTAACCATGCGCATTCCTTGAGAGACATTATTCGGGGACGTATTCCCAACTTTATTACTTGTGCGACCGGTGCACTTGCCGAGCACACATCAAGTTTTTGGCGCCGTTGCCGGGGAATGCAGGCGTAGTTTGATTTTGGTGTTTGAGTTAATAGTTACAGGAGTTGTTTTTTTTGTTTATTTCTATTGTTTTCAGGTTGTGTGAATGCAGGAGCGATGTCATATTCTTTATTGCCTCTGTTACAACATGATGAGGATACAACCTATTTGGAGGAGAAATTCTTCAAATTTGCTCAAATTATAATTCATGGCCTTGAAACGCGACAATAGTATATTGATAGATTGACTATGCAGGTTGAGACTTTGGTGTCTCTTGCCTCGTCCGTGTTGAAAGAACCTCCTCATGATGTGATAGTGGTACAATCAGAACCTGCAGGGAGTGAAACCGGGATCACTCCCTCGACTAATGATTTTTTATGTTCTTCATCTACTTTGTTTCTTGACCCTCTTTCATTGGTTATAACTCAACAGGAAGAGTTGGCGTTGGTCATCCAGGTGGAATCTGACCATCTCTCATGGGAGGATGTCACTTGTGACACCTCTTCCTCCTGCTTTGCTCCTACGGATGTTGAGTCTACTCTCGCTCCATCTCTTCCTGTTATTTCTGTTGGGTTTTTCTAGAACCATACATCACATGTAGGCGCAGCGGAATAAAAGAGAAACAACCCAAAAAGACTTGGATCGGCCATGAATATTGAATCAAGAAGTAAATCAAAACTAGGTATGAAATTACCTTTGCGGGATTGGATCCAATCCAACCTAGATGCTCCAAGAAGAAGAGTCCTGTCGTCGGCTATGCGAGTCCTCACGTAGAATAATGTCTACGTCTCTACATCAGTCCACACGAGCCGGGAGAACACCAAGTCACGTCGCACGCAACTCGGAAGGGAGAACAACTGCACCTTGCACTTCCACGAACTGCTAGGTTCGCTCCAGGAAGAACAATCACGATGACGATCACCGGAGAGGAGGTCGGCGGAGGCGAACTGGGCGGCGGAACACTTTCCGTCTAGGGTTCGAGCGATAGCGCAACACTTCCGTCGGCTAAACCCTTTTTTTTCGGTCATGAGAACCCTAAAAGAAGATCTATTTATACCCAAAGCATAAACAGGCTTCTAGAACAATCGCTATCCGCAGACCACACAGCAGAATTGGGGTTTCTGTTACAATTCATCGGGATTTCACGAATCAGCATTCGTCGAGTTTACACGGGACAATCCGACGAATTCCAACGAATCCAATCAGACGGCAACATTTGCCGAGTGAAGGGTCTCTGTGACAATTCGTCGGGATTCCACGGAATGATCCGACGAATTCCGACGAATCCAATCAGACAGCAACATTTGCCGAGTGAAGGATCTCTGTGACAATTCATCGAGATTCCACGAAATGATCCGACGAATCCGACGAATCCGACGAATCCGACGAATCCGACGAATCATATCCGACGAATTCCGACGAATCCGACAAGTCATATCCGACGAATTCAGACAGCAACAATTGCTGGACTTCCCCATTCTATATGATGATTGGTAACCTTTACCAACACAGTCAATCTTCCAACTTTTCCACATGCTCTTATGTGCGACCCTGCAGGCTCATATCGCGTTGGCAGTGACATTGCATGTTTGACCACTTCTAGATCACAATGGTAACTCCAACAGTCTCCCACTTGATCTTGAAAGTATCAAACAAAAACCTCACAAACAATGAGCGGCATCTAGCAATGCATCATTGCTCCCCAAGCAATTAGAGTTCATAACTCATAAGCCTTTATGACCAATGTTCCAGCGTTGTCTTTGTCCCTTACATCCGGAAAGAACTAGAGGCATGGACCGTGTCACCCTCATAATAGCTCAATCCAAGTTTCTTGATCTAGAACGGACTTCCAGAGAATGGTGAACTCAATATCACATATTGACTCAACCAAGCATGGCCATGCATTTCTCAGTCCAATTCCATCAAAGGGCCCATGGATGCAACTCCTGTTATATAGGAGGACAAATCCCATATCTGCTCACACCCAAACACCCAAATGATTCGTAACGTACCCAACGACCACCCTTATCATCAACCTTCTTCAAGGAAGACTTTAGATGACATTAAAGCACGCTCTTCCTCACTCGATGAATGCTGTGACTTTAGGTCAAAGGACCACAACACCATTGTCAAATGAGACCTACTTGTGACACTTTTAAGTAACAATCCACAAAGTAGTCTCAGGTTGGGTCTGTCCAGTACAACTTGTTCACTAACAAGTACCCACGTGATGACTTGATATCACAATATCATGACCTGTGAGAACCGGTCATCAGTCAACACACATGCTAGTCTTAATGTATCATCATCACCCTTAGCTTCTACGATGATACCTCGACCAGGGACCTTTTAAGAATGAAGCTTCGAAATCATAGGCTCTCACATTCAAGTCACGTACTTGATGTCCTATGGAAGCGAACATTCTAAGGGTATTTATCACGAATTTTATTCTATCATATAGAAACAGTATATCGTAATAAAAGAACTTGCCATTAATTGTAAAAAGAAATCATTGGTACACAATTCATCATATGAATAAATATTAAACAGCCAACAGAATATATATTTTACATGCAACCCACAAGACTCCCACTAGAGTTGATCACTTAGGTATCATATACCCATTGATCTAGTATGACCATCATGCTTTCTCTGCGCGAGAGGCTTTGTCAGTGGATCTGCAATATTCTCCTCAGTCGGCACTCTGCAAATGTTCACATCTCCTCGTTCGACAATCTCACGAATAAGATGGAACCGCCGAAGTATGTGCTTGGAGCGCTGATGGGATCTAGGTTCCTTAGATTGTGCAATTGCACCATTGTTATCACAGTAGAGAACTACGAGACCAACAATGCTAGGAACTACATCTAGCTCGCCGATGAATTTCCTAATCCATACAGCCTCCTTCGCTGCATTTGCCGCAGCGATATACTCGGCCTCAGTTGTAGAATCAGCAACTGTCTCTTGCTTGGAACTCTTCCAGCTCACAGCTCCTCCATTCAGGCAAAACACAAACCCTGACTGAGACTTCGAATCATCCCTATCAGTTTGGAAGCTGGCATCCGTGTAACCACTTACAACGAGCTCTTCCTCTCCACCATATACCAAGAATACATCCTTAGTCCTTCTCAAGTACTTCAGGATATTCTTTACGGCTATCCAGTGTCATTCACCAGGATCAGACTGATACCTGCTAGTCATGCTCAAAGCAAAAGAGACATCGGGTCGAGTACATAACATTGCATACATGATTGACCCAATTGCCGAAGCATATGGAATCAACTTCATGCGGTCCTTATCTTCGCAAGATTTTGGACACTGGTCCTTAGAGAGATTCACACCATGAGACATGGGCAAAAATCCTTTCTTGGACTCAAGCATGTTGAACCGTTTCAACACCTTTTCAGTGTACGTACTCTGGGTCAAACCCAGCAACTTCTTCGATCTATCTCTATAGATCTTAATACCGAGTATGTAAGTCGCTTCACCCAAGTCCTTCATAGAAAAGCAGTTCCCTAGGTTGTTCTTAACAACTTTCAGGCTAGGTATATCATTCCCGATCAATAGTATGTCATCTACATACAATATCAGGAAGACAACGATGCTCCCACTGATTCGCTTGTAAACACACGGTTCATCTTCATTCTTGACAAAACCAAACTCTTTGATCTTCTCATCAAAATGAAAATTCCAACTTCTAGAGGCTTGTTTCAATCCATAGATGGACCTATTCAGCTTGCATATTTTAGTGGCTTCATTTGGGGATACAAAACCCTCAGGTTGTGTCATGTACACTTCCTCAAGGAGGTTTCCATTTAGGAAAGCCGTTTTGACATCCATCTGCCAGATCTCGTAGTCATAATACGCAGCAATATCAAGCAATATCCTAATGAACTTTACCATGGCAACAGGGGAAAAGGTCTCATCATAGTCAACACCATGAATTTGCTTGAAACCCTTAGCCACCAGTCGCCCTTTGAATGTCTGTACATTCCCATCCATGTCGGTCTTCTTCTTGAAGACCCACTTGCACCCTATGGGTCGTACCCCTTCAGGTGGTTCCACCAAGTTCCAAACTTGGTTTGTATACACTGCGCACGATCACTGGTTATACTGCGCACGACCACTGATCGTGCGCCGCCGATCGTGCACGTTCATTTGCAGCCCAATGTTGCATTCTGAATTTGGTTGTGCATTTTTGCGCACGGTCGTGCGTTCGGTCGTGCGATCTTTATATTTTATAAAGTTTATGTCACAGGTTCCGCTGGGATAGTGCGCACGAGCGCCTAACTTTTAGTGCGCACGACCACTGGTCTTGCACACTATTTCGCCAGCGCCTATTTAATGCCCTGTTCCGCGATTTTAGGGTATTCATTTCGCCCCGTAGCCGCCCATCCACGGATTTTGGGAGCTTCTCTCCCCCCATTCGCCTCCCTTCGTCCATCCATCCTCCGTTCAAGATCCGGGCATCGATTCATCATCCAAACGCTCCGCTTACTCCACTCCGGTGAGTTCTCAACCACGCAACACTATTCAGGTGAAAAGAAGAAAAAGATGCAGGGATTCGGTGCCAGTTCAGAGGTTCAAGTGAAGAAGACGAGACGTTAGCGGAGGATTGACAACCCTTCGAGTATCCCGGACGTTAGCCGAAGCCGAGACCGGATCCGGATTGACAACCCAGAATTCCGGCCGTGAACCACGGCGAGTCTTCATCCTTTGGTGACGAAACCTCTATCTCTCATTTTCATATTATTACTTGTTGTGTAATTTCTGAGATTTTGGTGTATTGAACAATTAGTTGTGATAATATAATCATGTCTCGTTATGTTATTGGTTGATGATCTCGTTGTGACAATCGTTCGGTTTCATTCACGTTCACAATCCATGCTATAGCAAAAGTGCTATTAGCATTTGCGAAGAGGTGCTCTCGACCCTCAACACTTCCGCCCTTGCGATCGCCCATCCGCATGCCTTCTCGTCCATGCGCTTTTCGAAGCACGGCATCGCGGCCGTTGCATCCATCCCGCCTTGCGAAGCGGAGTTTTGACCCGCATCTCTCTTTTCTGCACTAGTTTAGGAAACCCAAAATCAAAGCCACTATTTTTCCTTTAATTAACTCTTATAATTATTTTCTCAATCCGAAGAGTCAAACTAACTACGCGCATTCCTTGAGAGACGATATTCGGGGACGTTTACTTTATTACTTGTGCGACCGGTGCACTTGCCGAACACGCATCACTGGTACTCGCCCAACTGCTACTCGCCTTGCATCCTTCTCATCATGGTCTCCATGAGGTCTTGCACTAAAGTTTCTTCCTCCAATCACGGTCCATGCTCACCGCACCATAATATTGGAATCAAATTTTTGGTTCCTGCGTTTGGACCTAGGGGTGACCAAAGTTTACTAGTCTAGTGGTCGTCCTGAATAATATATGACGAGAGGAGGCTAGCGAGCACAAGAAATTCCCCCGAAGGACGAAAAACTAAGAATAAACTCGCGATTTGCAGCGAGGAGGTCCCGCCACGCACCTAGAAGATCTTAGAGAGCTTCCCCTCCTAATCCAAATGCTGAGTCGGGCACCTTGGTGAGCACTAGAGGATTCCTGACCACCCACCCGGAAACCACGGTGAGCAGCAAGTCTGAACCCTCTTGCCAACCAAAGCTAGCCAAAGGAGAGAGAAACAAGTCAGGACCTCTCTCCAAAGGTGCCCTTGGGGGTCTATTTATAGATTCCTAAAAATGGTCTACGGATAGCAAAATCCCACCTTTTGGTTTTACTAAGGGCATCACAAATTGGTATGCTAATAACGGAATCCCGCTGTTTGGGTGGCTAATCATAGGTCGGTAGTTTTTTCCTTGAGACCTCCCTAGTGACCCATCGACATGGCGACCCTACGAGTTGAATGCCATCGAGGTCAGGCTGATGAGTCAAATGTTGCTGAGGTCAGGCTGATGAGTCGAATGCTGTCAAGCTTAGGCTAATGAGTCGAATGCTGCCGAGGTCAGGCTGACGAGTCAAATACTGCCGAGGTCAGGCTGATGAGTCAAATGCTGCCGAGGTCAGGCTGACGAGTCTGATGCTGCTGAGGTCAGGCTGACGTGTCCGATGCTGTCGAGGTCAGGATGACGAATCAGATGCTGCAGTGGTCAGGCTGATGAGTCGAATGCTGCCGAGGTCAGGCTGATGAGTCGAATGCTGCCGAGGTCAGGCTGGCAAGTCGAATGCTGCTGAGGTCAGGCTGACGAATCGAATACTGTCGAGGTCAGGCTGATAAGCTGGAACCCTAAGAACCCTGACGAGCTGACACCATGGGAACCTGACAAGCTAGCACCCTGGGAACCTAGTGAGCTGGCACCCTTAGGTGTCTTCCTTAGGCAATTTTGATCTCGACAAAGATGGGGCTGAACATGCGAGATCTTCTCTACTCTCCCCAGGTGGGCGAGATCTTCTAAGTCATCCTCAATAATCTTTGATCTCGACGAATTACAAGTTATACAGGAGCGGTTCCCGGGGAACACACCGACATAGTCCCCGCTAACTCTCCTTCCAGCAACATGCCGCTTCTCGAGGAAGACATAACCGCTTCTCGAGGAGTAAATTCCCGCGTGAACGCCAAATAATTATTCGACGGGCAATAATTTTACAAAAAAACTATTAAGCTGCTGAGAAACGTTGAATACCTATGCTTATATGCATTGACTTCTATTTGATGTGTATTGTTAGTTTCAACAGATATTTAAGATAGTGCTCGAAGTTTGTCCACATCTTTTTCAAAACCTTTCACCTTCCCTCATTTTTCTGAACGTATTGTGCAGGTATTCAATGAAGATCAAAATTGATAGTGGTTTTGATATTGACATTGATTCCTTCAAAGATTATGGTCAGATGTTTAAGGGCATTATCTCTCTATTTGAAGCACAAGATTTAAACAAATTCCTTTCAGTGTGCTCTCGTCTTCTAGAGGAAGAGGTAAAAAAATGACATCAATCTATTGAACTAAATTATAGCAATGAAATTTGATCAAATCTTAAAGGCATAACAGTTATGATTTCTACTGAAATTATCACAAAAATGTTTGACTTAAACAAAAATGTAATGAATGAGTACATTACAGATGAAGATATTAAGAAGGCTCTTATGACTATGAACTACACTGGATTGAAGCCGACAAATATTAAGAAAGTCGAGGTCTCCTAGGAATATCAATTTTTAGCTGATATAGTGGGGAAAGTCCTCATGTGTAAAGTTCCTCACATGATGCAATTCCCAAAGTGCAGATGCAAATAATGACAATCATTGTATTAAGAAAGAATTGTGATTGGGGAAGTTGCATACTCAGTCAAATGAAGTATAAGTTTAGGCAAGGAAATATTCCCTATGGGAGAATTTTGAGTTTAGTTCTCATGCACTCCTACCCATTGTTGTGTACTTCCAAAGGAATATATATTCCTCCAAGAAAGAGGCTCTCCATTACACGTTTTGATTAATGGAAAAGAGCTATTTCAAAGGCAAAGATGATAAAGGAGACTGCTTATAAGATAATACAATATGTATCCACTGAGTTTGCTCCTGATGGTGTACCATTAACTGATCTCGTTTCCAAAGCAGCAACATCTACTACTCAAGAAATAATTCAATCTCGAGCTCCAGAGGCTGCTTCATTAGTTGCTGCTGAGATTCCTCTCAATTTTCCAAATTCTTCTCATCCTCTTTCTCCACACCTCTCCGCATTCATGGTCTCTAGTCGAATGCATATACCATTTCCATTTCCTCCTCCTTCACTAGCCCCCTCTTCCTTCATACCTAATATTGAAACACATGATACAAGTATCATGACTATTTTGGCCTTTCTTCTTGCATCTACCTCCTCAATCATAATTGTCAGAATAAATTCTATTTCTCAAGAAATTTTATCTCCAGTGATTCTCTACATAATCGGGTCGATATGCTTTCAAGCAAGATGGATATTCTCTTAAAACATGCTCCTGAACCCCCTGTCACTAGGGAGTTTTTGACTTCTCTTTTAGATAAATTCAAGAAGGGGATAATGTCAGCATAATTAGCAGACCCTCTAGTTGCAGTTCTAGTTCCAACTCTTCTGATAAGAAAAATATTCAAGCAGATGATAGTGGCTCTAGCATTTTTGAAGGTTACAATGTTTTTAATTAGACTATGGAGAACATATAGCAAGTGGTTGTCTATTCTCCCTCGTTAGATAATGATGAAGATAATTTTTATGCTTCTCAAATTTTCCAGGACAAAACTGCTGGTAATATAGTCATGGAATCCTTTGAGGATTTGGCAGTGCATAGGGAAAAATAGCTTGACATTATCTCTGGGGTGCATTAATTCAGGGGGAGGAACACTGAGATAAATATTTTCTTCAGGTTGTTTTTACTCCAATCTTGAAAACATATAAATGATCCAGGGGAGAGGATATGAAAGTGAAATAACTTCTCCAAACTCTAAGGTATTAAAAATATATGCTTGAAAGGAACATGAGAATTGTTCTTCTGATTCTAGAGTTGTACAAACATATAAATCAAAGACTCAACTTTCAATTATTACTCCTGATATTATCTATGACCTATGTAATCAGTTTGAATTTGGAGAAGCTAGTCAAAAGGAAAGCTCATTCGCTCTTGTTGATTATAGTAATACTACTCTTTCTATGATCAACAAAGATTACCTGAGATTGATTCAGATCTTAAGACTTGATAAGGAAAGTAAAATAAGATCGACTGATGGACTTCATCTATAGGGAGGATCTCATCCTTCCTCCTTGGTTCCTGTTCCTATATAAAAGATCCCCCGAAAGACTCTTCTTTAGCTGATAAGGATAAAGTAAAAAATTATGAAAGATAAGTATGTTGCAAAAGCAAGAACTGAAGTGATGATGATCTTCAAGATGATTTTAGAGTTAGAAAGAAGAAAGTTTGACTTAGCTAAAGTATACTGGTTTGCTCCTAAAAACAAAGAAGATCACTGACAATAAAGAAATCTTTAATGGAAAATCTTACAGAGCCTACAAAGAATTCACAATGTATATGCAAAAGGTAAGCAAAAAAAATGCTCTTCACTATTTACAATTTTCTTGTGAAGGACATTAAAGAAGAGATTAACAAGAGTGAAGACTGAAGGAAGTTGAAATGTTCTCTCTGTAAGTGGGAACGAAAGGAAAGTTGTACAGGAGCATGTTCTGAAAAAGAGTTGAAGTAAATGATTTGAGTTCTTCTTTATGCTCTATAAAATTTCCTCACTATGATTTTTTTCTTCATGTAAAATCACTTATTAATCCATAAAATCTACTATACCAAATATGAGGAGATTAATTGTTGGAAAAAATCTCTTGATTTGGTATATCAGATTAAATAAGTGATTTAGGAAAGCCTTATATAGAAAGGTTATATATGTACTATATAAATAAGAAAAGTTGGCAGTATTGAAGGTTGAATAAAGCTACAGAAAAGTGTCATGAGAATGCTTCATACGTCGAGAAGTATTCAACGTATGTTGAAAATCTAAGACAGTATACGTCAAATTATCTGAAGGCTTGAAAAAATAAGTCGACATTCAGTATAAGAAGAATTCAACTTACGACAATTTCTATATAAATAGAAATTAACGTATGTCGAGAAGTAGTCGACAGTTTACAAGACTTACGTCGAATTCTCCAAGGATGGCATATAGTCTCGTGAGTAGATTAAGACCGTGATTGTAATTTAATCTAGTCGTTGGTGCTCCTCTTATAAAAAGAGATTATATTGAATCTAAAATGAAAAGGAATGTACTAATTCAGATGAACTCTTATATATAGAGAAGATTCAAACTGAGAAAGGTTAATCGATTGATTTAAATATTTGAAAAAAAGATCATCTTTTTTCTCTTCTCTCACGTGATCTCAAGACTGACTCATCTTCTCTCGGATTCTCATTTAATCTTCTTCTTCTCTCTCAATCTAAAAAGGGCATTCTGCTGCAAGCCCTCAAGAAAAGAAAAAGAAACCACTCATTATTGTTCAATCTTCTTCCTCTTTACAAGAGCAGCCGATCAGATTCGATTCATCTACAACATCCATTCATTTCAAAAAAGTTTTAAGAATCCCTCTTTAATGGATTCGGTGATAAAGTTTTAAGAATCACTCTTTAAAGTATTTAGTGAAAGAGTCTTAAGAATCTCTCTTAAAAAAAATCAGTGGTTCTTAAAATCTCTTTATCAAAAGATTCAGAAGTGGTTCTAAGAGTCTCATTATTAAAAGACTTAGCACTATTTAGTGAATTTCTACTAAGTGGTAGAAGAGAGGATGCAACCAGATTTGGGGAACCTCTACAAAATAATTGTATTATCTGGTTGATCTACTTTAACTTAGTTTATTATATGCATAATCGGTATTATTGGTTTTACAATCTATGTCATGTACTGCGATTGGTTGTGTTGAAAAGATTTTAAATCTTTATTCACCCTCACCCCCTCTAGAGTAATTCTCAATTATTATTCAACACTTTCATTGATCACTGATTAACTTCTCTAAAAATCTTCATCTCTTCAATTCCCTAACTTCTTCGTTGATCACAGACCGATGATCAATGATCCTATGGTTGTCGCTCAACGATACACTTGTGTTATTATGAAATAACCAATATTTTTTGTTTCTTACTTAAGGGTTTCGTCAATCTATGACATATTGCTCTCAGAGAACCTTCTTCTTCACTCCTTATTCTTGTTCGAACTCCTCTCCAGCTCTCCCATTCTCTCTCATTCTATTTATCAAGGAAGTTCATCAACTCTGGATTTGAAGTTGATCTCCTCTCTTTCTTTTCTGTTGAACTAAAATTTGTGGCCATTGTTGATCTGATCAAAGCGGTAGGTCTCAAATTCCTCTTACAAAATGTGTTATCCTCTACCTTCCTGAGCTCAACCATCTCCCCTCTTCTGCAAACATTGTAGATTATGCCGTATTATGATTTATCTTGGATATTGACATAAGCATCACTCCTACGTCTCCGTGTAGCACCCTACTAATGAAGAAATCTCCACTGGATTGGAAATTATGGGCAATCATGGTGATAAGGCCTCCAAATTGAGGACTATGCTTTTTCCTCAAGAGGTCAAGCTGTTGGACAATACCCGTGTAAGGGATTCCTTAGTAAAGTTCAGTGTATGATAACATAAGTAGGGATCTTATGATACTAATGACAAGTGTATGGTTGCACGAAAAGATAAACTGAATGGGTATTCTTTTCACTTTTCTGTGTGATCGTGTAAAGGAGATAAGCTTTGGTATAGTTCATTCACTCTACCTGTACACTACTCATCCTACATCCATAGTATCCCCTGGTTCAATCATGAACTGTGGGAATGCTGTATCCATTAAAACCATGCAACTCTTGCAGAAAACAATCCCCAAATCCTCTGTAGACAGAAGAGCAACTTCCTCATCCCTCTTCTGCAAGAATTTCTTCTCCTTCTCCTACTATTCCTAGCATCACCTCAATTATTGTTGAAGGACCCACTTTCAACTTGCTCTCCTCTACTCAACCTTCCTCTCGAGTTCCCTAAGTCACTCTATCCCATACCTCACCTCCACCACCACCTTAGTATGCATCTCACATCCACCACCGTAGATCTCCCACACCTCCTCCATAACACACTACCACTACTCTAACACCCTCCTCTTCATCTACTTCCACACTTGTTGATGATGACTTTAAGGCCTTCATGGTCTCAAAATTCACCTTTATTGAGGCTCAGGTAGCTGACATACTCTCTACCCACAAGTCCACTGATACATTTATATAGTTTTTTCGCCCTGTGTTCCCCATGGTTTTCATTCATTTGAGTGTCTGATGTGTGCATTTGATGTTCATATTTGATATATTGCTGCTTAGGACTATTTGGATGAATGTTTGTCACAGGTGTGGATTTTTGGCGATTTACAAGGGGGGTACTGTCAAAATGACCTGTGCATGCCCGTGCGTATTTTTGCACGCGCGTGCACCCCTTTTCCTCTTGTAATGCCGCCTTTCGAGCAATCTGAATTTGCGCACGCATTTCCTACGCAAGGACATGTGCACACATGCATTTGTGTGTGCAACCCATTTCTGCTCATTTCACTAGCCTGGGAATAGTCTGAATTTGTGCGTGCGTTTTTCACGCACGTGCATGCACCCTGTGCGTGCACCCTTGTTTTCCCTGATTGTTGACCTACGCTCGTGCATGCAAAATTTTCGCTCACGCATGCACAAATTTTTTCCTATATACTAGTTGCTCTTGATTTTGATGGGATCTGACCTCTTCTCTATCGTTTTCACTTCTCCTTCGCCAAAATCTCTAGGGTTTTCTCCCTAGAGTCTTCTCCCACATCCCCAAACATTCCAAAGGTGTAGAAGGAGGATTCCAAGGTGTCATTGGAGCTTTATTGCTAGAGCCCCTGACATGGAGGTGATAGACCCGAGAGAAGACATGACTAGGGGAAGGTGACAACTTCTCTCGTGTCATGGACGATATCCATGGTGGTGTTTGAAGAGCCAGTGGACCAAGCTATGCTCTCCTACGAAGCCAAGGAAGAGTCTCTCGTTTGCTCCATATCAAATAGTGGTAACTTGTAGTTTTACTCTCTCATTTGGATTGTTTGTAATCGTATAGTGATACTCTCTAATGAATCTACATGCCATGATCATTGGGTGTAGATGTTCATAGGTTTATCTTCTATTGCAGATGATTTGGCGAAGTTGTGATATTGTGATTTTATGTGTTATGTTGTGCTTGTGGTGTTTGTTATTTGATTGTGTACGAGTGGTCGGGGCTGAGTTGTCGTTCAGATAAGAGCACGATGAGGCGTTAGGTTGGTCGTTGAATTTGCACGGTGCAACGAGTGAGGTGGAGGCTTGCGACCTGCATTGTTGACATCTGCAATTGCGAAAGTGCAATGAACGATATAGTGTTTACGACCCATGGTGGTGCCATACTGTGTTTACGACCGGTGGTGGTGCGATACGATGCTTGCGATCCGTGGTGGTGCGATATAGTGCTTACAACCCATAGTGGTGCGATATGGTTCTTGAGACTGATGAGTACTTTTCATACTCATCTTTTAGGATAATTTTAATACTATTTTAATACAAATTTATGCAATTTATATGAATTATCTCTTTTAATTTGTTTCTTCTCACTTCTATGAGCTAACTTAAGCTCATTTTATGTTTTTCAGGTTTTCTGGGCACTTTTGAGAAAAATTCCAAAGTATACACCCAAGGTCACGGGCGTGACCAAGGGCGTGACAGACCAAGATGTGTTCCAGACCTGCTGCCGCCACTCCGGGCTCATTCCGTGAAATATTGCCAAGTACACGCCCTAGGTCACGGGCGTGACCAAGGGCGTGACCCAAGTCACGACCATGACCCACCTCCTTCAGCCAGAAAGAGCCGCTACGTCAATTAAAATTACACGCCCTCGATCATGGGCATGACCAAGGGCGTGACATCCAGTCACGGGCGTGACTCGTCCCGCGCTCCTTCCCGCCGAAGATTCCCGTCAGCAGCCAGATTTAAAGATCACACGCATTGGGTCACGGGCGTGACCTAGGGCTTGACGCGCACGTAACGCCCGCATTGAAACTAGAACGCGCCCTCTCCGCACCAGCACCGATCACGCCCCTTACACGCCCTTGGTCACAGGCGTGACCAAGGGCGCGTAACCCCAATTTTCAGCCTATTTAAAGCCAGCTCCTCTACAATTGATGGGACAAATTTTTGGGAGTTTAAATCTCATTTTCTTGTTCTATTTCCTTGTTTTTAGTATTTCTTGTAGTTCTTTTTCTTCTTGCAATTTGTATTTTCAATTAAATAGTTTTGTAGCTTTCAATTCCTAGCTTGTAACTTTCTTTAGCAATTTAATAAAAATAGTTCTTTCATTTTCATCCTCTTTCATTATGCACTCTTTTATTTTTGTTGATTCCTCAATCTCAATGAGTAGCTAATTTTCTATTAGTATTCGATCGAGATGATCTAAGGAATGATATTCACAATAAATAATCAGATCTTCTTCTTCTCTTCTTTGAAATATTTAAGATTTATCCTTAATTTTATTGAGGTGAGATTATATTTTTGATATATAATTCTCATTCATGTTTTAGTAATTTAGTAGTTGAGAGACTCATAATTCGAATTGATCCCTTAAGGATAAAGAGAGTTGATTGCAACCCTTGAGAAAGGATGACATAAATCTCCCGGATTGGAGTCAAATCCAATCGAGGGGTTCACCACGTTAAGGCGTGTTTTAAGGGTTTCAATTTTAGAACGAGAGTTCGGTTGATCAACTTAAACTCAGCTGAACGTATCCTCGAGAGAGGTGCGTATAGAATTCGGGAACCTCCGCGGTCAAAGTAAATTTCTTAAGGGAATTGGAGTCCTTATTTCTTCTTTTATTTTTCCACAGTGATTCTAGAATCGAGTGCTAGTTTTTAACTCATCATTTAATCATTATTCTAATTTCTCTTTTGCAAAACCAATCCAAGTTTTAATTGATAAAATAATAGAGATTTTTCGAAGTAAAAGTATTCAACCGCCCGAGTCTAATATGACCTTGGTTTTTATAACCTATACTACTCTCGATACGGTACACTTGCTGTTGTCGTTTGCAGATATAATTTTGCGCATCAAGTTTTTGGCGTCGTTGCCGGGGAGCTAGGTTGATATTTCGAAAAAAGAAATATCTATTAATTTTATCGCTTCTTTTCTTTTGCCCTTCTTCTATTTTTAAAAAAAAAAAAATCTTAAAAGGCAAAGTTTAAATTCTCGGAAAGGGAGATTTGGGCTATCATCCCATCACATCTCCTAGTACTGGGCGAACCCTTCACAGGGTAGACCTCGGGAAGTCCGGGACTAATTTAACCCGCTTTTTGAAAAGATTATTTTTTTAATAAATTATTTCTCTTCTCTATTCCCCCTCTAAACATTCCATTCAATTAAGTGAAGGTTATTTTCATTAAATGAGGTTATCTGAATTGTCCGTAAAGGTTGTCGAGCTTCAAAACCAAGTTAATCTTTTGGAAGCTGCACGCAAGCGCCAATTTAGTTACAATTATTGTGGTGCGCCTCATCAAAGTGATTTTCATTCTTATTCTCAAAATTTATATTATGAAAATGATTTTCCTCAATCTTATGCAAATAATTTTGATAATAAATATGATCATAATTTTTCCTCTTTTCAAGAAAATGATTTTTCCAGCTTTGATGAAAATGTTTTTACTAATTTTCACGTGAATAATTTTTCGGTCTTGAATAATTTTTCATCTAGCTCTGAAGTAGATTATTCTTGGTGGCAAGCTCACCCGGATAGTTTTCGGGGCAATGAAGATGAATCTTTAGATCCAAATTTTTGTTCTTCCTCTTTTGCGCCGCAAGTTTCGTACTCTAATTTTGGGGAATTTCCACCAATTCAATTCGATACTCTCCCCCAAAATTTAGATGAGAACATTATTTTGTCTAGTGCTTTTTCTCCATCTTTGGATAATTTAGTTATGGAGGAACATGTGGTTTCATGTAATCCCATAATTTCTTTTACTGAAAATGAAGAAAAAATATTGTACCAAGATTTCTTAATGTTATGGGCGCACCAGATGAGATAAAAGAAGAACAAGTTTCTTCCCCTACTCCACCCGGATCTTCTATTGTTTGTCATGCATTTTCATAAAAATCTTCAATTTCAGTTCAACCGAAAATTCACGAAAACTATGTCCGAAAATTTTATTCCAATTGGTAATGCACTAGATTCTTCTAAAGAAAAATTTATTTTAGAAAATGAACAACCAAAGCTTGATCATATATTTTTGCAAGCGCCTCTTCATTACGAAAAATTTTCTGACTCGTTTAATTATGATTCTCTATATACTAAAAATTTTCAGGTTGAAGATGAATCGTTGCCACCCCAAATAATTGATGATCCATATGCCGCTCATCTTTATGAATCCAAATCACCTCAGGTATGTATATGTGATTTGGATTTGCATATTCAAGTAAAAAGACAAAAGGAGAATCACATGTTGAACCGAGGAGTAGCCAGGCGACCGATGTCGGCACATTCACCTGAATGTGAATTAAGGGAGTTGCCTGTGCACCTCTCTTTTCGATTTTCGTTTAGCTAACACTAACTGTCTAGCTTAAAGATGGGAAAAAGAAAGCGCTCTTGGGAGGCACCCCTTGCTTATCTTTAGTTTTCTTACATTTTTGTTTTCACGCATTTTCCTTTCACGTGTTCTTCAGACTTAGTTTTAAACATTATGGGCAATTTTTAATTTTAAGTATGGGGTGTAGCATAACTTTCTAGTATTTGTTTCTGTTATAAAAAAGGAAATTTTTTTATTTATTAAAATCTAAATTCTTGGAAAGGGAGGTTTGGTCTATCATCCCATCATATCTCCTAGTACCTTAAGAACTTTTCACCGGGTAGACCTTGGGAAGTCCATGAATTTTTCAAAAAAAAAAAAATTAATCCATATTGTTTTTAATTTTCTAGAAATCTAGTTTGAGGGTTGATTATAAGTATTCTTACATTTTTAATTTAGCTAATATTTTTTTTATCAGAAAATGTTAAGTTTAAATTTGAAGTAATTTAGTATTAATAAACATTTAATGTTAATAATTCGATTAGAGAATTTATTTAGCACTACTTCTCCGTTTAATTTTAAATAGCTTCACTTTGTCGTAAATTGGCTAAACATCTCTAGATTTTTATTATATTCTCTATTAACTTTAAGATCTTAGGAAATTTCATTCCACTAAAATGTTGCTCTCAAAATAGTTTAATTTTTAAACTAGAAGTATTTCTTTATCCCCCACCCATTATTGGCAAATAAAAAAATATAGAAAAAAGATCATATATAATGAGAATAAGAGGATAAAATTCATTATCCCCTAAACATATGCACCCAAAATCATTTAAAAGATTATATGTCATGAAGTAAGATGATAAAATTCATTACTTCTAAATATATACATTTTGGGTTTTTGATTGAAGAGTAATTTTTAAAAGATTATATGGCATGTAAAATAAGAGTGTTGGAACAACCCTATTACTGATTTGGGATAGGATCACTATCTGTTTATTAGGACTAAGTTGACCCCAATGTATAGTCTAAAGGGTCAAGGTTTTAGGTGATAGAACTAAGGAAAAGAATCAGTTTCTGCGTTCGATGAACTCCACACTGCGTTCGACAAACTACATCCTGCGTTCGACGAACGACATGCTCCAGTTCGACGAACCTTTCCAAGGTTCTACGTTCGACGAATTCTATTCTGCGTTTGACGAACTCCTCTCTGCGTTCGACAAACTTGCTCTCCAGCTCGACGCACTCAGTTTTCCAGCGTCTCAACGGTCGATGAACTTTAGTCTCAGCAGTTGACCAAGTCTTAACATTCGACCATGTCTCAGCGGTCGATGAATTGTTTCAGATCGACGAACTCTAGATTGTGTTCGACGAATTTGTTCAGATCGATGAAATTTCTATTCAGTTCAGTATTTCAGACAGATTATTTTTATTCTATTCTCTGAACTCAGATTATCAGCAACAACTCTATTTATTCCAGATAAGTCAAGGATACTATCTTTCCTTTTTATTTTATTCCTTTCCATTCTCTTCCCGAGAAAATAGCCATTTGGCGGAAAATGATATATTGTTTAAAAAGGAAAAGGAATTAAAGTCTTGGTTTGTAGTTCTAAGAAATAATCCTCCAGATTATTTTATTCCTTATTTCAGAGGATTTGAAATTCAAATCAGAGATATTTTATCAAAGGAATAAGGAAGAAGAAGATACAGTATTATTACATTACAGCAGTACAACAAGATAGAGAAGAAGAATACAGTCGAGAGAAAAGTAACAGGAAGAAAAGAAAGAAAGAAAGAAAGAAAGCATTCACAGATCATCTTCATCTTCCTCAAGCAACACCTTTCATTCTCTGAGAACATCAACACCTTCTCTCAGATCTCTGCTGCTAGATCAAATCTTCAAGAGAAACAACAAATCTGAGAAACTTCTGTCTCTCAGGTTCATCAGCTATCAAGGAAGATATCTGTTTCAAGTGAAAGCTCAATCCTCAAACTGTCAAGAATTTCAATCAGACAGGGGGAGCTTTACATCAACACATTCCACTAGTCTTCTCTCAGATTATTGACAGAGAAGAACATCTTCACCCTCTTTATCCCATTCTTGGACAAGGTTATAACTCCCTTCAAAAGTTAACCCCTTGGTGGCAGGGCACCTGATCAAAAACCTGTAGTTTGGTTAGAACACCTGTTCAAAAGATCATTGGTGTTTGGACACCTGATCAAAAATCCATTGGTGATAGGGCACCTGATCAAAAACCTAGTGGAATCCTACCAAGGGTGGTAGAAGAGTAGATATACCCAAGTTGATTGGGGAACTACTATAAAATCCTTGTGTCCTCTGTGTTCTTGTTTATTTTTCTGTACTGTGCTGTGTGATCTCTTTGTGTTTGTTTTTATAACTCACTCAATACACATATAAGTATCACTATTTTAATTTCGCTATAAAATTAAGTGAAAAACTTTTTAATACTCTATTCACCACCCCTCTAGAGTAAATCTAAGATCTAACCTCACTTTCAATTGGTATCAGAGAATTCATCTGATATCAGAGGACTTTCAAAGAGGATAGAATTCATTATTTTCCTAAACATATACAAATTCTTATTCAATTAAGGTGAGAGGATAAAATTCATCACCTTTATCCAAAAACTCTTCATTTGCAGTTTTCGATTAAACCCTCATCCTTATCCAATTTAATTGGTTCTAGTCCTAAACTAAATTATTAAGAAAACAGTATTTTGGTAGGCGTCTTTTCCTTAAGCTTCTTTTATGTTAGAGTGTTTATAATTTCAATCAAATTTTGTTTGAAAATTTCTATAATTTCGATTGCTAAATTGTTATCTTGAGAAGTAGTTAGCTAAACAAATCTCTCTTTTTGAATTATCTCCATAACTTATGACTTAATTCTTGAATTCCTAGAATTTACTTTTAACTTACTCTTGGTTTAATGAATTTTTAGTTAATTAGGAATAACAAAAGCTCAAGTATGGGGGTGTTTGATGAGTACTTTTCATACACATTTTTAATATAATTTTAATACCATTTTAATACAAATTTATGTAATTTATATGAATTATCTCTTTTAATTGGTTTCTTCTCACTTCTATGAGCTAACTTAAGCTCATTTTATGTTTTTCAGGTTTTATAGGCACTTTTGAGAAAAATTCCAAAGTACACACCCAAGGTCACAGGCGTGACCAAGGGCGTGACAGCCCAAGATGTGTTCCAGACCTGCTGCCGCCACTCTGGGCTCATTCAGTGAAAATTCTCCTAGCACACGCCCAAGTCACGGGCGTGACCAAGAGCGTGACCTAAGTCACGGCCATGACCCGCCTCCTTCAGCCAGAATGAGCCTCCATGTCAATTAAAATTACATGCCCTCAGTCATGGGCGTGACCGAGGACGTGACATCTAGTCACGGGCGTAACTCATCCTGCGCTCCTTCCCGCCGAATATTCCCACCAACAGCCAGATTTAAAGATAAAGATCACATGCCCTGGGTCACAAGCATGACCTAGGGCGTGACGCGCACGTAACACACGTATTGAAGCCAGAACGCACCCTCTCCGCACCATCACCGATCACACCCCTTACACATCATTGGTCACGGGCGTGTAACCCAATTTTCAGCCTATTTAAAGCCAGCTCTTCTACAACTGATGGGACGAATTTTGGGGAGTTCAAATCCTCTTTTCTTATTCTATTTTCTTATTTTTAGTATTTCTTGTAGTTCTTTTTCTTCTTGCAATTTGTATTTTTAATTAAATAGTTTTGTAGCTTTCAATTCCTAGCTTGTAACTTTCTTTAGCAATTTAATAAAAATAGTTCTTTCATTTTCATCCTCTTTCATTATGTACTCTTTAATATTTGTTGATTCCTCAATCTCAATGAGTTGCTAATTTTCTATTAGTATTCGATCGAGATGATCTAAAAAATGATATTCGCCATGAAGTAATTAGATCTTCTTCTTCTCTTCTTTGAAATACTAAAGATTTATCCTTAATTTTATTGAGGTGAGATTATATTTTCGATATATAATTCTCATTCATGTTTTTGTAATTTAGTAGTCGAGAGACTCATAATTCGAATTGATCCCTTAAGGATAAAGAGAGTTGATTGCAAGCCTTGAGAAAGGATGACATAAATCTCCTGGATTGGAGTCAAATCCAATAGAGGGGTTCACCACGTTAAGGCGAGTTTTAGGGGTTTCAATTTTAGAACGAGAGTTCGGTTGATCAACCTAAACTCAGTTGAATGTTTCCTCGAGAGAGGTGCGCTTAGAATTCGGGAACCTCCACCGTCAAAGTAACTTTCTTAATAGAATTAGAGTTCTTATTTCTTCTTTTATTTTTCCGCAGTGATTCAAGAATCGAGTGCTAGTTTTTAACTCCTCATTTAATCATTATTCTAATTTCTGTTTTGCAAAACCAATCCAAGTTTTACTTGATAAAATAATAGAGATTTTCCGAAGTAAAAGTATTCAACCGCCCCGAGTCTAATACAACCTTGGTTTTTCATAACCTATACCACTCTCGATACGGTACACTTGCCGTTGTCGTTTGCAGATATAGTTTTGTGCATCAGAGACTCATATTGGTGTGAAGCGGCGTTTATGACCCACCTAGTTAGTTTAGTTTATTTTCTGTCCATTATAAAATCCACCCCCCGTTAGCATTGACTTAAGACTTCTATCTCAAGTCTTTATCTGAAGAATACTCCACCCTACAGTGTTTAGTGTGATTCGATACTCGAGGATTTATTCCCATTTTATTATTACTTGACAGCGACCAGTTCTCTACTGCGCGTGTGCTTGTGCGCCTATCAAGTTTTTATCGCCATTGTCGGGGAACACGGACGTGCGAGTTTCTTGAGAGAGAGTCAAGAGTTAAAGGTCTTTTCCATTTGTATATTGCATTTATTTTGATTTTGTTATTTTTTGATTTTATTGCATCGTTTCTATTTTTCTGTTTTCCTTGCTTTTGATTTTAATATCAGCTTTTAAATTTATTTATTCCTAATCTTAGTTTATTATTTACAATTGGTTATCATTGTTAAATTTTTTTATTGTGTGTAGTTAACCCTTACCAAGATTAAAATTATTTTGTGAATCACCCCGTAGCATTATGTATGCATATTCACAATACAGATGGTGTGGGGGCATCCAATCATCTTAGTAAGGAATATCATATGAGAAGCCATGGTTATGATTTATACGACTCATCCTTTGGGGAATCAGTATCAGACGATTCCTCATACAATCGGCTTAATTATCATAAGCATGCACCTCCACCACGAGCACCACACAAATACTGTAGCTTGCCTCTTTTGTTGTCAAGGGTTAATTACAAGTGCTTGTTTGCATAGTACAAATCATGTCTTGAAGGATTGCGTCAACTTTATACGACATATGGAGGAAGACGATGAACCGACTATCCAGATCGTGTCTCCCTCCCCTCTTGATTGCACTCCTTCAACTTCTGATTCATACTATGACAATATTGAGTTGTCTTCCATTATACATTCATCAACTATTCTTGATTCACCTGTAAAGGAACCAACCCACATATACTATGATGATGTTATTAGCACTGTTACTTTGTCTTCTTTGCATGGTTTTTTCTACACCTATTTTTGATGATCATGTCGAAGATTTTGTGCAAGGGGATGAATCAGAGTCCGAGGCTGCACCAAAGTATGATGAGGATGTTGTTCTCTTTGATGGGGACAATGACTACATGGAGCATGATGACGCGCCGAAGTGGGATGAGGAGGATATCCTTTCCATTGAGGAGGTTAACACTTTTTCATTAGACAAGGAGGTCCAACTCACCACTGAGGTACTTGAGTTCTCGGATGCCCCTTGTTATGATTCATATGACTCCGACATCGATTAATCTTTGGAGCCTGCTGGGAGTGAGACCGGGACCACTCCCTCGATGAATAATTATTTTAGTTTTTCTTCTAGTTTATTTCCTAACCCCCTTCATTGTCTGAGCCTATGCAGGTTGAATATTCACAGGTACTATGTAAGTTTAGGGTAGTCTATCACCTAGGGGGGTGGGTGAATATGTATTTAAGTCTTTTTCAACCGTTAGAAAATATTCAAGAGAATCAACACATAAAGAGCATTCACACCACATAGTACACAGTGATTTATAGTGGTTCCCCGAGTTGGGTACGTCCACTTTCCCCCTCTGCCTATCTAGCAATGAGCTATCCTCGACAAACTTTAACCAAAACTTTTAAATTAAATTTTTTGATTTTTTGGATGAAAATATATATAGGTGATTCGATTTTTGATTTTTTTTTTAGTTTTTCGAGTTTTAATTTTTTCGATGAAAATATATATAGATGATGTGATATTTTAAATGTTTTTGAGCTTTTTCTATTTTTTTGGTTTTTTTTGTTTAGAAAATATATGTACGAGAGAAAAAGGGGGAGGAAGAAGTAAAAGATAAAATTAATAGCTATTCTTTTTTCGAAATAACAACAATTCCGCGGCAATGGCGCCAAAAACTTGTTGATTTAAATTTGTGATTCTGCAAAACCTTTCTGTGATGTGATTAGAATTAAGCGTGCATTTTCGAGGAGTTTCGCGAGTACTCCTACTTCGAGAAACTAACACTTATCCTACTTCGATGAATAGAAGTAACGGTCTTTCCTTCTTTCGGAATATCGACGATTACGCCCCGGCTACGACGCCGAATTCTCTAAATATGTAAATAGAAAAGGAGAGAGTTTTGCAAGTTTTTGTAATTATTTATCCAAACTAATCTTTCGATGAAGGCAAGCGCACGTTATCGCGTATAGTATAGGATATTTTTTTTAGAAAATATCAAGGTCGTATTTTTCCAAGGACGTGTTGATTATTTTTACTTTTTAAGAACACGCTATTATTTTTTTGATGAAACGAGTGATTAATTTTGCGAGAATTGAAATGACAAAAATTAAAGAAAGCAGAAAATAATAGAAATTAAAGAAAGCAGAAAATTCTATCTCTTACACGCACGCACTCTATGGAAATTTAAATGACTTAATTGAAATAAAACAGAAAAGCTATCTCATATACGCACGCACTCTACAAAAATTAAAGAAAGTAATAAAACTAAGCTATGAAAGCTTTAAAATCTAATTATGAAAGCACTAAAATATAAGTTATGAAAGCATTAAAATTAAAGCATTAAATCTAAATTATGAAAGCAATAAAATTAATCTCATACACACACACACACACACTTTCATAAAAAAAAAACTAAAATAAAAACAAAAAACAATAAAATTTGCCCTCATACACTCACACACTCAACATAAGCAAAAGAAGAACAAGAAGAACAAGAAGAGCAAGAACAAAACAATATATTGATTATATATATATTACAACTTTTTAAAGAAAGTCTAAACTTGGAAAGCTCAAACAAGAGCAAGGAAATACATAAAAAGAAACTCACATACACTCATAAGAACATTAAAATAAAGCTCACAAGAACACTCAAAAAGACTCACAAGAACACTTACTTAGGGTTCTAAAATATATGAACCTCTAAAAACAAGAAAAGCCTCCCATATTTATAGGCAAAAATGGGGCTGCAAATAGCAAAAAAAAAGATGGAGTTTGGAAGGTGCTAGAAGAGCAGTTGGAGGTTTGACTTGAGAGGTTGGTAAGTTTGACTTGAGAGCTGGCGGACTGGAGTGAGCTGGCTGGTCTGGTCTCAGCGGTTCGGGCTGAGCTGGCGGGCTAGAGTGGGATTCGTCGAACGCCTGGACAGAGAGAGTTCATCGAATTTCTGGATAGAGAGAGTTCATCGAATGTCTGGACGTGGTGAGGGATTCGTCGAACGCCTGGACGAGGAGAGGGATTCGTCAAATTCCTGGAGAGAGTTCGTCAAACGTCTGGATGCGGAGAGGGATTCGTCGAACGCCTGGACACAGAGTGTTCGTCGAACATCTGGACAGAGAGAGTTCGTCGAATGCGGATTGCCTGGATGCGGAGAGGGATTCATCGAATGCCTGGACAGAGAGAGTTCGTCGAACTCCTGGACAGAGAGAGTTCGTCGAACGCCTGGACAGAGAGAGTTCGTCGAACGCATGGACAGGGAGAGTTCTTCGAACGCCTGGACAGGGAGAGTTTGTCGAATGCCTGGACAGGCAGAGTTCGTCGAACGCCTGGAGAGAGTTCGTCGAACGCCTGAACAGAGAGAGTTCATCGAACGCCTGTACAGGGAGGGTTCGTGGAACGCCTGGACAGGGAGAGTTTGTCGAACGCCTGGACAGGGAGAGTTCGTTGAACGCCTGGATAGGGAGAGTTCGTCGAACGCCTGGACAGGGAGAGTTCGTCGAACGCCTGGACAGAGAGAGTTCGCGTCCAGACATATATATATATATATATATTTATTTATATGTTTAATTTACATTTTTATTTATATGTTTATATTATATATATATACTATTATTATTTACATTTTATATATTATACATATATACTTTTAATATACATATATAGATTTTATTATATTTATAATATATTTATTATACATTATTACTACTATTTTTTTTATTTATATTTACATATAAATATATGATTATTTATTATACTTATTATTTACATATATATATATCACTACTTATAATTACATATATATATCATTGTTTTCAATGACATATATATATATATCTTTATTTTATGGTTTTATTTATTCATAGTATTATATGTACATAGAAATAAATAATTTCAAAATTTTATTCTTAGATAAATATATTTACAAAGAATATTTTTACATATCTTTCTAATTTGTTTCATACTTAAATAAGTCTTTTTTTTTCATATAGATATATATTTATATACATTAGATAAAACAAGTGACTATTTCAATATTTTACATGCAATATGTACAATATTACCCAAAATTATGTTAAAAACTACACTAAATATATATAATTTATTATTCATCAAATACCTCCATACTTAAGCTTTTGCTATTCCAGAGCAAAAGTAAGAGATACTTATAAGACACTAATATAATTTTTAATTTACCAAAATTTTATTTAATCGAAAAGTAAGCTTGTAATAAATTTAGGAGATTTAAAGAGGTAAGTCCTATATTGTGATAAAGATTTTAAAAAGAGCGAAAAAGATTTAGCCAACAAGACTTCTGAAGTTAGCTAAGTAGCGACCTAAATAATTGAAATTATTTAGCACCATGATTAGAATAGAATTATAAGAACTTTAACTCATTAAAGATTTTTTTTAAAGAATAATTAAAACTTACTAATTATGCTCTCTCAAATTTTTTTTAATTTATATCTAATTTTCAATTTGATTGGCTGGGGGGTAGGGGGAGCTTGGTAGGAGAAGAGACTTTTGATTTGGGGGTGATGAATTTTATCCTCTCACCCCACTCAATTTTTTTTTTGTTTGGATAGAGAGGGGAACGAAATCTTATTCCCATATATATATTTTTTCTCTTCAAAAATACCCAATGCCTATGTTTACGGAACGAAATCTTGTTCCCATTGACATAAGATCTTTTCCTTTAATTAATTGGGTGCCTATGTTTACAGAATGAAATCTTATTCTCATTGACATAAGATCTTTTAAACGATATTACCATGGAAATGGAATAATAGGTAAGGGGTTTAGAAATTTCTAGATTTTATAAATTAAGAAAATTTTTGAGAGCAAATTTAAATAAATTTAGAATATTCCTAAAGTTTCACAAGTTTGGAGTAGGAATAATTAAAGTCTAAAGACAATTTGCCAAAATGATACAACAAGAAGCTATTTAGAGTAAACTTAAAGTAGTGCTAAAAAGTTTGATCTCTAATTAAATTAAAATTACAATGTGTTCTTTACAACTAAAATTCCATGAATCTAAATCTTAAAAACTATGATACAAATAAGGGTTTTTGGCAAATAAAAAATAATGGAAATGCTTATAAATAAACCCAAACTAGTCTTAGAAATAACAAAAAGCTAAGTAGGGGTTTTATTCTATTTTTGGATTTTTGGGATAAGTTTTTCATCATTTTTTTTGAATTTTTATTACGATGATTTTTTTTTGGATTTTTTGTTGTTGTACAAAATACATATAAGTAGTTAATAAGAAGAAAAAAGAAAAAGAAAGAAAGGAAAAAAACATAAAATTTTTTTTGGTGTTATGACAATTTTGTGAATTTTTGTTATAACAATTTTTTTTAATTTTTTTTTAATAATAATAAATTTGTTTTTTTTTTGGTTTTTCAAATTTTTTATCTTATATATACATAAAAAGGAAAAGAAGAAAAGGAAAGAAAGAAAAAAAGACATCAAAATTTTTTTTGATAATGATATTTTCTTTGATTTTTTTCAAATGTGCATAAATATATACATATTAAAACTAAAAAGAAAGAAAGAAAAACATCTAAAATGATATATTTTTTTTTGGTTTTTCAAAAAAAAAAATTCATCTTTTATTTTATTTTGTTTTTTTTAATACGGGAGGGACAAAAATAATTACAAAAAGAGGAAAATACCCCCATACTTAAAAGTTAACATTGTCCCTAATGCTGAAATTAAGTATGATGAACAATTTTATATGTATAAAAGTGTAAAAAGGGAAAATAAAGTACAAGAAAGGAAATAGCAGGGGAAAAAGGCACGTCCCTGATTTGGAGACGGGGATGACCGGATGAATGCCTGCAAAATATGGAGAAGTAAGAAAATATTAGATAAATATGGGGTGCCTCCCACGAGCGCTTTGTTTACCGTCGCGTAGCTTGACTGATTTGACAGTTAGATTCGGGGGTTCGGCTCCGTATTACCCGACAAAGCTCCAAGTTGCCGCTCGGAGACCATCTTCGCAAGTTGTCCAACTTGATTTTCTAAGTTTTTAGCAATCCGGTGATGTTCCGGATATTTGAGTCGTTAGACGCGACGTGTTTATCGAAAGCTTCTTCGAGCTGAGAAAGTTTTGGAGGAGGCGGCGGATATCCCTGATGAAATCCGTGCAGAAATCCTTGTGGATTCGCATTTAGGGGCCGCTGCGCATTATTTGGATTACTCCGGGAGAAATTAGGGTGATTCCTCAACCCGGATTATAGTAATTACTATAAGGGTTATTAGTGGGGGCGAGGGGGGGGGGGGGGGGGGGGGGGGGGCGAACCGGATTACCGAGGTAATCCACCGTCTCTTTGATTAAATTATTATTATTATTATTTAAATTATTATTATTAGTATTATTATGATTTGCCCACGCGGGAGTGGAGGAGGAAGCAGTCATCTCCGCCACTTGCTTGCTTAGCCGCTCTACCTGCGAGGCTAAGTAAGTAGTGGCATCCAATTCAAAAATCCCAGCCGGTTTATTAGGACGCGACCTTTGCACATTCCATTGGTACGCGTTCATGGCCATTTCTTCGATCAGAGCATGAGCGGCCTCTGGGGTTTTGTTGTTTAATGTTCCCCCAGCGGTTGCGTCGATCATCTGTCGCGTTGAGAAATTCAAACCATTGTAGAACGTTTGGATTTGTAGCCAGGTTGGTAGCGCGTGATGAGGACACCTACGCAAATATTCTTTAAAATGCTCCCAAGTCTCGTAAAGAGACTCGGAATCGAATTGTATAAAAGATGTGATATCGGTGCGTAATTTAGCGGTTTTTGACGGAGGAAAATACTTAGTTAAAAATATTTCCGTCAATTCGGCTCTCGTGGTTATGGACCCTCTCGGAAGAGAAGTCAACCACGATTTAGCCTTTGTCCGCAGGTAAAAGGGAAATAAGCGCAAGCGAATGGCGCCATTGCTGACGTCATTAATTTTGAAGGTGTCGCAAATTTTTAGAAAATTGGAAAGGTGCTGGTTTGGGTCCTCATCTGGCAAACCGTCGAACTGAATCGACTGTTGTACCATTTGGATTATGCTGGATTTTATTTCAAAATTATTATTAGCTATCACGGGGCGAGTGACACTTGACCCAACATCTTCCAAATTCGGCCTGGAATAGTAGGCCATGGTCCGTTGTGGGGCCGCATTTGGATTGGGATCTGCCATATTGAAAGGAGAGTTTAGTTCTTATTATCAGTTGAAACTCTTGTTTAAGTTTGCTTTCAAAATAGGTGATATATATAAATATATATGATATTTGCTGATTGCTGATTGAGAGATAAAATCAAACAGTAGAAGCATATAAAATATCACAGCAATAATAAGAAATAAAACAACAAGCAAACCAAGCAATCCAGATGATACAAGATATATAGTAGTTCCCCTCAACTGGGTACATCTACTCTTCTACCCACTGGTAGGAATTCACTAGGAGGTTGTTGATAAGGTGCCCTCACACTAAGGTGATTTTGATAAGGTGTCCACACACCAATGGGAGTTTTGATCAGGTGCCCAATTCACCTATAAGCTTTTGATAAGGTGCTTATAAACCAAGCTGCAGGTTTTTGCTAAGGTGGCCTGTCACCGGGAGTAAACTTTTGAAGGGAGTTTTAACCCTTTACAAGATGGGAGAAATAAAGGAAAACAGAAAACAGATGTTGTTCTTCTTTTTCTAAGAAGACACTTGATGAATATGTTGAAGAGAGCTCCCCCTGTCTGATGTAGTTTGATAACAGCTTGTGGAGGCTCCTTCTCTTAGTTGTACAAACTCCTTTCTTCTTGTGCAGTAATGATTCTGAGCAATTGTTTGTGATTGGTGTCTCAGGATGAATGTGATCTGCAAGAAGGAGTTAGGCAAAAAGAAGATATAATATATTGATTAGCTTCTTCTTTTTGCTCCTCTGTTTCTCTTCTTCTTCTTCTCTCTTTTTCCTGTACAGCAATATGATATGTATATGTTCTGTCTATCTAAAACCTGTACAGCAATATATGATATATGTGATCTGCTGTAAAGAACTGCTGTATAATAAATTTGCTGTTAGCTGTTCATCTTCTTCTTTCTTCTCTGCTCTGTATATTTAATCTGTGGAACAGTTCGACTATATTTGAATTCTTGCCGACCAAAGAGGAAGGATATATTATCTTTTATTTCCCACATCCTCGAGCAGATAAATTCCTTCTTTTGCTTGCTGCAACGACTATATCAATTAATGCTTCTGCCAACGGCTATATTAATTAATGCTTGCACGCTGTAATGTCAGAGCAACAATATATATATAGCAAAATAGAATAAATAAATATTGCTTTATTAAAGTCTGACAGCATATAGGAATAAGAAATATATATTTTAGTCGAGCAAATATATATAAAATAAATGCTGCAGAAATTCGTCGACCTTAGCTCGTCATTCGACGGGCTGAGCTCGCCAAATGATATTCTAAACATTGATTAACTGCAGAGAACTTTCGTCGAGCGCTGTTCGTCATTCGTCGACCGCTGTTCGGATTTCGTCGACCGCTGCTTCCCTGCTGTAATCTATCGAGCGCTGCTATAGAAAATATTCTGTTCGTCGGGCGCCGTCTGACGAATGCTGAGCGCCGTTCGACGTTTGTCGAACGCAAATAATATATGAAATATATTATTTCTCTTATATTCTCTTATATTAATTTCTCTTATAATATTTTCTCTTATATTATTTTCTCTTATATTATTTTGCCTATTAGTATATATATATTTTTCTTAGTATATTATTTATATATATATATATATATATATTATTTTCAGCCTTTTATTTATATGTCTATTTGCAGCATTCTTTCTTAATGATAATTAATCTAAGTTATAATATGAGTTATAAACTTAGATACTTAAGGTGGATCCTAACTCAAATCAAAACTAAGGTTCCAACACATATTATCCGCTAGTATCGCCGGCTAACTCTTCGAGATTTAAGGGTTGTTGTTGGTCACGAGATCGAAGGCGCTCGTGAAGAGTGCGCTCAATTTCGGGATCAAAAGCAAATTCCGGATAATCTGAAGAGCTTCCCCGGGTCATGTACTGTTATATAAAAATAGTTTTCCTTTTTCGTAAGTAATATATACATATATATATTTATTTGATTTTTGGATTTTTTGGAGAGAAATAAATACAAGAGGAAGGAAAAAAAGAAAGGACTTTTATAATCAAAAAAATGTTTTGATTTTTATAAGATAATAAATTTAAAAGGAAAAGAGAAAAAGAGCTTTTAAAATATTTTGATTTGATTTTGTGGGCTCTTTGATGATAATATAGATAGAAGAAAAAAGCTTTTAAATTATATTTTTGATTTTTTGGATGAAAATATATATAGGTGATTCGATTTTTGAAATGTTTTTGAGTTTTTCGAGTTTTAATTTTTCCGATGAAAATATATATAGATGATGTGATATTTCAAATTTTTTGAGCTTTTCCTATTTTTTTGTTTTGTTTTTGTTTAGAAAATATATGTATGAGAGAAAAAGGGGGAGGAAGAAGTAAAAGATAAAATTAATAGCGATTCTTTTTTCGAAATAACAACAATTCCCCTGCAACGACGCCAAAAACTTGCTGATTTAAATTTGTGATTCTGCAAAACCTTTCTGTGATGTGATTAGAATTAAGCGGGCATTTTCAAGGAGTTTCGTGAGTACTCCTACTTCGAGAAACTAACCGTTATCTTACTTCGATGAATAAAAGTAACGGTCTTTTCTTCTTTCGGAATATCGACGATTACGCCCCGGCTACGGCGCCGAATTCTCTAAATTTGAAAATAGAAAATGAGAGAGTTTTGCAAGTTTTTGTAATTATTTATCCAAACTAATCTTTCGATGAAGGCAAGCGCACCTTATCGCGTATAGTATAGGATATTTTTTTAGAAAATATTAAGGTCGTATTTTTCCAAGGACATGTTGATTATTTTTACTTTTTAAGAACGAGCTATTATTTTATCGATGAAACGAGTGATTAATTTTGCGAGAATTGAAATGACAAAAATTAAGGAAAGCAAAAAATAACAAAAATTAAAGAAAGCAGTAAATTCTATCTCTTACATGCACGCACTCTACGGAAATTTAAATGACTTAATTGAAATAAAGCAGAAAAGCTATCTCATATACGCACGCACTCTACGAAAATTAAAGAAAGTAATAAAACTAAGCTATGAAAGTTTTAAAATCTAATTATGAAAGCATTAAAATCTAAGTTATGAAAGCATTAAAATTAAAGCATTAAATCTAAATTATGAAAGCAATATAATTAATCTCATACACACACACACACTTTCATAAATAAAAAAAACAAAAATAAAAACAAAAATAATAAAATTACCCTCATACACTCACACACTCAGCATAAGCAAAAGAAGAACAAGAAGAACAAGTAGAGCAAGAACAAAACAATATATTGATTATATATATATATTACAACTTTTTAAAGAAAGTCTAAACTTGGAAAGCTCAAACAAGAGCAAGGAAATACATAAAAGAAAAACTCACATACACTCATAAGAACACTAAAATAAAGCTCACAAGAACACTCAAAATGACTCACAAGAACACTTACTTAGGGTTCTAAAATATATGAACCTCTAAAAATAAGAAAAGCCTCCCATATTTATAGGCAAAAATGGGGCTGCAAATAGCAAAAAAAAAGATGGAGTTTGGAAGGTGCTAGAAGAACAGCTGGAGGTTTGACTTGAGAGGTTGATAAGTTTGACTTGAGAGCTGGCGGACTGGAGTGAGCTGGCAGGTCTGGTCTTAGCGGTTCGGGCTGAGCTGGCGGGCTGGAGTGGGATTCGTCGAACGCCTGGACAGAGAGAGTTAGTCGAACATCTGGACAGAGAGAGTTCATCGAACGTCTGGCCGCGGAGAGGGATTTTTCGAATGCCTGGATGCGGAGAGGGAATCGCCGAATGCCTGGAGAGAGTTCGTCGAACGTCTGGACGCGGAGAGGGATTCGTCGAACCCCTGGACGCAGAGAGTTCATGGAACGTCAGGACAAAGAGAGTTCATCGAACGCGGATCGCCTTGATGCGGAGAGGGATTCGTCGAATGCCTGGACAGAGAGAGTTCGTTGAACGCCTGGATAGGGAGAGTTCGTCGAACGCCTGGACAGGGAGAGTTCGTCGAACGCCTGGACAGGGAGAGTTCGTCGAACGCCTGGACAGGGAGAGTTCATCGAACGCCTGGACATGGAGAGTTCGTCGAACGCCTGGACAGGGAGAGTTCGTCGAACGCCTGGACAGGGAGAGTTCGTCGAACGCCTGGACAGGGAGAGTTTGTCGAACGCCTGGACAGGGAGAGTTCGTCGAATGCCTGGATAAGGAGAGTTCGTCAAACGCCTGGACAGGGAGAGTTCGTCGAACGCCTGGACAGGGAGAGTTCGTCGAACGCCTGGACATGGAGAGTTCATCGAACGCCTGGACAGAGAGAGTTCGCTTCCAGACATATATATATAGTTATTTATATATTTAATTTACATAGTTATTTATATGTTTATATTCAATATATATACTATTATTATTTACATTTTATATATTATATATATATTTATACATATACTTATATTATACATATATATTTTATTATATTTATAATATATTTATTATACATTATTACTACTATTTTTTTATTTATATTTACATATAAATATATGATTATTTATTATACTTATTATTTACATATATATATATCACTACTTATAATAATACATTTACATATATATATATATGACTATATTATTTATACATCTTTATATCTTTATTTTATCATTACATATATAATCATTGTTTTCAATGACATATATATATCTTTATTTTATGGTTTTATTTATTCATAGTATTATATGTACATAGAAATAAATAATTTCAAAATTTTATTCTTAGATAAATATATTTACAAAGAATATTTTTACATATTTTCTAATTTGTTTCATACTTTTTTTTCATATAGATATATATTTATATACATTAGATAAAACAAGTGACTATTTTAATATTTTACATGCAATATGTACAATATTACCCAAAATTATGCTAAAAACTATACTGAAAATTTGTATAATTTACAATTCATCACAATCTCAGCAGGAGATCACGCGATCTCAGCAAGAGACCGCTCGAGACCGCCAGGAGGTCGTTAGAGCCCAGCAGGAGTCCGCCAAGAAGATCGAGACCATGAGTCAGGTTCTTGCGGCGTTCTCCCAGAGGATCCTTCCTCAGCCAGGTCAGGTTGCCACACCTGACCGCTTGGCCAGCGATCACACTTGTGATCGCGCGACCCCTCAGCCAGCAGCCCCTCTGCGATCTCAGTAGGAGGAGTTCGCAGCCTGTCGTGGTTCTTTCAGAGCAGCAGCTCAGGGGTTTCCAGCCCAGACCCTGAACTTCCAAGAGGATTATGTCTATCCTCAATCCCCTCCAACTCCTTTCCCTGCTCCTTTTCTTGCCCCCTTTTCTGCTCCTTCTGATATAGTAGAGGAGGAGGAGCCCTCTCCTTTCTCTGATAAAGTTCGTTGGGAGCCCATTCCCAATGGCTTTAGAGAGCCCCGACTCCCAATGTTCTCTGGAGATAGTGACCCGGTTTCACATCTTCAAGCCTTCGAGTCCGCCGTTACTCTTAGAACTATTTCCGATGCTGTGAGGTGTAAGATGATGATCACCTCTTTTGATGGACCTACCAGGGAATGGTTCTACAAGTTGCCTTCCCAGTCCATCCCGAGTTTTGCCGTTCTGAGGCATGAACTCCTCTTGATGTTTGCAACCATAAAGGAAAGGAAGAGTGGTCCTGCGGCCCTCTTCAAGATTAAGCAGGGAGATAACGAGACCCTGTCTCATTTCATTGATCATTTTCAGAAGGAAATCTTGGGAATCAGGGATGTAGATCCCGCTCTCTATATAACAACCTTAATTAATGGTCTGTAGGAAGGTCCCCTCAAATTTGAGGTTACCACTAGAGAGCCCAACTCTTATCAGGAGCTGATCAGTATTGCCAACCGCCATATAGAAGGGGAAATCAACAACCCCGCCTATGTTTCTAATCTGACTAGCAAGACTATTCAGAAAGGTTTCGCAGGGTTTTATCCAGCTCCGCCATCGTCAAAGTCGCACCAAGAGTTTTCTCCTCCTGCTCTGAAAAGAGGAAGGAACTTCCGCAACAACCGCTTCAATTAGGGGAATCAACAATTCCAGCCTAAAGGGCCTCTGCTGCCAACCCCTGCCGCTCCAGCTCCGCAAATCACTCATATCCACCAAATCCAATATGTTCAGCCCCCTCTTCTGACTACTCAGCCATTCTACAATGATTCCCAAGAGTCCTTCACAGACCTTGGCGTTTCTATGAGTGAGGTAGTCCAAATCCTCCAGAAGCAGCCCTTCTTCAGAAAGCCCGCTCCGCTTAACTTGTTGGAGTTTCCTAGGTGATCTCAAAGTAATCAAGCAATTAGTTTTACTGCCAACGCAATATGAGCCTATAGGGTCGCACATAAAAGCGTTTGGAGAAATTGGAGAAAGGATTGTGTTGGCCTTACTCATATTGGATATGAGTGGAGGACCAATCCTGTGACTGCTTGGAATTAAGTTGAGAATGTCTCAACGGGAAATCGTTTAAAGGGTTTAAACGAATGGATTTATACTAGATAATTCGGCTAAACGATTTAGACGAATTTGGCTAAAGGGTTTAGACGAATTCGGCTAAAGGGTTTGGACGAATTCGGCTAAGTCAAATTCGGCTAAAGTGTTTAGTTGAATAAATGACAAATTCGGCTAAAGGGTTTCGCCGAATTTATCATATAACCGAATTTATATAGTCGAATTTATATAGACGAATTCGGTTATTGTATATAGTTAAATTCGGTTATATTGTTTAGTCGAATTGTCGAATTCGGCTAATGTGTAAATCTATACATAACTGTTCTTTTTCCCTGGGTCTGCGGATAGCTTGATTTATGCGTTTTAGTATAAAAGGGCATGCGATTTTAGGTTTACATGGGACTTAATCTTTTCACGATTTTAGACGAGAAGCCGACCGGAACTGTTCCACGCGAGTGCATCTCGATCTTCCCATCCGCCGATCGTCTTCCACCGCCGCTAGTCACAGCCGTCGGTCGCCGCCTCCTCTGGATCGGACCTAGCAGTCCGTGGGGACGTTGAGAGCTTCCATTTATCATATAACCTAATTCTTGTGCGGCAAGAAACTAGGGTTCTCCTTTTGCTTGTGTGGACTTCTATAGAGGGATCGATCCATTTCGATTCTTGAAGAACTCAAAAGCAGATTTTTGGATTTCTCTTTGGAGCACCTATATTGAGTGTTGACTCAATCCCGCAAAGGTACTTTGTATTTCGATTTGATTATTCTCTTGAATCATGAAAAACCGCAAGATCCGTTTGCCTCTTTTGGGTTGTTCTTGTTATTATTCTGCTGCGCATATTCGATATGTCATCCCGTTAGGGGTATAGAAAACCCAACAGTGGTATCAGAGGTAGGTTGCGGTCAAGTGCGTGCAAATTGGGACATTTAGAAGCATTCTAAATGCCCTAATTTCTTCTTGGAATATCACATTTGATGTGATTTTGTGTGGTTTCTGGTGGTGGGATTTCAAAAATTTGGACAGGGCTCTGCCTCGCACCTCGCAAGGGCTCTGCCCCTTGGACCCCGTTAGGGGCTCTGCCCCTAAGACCCCGCCAGGGGCGCGGCCCCTTGGAACCCCGCCAGGAACGCATGTGATTGTGTTGCGCTTTTCATGTTTCAGAGGTTGTTTCGCCTCTACAGTAACCGTCCCTCAAAATGGTTTGTGAAACCAAATTATTTAGATTTTGAATCTGACATGAGAGATGAGCTTGTCTACTGCACAAGTGGAGTTGTTGTTCATATCTCAAATGCATGTAAATCTGGAGATTTAGAAGTGTTCTAAATGCTCAGATTTAGCCCTGTTTTGTCAAAGTGTTGATAGACTATTTTTGTGCACATCTGGGATGTATCTGGAATGTGAATGTTGTAATTTTATTTTCTGATTGTGCACTGTGATTAAATGTTAATCATGATTAAAATGTTAATCACTTGAAATAAAAATCCCTTATCTAATATTAAGTATTCGGATGCCTTCCGATGGATGACACTCTTCCTGCCTCGATCAATGAAGTGTGGGCTTGCCAAAGTAAGGTGCATTAATCTATCTTGGTAAGGGTGCGAGCGGATAATTGTGATATCCCACTGTCGATATCGGGTCAAACTTAACTAAGTGACCTCAAAGGTTGAGTTCTTAGAGGCATAGGGTTGGCATGCACCATAAGATGGATGCGAATAAATAGTTATTCACCAACCATACAAGAGTTGCATAATGATGCAATTGACAAGTGTTGTCTACCTAAATAACCGCATTATGAGAGGAACGCCAAAGCGGACTCATGGTGTTGGTGAAATACGGATCTTGTCTACTAAGAGAGTAGCTCGCATAAACTCTCCGAATCGATATCAAGGGTTATTGATTTGATTAAAATAGTGGGAGCTCTTTAATAAAAGTCCTTATTAAAAATATATAAAATGTATTTTGAAATATAGTACTAAATTTTTACTTTGCAAAATTCCTTGTAGAATATCCATGGCAAGTGGATCTCACTCCGCCTTGTCCCTGAGAGCGATCGTTGAGAAAGATAAGCTAAATGGGACAAATTTCCTTGACTGGTATAGAAACCTGAGAATTGTCCTCAGGCAAGAGCGCAAGCTTTATGTCTTGGAAGAAGATCCCCCCTCAGAGCCAGTCGCTAATGCACCACGTGTAGATAAAGATACTTATAAGAAGTATGGAGATGACTCCTTGGATGTTGAATGCCTTATGATCGCGACCATGAACTCTGAGCTTCAGAAGCAACATGAGAACATGAGTTGTTATGAGATGGTTGAGCACCTGAAGAAAATGTTTCAAGGGCAAGCTCGCCAAGAGAGGTTTGATATATCCAAGGCGTTATTTCAGTGTAAGATGGGAGCTTGAGACCCAGTAGGAACTCACGTACTCAAGATGATTGGGTATATAGAGAACCTTGAAAGACTGGGGTTTCCTTTGAGCCAAGAGTTGGCCACTGATCTGATCCTGCAATCGTTGCCGGACAGTTACGAGCAGTTTGTCTTAAATTACAATATGAATGAAATTGATAAGACACTGCCCGAGCTCCTAGACATGTTAAGAACTGCCGAGATCAACATGAAGACGACCAAGCCTGCTATTCCCATACTGATGGTGCATAAAGGCAAGGGTAAGGTCAATGGATTCAAGAAGACTAAGGTAGGACCTAAGTCACATCTTGATCCCAAGTCTTCAGCACTGAAAAGGAAAGGATTGGCTAAGGAAGGGAAGTGCCACCATTGTGGTAAGACAGGGCACTGGAGGAGGAACCGTCCTCAGTATCTAGAAGATCTGCAGAAGAAGAAGGGAAGTATGGCTTCCGCTTCAGGTATTTTCATTATAGAGATAAACCTTTCTCCTCCTTCATCATGGGTATTGGATACCGGATGTGGTTCTCACATTTGTATAAATGTGCAGGAACTGATAAGGAAAAGAATGTTGGGTAAAGGAGAGGTAGACCTACGCGTTGGAAATGGAGCAAGAGTTGCTGCCGTTGCCGTAGGATTGTATCGTCTTTCTTTGCCCACAGGGCTTGTAATAAAACTAGATAGTTGTTATTATGTTCCGGCCATAACTAGAAACATTATTTCTATTTCATGTTTGGACATGATTGGTTTTCCTTTCGTAATTAAGAACAATTGTTGTTCTATTTATAAGAATGATGTTTGTTATGGCGTTGCCCAATTGTTTAATGGTTTATATGTTTTGAACTTAGACCATCCAATCTATAATGTAGAAAATACTAAAAGACTAAAAATAAATGATTCAAATCCTACGTACCTTTGGCATTGTCGTTTAGTCCATATAAACGAGAAATGCAAATCCAAGCTCCATAAAGATGGACTACTGGACTCATTTGATTATGAATCATTTGAGAGATGCGAGTCATGTTTGTTGGGCAAGATGACGAAAGATCCTTTCACTAGTTGTAATGAGAGGGCTAATGATCTCTTGGGTATAATACATAGTGATGTATGCGGACCCATGAGTTCTATGTCTAGAGGTGGGTTCTTCTACTTCGTTACATTTACTGATGATTTCAGTAGATACGGATACGTGTTTCTTATGAAGAATAAATCCGAGACCTTTGAAAAGTTCAAAGTGTTTAAGAATGAAGTAGAAAACCAACTGGGAAAAAGGATAAAAGCACTCCAATCTGATTGAGGTGGCGAATATCTGAGTCATGAGTTTCGTGATCATCTGAAAGAGTGTGGTATTGTATCACAGCTCACTCCGCCCGGAACACCTCAACATAATGGTGTTTCTGAGAGGAGGAATCGTACCTTGTTAGACATGGTGCGATCGATGATGAGTCATGCAGATTTGCCCGTTTCCTTTTGGGGTTTTGCTTTAGAGACTGCTGCTTTCACACTAAATCGAGTTCCAACGAAAATGGTTCTAAAGACACCATATGAGATATGGACTGGGAAGCGTCCTAGTATGTCGTTCATCAAGATTTGGGGCTGTGAGGTATACGTGCGACGTCTAATGCCTGACAAGCTGGAACCCAAATCGGATAAAAGTTATCTAGTGGGGTATCCTAGGGAAACCAAAGGATACTACTTCTACTTGCCGTCTGAGGGCAAAGTGTTTGTCGCAAGGACTGGTGTCTTTTTGGAGAAAGAGTTCTTATCCAGAAAGACTGCAAAGGTAAAACTTGAAGAAGTTCAAGAGCCACAAACAATGAACGAACCGGAATTGGAACCTGAGCAAGGACTACAAGAAGTTGTAGCTGGAGAGCCTGCTCAAGAAACACAAGTCCTACGTAGATTTGGTAGACCAAGATTTGAGCCTGAGAGATATAGATTTCTCGTGACTCAAATAAGTAATGTGTTGCTTATGGATCATGATGATGAGCCTGCAACCTACCAAGTGGCTATAAATGGACCAGACTCCGAGAAGTGGCTTGAGGCCATGAAATATGAAATGGACTCCATGTACACAAACCATGTTTGGACCTTGGTGGAACCACCTGAAGGGGAACGACCCATAGGGTGCAAGTGGGTCTTCAAGAAGAAGACCGACATGGATGGGAATGTACAGACATTCAAAGGCCGGCTGGTTGCTAAAGGTTTCAGGAAAATTCATGGTGTTGACTATGATGAGACCTTTTCCCCTGTGGCCATGGTCAAGTCCATCAGAATTCTACTTGCTATTGCTGCGTATTATGACTACGAGATCTGGCAAATGGATGTCAAAATGGCTTTCCTTAATGGAAACCTCCTTGAGGAAGTGTACATGACACAACCCGAGGGTTTTGAATCTCCAAGTGAAGCCACTAAAGATGCAAGTTGAATCGATCCATTTATGGATTGAAATAAGCTTCTCGAAGTTGGAATCTGCATTTTGATGAGAAGATCAAAGAGTTTGGTTTCATCAAGAACAAAGATTAGCCTTGTGTTTACAAGAAGATTAGTGGGAGCATTGCTGTATTCCTGATATTGTATGTAGATGACATACTGCTGATCGGGAATGACATTCCGACCCTACAAGTTGTTAAGAACAACCTAGGGAACTGCTTTTCTATGAAAGACTTGGGTGAAGCGACTTACATACTTGGTATTAAGATCTATAGGGATAGATCGAAGAAGTTGCTGGGTTTGACCCAAAGTACATACATTGAGAAGGTGTTGAAACGGTTCAACATGCTTGAGTCCAAGAAGGGATTCTTACCCATGTCTCATGGTGTGAGTCTCTCTAAGGACCAATGTCCAAAATCTTTGGAAGATAAGGACCACATGAAGTTGATTCCATATGCTTCGGCAATTGAATCAATCATGTATGCAATGTTATGTACTCGACCCGATGTCTCATATGCTTTAAGCATGACTAGCAGGTATCAGTCTGATCCTGGTGATGATCACTGGATAGCTGTCAAGAATATCCTAAAGTACTTGAGAAGGACTAAGGATACATTCTTGGTGTTTGGTGGAGAGGAAGAGCTCGTTGTAAAGGGTTACACAGATGCAAGCTTCCAGACTGACAGAGATGACTCAAAGTCACAGTCAGGTTTTGTGTTTTGCCTTAATGGAGGAGCTGTAAGCTGGAAGAGTTCCAAGCAAGAGACAGTTGCTGATTCTACGACTGAGTCCGAGTATATCGATGCAGCGAATGCGGCGAAGGAGGCTGTGTGGATTAGGAAATTCATTAGCGAGCTTGATGTAGTTCCTAGCATTGTTGATCCCGTAGTTCTCTACTGTGACAACAACGGTGCAATTGCACAAGCTAAGGAACCTAGATCTCATCAGCGCTGCAAGCACATACTTCGGCGCTTCCATCTTATTCGAGAGATTGTCGATCGAGGAGATGTGAGCATATGCAGAGTACCGACTGAAGAAAATATAGCGGATCCATTGACAAAGCCTCTTGCGCAAAAGAAGCATGATGGTCATGTTAGATCAATGGGTATTAGATACCTGAATGATTATCTTTAGTGGGAGCCTTGTGGATTGCATATTTGTTGGTTGTTTGTTCATTGGATGAATTGTAATATGTACTATGTATTTTATTTTATATTTATGGCAAGTTCTTTTATTATGTCATTTATATCTGTCTCATAAGATTAATTAGTATAATAAATGCCCTTAGAGTGTTTGCTTCCATAGGAATTCAAGTACGTGACTTGAATGTGAGAGCCTATGTTTATAAGAAGCTTCCTTCTTAAATGGTCCCTGGTCGGAGTATCATCTTAGAAGCTAAGGGCGGTGATGATACATTGAGACTAGCATGTGCGTTGACTGATGACCGGTTCTTATAGGTCATTATATTGTGATATCAAGTCATCACATGGGTACTTGTTAGTGAATAAGTTGTTCTGGACAGACCCACCTTGAGATTACTTTGTGGATTGTTAAATGATTGTGTCATAAGTAGATCTCAGCTGGCAATGGTGTTTGTGGTTCTTTGACCTGAAGTCACAACATTCATCGAGTGAGGAAGAACGTACTTTGATGCCATCTAAAGTCTTCCTTAAAGAAGGTTGATGATAACGGTGGTTATTGGGTATCTTACGAGTCATTTGGGTGTTTGTGTGTGGACAGATATGGGATTTGTCCTCCTATATGATAGGAATTACATCCATGAGCCCCTTGATGGAATGAGACTGAGAAATGCATGGACATGCTTGGTAGAGTCAATATGTGATATTGAGCTCACCAATTTTCAGACAGTCTATTTTGGATCAAGAAACTAGGATTGAATAATTATGAGGGTGACACGGTCCATGCCTCTAGTTCTATCCGGGTGTAAAGGACAAAGGAACATGACAACACTGGTACATTGGTTAAGGCAGGCTTATTGAGTTATGAACTCTTATTGCTTGGGTAGCAATGATGTATTGCTAGATGTCGCTCATTGTTTGTGAGACTTTTGTTGATACTTTGTGATCAAGTGGGAGACTGTTGGAGTTTCCAAGGTGATCTCAAAGCAATCAAGCAATTAGTCTTACTGCCAACGCAATATGAGCCTATAGGGTCGCACATAAAAGCGTTTGGAGAAATTGGAGAAAGGATTGTGTTGGCCTTACTCATATTGGATATGAGTGGAGGACCAATACTGTGACTGCTTGGAATTAAGTTGAGAATGTCTCAACGGGAAATCGTTTAGAGGGTTTAAACGAATGGATTTATACTAGATAATTCGGCTAAACGATTTAGACGAATTCGGCTAAAGGGTTTAGACGAATTCGGCTAAAGGGTTTAGACGAATTCGGCTAAAGGGTTTAGATGAATTCGGCTAAAGGGTTTAGACGAATTCGGCTAAAGGGTTTAGACGAATTCGGCTAAAGGGTTTAGACGAATTCGGCTAAAGGGTTTAGACGAATTCGGCTAAAGGGTTTAGACGAATTCGGCTAAAGGGTTTAGACGAATTCGGCTAAAGGGTTTAGACGAATTCGGCTAAAGGGTTTAGACGAATTCAGCTAAAGGGTTTAGACGAATTCAGCTAAGTCAAATTCGGCTAAAGTGTTTAGTTGAATAAATGACAAATTCGGCTAAAGGGTTTCGCCGAATTTATCATATTTATATCCGAATTTATATAGACGAATTCGGTTATTGTATATAGTCGAATTCAGTTACATTGTTTAGTCGAATTGTCGAATTCGGCTAATGTGTAAATCCATACAGAACTGTTCTTTTTCCCTGGGTCTGCGGATAGCCTGATTTATGCATTTTAGTATAAAAGGGCATGCGATTTTAGGTTTAGATGGGACTTAATCTTTTCGCTATTTTAGACGAGAAGCCGACAGGAACTGTTCCGCGCGAGGGCATCTCGATCTTCCCGTCCGCCGATCGTCTTCCGCCGCCGCTAGTCGCCGCCTCCTCTGGATCGGACCTAGCAGTTCGTGGGGACGTTGAGAGCTTCCTTCTCCGACCTAGTTCTTGTGCGACAAGAAACTAGGGTTCTCCTTTTGCTTGTGTGGACTTCTATAGAGGGATCGATCCATTTCGATTCTTGAAGAACTCAAAAGCAGATTTTCGGATTTCTCTTTGGAGCACCTTGATTGAGTGTTGACTCAATCCTGCAAAGGTTCTTTGTATTTTGATTTGATTATTCTCCTGAATCATGAAAAACTGCAAGATCCGTTAGCCTCTTTTAGGTTGTTCTTGTTATTATTCCGCTGCGCATATTCGATATGTCATCCCGTTAGGGGTATAGAAAACCCAACATAACTCTGATCCAAAATCTTGGAATCCGGCTCTTTATTGTGAGTATCATAGGGAAAGAGGTCATCTGGCCGAGGATTGCAGAGCCCTTCGCTTGCTAGTGGAGAAGCTTCTGAAGGAGGGAAATCTCCGTGATCTCCTTCAGAAGAATGATCCCTCTAAGGCTTCAACCTCCAAGAGCAAGGAGGTAGCGGAAGTCCACTGGGAGTGTGAAGAAGTTGATGATGTTGGCCATCTCGGCAACATCAGTTTTCCTAGTGAGTGCGTGGATGCAGAGGATGAAGGTGCTTTGGGCAACCTTTTCTGCATCCATGGAGGTGCAGGACCGGAGTCCTCAAGGAGGGCTAGTCTTAAAAGAGTCTACCGATCAGAGGTTGCTGCTACCTCCTCAGCTCCGGTCCGGGGAATGTTACCTTCAGAGAAGAGGACCTTCCCCCGACCTCCAATCCCTTCGATGATGCGGTCGTCATCAAAGCGGTTATAGAGAATTATACCATAGAGAAAATTCTAATTGATACTGGGAGCTCGGTGACATGCTCTTCAAGCCTGCCTTCGAAGCTTTGAAGACAGGGAAACCTCTTCTTTGCACAGAGGGACCTCTCTATGGTTTCTCGAGGTAAAAGAAAGAGGTGGAAGGAGTCGTCACCCTCTCGGTGATTTTAGCTGGCATCGTGAAGCCGTGAAGTTTATAGTCGTTGAAGCTCCTAGCAGCTACAACGCAATTTTTGGGAGGCCCGTTCTATACGGGTATCAGGCGGTAGTGTCAACCTACCACCAAGCAGTGATATTTGCCTTGAATGGAAAGCAGCACCGGATCAGGAGTGATCCGAAGAAAGCCAGGGAGTGCTATGTGAAGACGGTCAATGTGAACGTATCATCTTCTCCCGAGGAAGCTGTGATGTCTTCATCGGCTCAAATTCCTGACCAGGTTGAAGTTGCAGAAGAAGCCGAAGAAGCTGAAAGAGATGGAGTTCGTTTGGAACCTGCCCAAGCAACTCAGGGAGTACGCATCAATGAGGAAGATGAGAGCAAGAGGCTCTCTATCAACGCTGAATTGCCTGAAGCTGACAAGAGACAACTCATCTCCTGCCTCTTGAAGAACCTGGATGTCTTTGATTGGTCTGTAGATGACATTCCAGGAGTTGATCCAGACGTCGTCTACCACCATCTCAACATTGATCTCAACTGCACTCCCATCAAGCAAAAGAAGAGGTCTGTAGCAATGACCCTTGCTCAGCCAATTCGAGAGGAGGTGGAGAAGCTGCTGAAGGCCAAATTTGTCCAGGAAATTCAGTACCCTGAGTGGGTGTCTAATGTTGTAAAGGTCAAAAAGTCTGGTGGAAAATGGAGAATGCGTGTAGACTTCATAAAACTTAATAAAGCTTGCCCGAAATATTGCTACCCCTTGCCTCGGATAGATTCTTTAGTGGATTCCGTGGTTGGGTATTCTTGTATGAGCTTTTTAGATGCATTCTCAGGCTATCACCAAATTAGAATGCACAAGCTCGATATCCTGCACACTTTATTTATCACAAATGACGGCTGCTTTTGCTATCTCGTGATGCCTTTCGGGCTAAAAAATGCTGGAGCAACGTATCAAAAAATGATGGATACGGTTTTTAAAGGCCAAAAGGGAAGAAATCTTGAGGTTTATGTCGATGGCCTCTTAATAAAAAGCAAATCTTTCTCTTCTCATCTTAGCGAGCTAACATAAACATTTGCAACTCTTCGAGCTTTTAATATGAGGCTGAATCCGTTGAGATGCGTGTTGGAACCTTAGTTTTGATTTGAGTTAGGATCCACCTTAAGTATCTAAGTTTATATCATAACTCATATTACAACTTAGATTAAATATCATTAAGAAAGAAGGCTGCAAATAGACATATAAATAATAAGCTGAAAAATAAGAGAAGAATTAAATTTACACTTGTTCTCTGTGTTCGATGAACGGCGTCCTGCGATCGACGAATGGCGTGTATTCTGCGCTCGATGAAATCCAGCCTATCTCAGCGGTCGACGATCCCAGCGGTTCTGCGGTCGACGAACAGATCTCAGCGTTCGACGAATGGCTATCGGCGTTCGACGAATATTCAGCAGATGTTCAGAAACAGTAAATCAAATGTTCAGGTCGACGAATCAAATAAGGAGGTCGACGAACTTGACCCTGAGCTCGATGAATTTCTGCAGCATTATTTTTTATATCATTAAATATTACTTATATGCTTTCAGACTTTATTATAGTAATATTTATTATTTATTCTATTTATATATTGCTATATATTACTGATCTGACATTACAGCGTGCAAACATTTAATGTTATAGTCGTTTGGCAAGAGCAATAAATGCTGTAGCCGTTGCAGCAATCTAAACACGACAAGGATTCAAATCAGCCCAGGAAAAGATGGCAGCTCATATACACGACAGCAGGAGTCATATTAATATACAGCAGATAATATATATATCAGAATATAGATATATACAGCTGTTCTCTCTTGACTTATATATATATTATATTGCTGTACATATATAGATAACAGTAGCTAGCAGTAGAAGAATATATAACAGCTAGCGGCAGAAACAGCAAGATAGATGATATCATATTTGTTGTACAGGAAGAAGAAGAAGAGAAACAGAGGAGCAAAAAGATGAAGTTGATCAATATATTATATCTTCTTTTTGCCTAACTCTTTCTTGCAGATCATACATATCCTGAGTCACCAAACACTATCAATTGCTCAGGATCTAAACTACAAGAAGAAAAGAGGAGGATTCATAATCTAGAGAAGGAGCTCCATCCACAAGGCTGTCATCTAAACTAAATCAGACAGGGGGAGCTTTCTTCAACATCATCTTCATCAAGTGTCTTCTTAGAAAAAGAAGAACAACATCTATTTTTTGTTTTCCTTTATTTCTCCCATCTTGTAAAGGGTTAAAAATCCCTTCAAAAGTTTACTCCCGGTGACAGGGCACCTTAGCAAAAACCTGCATCTTGGTTAGAGCACCAGATCAAAAGCTCCCTTGGTTCTTAAGCACCTTATAAAAGCTTATTGGTGATTTGGGCACCTGATCAAACCTCCATTGGTGTGAGGGCACCTTATCAACAACCTCCTAGTGAATTCCTACCAGTGGGTAGAAGAGTAGATGTACCAGGGTTTTGGGGAACTACTATATTTCCTTGTGTCATCTGGATGTGCTTTGCCTTCTTTGTTTATGTTTTTATTTGTGATGTATTTATGCTTATTTACGGTTTGATTTTATTACAGCAATCAGCACTCATATATATTTATATATATCATTTATTTTGAAAGCAAAGTTAAACAAGAGTTTTAACAGATAAAAAGAACTAAACTCTCCTCTCAATTGGTATCAAAGCGAGGTTTGTTATAATCAGAAGTCAAAATAATTATTTTTAACTCTTTTCTGACTTTATTTTCAGCAATTATTACATCTATACAATGAGATTTGAAAACAGATTTAACATCAGATTTAAAGGGATCAAAGGTAATTAAAGTTTGAAGATACCTCTACCTCTGTTACCATTTCTGCTTCAGATTCATCATCTGATATGTAGTTTGAGCCATAAATTGCCATCATGCAAAAGTTTCTGGCTTTTTGTTCTTCCTCTTCTTCTTCCTTTGTTAGAGTAACTGATGGTTCTGCATCAAAAATGATGTTAGAGAAAGAGGAAGAAGATGGTTCATTTTACCATCCTAGAGAGGGAGTTCCAAATGCCCCTTGCTGAAGTGCAGTCAGCCACTTTAAGAAGAATGTCATTTGACATTGATTTAGCCAATATCTCCATGTCTATGACATCAGCACTGATCAACTTTTCTTGATCATCTGTTGAAGAAGTTGAAGATGAAGTTCCTGCCAAAACAGATTTATAAATATTTTCATCTATTGGATTCATATATAATCTGATTCTAACTTGCCATAAATCAAATCTATCCAAATTACATAAAGGTGGATCTGAACAAGTAAAATCTGCTAGTGCCATTTAAGAAAAACCTTTTTTTAAAACAAATAAGAACTAAGGTGATCTTTGTGATTTCAGGTGTTAGCCTGTGTGAAAAAAATCAACTTCCTCTGATACCAATTGAAAGGGACAATTGATATCCTTTGATGAGGGTGATTGATAAAATCAACCTGCTTTGATACCAATCAGAATTTGAATCTGTCAAGAGCTGTATTCTGAAACTGTATCTGTTGCTTTTTCTAAATCCAAAAATCTGTATTCTGAAAGTGTTATCTGCTGCTTGTTTTAAATCCAAAATAGTGTTTTGAATTCTGCATATAGATATATTCTGAAATCTGAATCTGCAATCTGCTTTCTAATTCTGAACAGCTTTAACATTTTGATTAGTTGTGCTGTAGCAATAACTGATACTGAATTTGCTAATCAAGCTTCTTCATAGAACAGCTCCCCCTGAGAGTGTCTACCCCTAAGTTCTGAAGGTTCTTCAGCTTTCTCCCTTGCTTAGTTCATAGAACAACTCCCCTTGAGCAAAACATTGCATCAAATGGAGCTTGTTCATGCAAACTTCTCCCCCTGCCTAGTTTCAGGAAAGGCCTGAAGCTAGGCCCCTTGAAGAAGGGACATTTAATGGAGGTAGGGAAGTATGCAAGTTTGTCATTGCTATTATTCCTGCACAATAAAATAACGATCAAGTGCAAAGGGAACTAGAAAGTGAAGCAATTCTATAGATATTCAGCTAATAAACAATTTGGTTAATGATAACAGGCTGAAAATAAAAAGCTTCAGAAAAACTGGGTTCGACGAAAAATGAGTTTTCGTCGATCTCGGTTCGACAAACTTGATGACTTCGTCGATCTCCGTTCAACGAAAAACTTGATTTCGTCGAGCTCAGTTCAATTAAGAGATGGGTAAGTAGAAAACTTAAATTTTTAACAGATTGAGTCTCCATCTATCATACCTAGCTGATTTATAAAGAAGATGTGTTTCTTTTCATCCAAGGGCTTGGTGAAAATATCAGTTCGTTGCAAATCAGTAGAGATGAACTGTTGGCAGATTTTGTTTTTATCCACATTATCCCTAAGGAAGTGGTGCCTAATCTCTATGTGTTTAGTCCTACTATGGAGAACTGGATTTTGTGCTATAGATATTGCACTAGTATTGTCACAAAATATAGTTGAATTATTTAAGTTGACACCATAGTCTAGGAGCTGATTTTGTATCCACAACATCTGTGAGCAGCAACTGCCAGCAGCTATGTATTCAACTTCAGCTGTTGATGTGGACACAGATGTTTGTTTCTTACAAAACCAAGACACAAGCCTATCACCAAGAAACTGACAAGTTCCTGATGTGCTTTTCCTGTCTACTCTGCATCCAGCATAATTTGAATCTGAGAATCCAGTTTAAAAATTCAAATTTGTATTTCAATGAAATAAAAAGACCAACATATCTAATTATAAAGCATTTGTTTTTACCTATTTTAAAACATTTATAATTAAACAGCAACTATAATGATTCTTTTGAATTTTTATATCTCAAAAACAAGTCAGATAATTTCACATTTTTTCAGATTTTCTCCTAAAATCATGTTGAGCATTCTACTGTAGTTGCATTGATCAGAAATGATCATGGCACTAAGTGTGAGTCTCTTCTGATTAAGGAGATTCTATGAAAGAAGCTATCAGACATTGTCTTTTTGATTTTAAAATTCTTAGAATCTATTAACAGCTAGCAATTCATCTTATTAAAATTCCTATTTAAATCAAAATTTAGGAAATCAGAAATTGCTTAGTTATAAAAGAAATTTAGAAATAATCTCTGCCCCTTAAGCTACTCAAGACTTTTTATGCTTAGGAATCCTAAACCAAATAGGGGGAGATTGTTAGAACCTAGTCTTAATTTGGATTAGGATCCAAATCAAATAGGAGGAGATTATTGGAACCTTAGTTTTGATTTGAGTTTGGATCCAGCTTAAGCATCTAAGTTTATATCATAACTCATATTACAACTTAGATTAAATATCATTAAGAAAGAAGGCTGCAAATAGACATATAAATAATAGGCTGAAAAATAAGAGAAGAATTAAATTTACACTTGTTCTCTGCGTTCGACGAACGACGATCTGCGTCCTGCGATCGACGAATGGCGTGCATTCTGCGCTCGACGAATTCCAGCCTATCTCAGCGGTCGACGATCCCATCGATTCAGCGGTCGACGAATAGATCTCAGCGTTCGACGAATGGCTATCGGCGTTCGATGAATATTCAGCAGATGTTCAGAAACAGTAAATCAAATGTTCAGATCGACGAATCAAATGAGGAGGTCGACGAACTTGACCCTGAGCTCGACGAATTTCTGCAGCATTATTTTTTATATCATTAAATATTACTTATATGCTGTCAGACATTATTATAGTAATATTTATTATTTATTCTATTTATATATTGCTATATATTACTGATATGACATTACAGCGTGCAAACATTTAATGTTATAGCAGTTTGGCAAAAGCAATAAATGCTGTAGCCGTTGCAGCAATCTAAACACGACAAGGATTCAAATCAGCCCAGGAAAAGAGGGCAGCTCATATACACGATAGCAGGAGTCATATTAATATACAGTAGATAATATATATATCAGAATATATATACAACTGTTATCTCTTGACTTATATATATATATATTATATTGCTGTACAGATATAGATAACAACAGCTAGCAGTAGAAGAATATATAACAGCTAGCGGCAGAAACAGCAAGATAGATGATATCATATTTGTTGTACAGGAAGAAGAAGAAGAGAAATAGAGGAGCAAAAAGAAGAAGCTGATCAATATATTATATCTTCTTTTTTCCTAACTCTTTCTTACAGATCATACATATCCTGAGACACCAAACACTATCAATTGCTCAGGATCTAAACTGCAAGAAGAAAAGAGGAGGATTCACAATCTAGAGAAGGAGCTCCATCCACAAGGCTGTCATCTAAACTAAATCAGACAGGGGGAGCTTTCTTCAACATCATCTTCATCAAGTGTCTTCTTAGAAAAAGAAGAACAACATCTGTTTTCTGTTTTCCTTTATTTCTCCCATCTTGTAAAGGGTTAAAACTCCCTTCAAAAGTTTACTCCCGGTGACAGGGCACCTTAGCAAAAACTTGCATCTTGGTTAGAGCACCTGATCAAAAGCTCCCTTGGTTTTTAAGCACCTTATCAAATGCTTATTGGTGATTTGGGCGCTTGATCAAACCTCCATTGTTGTGAGGGCACCTTATTAACAACCTCCTAGTGGATTCCTACCAGTGGGTGGAAGAGTAGATGTACCCGGGTTTTGGGGAACTACTATATTTCCTTGTGTCATCTGGATGTGCTTTGCCTTCTTTGTTTATGTTTTTATTTGTGCTGTATTTATGCTTATTTACTGTTTGATTTTATTACAACAATCAACACTCATATATATTTATATATATCATTTATTTTGAAAGCAAAGTTAAACAAGAGTTTTAACAGATAAAAAGAACTAAACTCTCCTTTCAATGCGTTTTCGGGGCAAGTAAAGGGAAATTTCTTGGTCATCTCCTCACTTCGGAGGGGTTAGAACCTAATCCTGATAAAGTAAAGGCTATCTTGGAAATGTCACCTCCCAAGTCTCCTAAAGAAGTTCAGCAATTAGGAGGGAGAATGGCAGGCTTAAGTTGTTTTATCTCTCGGTCCGGGGATAAAAGCGCTGCTTTCTTTAAGACCCTCCGGGGAGGGGCTAAGTTTGAATGGACAAAGGAGTGTGATGATGCTTTTAATCAGCTCAAAAAGTAGTTGACATCAACTTCTCTGCTCCAAAGCCCAAGGGAGGGAGAAGATCTTTTTCTATATTTGGGAGTTGGCTCCGATGCCATAAGCTCAGTTTTGGTCCGAGAAGAGAAGAAGAAACAGTTTACAGTTTACTATGTGAGCAAGATTCTGAAAGATGCAGAGACTCGTTATCCCATCCTTGAAAAGTTGGCCTTAATGCTCGTAACTTCGGCAAGAAGGTTAAGACCCTATTTTCAAGTTCATTCGATTCAAGTGGTCACTGATCTTCCATTAAAGAATGTCTTAGAAAAGCCAGAGCATTCAGGAAGACTAGCTAAATGGGCAATAGAACTTAGTGAATTCGATATCTCTTATATTCCAAGGGTAGCAATCAAAGCTCAGGTTCTAGCAGACTTCATGGTTGATGCAAGTGAGGCTTTATCGAAGAAGGAAGTTGGGACACCTCTTGCTTGGACAATCTTTGTTGATGGAGCTTCAAGAAGGAATTCATCTGGAGCAGGAGTTGTTTTGATCAATCCGAATGGAGTCAGATTGGATCAAGCTTTGAAATTCTATTTCCCAACAACTAATAATCAAGCAGGTATGAGGCTTTGTTGTCCGGTCTCAGATTTCCTAGGGAATTGGGAATCGAGGATGTTCAAATCAAAACGGACTCTCTGGTGATGGCATCTCAAGTTAATGGGACTTTTGAGACCAGGGACCATATTCTGAAGCAGTATCTAGCTTTGGTGAAAGGTGAGATAGGAAAGTTCAAAAGTTTTTTTATCTAGCATATTCCGAGAGAGAAGAATGCAAAAGCAGATGAATTGGCAAAGTTTGTCCTTCTCTCGGGAGGTACCACCTCGGAGTTGTTTCATCCAGCAATTGGGGAAGGAGAAGTTATGGAGATAGATCAACGTCCATCTTGGATGGATCCATTCATTCTTTATCTCCCAACCGGAAAACTCCATTCAACGGTAAAAGATAGAAAAATGTTTAGACTAAAAGTAGCTCATTATTATCTTGTTGCAGGGATACTCTACAGGAAGACTTTCCTGTCACCTTTAGCCCGGTGTGTCTCAAAAGAATAGATCCCAATTGTTCTCCAAGAAGTTCATTCAGGAGAGTGCGACAGTCACTCTGGAGCTAGAACATTGGAGAAAAGGATTCTAAGGCAAGGATATTTCTGACCTCAAATGAGGAAGGATGCAGAGAAGTTCGCAAATAAATGAGTCCAATGCCAAAAGTTTGCTCCTCTTCAGAATCAACCGGCTCAGCAGCTTAAATCTATAGCATCCCCATGGCCGTTTGCAGTTTAGGGGATGGATTTAGTTGGGCCTTTTCCTTTGGCAAGTGGGCAGCGCCGGTATATTATAGTAATGATTGACTATTTCAGCAAATGGATCGAGGCAAAAGCGTTGGCCAAAATTACTACTAAAATTCTGAAAAAATTTATATGGGGGGGGGGAGATAGTATGCAGGCACTGAATTCCAATGGTAATTATCACGGACAATGGTTCTCAATTCAACAATCCTCAACTCATAGATTTCTATGGCTAGATTGGCACCGAGCTGCGTTTTGCTTCTGTGCATCATCCTAGAAGTAACAGCCAAGTAGAAGCTGCCAATAAACTCATAATCGATCTTTTGAAGAAGAAGGTAGAAAATCTCCGAGGCAATTGTGTAGGACAGTTACCTTCAGTGTTATGGGCCTTGGAAATGACTCCTACCTCAGCTACTGAAGAAACTCCTGTCAACCTATCTCATGGTTCAGAGGCTCTTATTCCTGTTAAATTTGAGGTGAAAAGTCCAAGGGTGTTGTTATCTCAACAAAACCAGGATGATTGGATGGAATAAAATAATGAAGAGCTAAAGTGTTGTCTTGATCTCATCGATGAGCTAAGAGATACAACGACAATTAGGCAGGAAGAGGTGAAGAGAAGCATGGCAAGACTCTTTGATAAAAATGTCAGAATTAAAGAGTTCGCCGTTGGAGATCTAGTCTTGAAAAAAGTGGACGTAGCAGCAAGATCTGGCTCAGTGGGAAAGCTTAATCCAAATTGGACAGGGCCGTTCATGGTGACAGAAGTGCTCAAGAGCGGTGCTTATCATCTCCAGACTTATGAGGGAGAAGAGTTGCCTCACACTTGGAGTGGGGATGCCCTCAAGCATTTTTTCACTTAAATGCTTGCAGCTAGTTTTTCTTTCCCTTTCTTGTTCTTCCCCTTCTTGAACATTATGATGATGTGTTTCTAACCTTTTTTGATATATATGATAAGGGAAAGGTACCAAAAATAAATTGTTATCAAAGGCTTGAATCCTGCCAAGGGAGATATCAACGGATTCTACTTCATCCTCCTTGACTTGAAGCTTGAGATGTAAATCTTCCAGGACCACAGGTAGCGGGGAGAATTCGCATCTGTGTAGCAGTAGATTGCCAAGCTCGTGCGAGGGATGGTTAGAATGCTGGGTCCTTGCTAACATCTGACACACATCAGAACCAAGGGAGGTCGAGTTGAATGTTCAGCTCTATTATGCATTGTAAGAGGACATTGTTACAGTCTAAATGATCTTCCAGGGAAAGCAATGTCGGTACAGCCTCCGCGGCATGACCACACCTTCCCTATGGATCATTTTTTGTCTGTAACTCTTGAATACTCATTGGATTGTGGATAGCCAAGGGTCGGTCAGAAACATCTATGACTGTTGAAACCGATTTCTCGGTCTCTGTGGAGTTTGGGGCCCTCAGCAAGCTGAGGGGCGACCACCCTTACTCCCCCCAAGGGAGAGCTCTAGGTTGAAGGTTGAGGAACTATGAACTGGACCTAGGGCTTAGTGGGGAGGTCCCGCCACATACCCGGAAGCCCCTTAGGAACTTCCCCTCCCAAGCCACTACTAAGCTTGGGCACCACTGGAGGCTCTCCTCACCCCCTAGAGAGACTTGGGGAGGGAGAGAGAGGGAGAGAGATAGCCTAGAATCCTCTTCTCAAATGGTGCCCCTTGGTCCTATTTATAGGATTTCTGAAGTTGGGCTGCAAATAACCAAACTCTGGCCTATCAGATTACCAAAATACCCCGGATTTGGCCCGCGAATAGCCAAATCCCGTTGTTCTGAAGAGCTAAACACAGACCGACCCAGCTAGGGGCTCGACGAGCCCCCTAAATGGGGTGGGGCGAGACCCGGGGGTCGAATTCCCTGCTGGTCTCGCCCCTCTGCTGGGGCTGGGCAAGACCTAGCTAGGGGCGGCTCCCCTGCTGGTCTCGTCCCTCTGCTGGGGCTGGGCGAGACCCAGCTAGGGGCGACTCCCCTGTTGCTCTCTCCCCTCTACTGGGGCTGGGCGAGACCTAGCTAGGGGAGGCTCCCCTGCTGCTCTCGCCCCTCTGCTGGGGCTGGGCGAGACCTAGCTAGGGGCGGCTCCCCTGCTGCTCTTGCCCCTCTGCTGGGGCTGGGCGAGACCCAGCTAGGGGCGGCTCCCCTGCTGCTCTCACCCCACTGCTGGGGCTGGGCGAGACCCAGCTAGGGGCGGCTCCCCTGTTGGTCTCGCCCCCTACTGCCGGGGGCGCGGGGGCGAGAGGAGCTCGCCCCCCTGGAGGGGACGGGGGCGAGAGGAGCTCGCCCCCCTTGCCTTGGGACGGGGCGAGCGGAAGGTCTCTATTTCCACCGCTCGCCCTCCTCCTTCCCTGCCCTGGATGTTGCTGAGTGATGAGTCCCTATTATATACATATTTTCGGACTCATTTAGGCTAGTTTTTTCTGCTTTTGTGCTTCAGTTTCGTTCATATTTCCTTTAGTTATGCTTTTGTTAGAAGTATATAGTTGTACCTGTTTTTGTGTGCAATTGCGCACTTTGTTGTTGGGGGTAAGCACTTCGTGCTCCCCATGGTATTTTCTGTATCCCTGTGCTGCTGGACGTGGATTCCCAGCTTGTGTCATGTATGCAGGTGACCTGATCGCCCCATTTTCCCCAATGTAATTTCTGTGCATATCGCACGGTCGTGCGTTTTCCTTGTCGCACGGTCTGTGCGGTCGTGCGTTTGTGTGGGCAGGAAAACGGAGCATCGGAGTTTACTCGTGCGTTTTGACGCACGGGCGGATTCGCCCGTGCGTGAGCAAAACGCACGGTCGACCTGTGTCTTGCTGATTTCAGAGCATCGGAGTTTACCCGTGCGTCTTAGCGCACGGGCGGCGTTGGTCATGCGTGAACAATTCGCATGGGCGGAAGGTCTTCTTCCCCTGCACGCCTGCTGAGCTTAAGTATCGCACGGTCGACGCACGGTCGTGCGTTCGACCGTGCGCGACCAATTTTCTGACGATTTTCTATAAAAGCTGCAGTTTCGACCTAAACCGGGGAGATCCGTACGCGCCGTACAGCAGCGCGATTCCGCCTTTTCCACCAGGGTTTCATCCCTTTGGCCTCCTCCTTCATCCTAGGGCTTCAAGAGAGATCTATATGCCATCACCTTCAAGCAAGAGGAAGCTTGTAACCTCCTCCGGATCGTGAGACGAAGAAGACGGGTCCATTGGAGAGTAGTGACAGCTCTCTCTACCCCGGACGCAGTTGCTGACCGAGCTTGGACGCGGGTTGACAACCCATCGATTTCAACCGTGAATCTTCAACAAGACTTCGGATTCGGTCGATTTCTTGCCTTGTACTTCTCTTATTGTTGTGTATATGTGTAGATCTCACTATTATGATGAAGTAGAGTGCATAAACTTGTTTATATTTCTTGATTTCATGTCTATGTGATTTCATTTTATGTTTATGTTGCTTGAGGTGCGCCCCATTCCATCATCCATCCCGCCGTCACGTTCGTTGCCGCACTAGCAATTGCTAGTGGCGTGCGTGTCGAAGAGGTGCTTACGACCCTCATTCCATTTGCCTACTCGTCCATCTGCCCTTACGAAGTAGTGCGCTCAAGGCCTACGTAGATTCCATTCCGCCAAGCGAAGCTTTGCATAGTGGCATTGCATAGGAGTAGTGATAGATTTTTTTCACTTTATTTTCCACAAACAAAATCACCCCCCCCCCCGTTTCCACAATCCATCCGCCTTAAAGGACTTCGATCTCAAGTCCTTCCTCGATAGATAGCTCCACCTTACTGTGTTCCCTCGAGATTCGATACTCGGGGATTATTCTTCATTTTATATTACTTGAACGATCGGCACACTGTCATTTCGTGTCGTAGTCGAGTTACCACCTATAGCGGTGTGCGAGATTCGCGCATCAAGTTTTTGGCGCCGTTGCCGGGGAACACAGACGTGTGAGTTTTCTGGAGAGGGAGAATCTGAGATTAAAGCCCTTTCCATTTGTTTATCGAATTTTTGTTTTATTTCTTCTTATTCTGTTTTACTATTTATATTAGGCTGTTAAGTATTTTTGTTGGGTGTATTAGTTTGCACAATAGTTTTCTGCATTTTGAATCATTTTATCTTCACAAAATGTGGTCTACATTTAATATTCGTTGCCATTTTTGTGGAGATATCTCTCACGCTAGTGATAGATGTCCAAAGGGAGATAGTAGCCCTATCACTACCAGCCCAGCATATGGAGCACCGACTTCGTCTGGTACTCCATATGGTGCGCGGAAGTCTTATGGCTATTCTGCCACGCCTTTACCGTCAATCTTCTTTTCGGCATCAGCACACGCTGTGCCAAAGAAGCCCATTAGGCAGTGCTTGTTTTGTCAGAGCATGGATCATGCCCTGAAGGATTGTGCCGAGTATCTTCGCCAATTGGACGAGGATGACGAGCTGGATATCCGAATCGTCCCGACTCCTACCTCTGGCGGCACACCTTCGGCATCTGGTTATGTGGCCATATCACCTTCATCTTCTGAAGGGTATGATGTGGACACGGTCACCAAATGTGTGGCTGATCTGGGCACTGACATGGCTGAGCCCATCTCCCCTGTACACCCATCTCCTAGCATAGATTTGATTCTTTGTGAGGAACCAGTGCTGGACTTTTATCCAAGCACCCTTCCCCCTCCTATTGTGCATTCTAGTACATTTATTTTAGATGACATTGTCGAGGATGTGTCGCAGGATGAGGCCGACGATCTAAGTGTGCCTGCTCCTATGGAGGAGGACAACCTTCTAGGTGAAGAGGAGATTTCCTCAGTACCGGTGGAGGAAGTCCAAATCCTTAGCTTGGCCACTGACGATCCCGCCGAATCTTGTGGCATTGATGACAATGCTGACATTATTTTACTTTCCCAACCTATTGGGAGTGAGTCCGGGACCACTCCCCCACTCATTTTTTATTTATGTTCTTCTTCTCTTTTATTTCTTGACCCCCCTTCTGCTATATCTGAGCCTGTGCAGGTTGAGTCTCCACTGGTACATCAGGAGGACTTGGAGCTTCCAGCTCAGGTCAATGATGATAGCATCTTCATGTGCGAGGAGGTTGATCCCTCCTCCAATGAGGAAGCTCCATCATTGATCTCTTTCTCCTGCCACCTCCCTGGAGATGACACCTTGCTAGGCAAGGATTTATTTTGTGGTGAGATGAGTGAGGACCAGGCCTCCTCCTCTTCTTACTTCCTTTTCCCGCTACCTGTGTTCAGCAGGTATCTTTATTTAGGTAGGGGAATAACTGTTTTATCGCCGTATCGGTACCCGCTACCGACACGGAAATTAGAACAGCTGCCTGTCCACTTCTCTTTCCATACTCCCATTAGCTAAGACCCTCACCTTCCTGAATAAGTCGTGCTGGGATGACAATAACCCCAGTAGTTATCTTAATTTTTCTTGTCTTTTAATTTATCCCCTGCAAAAACTAGCTTATTTTGTGCTATTTTAGTTTTCGTGTGCGGAGACCACTCTTTGCAGGTATTTTCTATTTGTGAAGGCGGTGGTCGTGATTCTTCGTAGAGTTTCACTACAGGCTTCCGGAATGCTTACTTGCTGAGCATTGGGTACACTCTTCCCCTAACTTTGTTTTAGAATATCTTAATGCATAGTTTAAGTCTGGGGGAGATATTTTTGTGTATCCACTCACGTGCACAGTTATTTTGCATGCTAGAAGTTTCTTTCTCTAAGAATCATTTTTGTTCATTTTGTCTGCACACTTAGCACCCACTTGAGAGCGCACTAACTTGTATGCGTATTTTCGCTCATACTTATTTTGGTAGGAATATGAAATAGGATGTTAGCTTAGGAATTGCAATTCAGAGCATAATGTTGACTCTTGTAGTGCTCTAGTCGCATCCACATGCTTCCATAAAAATGTGAGTAAAATTAGATTATCTCTATGCTTTTAATTTACAATTAGTATTCTTGTGTAGTTGTTGATTTATCATACTCATTTGGTGAATGTGGCTGAAACTTACGGTAGCACGGTGTTGTGTGTAAGCGAGCGCTAGTTGTGTGTTGCTCGAGTCGGAAGGATGGTTGATGAGTCCTGATCATATACACTTTTATGGACTCATCTGGGCCATTTATTTAGTCAATTCACCGCACTATAGCCTTGTTATAGCTTATATTTGATAATCCATGCTAGGTGCACATCTAGGCCCACTTTGGTGTGATTTTCGTGCTTATTGTCATTAGTAGTATTCATGTGCTGTTAAGTGCCACTTTCAGTGGCTAGATCTGTGGTTGTGCGGGAATAGGAGTCGTGCAAGTGTTCCCGGTGCAATTCTGCACAGGAACACTGCGCACGATCGCCGGTTCTATTGCGCACGACCACTGGTCGTGCGCCACTGATCGTGTGCACTTAACCCTTTTTCACGAGTTCTGTTTGGTGCAGTGCGCACGATCACCAACGCCAGTGCGCACGACCACCGGTCGTGCGCCACTGCTCGTGCGCACTTATCATTAAAATTCTGAGTTCTGTTTGCTGTATTGCGCACGACCATCAACGCTAGTGCGCACGACCACCGGTCGTGCGCCACTGGTCGTGCGAACATTTTATTTTACAATTTCTGTCTTTGCAGGCTCCGTCCAGGCAGAGCGCACGATCACAGGATTCTAGTGCGCACGACCACTGGTCGTGCGCCAATGACCGTGCGCACATGTTTAATTCCAGCGCCTATAAAATCCGCTGCTCGCGATTTAGGTCAGATCGATCGTCTTCTTCCGCCGTTTTCCGCCCGGTTTCGTCCAGATTCGCCCCTCCACCGTCGCCCACCATATGGAGGTGCTCCGGGCTTGTTCTTCACGCCAATCTTGAGCCGGAGTGTCCTCTCGGCCTCCTCCTTATCCAAGAGCTCCAAAGGAAGATCTAGCCGCCATTACCATCAAGCAAGAGGAAGTTTGCAACCTCTACCGGATCGTGACACGAAGAAGACGGGTCCATTGGAGAGTCGTGACAGCTCTCTCTACCCCGGACGTAGTTGCAGACCGAGCTTGGACACGGATTGACAACCCGGCGATTCCACCCGTGAATCTACAACGAGCCTTCGGATTCGGTCGATTTCTTGCCTTATTCTTCTCTTATTGATTGTTGTAATAGCTAGATCTATATATTTTGATGAAGTTGCACTTAGACTTGCTTCTATTTATATAGATTTCATGTTTGTGTGAAATGCTTTTGTGGTCTATGTGTTTATGAGGAGCGCCACCATCCATTTTCCACTTCACCACCGCGTTCGTGTGCCGCACTAGCAATTGCTAGTGGCGTGCTTGTCGAAGAGGTGCTTGCGACCCTCACTCCGCTAGCCTTCTCGCCCATCCGCCTACCGAAGCGTGGCATAGCGGCCCGTATTCCATCCCGCCTAACGAAGAAGTGCGCTCAAGGCCTGCACAGTTCGATTCCGCTTGCCTACTCGTCCATCCGCCCTTTCGACGCAGCGCGCTCAAGGCCTGCCTAGTCTCCATCTCGCCAAGCGAAGCATTGCATAGCGGCATTGCATAGGAGTAGTTGATAGCTTTTATTTTATTTTCCAAAAGCCAACCCTACTCCCCCGCATTCCATCCGACGTTAAGGACTTCAATCTCAAGTCCTACCTCGAACGTTAACTCCACCTTACTGTGTTCCTCAAGAGACCGACACTCGGGGATTTTCCCCATTATTATTACTTGCGCGACCGGTGCACTTGCCGAATCATCGCATCAAGTTTTTGGCGCCGTTGCCGGGGAACACAGTCGTGTGAGTTTTCTGGAGAGGGAGAATTTGAGAGAAAAGCCCTTCCATTTGTAAATTGCATCTTTTATTTTATTTCTGTTCTTTTTATTCCATTTTCTTGTTTTATAGTAGGTTGCTTTAGTAAATTTTTGTTAGGTGTGGTATTTCGCGCAATAGTGTTCTTCTTTTTGAATCGTATTATCTTCACACTATGTGGGCACATCTTAATTTC